>CP032582.1:11441690-12645440 GCA_008044935.1 Gossypium turneri | reverse complement strand
TTGTTGAACCAATGAATGATGTTGATCTTTGATTTGGCAAGAAGAAAATACCAAAAAATGTAATAAAAATAAAATAAAAAAGAAATTGCTTAAAATTAACTAAGTGTTTAACAAATGAAAAGAAAATAGAAATCTACCTAAAACCCTAATTAATCTTATGAAAGAACCTAAGAATAGAAATTAGCACTCCTAATTAGGTCCTATGAGCTAATATTTATAGTGTATATGTT
Organism: Gossypium turneri; assembly: GCA_008044935.1. Classification (NCBI taxonomy): domain Eukaryota; kingdom Viridiplantae; phylum Streptophyta; class Magnoliopsida; order Malvales; family Malvaceae; genus Gossypium; species Gossypium turneri. The sequence goes on along the minus strand of CP032582.1, from coordinate 12,645,210 downwards.
GTATGACCAATTTAGGTTAATTACAAGTTGTGTAACAAGTTAAATAAGATTTTATGGACAAAAAAGCCCCTTCCAGTCATATGGGCTTCGTCAAACTGATGTCACGACACCCTATAGTTGGTGTCGCGACTTTGATGGTAGAATGCTTGGTATATGAGACTGGATGGAATGCCGTGACTTTGGTTTCCTGATATCACAAAATCATTAGCAGTATGCTTCTCCTTTGGAGACTAGGTTGAATGCCGCGACTTTGGCTTATTGGTGTCTTGACATCGTCTCCAGTAGCCTGCCTCTTGGATTTTTATTTGGAAATTTAGCTAAGTGTTGAGGCTTGCTTCAGTGTCGCGACTTTCTCCTTAAATGTTACGACATCCATGACAGTCCACTGACTCGTTAGCCAAAAATGTTATCTCGCACACTTAATCAAATTATTAGTTCTTTCTTACCCTGGATCGGCATAAAAGGTCGTAAAACAACACTAAAAGTTCAGTTTATTCAACTTAAATTCAAAACTAACTAATTTTAAAATAAAATTAAAAGATAGAAAATCACTTGAATACAAGCTCATTAAATGGTGAAAAGAGCTTAATTTGTAACAACGAATTCTAGCAGATTAGTATGATAAGTGAGAGGTGACAAAACTAGTAATATTTACTAGGATGTGCCACCCATCACTCCCCTGGTTTAACCAGGGGAGTGTTTTCTATTAAGTAAATATTATGTGTAATCCTTATTCAACCAAAATTCTCCTATCTCTCCCTATAAATAGATTGCACCGGTAGAGTTATTAACACAAAAGTTTTATATATTGTTATTTTGCCAAAACATAGTGGGAACTTATTTTCATAAGATAAATTCTATTTTTTTGGAATTACAATTTCCATCATTTCTAATGAGAGAATTATTTTCCTACTAAAAGTAATTACATTTTTTATTGTTCTATGTTTGGTCTATGTTGCTTAAGCCCTCACTCGACACAATTTGTAATGACTTGATTTCTAGCGGTGTTGGAAAAGGTGATTTTGGGACCTCATTTATATAAACCAAGTCTGTAAATATTAAAAAATATGTTTATGGATTTATTATATTGATGAATTGAAAATAGATTAAGCGATTTAGTCGAAATCATGAGTAATTAAGGCTTAGGGATGAAATCGTAAAGTTTAATCGCTATAAATTTTTAATTAGAATAAGGCTTGGGGACTTAAATAGATTTTATCCATGTGACTAAAATGATTAAAAAGCCCATTTTAATTGGAGGATACTGGACAGTATTGATAAATTACACTAGGTTTAATTAAAGAATAAAGTAAGATTAATTAAGTATTAATACTAGTATATAAGGTATAAATGAGTGGGATGTTGTCATCTTCTTTCCCCAAACCCACTTTTCACCATTAAAGCTTAAAGGAGAAAGATTTCAAGCTTTATTCAACATTTGGCCCTTAATTTCAAGTAAGTCCCTAGCTATTTTACTTTGATTTTTATGGAAATTGAATTATGGGAGCTTGATTTAGCTAGCTCATGTACTAATTACTAACACTATTAAAGTTTTGAAAGTTTCCATTGTTGAGAATTTAATGAAATTGATGTGAAATTGTTAGAAATTAAGCTTAGTTTAAGAAAAGGACTAAATCGTAAAGCTAAATTGTTAGATTTGTACATTAGGTACCAAATTGGATAAAATAAAAAAATGTTATGAAATTTCAATGGGAATAGAAATTATAATGTCTCTAATGAGTTATGGCGAGATCAAATTTTAATCTGAAGCCCTAAATTAAAAGTTATACTTGTCTTCATTTAGGGACTAAATTGAATAATTTGAAAAATATGTGTAAATTGATATTTGGTTATGAATTGGCTGGAATTTGGTAATGTTTTATGTTTTGTGACTACTCGTAGCTAACGTCGACACGAAACCTTCAAGAGGAAAGGAAAAGTGAGAGTTGTCGACGAGTGACGCGAGACCATGATTTATACATTTACGATTCAGGATCATATTAATTGATTGCATTTTTATGTTAATTGCATTTAGAAATATCAAGGTGAGTACATATTAATAATATGAGCTATTGAATTGAGCTTGATTGTGAATTGCCGAAATAGAGGACTAAAATGAATAAAATGTAAAATAGCATGAAATATTTGAAATATTCATGTTTTATGAGATTGGGTGGAAATGTGTTGAATTACATGAAGTATATGTGATATGTTAATAGATTGGATTGTGATAATGTATATGCTTGATAATGATGTTGAATATTAGAAACCTATTAGCTATTCGGGTTGTTTCGAATATAGTTAGCATGTCATAGGATTAGTTTGTGTACGAGATTATGCACTAATGTGCCAGGATGCGTTTCTTGCACCAGGATGCACTTCGTGTGCCAGTAAGCACTTTTTGCGCGAAGATGTGTTTCATACGCCAGTATGCACATTACGTGCTAGTTATCCTACTTTAGTTTATCTAATGATGCATTTCGGTGTCAGTTTGATGTGTTGGTTGGACGATTCAAGTATCCGTTCGAGTCCGAGTCAGGTTAATAAGGGTATTTAAATGTAAAGTTGGAAATCAATATGAATATGATGTTGTTCAATGCTCTTGAATTAATCATGTATCAATATGAGAAAAATATTAGAAATGTACAGTTGTGTATGCAAATCAAATGAAACCAAGTTGTGGGGGCCGAAACGAACGCAAATGAATCGATAGACTTTAGAAATGAGTTTAATAAGATGATAGCAAAGTAAATGAATTGTGATTTAAAGTACATGATTGATATGTTGGCTATTGATATGTAAGTGGAATTGGGCATATATAACTTTGATTATGTTGTTTTGGTATTTGATATAAGCATATTTTGTGTGTTTTGATTGATGATAGAAAGGTTTATAATTAGCAAATGCTTTGGCTAGACGTTATATGTAAAATTGCATGTTTAGCTTGAAGTTTAATGCTTATGTTGCATATACCTTGAATTGTAAATGTACCATTGAGCCCTATTTCTCAGCATACAATTTGTTTTCTTCGTATGCAAGTACAAGCCTCGAACCCTGAAAATTGAAGTCAGTATCCAGACTGCTATTTTTTACTTACAAAAGTTTCTATTGCACGTTTCTTTTTGGTATTGTGGCATGTACCTAGGATTACTTGCTAAATGCTTCAAATGGTTAAGTTTGTACATGTATATGTTGTGATCATATGAAATGATTTGTCTTTATGCTTATAAAAGGAAGTGTTAATGGTTAGAAATTGTATTATGAGCATGTTCATATGGTGAATGGTTGTTTTGGAGTCCAAAGACTAATGGTTATGCCTTTGTTAAGTTCTTCGAATGGCTTGTATAGGTACCAAATCGAACATTGTTGGAAAACAAGAGTCACGTCGTGACAACATACCCTCAACGCCGCAATGAGGGGTGACCAAGGAGTCACAATACGATGTCGTAAACTTGAAGTCACGGCAATCCTATGTCATTGAGTTATGTCACGACAAGGAAACCCCTACATCGCAACGTCAACTCAGAATTTTAAAATATTTACAATTTGGTCCCATTTTGACTCCGGGTTAGCAAAAGAGTTTTTGTAAGCTCGTATAGGAGCCGTGAATGATTATGTATTGTTTAATACACATGGTCTACTTGTAATTGGATTATAATGGTGTAAAAATTGAGTAATATAGATCGTAGTTGCTCCGAAAATGAATGTGGCACCTTGTAACCCAAACCTGGCAGTCGGATCGAGTAATAGGGTGTTACACAATTCGAGGTAAGATTATAGCACAGAAGGTTGTTCGATTGAAACCCGAAAACAATATAGATCCATCTCACACAACGTACAAGTACTTTTCAAGAAAAGTCTTATTACTACAATATCACAAATAGGCTCGATTTTCAAAAATTTTAAACTTTCACTATAACTGAAAGTAATTTTCTTAACCGAATTTTTTTTAAACTGGGGACAAACAAGACCCACCAGACATAGGCCTTGACTAAGCAAAAAATTGAAGGGGGCATAACGTTGTACCCAAAAGCTATTGACCTATCAAAATAGGAAAAAAAAAATTTGAGTAAAAGTCATCACCTACAGCCGTATACATTAAATCTGACTTATGAACAATATCCTAAAAGGAAAAACACTATTTTCAAAAGTTACATGTTTAGACACGTAAACTCTCCCAGTATTATCTAGACATTTATAACCATCATACTAAGCATTGTAGCCTAAGAAAACACTGACAACCAAATACCCTGAAAATTCATATTGTGGCTTCTTCTAATACAACTCTTCATAAGGAGAATACCTCCCAACACCCTCATTGGTAGCCTATTGATTAAAAGCATTGCACTAAAAAAAGCATTTGACCAAAACTTAAAAGGAACTAAAGCTTATGCCATCAGAGTAAATCCCAATTCCATTAAATGCATATGTTCTTTCCATAAAACCATTTTGCTAAGATGTGTGAGGACATAAGCACTATGCCGAATCCCAAGACGAATAAGAACAGTTGAAAGCCTCTTAAACTCTCCTCCTCAATCTGTTTGAACCTCAATTATATTGTTTTCAAATTGATTTTTAACCAACTTGTGAAACAACTCAAATGCAATAATTGATTTAGATTTGGACTTAAGAAGATAAATCCAACAAGTATGACTATAAGAATCTACGCACAAAATATAATACAAATAACCATTAGAAGAGATAGGAGTTGGTCCCAAAGATCAATCTCTACAAGTTGGAAAAGTTTGGCATACTCAATAGTTGAGTCTCAAAAATGAAGCCGATGACTTCTTCCCATACAACATGCAACATAGAAGTTAGTATTTTTATTACTAGAAAGTGATAGATCACAATATTTCAAAATAGAAGATAAAACATCATTAGAAGGATTTCTAAGTCTCTTGTGCCAATGCCAATATTGAGAAGTTGAATTAGAAGAACTTTCACTTGCAACTGGATTGAAAACCACACCAGACTTGGAAACAATGGAGTAAAGTTATACAATTCATTTTGCTCCACGCCTTCCGATGAAACAACATTACATTTATCCTTGACCATAAAATGGTGAGCATGAAATTCAAAATAAATGAAGTTGTCTTTGGCAAATTTTGAAATAGAGATAAGATTCTTAGCGATAAGTGGAACATGTAATAATTGATCCAATGAAAGATATCTAAAATCAGAGAAAAGGAAAGATTATTTAACATGAGAGATATCTAAAGCACAACCATTACCAATTGTAACCTTACCAGTATTGTAACACCCCATACCTGACCTGATCCTCAAGTTTGAGTTACAAGGTGCCACATTTGTTGCCTAAGCAAGTACGATCAAATCATAGTTCAATTTTTAACTTAATCATCTCATTATAAGTTAAATAGGTATTTAAAACAATTCATATTCATTTCCAAGTCATATACGAGCTTACGAAAGCTCTCATACTAACTCGAGATCGAATTAGGACTAAATTGTAAGGTTTAAAAAATTTTAGGTTGACGTCGCGACGTTAGGGGGCTCCTCATTGCAACGCAACATACTATCTAAGTCTTATCTTAATGACCCACACTTGACATCACGTCGTGGCATGGTTGATCTATCGTAATTTTATATGTCAAATTAGGCTCTCTATAACAATTAAGGAGCTTATTCTTGAGCAATTTATATGTCTTTTATATGTTTTTGTCGATTTTTAGTTTTGTCATTAATAAATTATTTTTATGCCATTTTTTAAACTTAAGTTTGCCTAACGCGCCATAGGGAACTAACGATATGATTGAGTGGTGTAAGAAGTTAAGGATGGCCAAAAATTAAAGAAATCAGTGTTGAAGTGAAGGAAATTTGGCCACTTCCAGTGGTATCGTGATAGCAAGGGTGGGTATTGCGATACCGAGACCCCTAAGGCTCCCAATAACAATACTGACTTGGGTATCACGATATCCAACCTCGAACGTTGCAATGCCTTAGGATGTTGCGACATCCAACTCTGAATATCGTGATATCTTGCGTGAAGTGACAAAAAAAATGACTGCAGGGGCATTTTGGTCCAACCACCACACCAATCAAAATTAGGCTCTTAGGGGCATTTTGGTCCAAAATTTAGGGTTAAAATCAACTATTTAAAGCCACTTTTGGCTAAATGAAAGGGACACTCTTTTTTCTTTAGTTTTTATCATCTTTTCTTTAGTTTTAGGTTAGGGTTAGGTTAGTTTTTCTTTGTTTCTTTTTAGGTTAGATCTTTCTTCCTTCCTTATTGTTAAAGATTTTGTAAACAAGGACGGACTAACTCTTGGGCTTTAATAGATCTTTATCAATTAAATGAGCATTTTCTTAAACCCTCTACTTTCATTTTATGCTTATAATATGTTTGATAAAATACTAGTTTGGATTTTGAGTTTGAGTATGTGCTAATTTTGTTGGATGGTTGGTTGATTGATTGTTTATTAGCTTAATTTAATGTCTATTCTTGATTGTTTGATTATATCGAAACGCTTAATACGTTAGAATTGATGCCTCTAGTGGAAAACCTAGATAAACAAGACCAAGAGGAGAGTTTATCCTTCGATAGTTCAATATAATAATGTCGAGTAGTGAGATCGAGAGGTAATCTTAAGTGGTATCTTTTAGTAAAGGATAAGACCGAGAGGAGATTCCTAACTAAGAGTGGCAACCAATATAATCGATATAGGTTCATTAGTTTAGTTAGCACTCAACTAATCAATCGACCATCGTTTAATCATTTACATTATTGAAAACATTAGGAAAAAATTTAACATAGTTTGTTTAATTAATAGTTTAATTTTAGTTTATAAAATATTTTATTTGAACTTTCAATAATAATTTCCAACGTAATTAGATTAGTAATTGTTTAACCTCTAATTAACTTGATAAACACATTTACCCACTTGGCAATCCTTTGGGTTTAAACCTTGGGATACTCGAGTGTCCCATTGACACTATAAATATTACAATTGACATTGTACGTTTGCAGTTAAAACCTACCTTTCAAAATAGTTTTTTCAAAATAATTTGTTTTTCTACGCATAAGCGCGTGCGGGTCAAGTTGTTGACACTATTGCCGGGGATTGCAACGGTGTAAATGTGTAGTCAAGTTAGTTGCTTTTAAGGCAATGTTAGTCAAAATACAAGAAAATTAGATTGCGCTTTTGATTTCATTGTATAGTATTTTATTTTTGTATTTTTATTTTAATTTTCCTTGTTGAAGATTTAGCTTAATCATCTTTAATAACAATGGATATAGGTGGTTAGGGGATCAATACAATTATGAATATTTGTAACACCCTCAACTCGATCCGATCAACCATATCCAGATCTTGTGTATTACCATACAAATACAGACACAAGTTTAATTTACTTATACAATTTAGATATAAAGACAACTTACTTAACTACAAAATCTCAAACTAAAATACATAAGTAAATACAATGAGTAAATACCACTACAACGTGAGGTAATTAAATTACAACGACTTTTAACTTGGAATCCTAATACAAGCACATCAAGGTATGGGATTCTCAATGACAACTCAAATTTTGAATACGCCACCAACATGCTCTGTATGCATAACAGCCAAATACGCCACTATTTAGGCGTAGCCCTGGCATCATCCCTCTTGGCGCGGACTCAAATCAATTTACCTATAACAAAATACACACCCATATAAGTTCGTAAAAGCTTAGTGAGGACAGCACCATTTACCTCTGTAATTTCTGCACATCTCAACTGATAACTTATTTAGATGATCATATCATTGTGAACCTTCAACTTAATCACCGGCGAGTACTCCCACAATTTCTATTCTCATTTGCACGTCAGATACCATGTATTTCTCAAAACTCATTTCTTTCTATTCTCATTTACACGTCATATACCATGTATTTCTCAGAACCCATTTCTTACCCATCAACATCTTCAGTGTGCCACTTGCCTCTTTCAATCTGATCTCTCATGAGTCTTTACCCATTTTCTTTGCAGAGGTCCATATGTCTGAATCACCCTTACCCTTGTATACGTGACTTTAAGTCGTCGTTCCACAATCCATGTTTGATCACCTATAAATAGCAGGTATGCTCCTTCTAATATACAATTAGAAAAATTCTTATTCAGAATACGCTTCTTTTACATTTACCCGTCACTTCTTCTATATCTCATCATTTTATTATTCACAGTCAAATCATGGTCTTGTATAACACTTTCTCATATCTCGTAGAGACATTATGTCTTATTAATCTTTCTAGACACACTTACAAGCCATGCTGAGCACGCCAAAGCAATTTCATACAAAACATGCCCAAAATCATTCCTTTAGGTTATGCCATTACGAGCCTTACTAAAATACGCCATAAAGGCACTGCTTTCAGATTTTGCCATGTACGTTGTTCTTTTAGGTTTCTGCCATAAAGGCTATCACGTTAGAATTTGCCACACAGGCTATTGATCCATTGTTCGCCACAAAGGCGGTTCTTAAAAGTGCGCTATGAAGGCGTTCCTTATGGAGTTTGCCACAAAGACATTCCTTTCATGTTTTGCCACAAGGGCTTTCTTTCATATTATGGCACAAAGGCTATCATTGCAGGGTTCGTCACAAAGGCTATCATTACAGGGTTCGCCACAAAGGTTATCCCTTCATGATTTGCCACAAAGGCATTCCTTTCTTGATGTGCTTATGATATGAATTTGTCTAAACTCACATTACGTAAGGTTTGCCCATCATCGTCCTAGGATACGTAGGGAACCCTATTGGGTAATTATCGACCTTTAGTTCTTTTTAGAAGTTGTCATGGCCAAGGGATTTTCCTTATGGAGATCGTGTTTAAAGTCCTGACGGACCCCTTTAAACACCACCGCAGTGAACAGAGACAAACTCACTTGATAGACCCATCACGCCTAACACAGTTCATATTCATCTTTAATTCCACAACTTTTTCTTAACAGAGCATACCATAGCATACATATAAGACACTCATATACGATCAAACCTAAACTTCTTAGATTCCATACATTAACATGCATTCTATCCATAGCATTCATTCATACAGTTACATGACCATCATATTATACTTTTCTAGTTTTGGAACCTGACACGTGTCTTAAACTTTCATACTAAGTATCTATATAAATGGTTTACAGTTGTATATGAAAATTCAATATTTTATATTTCTGGTCCAAACCTTCGTTCCATCCTAACTACCTCGTTAGTATGTAACTAATTTGATATGCAAATAAATTGGGCGTACAATACCTATGGTGATAACCCAATTTACCAAAAAGTCATCATTCTTACTAATCTCTTATTCTTTACAGCTTACCACATCCACAGAACAATTCTTGCATAATACTCTAACGTTAACTATGCGTTCAATGAATGGAGTTTGATGAATGGAGATTCAACAAGCCATTGGAGTTATAGTCGCGATTATAGATGGCAAAAGTCTTCATACGTGTATCTTTATGAGTCGTATGGGTATGAGGATGGTGCAAATAGCTACAACCCCGAGTGGTTGACTAGTTATCTAAAACAAGATTTATATTCTCTATTTCTATGTGGAAAGTAATATGGAGAGTGATGAGTACATGGATGACCCATCCCTTGTTGCACATGTTGGAATGTTGGAGGAAAGCGTGTCTTCAATCCAAGTTGATGTGTCCTCCATTTCCAAAATGTTAGAGCAAATATAGGAAATCCTCCAATGCCAAGCCACAATAAGCACTTTGTTGGAATAGGTCGAGCATGATATTCTCGACCTCAAGGAAGAAGGTGACCGCCACCAGACGTGCAAACGTCTGAACTGGAAATATCGTAGAAAATAAATATATAACTAAACAGCAGTGTCTGCAAGTATATGGGTCAAATTGTAATATAGATTTGTGTTACAATAGAACACTAGTAAGTATTCCAAAGATCGTACCCAAAAGATTGCAGGTTGGAGAAATTTATTATTAAATTAATTACAAAAATAATAACTAATCTAATCGATTTATAAGTTAGTAGTATGAATCCAAATTAAAATAGTGATTAAACTAATTAAATTACTAAGCCTAAATTAATCTAATGGAATTTCCTAATCCTAGTGTCAACGATGCGAGCTTTAGCCTATGTTCGATTAACAGATAAAAGATTAACTTGCTTCAATGGTTGTAATTAATAGGAGAAATTGGGTTTTAACTATGAATTAATTATTAACTAAACAGTATTATCTCTCGACCTTTAATGCCTAACTAATCAACCAATACACGCTTACCTCTCAACCTCAATTTCCTAAGTGAGATAAATCCATGATTTACTCGGTAACCTCATCTCTCAATTCGTTTACCTATATTACTTTCTAAGGTCGTCAATCCTAGGGTTTAACCACACCTGAAATTATACCAACTAATTCGTAGGAGAAACCCTCGTTAATCTGCTAAAAACACACACATCCACTCGTTAAACTACTTAATCAATTAAACAATTCTATAACCGAAATATGCTAGATATAAATAATGCACAATAATTTATTCAATTATTCATACAAACGCTAATTGATCAGGTTAACGAAAATATAAATAAAAGAATAAGAGATAGGAGAAAGTTCATCAATAAATATAAGTGTGGTTCTGGAGCAATTCCTGCTCACAATGGTCTTCACATGTATCGCTTGGTTTCTAACTAATGTCGGTTTTCAAGAATTAGCTAAACCAAAGCTTTGATACCAATAGAATTGTAACGCCCCATCTTGACCCGATCATCAGATCCGGTTATGGAGCGTCACGTGTTTAAACCACTAAACAGTCAAAACCATTTGTAAACCAAACATCTTAGCTCAGCGAGTACTCCGCGTTCTAGAGCGTTGTCCAAATAGATTGAAAAACATATAATAAATCAAAAGCGATTTAAAATAGTATTATGGCACTTATACTTAGGAAATGAGGAAAGTCTCATTTGGTAGAAGCCTTGTAAACATATGTAGGTTCGAATAAAATCATAAACAAGTTACCACTCGAGCAGAAGTTAAAAGTTCATTTCTAATAGACTAACATCATTGAAATAATTTGGTATGTAGCTCAACAAACTATATTCGAAAATCTAAAAATACTAAACAACATTTTCAAATGCAAGTTTTGCTTTAAGTTCAATCTGGCGGAATCTAACAGACATCGTAATTCCCCGGTGATTTCATGTTACACCAAGACAACAAAATTGCTCACAAATAGGTCACAAATTTGACTAAATCCTTGCAACAAAACGTCTAACCTACAAGCTTGAAAATAAGAAGAAAAGAAACCAATTAAATTCAAAAGAACTTCGTGAGTTTCAAGGAAATATAAGACTAAGACTTAGGCTGACAAAATGGTATGCCACTTTTGGCGAATACCGAAGTATCGGTTGGCGGATACTTCCGTAAACAAACACAACTCCTTGAATGACATTGTCCTCTATTAGAGACCGCATATAACAGACGCAAAGCACAACTACTTTATTCATATGCAACCTTTGCAGACTACCCCTTTCTGATAATTTATGGTACTTATCACACTTCATGCTATATTCACACTTTATTTTAAGTCAATATACACCTTTTATATATATTCTCTCTTCCTTGTGCTAGCTTCTGATCCTAGTCTCGAAAAACCATTATTCGTGTATCTTCATACCACTCCTTAGAGCCATTAAACCAGACATAATCTTTATACCTCCATCACTCCTCCTTGTAATTCGAACACATAAGTGTTCCCCGCAAGACCGAGTATTCACCAATCACGGTTTGCACCAAAATGTCATACCAGAGTAAAAACATAATATACTATATCTTCTTTTCATCATCATACGTAACAACCCTCTGATACCTTCTTACACCATTCTAGATACGGAGCTTGTGCACCAAGGAAGGAGTATTTATACCCATGCAAATGCAAAAATTCTTTCTCTAATTTACAGTTTGTAACCGTACATACATCGACCCCTTTACCAAGTCCCTTTTGACACAAGTACCAGGACCAAAAGTTAACACTACTTACCTGGGTAAACAGCAGGAAATTTTGAACATAATAATGAAGATAAAAGACTTAAGGTACAAAGGAACTCACCAGAAACCTTCACTCAAAGCTTCCTACTCAACATATTCTTTCCCTTTAGCACAAGGACCTTCTCTCGTATCTTTGGCTAAAACAATCAAATAACTTCTTCAAAATAAGAACAACCAAAACTTAATGAAATAACATGAATCAGTAAACATGTAAACAATTCGCAAATGGAAATTTTTCTTCCTATCCAGTATTCAAATGGAAACCATATTGAACAACTCTTACAACAACTCCTTTCTATCTAGTAAAACTTAAAGAAAGATTTAAGGATTTACTAGCCAACAACTTAAGGAAATAAGCTTCTATAAGCTTGACAAACAACTCTTTCATTAATGATGAAGAACACTTTTGGGTCTTCTTCGATGATAACGAAGGTAAGTAGAGAAGTTAAAGTGGAAATCTCCTCTCCACTACCGGGTTGTCCTATTTATAGCTATCTCTAGCCCAAATCCCACTCAGGATTAATCACTAGTCAATAATCACGCACACACACTTCCACTAATTAACCACACCCTATGAGGCTTTTAAAGTGTCCCAGTTATTGACATGTTACCTCCACTAAGATGCTAGGTGACTTAAACGTGTCCCACTAACCATTACAATTACCTCCGTAGCAAACAAACACAGATGGCAGTCTTATTTACAGGAGAGTTGGCCAAATAAGACTCTCACCAAAATAAAGAACTCGACAATCGCAAAATAAGATTCTATAAACTCAGTCAAGCTTAGCGAAATACTTTGCTAGGAAGTTACTAGCGTAGACATGTCTAAGACTCGCAACTTAAGTGGTCTTGCTAGCGCAATCTCCCAAACAATACAAGTTCGCCAAAATATGGTGTAACAAGAATGATGCTAATAGCATGATATTTATGTTTTGAACATTTGATTGCATGAAATGAATGATTGCGGCCTTGATTCTAACTAATGTTAAGTATACTCGACTGAATTAAAAGAAAAATGGGGACTTTGTAACGCCCCAAACCCAATCAGATGAATCGGATTTGAATCAAAGGTTTTACCACTCAAATATAATGTACTTAAACCTATTTATTCAAGTTGCAAACGATTACAGTGATCTATCGTAATTTGGTGTAGCAAATTAAACTAGTTTTCGCACTTTAGGAGCTTGAATATAAGCATTTTAGTTAAGTTTTATTTACATTTTCGTAAGTTTAGTTAAGTTTAATAAAATTTGTAATATGAGTCTTTTATTGACCTTAATGGCTGAAAGAGGCCTAAGGGTGAGCTAATACACATTGTGAGTGTGCAGGAAACCATTAGAAGGCATACTAACTCGATACTGGTCACTAATTTGCAACACTGAGCATTGGATGTAGCAACATAGGGAGCAAAATAGAAGAATTCCAAGACTACCTTCAATGTCATGACACAGCCTGAGGATGTCACAAAATACCCCTGAAGATGAGCACACTGCCCTCGATGTTGCAACACAGGACCTGGTGTGTCACGACATCACCTCTATACGGGAAATAATTACGAGCTAAGGGCATTTTGGTCCGCACAATCAAATATGAAGCACGAGGACAGTAGTTGACCTAGGGTTAAGGACGACGACCACCCTAAAGTCTATAAACAGGCTCATTTAGCACATGTTAGAGACACTCTTCATATTGTATATTTTTTCTTTAGATCTAGTCTTTAGTTTTTCTCTTTTCTTAGGTTTTAGATTTTACTTTCGTTATTGTTATTTGTTTTTGTGGAGAGATTAGATTTGTGAAGTACAATCAAACTCTGTGAGGATTTTTCACTTAATTTTAATACAAATCAGGCTTCTTCTAAACTCTATTCTCTTGAATTTCTCTTTATGCTTATTCTCTTTATCAAATCCATATTGTTTATTACATACATGAGGAACTAATCCACTTGTGGGGGATTAGCAAGTGGAGGTATGATTAATTAACTGTTTTGAAGGGGTTTATTAGCGGATCAGCTACTCAAGAGAGGAAGAACCTAAAACCCTAGACTTGACAACCCTAAGAAGTCATTAAGGTGGGAATTAACTCAGATTTGGTATGGCCTATCTGTGAACACCTCAACCCCAAACTGATTTGGACTGTGAGGTCGAAAGATAAGTAGTTCTTGCCGACTCGGTATTCTAGTAGAAGAATCGAAAGATCCTGCTGGGAATCGACTAGTTGATTGAACAAGAAAACTAGAGACGATAGTTGGTTATGATTACTAAAGTGAGCTAATCACCCATGACCAGACTTGATACATTTTACTCTTTGATTTCTCATGTTTAATTTATTTCTTTATTTTATTTTATTGTTATTTTTAAGATAGCTTACCAAACCCTTTTTTTTATTCTTCGTACTATAATTCATTTAAAGTACTATTTAGATCTATTTATGCTTAAGTTAGAATTAATTTAGTGCTCACCTTCCTTGGGTACCATCCTTGGAGTAATTACCTACTTCGTTGCAACTATATTAAAACCTGACCTGTATACTTACGGATACCTCTTTTCATACCTTTTGTGCATGATTTCTACTCTAGACGTCGGTATGTTTGGAGGCGGTCATACAACTACAAAATCCAAACTTCTTAATAAAGTACATAATTGTAAACAATAAGGAGATTCAAATGGTATACATAAAGAATTTAGTTACAATTAGGACTGAATTGATGCCCTAGCCTACATAGTTATCCCCGTAGAAATTTCTTTAGTTATCAGCTCAGACTCAATCTCACCATCAAGCTCATTCGATATGCATAATAACCTAATATGTCATTCTTTTGGCACAATCCTGGTGTCATCCCTCTAACCTAAGACCGTAAAACCCACCTGAAACATAACACACTGAAATAAGTTCGAAAGAACTTAGTGAATCAAACACTCATTTACCTGAATCATACTTGCATGTTACATTCAATGTTTCAATTATTGTCTCGTCGCCCTTATTCTTCATTTTTCTTGTAACGATTACTTCCCCAATTGCCATTCTTATACTTCACTTTAATTTTCATACCTTACCCTATAGCCTTTTTCCATCACTTCATTGTCTTTAAGACCTTACCTGTAATATTCAATCACTAAGCCAAGACTACATCGAGTTCCAGAAAGAGACCCATACACAAATGATCGGTATTCCGTTTTAAAGCATACCATGTTTACATTCACTTCCATAATATATTTTCATTACTTTGCTATATATCTTTAATTTCCAATCTCTGTACAAATCTTAATCATCTTAAATACCATACTGTTATACCCATGGATACATCTTGTACTTACTGGTCTTACTATTTGCATTTATGGATAATGTAGGATACGCCAATTACGTAGCACAAGGTCCGCCGTAAGAGCATTCGTTCATGGTTCATCATTGGTTGCCCTTCTAAACTATGCCACAGGAGTAGCCCATCTTCTGTGCACTATAAAAACCTTCATTATAGAATTCGCCATAAAGGTTGTATCTTCATAATCCATCACAAGGACATTTCCTTCATACATTGCTACTAAGACTTTAAATTTCAGATATTGCCTTTCATACTATTTTATCAGAGTCTGTAAAATTGTCATTTCTTTCAGAGTTCGCCATACATTCTATTTCTTTCATTCAAGGTCTGTCATAAAAGATTTCCCTTCAGATGGTTACCTCTAGGGCCATTGCTTCAAATATGCCACAAATGCTTCCATTTCAGATACGCCACAAAGACTTCAATTTCAGATACACCATAAAGGCTTCCATTTCAGATACACCACAAAGGCTTCCATTTCAGATACACCACAAAGGATTCCATTTCAGATATGCCACAAAGGCTTCCAATTCAAATATGCTACAAAAGCTTCCATTTTAGATACGCTGCAAATGCTTCCATTTCAGATACGCCACAAAGGCTTTCATTTTCTAGCGTTTTCACGATAGAGATTCACCTAGACTCACGTTTTGTGAGGTTTGCCCCTTATCGTCTTGGGTCAAGCAGAAAAACCAATTAGGTAATAATCTTCCTTTAAATCATCCCATATGATGCCATAACCCACCAATTATAGTCTTACACGATATGGTGTCATAGACTTTTCCTTCCAAATATCCTAATTAAAGTCCCGACAAACCCCTTTAGACGATTCTGTGGAGACAGATAGAGACTCACTAGCACACCTTTCAAACATAAACACTAAACTGAGCATACATCTCATTTTACACATTCTAGACATGCTCATGTAGTCATATCTTCAACTCTAGATTTCTTATCACATACACTATATTTGTCATATTTATACCAACTATACATGTAAATCTTATCCAACATTCATATATCAGCATACTCAACGTACCATTATTTTCTAATCTCCGTTCATTTTTTGTATAGCTCTTAAGAAAGGTTAGGACCAATATACACACACAAGATTCAGCTTGGGAACTCACTTGATTCTCTCCTTCAGTAGTTCCAAACTCCAGATCGAAACTTCCCTTGTAAGATCAACAACAACTACTGCTACAGAACATGGAAACTCATCAGGATTTATTCAAATACCCCCTTTTACCATCATTTCTAACACCAAAAATCCCCAAACAGAGCCTTATATCATCCATCTTACGAATTTACCAAGTTAATAGATTTACTCTTTCGCAACATAATATGGAGGGTCAAAAATCTTACCTTGACATGGAATATTCATAGGTAAAGATCCAGACCTACAACTTTGCTTAAATGAATAAAGAAAATACTCTATGTTCCTTTAGATCTAAACAAAAATACTTCTTGAAGAAGGAAGAAGAAAAACTCCCATTTTCCAATCCTAATTATCTAGATATACAACCTTTGTCCTTATGGACATTTGACATGCGTCACAATCCTGTTCAATCTGTCGTATAGGTGGTTTACAGCTATAAGAAAATGTGTACAAAAATCTAACATTTCACATATATAGAGTAGTTTCATTGTTCGTTCCTAACCACCCCGATAGAACACAACTAGCACCGTAATGAACCAAACTTGGCATACAATACTCTCAAGCGATAACTCGATTACCTCAAATTCCATAATATATTTCCAAGCTCCTTTCCTTAACAATTCTTTTTTTCTAGGAAAATTTCTCGCAATAATCCAATGCCTGCTACGCTCCCATCTTTACACGCCAAGAGCATAGGTTGGGCAGATAGCACTATGCCACTCAAAGTACTACTTGGTTTACCCACCAATTTCAAAACCCGCCAAAATCGGGTGCTACAACTATCTTCCCCTTAACAAAAATTTCATCTTCGAAATTTAAAACTTGAAAAAATTACACTCGTATGCCTGACCACTTATCTTCCCACCAAGCGCGTATAATGAGTTAGGTACTTTTGAATTTTAATCCTCATCACAAAATTTCTAAGCGTTTCACTTACCTCTTTAAGACAGATGTCAACCTTACATTAAAGAATTTTAAACAGCCTCTTTTTGAAACAAACTTCCTGAGCAAGCTTGTTCTTATAAAAATAGGTATTCAAACACTTCATTGGTTACTTTGCAAAATCATTTGAAGCCCTAACTTTTTCCTCTATTGATTTTTCCTGCAACCTTTATCTTTCATTCCTAATTTTCCTCAAAAGGTAACCTTTTTTCTCCTTTCTTCTTTCATCTTTTAACCTCCCAACCCAAAACATGAGAAGAACCACCATCAGAGGTAGGGGCCGTGACCAGACCAACCAAACTATCGCTCGTGAAACTTCACCATGCTTGGAGACCGAAATTTGTAACTGCACCACAACTTGGAAAGAAATTATTCATTACTTGGGAGCTCGAAGTCTCTGAAACTTGAACTTTGCTTATGATTTCTAGGTTCTCAATCGGTGTCGTCCTGGTGACAATTCTCTGGACTTCATGTTACCATTCATTTTTTTGGAATAGGGTTCCATTTGCCTCTCCACCCAATTCTTTTTTATTGTATCAACAGTTACGAGATTGCACTAGGTCAGTTATTGGGCCATATTCTGGTGGACATTAGTGGTGTTTTTCATCGACTGTTGTATAGACAATAAACATCCACTACTGGGTGTCTTTTAGAGATTTTACAAACTCAAAATATAGATAACTGAAGCTTCTGTTGATAATGCTTACTTTAGTATACGGCCCGACTATGAACCCCTCATCAAAAACAAGATCTTTAATCTTCATCTAAGGAAGGATAAGTACATAAGGGTGGTAAGCAAGCTCAGTTCAGGTTTTGGTTTCCCAACCAAATGCTCTCTTCCTCGGGAAAGTGTCTGCACTGAATGCTAGTTAGAGGATGCTCATGTGGCTAAAAGGCAATACCAAAGGTTAAAAAGGGGTCATGTACTTGACTTGGTGGAGTTGGTTTCAGTTAAGGATGTGTTCCAACATTGTTTGAAAAACCTAAGTCCAAATGGTTACAACCCAACTTTTTCTACCAGTCAAAGAATTGATCCTTCCATGCCATCTGCCCTCAAAGCTTGGCCATCCAACTCAAACAATGAATTGGCACACATTTTACTATGGCACATCTTCCATCATACTTTTATCGTATCTATAATCTACACTCAAGAAATTGGATATGTATATCTTCCGATCAAGCTAATTTGTCTATTGCTGGTGCAGGATATTTTTCACGTTCTCACCCTCAAAATATGAATATCTCCTCAATTCTTAAAGGGCCTTGTGGCCAAGAGAAGATGACTATTGCACTGCCACAAAAAATAGTAGCAAGGAAAAGGGCCAGATCAACTGAGGGTACTCAAGAATCTAAAAGCAGTGAATGCCCACCCTTAGTTGGGCATAAACCAAACAAGGAACCATCGCTCACTCTTCTTTAGTCTCAGTTCCTACTAAGATTCCTTCAAGGTCTGAAGGCTCCGCCCCTCATATAGGCTCTCCTAGACATATTCATAATCCCTCTACATCAAAGAATCCCTCAGAGACAAACCCTCTAACACAGGAAGCAACCCCTACAAAATTAGGTAGTAACTTCCCTTGGTGCAACCTTATAGAATCAGTGCGCTCTCCTATGCCTTTCAATTGTATTCTTCAGTAACAATTAAGCTTTTTGCCTCAACAGTTAAGAGAAACCTTTTTTTCTTATCTTACATCTCATCTCTCAGAGGATCCTCTATCTCTCATGGCTTAAGTCTCAAAAATCTCGTCTTTCGAACATGGTCTTTGAGACGAGGCTCTCAGAGATGCTAGTAGGCGCTACAATAGTAGAATAGCAGATTTGGAGAAATCTATGAAATCTCATGAAGACACTTTGGCTGAACTCCCCCAGAAATACCAAAACTCAAGAAGTTTGATTGCAAGACTATCTACCAACTCACGACTCTAAAGAGAAAGTAAGGGTATGTTCAAACCAAAAATAATCAGCTGAAAGATGAGATCAACCGCTTGAGGGATGAAAAATCTATCGTTAAGGAAAGGTCCACAGCTCAAGAGGAGAGGCATAAGGCAGAGTTGGAGAGGTTGTGCCAATCTCATGGAGAAACCTTCAAGAAGTATCAAGAAGATACTCAGAAGAAACTTGTCGAGGCTCTGCTAAAGTTGAAATCAAATTTGATCCTACATGCCCAAGTGGTCATTGGTCCTCTTAACCTTAGTAAGGTAGACATCGATTATCTAAAGATATCTCTGTAGAATCGTTAAACTTTGACGTTTACAACCCCGAGGGCAAAGAGTGGAAGGCTTTCCAAATAGAGTAAAAGTAATCAGTTGTCTTTTCCATCCCCACTACACCCGTAGCTGAGGATAATGAAAGGGACTTAACATATTTAGAGCAAAATCCTAAAGGTCATCCTCAACCTGATGAGGTCTCTATTGAACCTACAAACCAGCTCGCTAAAGGAGGAAACTGAAATTTTCTTTTGTCTTGCCTTGTATGTTTCTTTCATTCTCTTCCATTTTGATACAACATCTTTGTTATTAATAAAGTAATCATTTTCCTTCCCTTAGTTCCTTTGTTCAACATTATCTCTTTTTCATTAAGTCATTACATATGCATTAATCTCACCGTAAGATAAGTCAATCATACCTAAAGAACACTACCAAGCTCGACGCATTATGCACACAAAGCTTCTTCATCTTTAATAATCCGAGAATCGATTAAATCTAGGCTCTAATACCAAACTTGTAACTCCTTAAACCTCATCAAATGAACCAGATCCAAATCTACAACGTTACCACTCAAATACAATGTACTTAAACATTTTTATTTAAGTTACAAACGATTACAACTACAAAATTTCAAACTTTTTAATAAAATACATAATTCTAAGCAATGAGGAAATTTAAACGATATACATAGAGAATTTAGTTACAATTAGGACTGAAATGATGCCCTAATCTACATAGTTATCCCCGTAGAAATTTTTATAATTATCAGCTCAAACTTGATCTCGCCATCAAACTCACTCTGTATGCATCATATCCTAATACGCCACTCCTTCGACGCAATCCTGGTGTCGTCCCTCCAAGCTAAGACCCTAAAACCCACCTAAAAAATAACACACCGAGGTAAGTTCGAAAGAACTTGGTGAATCAAACACTCATTTACCTAAATCATACTTGCGTGTTACATTCAATGTTTCAATTATCGTCTTATCGCCCTTATTCTTCATTTTTCTTGTAACGATTACTTCCTCAATTGACATTCTTATACTTTACTTTCATTTCCATACCTTACACGATGGTCTTTTTCCATCTCTTGAGTGTCTTTAAGACCTTACATGCAATCTTTGATCACTAAACCAGTACTCCATCGAGTTCCAGAAAGAAACCCATACACAGATGATTAGTATTCCCTTTTAGAGCATACCATGTCTATTGGATCGCCGGCACCCCTATGGCGTAGCGAAAAAAATAAAATTCGGCGATCCTAACCAAGGATCCATGTGTGAGGAACGAATCGGGGTGATAAAGGTTACAAAATTACCGAATGTTTATTCTGAGTAGACAGCAACGTCTCAACAACGTGTAGTCTGATCTACAGTCAAACCAAGCCGCAATCTATCGAGACCCTGACCTCTATATAATCCAGCCAATTGACTACGAACGGAAGAAATCCCCAAAACAGTTTTGAAAGTGATTTTTCTTTGACGACTGCTAGACCCAAACAAAGAAAAACGAGATTCTTATATATCTTTTTATTTTATGGTTTTTAGGAATTAAATAAATATAATAATATTTTAAACCAAAAATTATAATTACATTAATTATAATATAATTTCGGTAAACCATATATTTATTTGAATTCATATGCTAACCAAATTCATGTCCTCATTATGCGTACAACAACCTTGTACATAATGTGTTGGAAATTTGATTACCGAATTAAATTAATTTTAGAATTAATTAAATTCAAGCGACACCCAAAAACAATACCAACTATGGTTTATTCCGTTCATTTCAACTATAGGGTGTGACCCTGTAGGTTCCTGTAACGTTAGAGTAATACTAGAACGATTCCAATGTTACAAACAATGAGTGGCATCTAGCAATGCATCATTGCTACCTAAGTCACAAGAGATCATGATTCGACATAACCTTTTTTTTATGATTAACCGTTTATGCAATAATCCTTAAGTCCTTTATCTCTGGATTGGACACAAGTCATGGAATAGTCACACTTGCATAGTCCATTCCATGTTCCTTGATATCTTAAGCAGACTACGATATACAAATAAGTATGACATCTCATGTCAACTTATTTGAGCATGGCCATGCATTTCTAGTCTCACTTAATCAAGTGGCCTAAGATATTACTCCCATTATGTAGGAGGGACTTATTCTATATCGACCAACCATATCCCTCTACATCGATTGTGGTATATCCAACATCAGCCTTTATAGAACAACCAGTTACGGTGTACGTTTGACTGTATCAAAATATACTACTCACGATGTTGGGATTATGATGATCTCAAGTCTGAGGATCATATACATATTAATCACTATGAGTAATGTCGTGACAATTACATAATAATCCAAGAAACATACTCATAATGGGTCAGTCCAATATGTTGTTCTCTAACACACATATTCATGCATCGATTCTGACATTCCATATTAATGACAACTCTTTATCATCAATCAACTACATGTTAGTCTTAATGCATTATCGTTGTCCTATCCAAAAATAATACTTGACTAAGGATCTTTTAAGAATAATCATATTATTCTTAGGACATTATTATAAAACAGTTTATTTATACACACAGAAAAGAAACTGAAATAATAATGGTAAATCCTTATATTAATAAACATGATAAATCAAGTATGTTATTACAACCATCTCATGATTGATCTTTGGGCATACTCTAACAATGTCTACATTCACTTCCAGAATATATTTTCATTACTTCGCTATATCTCTTCAATTCTCTGTCTTTGTAAAAATCTTAATAATGTTAAATACCTTACTATTATACCCATGGATACTTCTTGTACTTACTGGTCTTATTATTTGCATTTAGGGATAATATAGGAGACGTCAATTACATAGCACAAGGTCCATCGTAAAAGCGTCATTCATGGTTCATCATTAATTGCCCTTCTAGACTATGCCACAGAAGTAGCTCATCATAAAAACCTTTACTGTAGAATTTGCCATAAAGGTTGTTTTTTCACAATCCACAGCAAAGGCATTTCCTTCATACATTGCTACTAAGACTTTAAATTTCAGAGATTGCTTTTCATACTATTTCTTCAGAGTCTGACAAAAATTCCATTCTTTCAAATTTCGTCATATATTTCATTTCTTTCATTCAGGGTCTGCCATAGAGACGTTCTTTTCGGATGGTTGCCTTAAGGGACATTCTTTTAAAAAATCGAAGGCTCCAATTTCAGATACGCCACAAAGGCTTTAATTTCAAATACGCCACAAACACTTCCAATTTAGATACGCTACAAAGGCTTCCAATTCAGATATGCCAAAAAGGCTTCCATTTTAGATACATCACAAAGGCTTTCATTTTTTAGTGTGTTCACGATAGGGATTCGCCTAGGCTCACGTCTCTTGAGGTTTGCTCATCATCATCCTAGGTCACACAAAAAACCCCATTAGGTGATAACCTTCCTTTAAATCATCCCATATTATGTCATAACCCACCAATTATGGTCTTACACGATATGGTTCCATGGACTCTTCCTTCCAAAGATCCTGATTAAAGTCCCAACTGACCTCTTTAGATGACTCTGTGGAGACAGACATAGACTCACTAGCAAACCTTTCATGCATTAGCACTAAACTTAGCATACATCTCATTTTACACATTTCGAACATGCTCATACAGTCATATCTTTGACTCCATATTTCTTATCAGATACTTTATACTTGTTAGATTCATACCTACTATATATGCAAATCTTATCCAACATTCATATATCAACATACTCAATGTACCATTCTTTTCTAATCTCAGTTCATGTTTTGTACGGGTGCTGATAAAGGTATTTAGACTAAACCAATATACACACACAAGAGTCAGCTTAGGAACTCACCTTATTCTCTCATACAGTAGTTTCAAACTCCAGATCCAGACTTCTCTTGTAAAATCAGTAGCAACTACTACTATAAAACATGGAAACTCATCAGGATCTATTCAAATGCCCTCCTTTTACCATTATTTCTAACACCAAAAATCCCCAAAACAAAGCCTTATATCATCCATCTTACGAATTTACCAAGTTAATACATTTACTCTTTCACAACATAATATGGAGGGTCAAAAATCTTACCTTGACATGGAGCATTTATAGGTAAAGATCCTGACCTACAAAGGTATTTAGACTAAACCAATATACACATAAGAGTCAGCTTAAGAACTTACCTGATTCTCTCCTATAGTATTTTCAAACTCCAGATCTAGACTTCCCTTGTAAGATTGGCAGTAACTACTACTACAGAACATGGAAACTCATCAGGATCTATTCAAATACCCCCCTTTTACCATAATTTCTAACACAAAAAATCCCCAAACAAAGCTTTATATCATCCATCTTACGGATTTACCAAGTTAATAGATTTACTATTTCACAACATAATATTGAGGGTCAAAAATCTTACCTTGACATGGAGCATTCATAAGTAAAGATCCAAACCTACAACTTAGCTTAAGTAAAGGAAGGAAATACTCTATGTTCCTTTAAATCTAGACAAAAACACTTCTTGAAGAAGGAAGAAGAAAAACTCCCTTTTTCCAATCCTGATTATCTAAATATACAACCTTTGTACCTATGGACACTTGACACGCGTCATAATCCCATTCACTTTGTCATATAGGTGGTTTACAACTGTAAGGAAACATGTACGAAAATATAACATTTCACATATATAGAGTAGTTTCATTGTTCGTTCCTAACCACCCTATTAGAACGCAACCAGCACCGGCGATGACTCGATTACCTAAAATTTCATAATACATTACCAAGATCCTTTCTTTAACAATCGTTCTTTCTAGGACAATTTCTCGCAATAACCCAATGCCTACTACACATCCACCTTTACACGTTAAGAGCATCAGTTGTGTGGATAGCACTATGCTACTCAAGTACTACTCGATTTACCCGCCAATTTTAGAACCTGCCAAAATCAGGAGTTGCAGACTTGGTGGTCTTCCATGGAAGTCGCAACTTCACACTTTAAGTGTCACGACAACAGGCCACCTCATTGTGTCATCACCCATTAAGGTAGCGACTTCGACTCTATTTTATTTTGAAAACCTTACAATTTGATCCTCAAGTTGGGAAGTTTGGCTACTATCTTCAAAATTATGATACCAAGCCCTTAAAATTGCATCACCTACTTGGGATATTTTATAAAACTTTTCTCTTTGGTCCTTAATCGACCCCTAGATGGTATTAAGCTTTTTTAAGCTTGTATTTGACTCAGAAATGATTATTTATTGTGTTTGATGCGTGTAATACCCGTATATGAATGTTTAATGGTGGAATTAGCATATAGTTTATCGTAGTTGCTCCGACAATGAATGTGGCACCCTTTAGCTCAGACCTAGTGATCAAATTGGGTATGGGGTGTTACAAATGTGATTAGCATACTCAAGATTTGCAACCTTATCACTAGAAGATGAAACAAGAACTTTTGATGGAACAACAACTGACCAATCAAGGAATCCTTCCAAGCCATGACTTTTAACAGTAAGAAGCACTTGTTGCTTCCCAAGTAAAAAGTTCTTTCATTCAAGCAAACATTCACACGTTTGTTAGAAAATACCTAACTAATCTTGCTCTCAGTAATAGCCTGATCAGAACTTGATACCTCTATACGTCGAATCTCAATATCACTTACCATGATCGAACCACAAGCTTGCATCAAACTCCAAAACTGGCAGAAATACAATACAAGAATAATGAACAAACAAACAACAAATAAGAACATAGTATAAAAGAATCAAACTTCTTTATTGATGAATCACCTAAGCTTCACAATAAGCCAACTTACAAATTTATAGTCTCCTTCACATATCACAACTATATACGTAACTAACATGAAACTACTCATAACTAACTTAACTAACCAAGTCAGTTAGCAACAGACTTAATAGATAATTGTTGGTTGTTGCTTGACAACCATCACCTTTTCTACACGTGATTCATACGCTTTTAATAGAAAGGGGTCAATTTATAGCAATGTAAAAAATTGAATTAGTTTTATACACTTTAATAATTTTTTGTACGATTAATATTTTAACAATTCGATCGTCATATTTTATATTCAATTTATGTAAATCATGCATGTCAAGTTTTGGTTAAATTAAAAATTTCTAATTATTACTTTCAAATATAAAATATCTAATTATTTGTTTTATGTAAAAAAAAACTTTCAATAATTAAATATATATTAATAAATACAATATGTTGTATGGGCATGATAGAATTGAATCAATTCAAAAATTTTCATGTATAACAAATACAATTATATATTTATATTGATAAATTTAGCAATTAAATTATTAAAATATTAATAGTAAAAAATTTTAAAAAAATCTTAGCTAAAAATATCTCTCTTAGTTTTTTTTAATTAATAATGTTCATTTAATTACTTCTCCGATGGTCAGGAAAAGAGCATTGAACCTTTGTTTTTTTTTTTTTTTTTCAAAAATTACCAATTTAATGGACGACATCGTAAAAGTAAAACAATTCTTTTACAAGAAAAAGAAAAATAAAAATATCTCCCTCGCCGGAGATAGTGTACTGCAAAATAAGACACGCTTCTTCACCTTATCCAAACCGTCCGTAAAACCCCTGCAAACAAATCCCTTCTTCAATGGCAACCTAACCCAAAATCTCCATTTCCCGTAATTAAAAGAAATGCTTCAATCTTTTAATTCAACGAATTCTTCAATGGAACTCTCATCATCTCTTACACACTTCTCGAAAAAGCTCTCCGATATCTCATTCTCTTCATCCCTCTCCCCCTTCCCGCTTCAACTCTACCCACAACCATCAAAACCCAAAAACCTCCGCGTCCTCGCTGTTGCTGTTGGCCCATCGCAAGAGCTTCCCAGAAACAGCCCGCAAAGACTCCTAAAAGAGCTTGCCCATCGTAAAAAAGCCACAGCTCCAAGGAAAAAAGTACCCCCAAAAAGGTTCATACTGAAGCCTCCCCTCGATGACAAAAAACTGACAGAAAGATTCCTAAACAGCCCACAATTATCCTTAAAACAGTTCCCTTTGTTAAGTTCTTGCCTGCCTTCTTCAAAGCTTAACACTGCTGACAATACTTGGATAGACGAGTATTTGCTTGAAGCTAAGCAAGCTTTGGGGTATCCTTTGGAGAAATCTGATGAATTGGGAGATGATAATCCGGCGAAACAGTTTGATACTTTGTTGTATTTGGCGTTTCAGCATCCTTCTTGTGATAGGACTAATGCTAGGCACGTTAGGTCGGCTCATTCCAGGCTTTGGTTTTTGGGGCAATATGTACTGGAGTTGGCTCTGGCGGAGTTTTTCTTGCAGAGGTATCCGAGGGAATCGCCGGGGCCGATGAGGGAAAGAGTGTTTGGTTTGATTGGGAAGAGGAATTTGCCTAACTGGATTAAAGCTGCTAGCTTGCAGAATCTAATCTTTCCTTATGATGATATGGATAAATTGATTAGGAAAGACCGGGAACCTCCTGTGAAGTGAGTTTTTCTTCTGTTTATTATTTGACGAATAATTTGCTTAGTAAATTTTGACGTGTATGCTTCATAAATTTCTGAATTGTTATATATTTGTTTGAACTTGAGGGTACGTGGGGGCAGGTGTTGAATTTTCATTTTGGGAATTGGTGCACCTAGCTTTAGTCTCACATACCATGGCATAGAAATAAAACCATTGAATTCCTCATGCCTTTAGCTATGATGTTTTGACCGCTTTTACTTGCCCATGGTTGTTGCCTTCTAAGCATCATTACTTGAGTAGATTTTTTGTTTCTTGAATCCATGCTAGGTTAACTTAGGACTTAATCCTGTTTTCAAGTACCCGTGTTCGACACTGGTGTCTGGGGTATATCAGGACACGGGTATGGTGATGAGTCTCTCCAAGACTCTCCAAATACATGGAAAAGCTTAAAAAGAAAGGAACATACCCATGTCAAACTCAAAATTGTATATGGCTCACACTTAAGTCCAAGTAATATAGCCTTTTTAGTTTTTAGGCTGCGCTTTCGGCAAGCCAGGCATCAATATGCACTAGGCACATTCTTCTGTTGTTCTTATGGTTGCATACCGGTTTTGCATGGCAACATGATTTGGAACTGATAGCATGTGACAAAATAAGGCTATCCATACTTGTTAAGAAAATGATATTTTCACGGTTGGACTTAGAATTTAGCCGCTTAGTGGTTGCAGCTGAACTGCTCAAACATATATCGTGAATGTTACATGGTTCAAACCCTAACTTGCTCAAACATACTACGTCTTAGTAAATGCTGCATTATGTTTCTTGTGTGGTCTAGACAAAATAAAAACAGAGTCAAATCGGAGGCATATGATAGGATTGCTGTGATATTAAGGTGACTGCAGTAGGACGGAGTTGCCATCATTATTATGCATAATCTTTGTTATCTGCTTGTGATGGAGCTACCAAGTTTACTTGTATTTATTGACACCCTGCTTTACTCTTTAAAATCTTTACTTTGTGAGGTTGAGAAAGGGGTTTTCCACATTAAGCAATTTATTTGCTATTATCTTTTTGTCAGTATGTATGATATATTGAAGAGATAATCTCAGTTTTCTATTTTTAACTACAAATGCATGGCTAGAATAACATCAGGACAGAGAAGATCCAAAAACTTAGAAGTCATGGAACGCTGCTAATACTGGTTTAAACAATACAATAAAAATGTCAGGTTATGGGTAGGAAAGCTGATGGATGTCTTGTATAGCAATACGTCAGTGGCAAATATATATAGGTATATGCCTTGTATTTGATGGGTAACATGTACCAGTAAGCCTTAGCTTACTGGCGGGAAATGTTAGATGTAGTATGAGAAACTGTTTAAGAATGGATAGATTATGTCATGCTACATGAGTTCATATCACTTGATGCTTTGGGTGGTGGCACTGTGAGATATCTGAAATAGACTGATTACACGTGTGTGTGTATTGGCTACTAATTTATGTTATTTTGGCCAGGTCCGTCTTTTGGGCTCTGTTTGGCGCAATATACTTGTGTTTTGGCATGCCGGAAGTGTATCGTGTTCTTTTTGAAGTATTTGGAATGGATCCAGAAGCTGAGGACTGCCAGCCACGATTAAGGAGACAACTTGAAGATGTAGATTATGTTTCTGTTGAATTTGAAGGGAATAAGCTCAGTTGGCAGGATGTTGCTACTTATAAGGTAAGCTTTGATTTTTTTTACCCTTCATTTGTAGATAGCTTATTAGTTAAAATGGAAATTATTAAAGGGAAGGTGATTGAGGAAAGAGATTATGTGTTGCGGCAATGTTTCTGTGTACGGGAGCCTGGTTAAGCATTTTGTTCAAATTGATATTACGAGGAAACTTAACCTAATTCATTTTTCTTACAGCCACCAGAGGATGCTCTTTTTGCACATCCAAGGCTATTCAGGGCTTGTGTTCCACCAGGTATGCATCGGTTTCGGGGAAATATCTGGGATTATGACAGCAAACCACAAGTTATGCAGATACTGGGATATCCCTTGGCAGTAAATGATAGAATCCCCGAAATTACTGAAGCCAGGAACATTGAACTCGGGCTCGGGCTACAGGTTATTTGACTGTTTATTCTCGTTCTCTAGATGCAAGGCATTATTTAATCATCTTTCTCCTGCTTGATTCCTTGTGCTGTTTCGTTTGTGGTACTACAGCTTTGTTTTATGCATCCATCAAAATACAAGTTTGAACATCCTCGGTTTTGCTTTGAGCGGTTGGAGTATGTCGGCCAGAAGATCCAGGTAATGGATTTTGCAAAGTTAGACATATGCTTTGGCCTCTCTCATATTGGATACATCACTGGAAGAAAAAGAATGATCTTTTCAGGTTAACTCAATCTGAAATGGATTTCTGTTTTCGAATTCTTTAGGATCTGGTTATGGCGGAGAGGTTGCTGATGAAGCATCTAGACGCCCCTGGAAGATGGCTACAAGAGAAGCATCGCCGTGTTCTTATGAACAAGTTCTGCGGGAGGTATTTGCGGGAAAAGTATCTGCATCGTTTTATCATCTACTCGGAGCAAGTTCAAGATGCATATGAGAACAATCGAAGACTCCGGAACCCTGCCACAACTGCTGTTCAGCAGGCCCTCCATGGCCTTTCATACACTGTGTATGGTAAGCCAGATGTGAGACGCCTTATGTTCGAGGTTTTTGACTTCGAGCAAATTCAACCTAAATCTGTGTAAATATCTGGACACTGATTCGTGAAAGCTTATTGTTTGATTTGAAGTAGGGGGAAAATTGGATGGTTGATTTTGGTTTTATTTGATATTGGGTTGGTTTCGGTGAACGAGGTTTTGTTTTTTTATTTTTATAGTACCAAGTTTTATCTATTTAAATATTAATAAATTAATGTTCCTTTTAAACTCATATATTCAACACAAATAATGTAACCAACTTGCTTTAATTGTGAAGAAAATAAATTTCGTTTTTAATCATCAAATACTATTGGAGTAATGAGGAGGAAGAGGGTTCTTGTGTTTTTTTCTGGTCTAAAGGTTAAAAGAAGAATTATGACTTATGGATTTACTCTTGATTACTAAAAAACATCTTCAAGTGTGACAACTAAAATATAAATACAAGATGCCCTAATATATTTTAAATCAATTTATAATATTAGCTTTTGTTTAAGATTTTTAGTGAATGCCTTCAAAACAATCATTAAGGGTATGAAAATTGTAATTTTCTAGACATGCTTGGCTAACAGAGTGTAATTTTATCGTAATTCTCTATATTTGAGACTTATTGAAATGATATGCAAGTGTTTGAACATGTTTCTATGTGTTTTTAGACTAGTTTTTAATTTAAGGGATCCAAGTAATGGTATTTATACTAAAAACATCTAAACATTGCTAGACAATAGCTGAAAAGCTACAGTTTCTAGCCCAAGTGTCGATAACTTACTTAAGGTATCAATACATAGAATATATGTACAGTTACATAAGTCTTGAACTTAGACCACCACATTATTTCGAATTTTTCGAGCCCACCAAAGTTTAAATTTGACCTCAAACACTTCCAATCACTCATAAAATGATTTTAAATTATTTTAAAATGCTTCTACAGCCCTCAAATTGTTTTAAACTTGGTTTTAATATTTTATAAAATTGTTTTAAAGTTTAAAATTTTAAAGATCTCTGATATTTTTGTTCTATGTGTGCTTCAGTAACATCTCACATTTGTTTCGTATGTCAGAATAGGTGATGGGTGTTACATGATATATGCATACAAAATATTTAGAAATGTCAAATAAATGAGATTAAATTATTCCATTATTAAACAAACTCAAAATAAGCAAGGAAAAAAACTATTTCATATATTAAACAATAAGATTATCCCATACTATTAACAATTCATCATTCAAAAAATCTGAAATAAGTAATAAAAAATTTAAATTAAATTTAAATTATATTTTTTAAATTCATTTCTTACAAACCAATACACCATATTCTAATTGGTACGAGCAATATTGGAACGAAATTGACTACATTCTTATATAATTTTTTGAACTTTTATATTTTAAAAAATATATAAATATTTTTACTTTTCATATATTTTTTAAAATAAGGATCAAATTGATAAATTGCATAAATATTGAGCTCTAAAATTATTGACTTTTTAGAATTAAGACTAAAGTGACAAAATGTATAAACATTGAGAGCTAAAATTGTTAATATACATATCAAAAGTAAAAAAAAGGGTAAAGTACGCAGATAATCACTCAATTATCAAAAATTTTCATTTCAGACACCCAAAATACAAAGTTTACAATTTAAGCACCCAAGTTACATAGTTTGATCATTTTGGTCACTCTAATTAAAATCACAAACGGCAAGACAATTAAAAATAGGTATAATAATAACAAATTTAACCCTCAACTTTTACATATCATATCGGTTTAGTCATAATTTTAAAAAATTAACCCTTAAAATTTACAAATATTCTCAATTTGATCCTAATACTAAAAAATTCAAAATATATATAAAAAATAAATATTTTAAAAAGATATATAATAAATTTAAATTTGGGAATAATTTATATTAGGATCATCCTACAAAGTATGATTTTTAGCCACTAATAAAATAGTGTCAAGTCATTAAATTTTAAAGATAACAAAATATTATTATGCATTCATCTATATCTAATATCTTCTCCAACTTAATTCAACTTTAATTAAATTGCTTCAAATAAGTAATTTTTAAATTATAAACAGACATATTTTCCATAAGTTAATTTTTTTTATTTTTGTGCAACCAATTTTAAAAAAATAGTAATTTTTGCGTAATATTTTCCCATATTATTGACACATAATTTTGGTAATTATTTTACCATGAACACTAAACTCAGAACCTCAAACCTTGAACTCGAATCATGAACCTTAAACTTTGAACCTCGAACCTCGAGGTTAGGGTTTAGGTTGGAGATTTAAGGTTTATATTTAGGGTTCAAGAGTATAGGGTCACATGTTTAGGGTTTAGCATTCAAAACTTTGGGGTTTATGGTTTGTGTTTAGGGTTCAAGTGTTGAGATTTTAGGTTTTGAATTTAGGGTTCAAAGTAAAAAAATTATGCCAGAGACAAGAAAAAAAATTGTTGAAATGTGGTTTAATAATTGAAAAGGGACCATAAATAATGTGGTGAGAATTGTCTATAAAATAAATTTTCTATAGATAAGTGTATAATAATAATTTCATATCTTTAAAATTTGATAATGTGGCAAACTTTTATTGGTAGCAAAAAAAACTTTAGTTGATAGGATATCATAAGGTAAATTATTCCCTTTAAATTTTATATTAATATTAATCTTAAATAAAATAAAATAAAAAAAACCCTCCCCATCCCGTCCCTTCCTACCACCGTCCCTCTCCCTCTCCGTCTCTGCTGGTTTTCTACTGCAGCAACAGCAACAACTTGAAAGAAATGATAACAGACATAGAGACGACAGCATTGAGAGTAGACATGACGAGAGAAAGCACCAATGCTATCTTGTTTGAAGCAAATCCAGCGAACTGAATTATTGTTGGGCTGAAATACATAACAGTAATGATACCCGACAACTGTTACGCAACCTGAACCGCCACCCCAGCATGGAGTCCCCTTCGCACGACAACATTGCTTAAAGCCCCTTCCAATTTTGTTATCAAATTATCCCCAATGGCTTGTTCATCAGCTTTCTCTGCTTCATTGGAGTTTCTAAGAGCAATCAGTTCAGATTTAACTTCACTAGCAGGACAAATCTTCATTTGCAATCAATTATGATATAATACGTAAAAATAGTTGAGGGTAACATCTCGTTATTTATGATTTTAACAGTAATGGTCAAGATAATCGATTTTTTAATTGGACGAGATTATATGTGTAGTTTACCTTAAATTGACCAACTATTCTTTTAAAGAGGAAACTAATTTGCTCATATCAAAATGGAGAGATATTTTGTTCTTTTAGGAGATAAACATCCGGTGGTCTCAATATCAAAATATGTTAGATCCCAGCAGCTCAGCTCGGCTAAGCAAGCAAAGGCCCTAACTCCCCTCCCTACTCCCATTTCTCTCCAAAACCAAAACTTAGCCGAATCATCATTCAAATAAATGGGCTGGCTTGGCTTGGCTTGAGTGAATGAATTATGCCCGACGCACCACCACCAACCCACCAATCTTACTCCACCTCTTGCTATTTTTTGCCATCTTCGCTTCCCGCCCTCTGCTCGCCCACTACTGTTCCATTAACCGTGAGATCGACAAGATCTCCTGCCCTTATCGCTGGCAAGTCATGTCCAAATCTCGCGTTTATTCTGACGTCAATGTCCCTCGTCCCAAGGAGTATTGGGATTACGAGTCCCTCACTGTTCAATGGGGGTAAATTTTTTAAATCGATCTTTGATTAGGTTGTTCTCGAATTTTCTTTAATCAGTTTTTAAACCAAGTCACATCAGCTAATCTGAATTGAAGATTATGTAATTTGCTTAAAGTTAGAATCTTCTAATCTTACTAACCTTAAGCATTTTCTGCAACTTTTCTAATGAAAATCCGATTCGGTTCATCAATGAGCATAAATTGATATCGTTTCGGTTATATTCGGTTCTGTATTAGGGATCAAGATGGTTATGAGGTTATTCAGAAAGTTGGAAGGGGTAAATACAGTGAGGTTTTCGAGGGTAAAAATGTCAATAACAATGAACGCTGTGTAATCAAGATCCTCAAACCTGTCAAGAAAAAAAAGGTTGCTAGTTAAGACTTCAATTATATTTATATGTGATGAAATCTTAAGGCATAGCCGCCATGATCAACAATCCTATCATTATTTTTTGTTATTATTGGTAGATTAAGAGAGAGATAAAAATCCTTCAGAATCTATGTGGTGGTCCAAATATTATTAAACTTCTTGATATTGTTAGAGATCAGCACTCCAAGACGCCTAGCTTGGTATTTGAGTTCGTCAACAATACAGATTTCAAAATTCTCTACCCAACTTTGACAGATTATGATATTCGCTACTACATATACAAACTTCTCAAGGTGAAATTACGCCTCTCGTAACAAAATTTTTTATGTATATAACTCTGCTCCATGGTATTTTTTGTTGCATGACCGTTTGTAGTTTTTATTCTTTACTTGATCCAATGCCAAATTATTACTGGCTTTGTTAAGCGTTTGGGGGATTTCTGGGTTGCATTTGGCGTTATAGGATGATAGGAAAAGATTTCTTTGCTTTGTAGGCATTAGATTACTGTCATTCACAAGGAATAATGCACAGAGATGTGAAGCCTCACAATATCATGATAGATCATGAGCTGCGCAAACTTCGCTTGATAGATTGGGGACTTGCCGAGTTTTACCATCCTGGAAAAGATTATAATGTCCGTGTGGTTCCAGGTAATATTTTGAAGGCATCATGAATCATGTGATTTACTTTACCACTGTCGACCTTTATATATTTTCAAGATAGTTTTCTTCTTTAAGAGCTTAGTTAGAAAAGGACTAGCCTTATATATTAGTCCACGTTTGAAAAGGAAAAAGAAATCCGTTTGGGATTATTTTACCTGTATGTTTTCCTTGCTCGTACTTGGAATTCTTTCCTTTATAGAAATTGAATATGGCTTGTAATACAGGCATATAGATGCAAAATTTAGCATGAAACTCATTAAACAAGTCGAGCTTGGGGAATTTAGATATGCAATACATTTAATTTTTTTCTCAACTCCTTGAAGAGTGAATCTGTCTTTTCTTTCACTTTTTTATAGACTCTGAGTATTAGCTTTCAATAATCAGGATGTCAGAGAGCTTTGATTCTTTCTTTAGGATACGAAAACCTTCTAGATAATGGAAGACCTATATGTTCTCCAAGCAATTCTATAAACAGATTTGGATTCAGTTTAGAGTACCATCAACAATCTGGATACAGTTTTGGGAAGTTTAATTTCTCTCCTTATTTCTTAGGTACTTTAAAGGGCCCGAACTTCTGATAGATTTACAGGACTATGATTATTCTTTGGACATGTGGAGCCTTGGCTGCATGTTTGCTGGAATGGTGCGAAATACCATTGTTCTAATTTGAGTGTACTAAACTTTCATTTAAAATATCAATTTTGGGTGCATAATAGAATATTTATGTTTGTTATACTTGTTTATCGTGCAGATATTCCGGTAGGAACCATTCTTCTATGGCCTTGACAACAATGATCAACTAGTTAAACTTGCAAAGGTAAAATATGATTTTGCAAATTTGTCAATGTTTCTTATATTGTTGTTGAATATTAATTGTCTTTTCATCATGGTTATTGTTAAATTAACATTTTGGTTTAGATAATTCATCATTTTCTAACTGCTACTTAGAAAATGTATTATTCTATGTCTTTGTACCTTCACCACCTCAGTAATCTTTGTTTTTACAATCTACATCTGGAGCATCACTTTGTAACCTTTTCAGCACCTGCTAGGGTCATTTATTCTTTTGCTACTCGAGCTTGGGTTTGAGTAACGAACATGGGTATGTTCAAAATTTGTCAAGATTTCCCTGTATTTGGAAGGTCCTTGGAGGACCGTATCCCCATATCTATGTTTGGATATGCATCGGATGCGGATGTCAGACATGGGTACTTCAAGAACAATGAAGAGCTAGAGCAACGTAGGTTTATTCACTACCCTTTGTAGATGCAGCATTATTCATATAGCTTTGATTTAAACATTTATTCTCTTTGTGACTATCACTTGTTAGGGGATTGTTACTAGGTGGATGCTTTATATGAACACTCAAACAGGAAAATCTATTTTCATTTTTTTTTCCTAACCATATATCGCCAGTTTACAAGGAATGTGACAAAGCTTTTGACTGCTAAATTATTGTAACTTCAGGTGGTAGGAACTGATGAGTTGAATGCATATCTGAACAAATACCTGTTGGAGCTTGATCCTCAACTTAATGCTCTTGTTGGAAGGTACATTAAGCATGACCAGATATACAAAGTTTGCACTGAACTATTAAACAAGGCAATGGACCCTGTGGTGATGCTGTTTGACATACAGATTAGATCCCTCTGGTAGGCACTAATAGTGTGGAATGACTAACTCTATTGAGTTAACATATTGATATGTTGTTCAGGCACAGCCGAAAACCCTGGTCCAAATTCATTAATGCCGATAATCAGCATCTTGTTTCACTAGAGGTAAATTTTCTTCTTTAGGCAAACATCTTGGAATTGAAGTACAATAAGCTGAGTTACATTGCACAAAATGCCTTATAGTAATCGAGATTCAGTCTTTAAAGCTCTTTTGACCTGTAGGCAATTGATTTTCTGGATAAGTTGCTTCGATATGATCATCAGGAGAGGCTAACTGCAAAAGAAGCTATGGTAGACCAGTATAAGCATATAATTTAATACCAGTAGCTTTTTCTGCTCCTTTGGTTTAATTAAAAGTGTTATTATGAAATGATCCTCGATTCTTTTTTGTTCTCTGCAGGTCCATCCTTACTTTTCTCAAGTGAGGGCTGCTGAAAGTTGCAGGATGCGAAGTCAGTAACCCATTCACATTGGGTTGGTGTGCAGAGCCCACATTCGGCTGGGAAGATTTGTTGTGCTTACTGCTGCTGCCATCCTCAGTTTTAGGCAGTTGGAGGTTTGTTTTGTTAACATAGCAGTTTTCTTTTTCTTTGTATCAAATAAAGTCTCCTTTTTCTTATGTTTATATTTTATATTCAACACATCCACATCAAGCTTATCTTTAAGCCTTGATTTTCCAACAATGCAATTGTGTCGATTATTCCAAGATTTCTAGTATTTTTCAAGTCATTTACATATTTACATATTTATGCTCAAATATGAACCTAAATAGTGTTCAACATTAATATTTAAAAAGGAAAAATCGAAATAACACTAGTATCTTACACTTATATTTCCGGCCACTCTTTTTAACACCATTTACTTGTAATTTAATTAAAACAGTTACATTTATTGGAAAACTGATTTTTTATGTTATATTTTTACTTTTTATAGTAACTTTTCATCTATAATAATAATAATAATAATAATAATAATAATAATATATTAAAAACATATTTTGCTAAACTACCTCTTGCTTCAAATTTTTAATTTTAACTAATTATTATTAATATCAATAAATTATAATTTTTTTAATTAGGTAAACTACAAAAATAGTTCTTTATGTATGGCGTAAATAACATTGAACTCTAATTTATGACGTCTTGGCCACTAACGTTATCTATTTGTAATATTTTGGTCACTGAGCCATTGGTTACTGTTAATGGAATTACAAGAATCTAACATGACACAAATTGTGCCATTAAACATTGACGTGTCATCACCGCATGATTTAAACATGTTTTCTCTTTTGAAAAATTAACTTTTTATTTATTTCCTTTCCCTTTATTTCTCCTTTTTCTTTTTCTTTTTCTTTCTTTTCTTCTCATTGTTCTCTCGTCTCTCCCACTCTCAAGCTTCATTCGAAGATTAGACTTTCTGTTATGGCATATAATTATGGGGTTAAAAAGTAGTTAAACTCTGTTTTTTTATGTTTAATTTATTGAGCTAATTATGTTGGACCAAACAACACGTTTTGGGGGAAGGGTACTTTAATGAATACGCTATGTTTTGGGGTGAAGGGTTTAGTTAATGAAACGGGGCATTTTGATGCTCAGCCTTGTAACTGAGCGACAGCTGTAATAACCGTTATTTTTTTTCTTTTTAGTACCCTCGTGTGTGCTAGAGTTTGTTATGAATATTTTCAATACCATTTTCTCAGCCTTTTTCTCTCTTCTCTCTCTGTTACTTCTTCTTCTTCCTCCTATTCTTCTATTCTTCTTCTTCTCTTCTTCAACAGCTCACATCAAGGTATCAAAGCCTTTCTTTCCTCATGGCCAACGATGGAGTAATAACCAGGCTTCAAAAAGAGATGAGTCAACTGCAACAGGAGTTCACCCAGTTGAAATCAGATTTGGACATCAAGATTGATACCAAGTTTCAATCTTTTCATGATACGATGAAAGGGGAGATTCGAACTGAGATTCGCACGGGTCTTTAAACTTTATTTGAGCAGTACATGGGACAAACGACACCAACCAGTGCTGTTGGTACTAGCAAAGCAACTCAGGTGGAAGTGGGCTTAGACAAGGGAAAAGACATCCTAGGGACTTTGGTACGAAGGTCTTCAGGGGATATAACCAGTAACCTATACAGATTGGAGTGCCCGCGCTTTGATGGCACGAATTTTCGTGAATGGTGGTCGAAGCTTGAATAATTTTTCTCATCTGAGTGTGTCCGAGATGAGGCTAAGGTGAAATAGTCATGCTCCATCTTGAAAGTAAGGCTTTGTACTGGCACCATTTTTTTGTCTAGAGGCATGATGGGTTGCAACAACTATCGTGGGAGGTTATGCTCATGGATTGAGGGACCAATATAGTTCAAACACTCTTCTTGATCCTATGTCTGAGCTCGTTACTCTAAAGCAACAGAGGTCAGTGACTCCATTTCATGATACATTCGTTAGTTTGCTCAACTAAATAGATCTAACTGAAAAACATACGATTAGTGTGTTTGTTAGTAATCTCAAACCAGAAATAAGGCAATACTTGCGGTTGTTTCCACCTTCCACTCTAGTAGATGGCTTTCGTTTAGCTCGAAGCGTGGAGAGTATTATCTCGGGGCCTATGAAAAGAACGATGTATAACGGGAAAATTAGAGGACCAATCAGACCCTTTTTGCCAAATGCTAGACTTATCCAAACGGTCTCCACTTTTAACACCACAATGGGTCCTAAAGGCCCTGTGAAGTCATTATCCCAAGCAGAAATGGATGATAGAATAAAGAAAGGGCTTTGTTTCTGGTGTGCTTCCAAATACACTCCAGGACACAAATGCCAAAAATCTCAACTGTATCAATTGGTAATTGAAGTTTCCTCTGATAGTGAGGTTGAGCCAAAGAGTCCTGAAACAGATGAGTTTCAAGATTGTAAGGAGAAATTAGAACAAGGAGAGAAGGAACCAGAGGTCACTTCGCCTGTACTTTCTTTGCATGCTTTGCATGGCTCTCAAAGACACAACACGATGAGGCTGTTAGCTCACAACTGGCAAACAAAAGTCATCATTCTTATGGATTCAGGGAGCACACATAATTTCATGGATTCTAAGTTGGTGAAGCGACTGGACTTACCTACTGAGTAAACTATTGTATTGAGAGTCATGGTGGCTAGTGAAGTTCGGTTGTCTACCTAGGGAGTCTGTAAAAATATCCTGTGGGGAGCTCAAGGATCGACATTCACTACTAATTTTTACTTGCTACATCTGGAGGGGTGTGATCTAGTATTGAAAATTCAGTGGCTTTTATATTTAGGATCCATCATATGGAATCTCTCTTCCCTCACTATGCAATTCGAACATTAGGGCAAAAACCATATCCTACAAGGAGTTATCCTCGGCAGTCTTCAACTTTTTTAGACAATCAAGCAACCAAATGTTTCAAAGTATTAAGCTATGGTCCTCAGCCTATGTTATTATCTTTTAGTCAATAGACAGTGCTCGCCTTGCCAAAGTCTCCTGACCATCTAATGTTACTTAAGTTATTAACTGCTTTTGATGATGTTTTCCTAGTACCATCAAGCTTACCACCTACTAGACTTCAAGACCATCGCATTCCCCTGTTGGATGAATCACGAGTGGTCAAAGTAAGACCATATATGTACCTCACTATCCAGAAGAATGAGATTGAAAAACTAGTGCAAGAAATGTTGCAAGAGGGAATTATAAGGGATAGCAATAGTCCATTTGCATCACCTATTGTAATGGTAAAGAAGAAATTTGGGGGCTGGCGATTGTGCGTGGACTACAGGCAACTCAACAACTTGACCATCAAAGATAAGTTTCCCATTCCTATTATTGAGGAATTGTTGGATAAACTTAGCCAAGCTATCTTCTTTTCTAAGTTAAATTTGAGGTTAGGGTATCACCAAATCAGGATGTAGGAAAAAGATGTTCACAATACAGCATTTCGAATTCATGAGGGCCACTATGAATTCTTAGTTATGCCATTTGGCCTAACAAATACCTGCATAACAAATGCCCCATCCAATTTTCAAGCGTTGATGGATATTGTTTTTAAGCCAGTTCTGAGGAAATTTATCCTAGTTTTTTTTATGACATCCTCGTTTATTCTAAGGATTGGACCAACCACCTAAGGTATTTGGAATTAGTTTTACAACTGCTAAGGGATAACAAGCTCTATGCTAAGAAAAATAAATGTAGTTTTGCCATTGCTCAAGTTGAGTATCTATGCCATGTTATAACAGTAGAGACTGTCAGCATGGGCTCGTTGAAGATAGAAGTTCTTTCTTGGCCTATAATTAAGAACATCAAGGAACTTAGAGGCTTATTGGGGCTATCTGGCTACTACAGGAGGTTCATTAAAGGGTATGGAGCCATGGCTCAACCACTCACTTCACTATTAAAGAAAGACCAACAGTGGCATTGGACAGAATCTGCACAAACAGCTTTCAAGCTCTTAAAGACGCTATATAGCACCAGTACTAACTCTTCCAGATTTTCGTAAACCCTTCTGTGTGGAGACAGATGCATCTGGTAATGGCATTGGAGCTGTGCTACAATAAAAAGGGAAACCAGTGGCTTTTTTAGTTGGGCTTTAGGAGTTAAACACCAAGACTTGTCCATATATGATAAAGAAATGTTGGTTGTGTTGCTTACTATTAAGAAGTGGCATTCATACCTTGTTGGGAGACCTTTTATTATCAAGATAGACCACTAAAGTCTGAAATTCCTCTTTGAGCAACAGGCCATTACCCTATATCAACAGAAGTGGGTGTCCAAAATGCTGGGGTACAACTACTCCATTGTTTATCGAAAGGGATATCAAAACATCGTAGCTAATGCCTTATCTAGAATGACTCATCTACAAGACGATCAAATTCATCAGTGTTTGGGAGAAGTGTCACTTATATGGTCAGAGCTCTGGGATAAGATTATATAGGCTGGACTGGAAGATGTAAAGATACAGAAGTTGTCCAAAAAATTACTACAAAATCCCCAATCCTATCCCAAGTACACATGGGATGGAAGGTTTCTTAAGAGAAAAGGGAAAGTGATGATTGGCCACAACACAGAACTCAAGAAGGTAATTTTCGAGTTATTCCACAGTGAGGCCATTGGTGGCCATTCAGTAGTGTATGCTACTAGGCGTCGCATAACTACCCTATTGTACTAAAAAGGGTTATCGAGAGATATCAAACAGTGGGTTCAAGAATGCACCACTTGTCAACAGTACAAGAGTGACAATATTGCATACATTGGACTATTGCAACCCTTGCCAATACCCGACCGAGCATGGGATGCTGTCAGTATGGACTTTATAGAAAGTCTTCCTTTATCCAAAGGTAAAAATACCATATTGGTAATAGTTGATAGATTAACCAAGCATGCTCATTTTCTAGCCTTGGCGCACCCTTTTACTGCTGCGAGTGTAGCTCAGCTCTACTTGGATCGAGTATACAAGCTCCATGAAATATCAGAGTCCATCGTATTTGACAGAGATAAAATCTTCCTTAGCAGATTTTGGCAAGAACTCTTCAAACTACTTGGTACTCGACTGTACCTCTGCACTGCCTATCACCCCCAAATAGATGGAAAAACAGAAGTTCTCAATAGGTTCCTTGAAGGTTATTTACGTTGCATGATTGGTGAGAAACCTTCAGAATGGGTTCATTGGCTACCCTTGGCAGAGTGGTGATACACCACCACCCACCACTCGGCTATCAACACCACTCCGTACACAACCCTCTATGGTCAAAAACCTCCCATTCACCTCTCATATTTGCTAGGGTCTTCCACGGTAGCCAAGGTAGACAGAACACTTCAGCATCGAGAAACCTTAAGGAAGCTCATTAGGTTCCACTTAAAACGAGCTCGAGAGCGAATGAAGCAGTTAGCAGACAAGAAAAGATCCGATTGGTCGTTTTAAGTTGGGGACCTAGTATACTTGAAACTCCAACTTTACAGACATCATTCACTAAAGAAGATGCGGAATCAGAAGCTTTCTCCTAGGTTTTATGGCCCTTATCCTATTGAAGCTAAAATCGGTCAGGTGGCCTACAGATTGAAATTACCTAAAGGAGCAAAAATCCACTCCACATTCCACATGTCTCAACTAAAGAAACATGTTGGCTCAACTGTATACTCACTCACATTGCCACCTGTTGGAACAGATGGCTTGATCCTGAAAGAACTACCACGAATCCTTGACAGAAGAATGGTCAAAAAAGGGAATCATACGATCATTAAAATGTTAATAAAATGGGCAAACACCATTCCTGAGGATTCCACTTGGGAAGTTTGAACAGAATTTCAAACGCAATATCCTGCCTTCGATCCTTGAGGACAAAGATCTGCTTAAGAGAGGCAGTATTGTTATGGCATATAATTATGAGGTTAAAAAGTAATTAAACTCTGTTTATTTCTGTTTAATCTGTTGAGCTAATTATGTTAGACAAAACGACACGTTTTAGGGGAAGGGTACTTTAATGAATACGCTACGTTTTGGGGTGAAGGGTTTAGTTAATGTAACAAGGCATTTTGATGCTCAGCCTTGTAATCGAGCGACAGCTGTAATGACCGTTATTTTCTTTCTTTTTAGCACCCTCGTGTGTGCTGGAGTTTGTTATGAATATTTTCAGTACCATTTTCTCAGCCTCTTTCTCTCCTCTCTCTATTACTTCTTCTTCCTCCTCCTATTCTTCTATTCTTCTTCTTCTCTTCTTCAACAGATCGCATCACTTTCTTTTTAACAAAGACTTAAATTATTTTTAGTCAACCACAAAATTCCA
This sequence comes from Gossypium turneri, assembly GCA_008044935.1. Lineage (NCBI taxonomy): Eukaryota > Viridiplantae > Streptophyta > Magnoliopsida > Malvales > Malvaceae > Gossypium > Gossypium turneri. The sequence goes on along the minus strand of CP032582.1, from coordinate 12,602,161 downwards.
TGAAACAGCAAACAATTAAAAGCAAAACATCAAAAAGCCATAAAGTGTTTGATCTTAGGACTGAGATAGATAAAATAGGAGACAAAAGCAATAATAAAAGACTAAAACAGCAAGCATTTTTAGTGTTTCAAACCTCAGCACTTAAACCTCATTCAATGCATAAGAAAAGTACACAAATGTTGGGTCAACAGCACCGTCCTTGTAGTAAGCAAACACCAAACATCCGTCATCATGCGTGCTCTCACCGATGAAAATTTGGAGGTCCTTTAGTTTCAAAAGCAAAAACTTAGTCACTCATTCAATGTTCTTCTTGAAGTTCTCTAGCTTCTTCGTATCCAATTTCAATATCAAATTCTTGATTAAAGGTGTCAAAAAATATCAAAGCAATAAAGGGGGTCAAATTCAGATCAACAACTTGCTCACCGATCTCAATGATCAAGAAGGAGATATTGATGAGGAGAAAAACATGTTTGAGTCAATCTAACAATCGGTAAAAGAGAGAGTTCGGTAGTACAAAAGTTGAGTTTTTTATTCAAGGATTTTCAGTGGGTTTTTGAAAAAAAAAACTGGTTAAGGATTTCTGAAGTAGTTGAGGGAGCATTTCAATGTATGTTTGTCAAAGGTAACGACAATGATGACACCAGAACGGGCAGTTGATGATTGTGAATGAAGCTTGAGAGGGGGAGAGTGCTCTAGAGAAGCTAAGTTGAGGTAGTCGAGAGAAAAATGAGAAAGAATACGAAAAAAAAAAATGAAGAAAAGGAAGATTAAGATGATGTGGATGACACATCAGCGTTTAAAGGCATAATTTGTGCCACATTAGATTTTCGTAAGTTTAAAGGCATAATTTGTGCCACATTAGATTTTCGTAAGTCCATTAATGACAGGTAATGGCCCAGTGATCAAAACATTGTCACGTTAGCTATCAAAACATAATAAACGTTAGCTATCAAAACAGAATAAATCGAAGGTCAATGACCAAAACGTTAGTTAAACCATACATAAGTGACTATTTTTAAATTTACCCTTTTTAATTTGAAAATTAAAAAGTGCTATTATAGGTGTATTACAACCACCTATCTTGTCGAGGATGACTATATATCAATTCCATACTAATGTACATATCTATACCGCAATCATTTCTAGATCCGAATAACATAGATCTGGACTTGATCTCATGCACAAAGAATCTACTGCATTACTTCCACATCATCGCACAAACCAAAGGTTATTGGATTCCCCATATTACAAATTAATTACTACTTAAGACGGTTAATGTTCAAGAGAATGGAACCAGCAAATGACGTACAAACAGAACAACGCTAAAAGAAACAAATTCACAGCAGCATTTTTCCAAGAGACAATGCTAGAATAAACAACAATGTTCACCTTACCATTGAAGCAGGAATGAACCGATCTCCAATTTGTCCATTTGTAAGGGTTTGAGGATCAATTGGTTCCTCACTCTTGGGGCAGGCACAAATAGTCCCTTAGTATCTATAAATCACGGTTGAGGCTTTACATTAACTAATATCCAAACAAATGTCTATATCTAACAGTAGAATTTTCTTGCTCCAACTACATCACTTCTTTAGATGAGGGAAACATGCATACACATCGGATTTTGGATGCTTTGCTTCTGCATGTTCCCGGCACTTCACCTCGGATGTGGTGCACATAAATGCCTGCATGCATACCCTGCACTGCATTTGAATTGAGTAGATTGTTACAATCTCCAATAATTAAGTGCATCATACAGATGTTAAGTTCAAATGCTAAATCATAGTAATTCCTTGCACTCCATGCATATGTCAAATGGACAGATTCAAACCGACTCCCACTATAGTCTCATCTGCTGAAGGTTTAAAACTCTACAAAAAAAGATACTGAACAACATCATCACGAACAAGCCTAGTGCTTTCATCTTGCTTTCATCTATAACCATTTACCACGAAAGAGGTCCTAATCTCCTTCGTAACATATCAATGACACAAGATTCCTCGTAAACTTAATGTCATTGGAAATCACTGCTATCGCACCACTAGTTCTCACACTTGCAAACACTTCATAAATAACAAACAAGTACCTCAAATTCTAAACCCAACATACTATCCATAAAATGATGGAGAGAAATAGGGAGGACAGAACAAACAACCATAACCACTCCCCCCCCCTTTTTCTTTCCCAAAAAATAGTGCTTAGAGAAAAAACAAAATCAAACGCAAGGATTAATGCACTAAATATGTACATGAAAACAAATTAAAGCACTTCAATTAAGAATTGCATTTAAAATTTCACACACCGGCACAGAGACAATTTGTCATTGTAAAATACATGCATGGCAGACCATTCTACAACATGAAGACTAATTCCTTACATGAAATGAGCACTTGAAGCCACTTTCATGGAAGGAAATGTTAGTTTTAAGGGTTAAGGATGGGAAAATTTCAATCCCAATGGTTAAGCTACAATGTGAGGAAGTGATTATGAAACATAACCATTACATTAGAAAATTATGAATTCTTATCCATTTTTATCATTTTTACAGAGCAAAGCCTTGTTTAAACTAATCAACAAACCAAATTTGAAACAATATCAGATAATTTGAAGCTGCAAAATTACAAAATATCAGAAAGAAAGGCCAATATATCTTCATGTTTCAGTGGGGAAAAAATGGAAGATAAAGCAATGCAACCCACAAAAGAACTAGCAAACAGCAATAAAAGATGACCAAAAAAGAACAAGAAAAAGAGAAGGAAAATAATCATGTTTATTTAATAAATATATAGACACCAAAATTTACCTGAATCGACATAGCTTTCTTGTTAGATTCGAGCTGGCTTCCTGAAAAATAAAATAAATATAATCAATAGAAGAATATAATTCATATGAATTTAAAAAAAAAAAACCCACTTTTTACTATTTATTCAAGTTCCTGATACGAAAAAAAGAAAGAAAAGAAAGGTGAAACCTTTAGCGCCGGCTTTAGCCTTCTCGAGGTTTCTTTCACGCGCCGTCTTGGACTTTTGGGCATTGCCTCCTCCCATTTCTGATCGATTTGGCGTGAATATGAACCCTAATTTTGTGAAGTAGAGAGAGGATTGATTCAAATTTAATTATTTGTTTCAGTGAAATATAAATACGAAAAAGAAAAACAGAAGAAAATTACATAAATAATAATAGGGGAATTTATATAGCAGTGGCTTTTGGCTAAATTTGATTAATACGCTGGTTTTTTTTTTTTTCTTTTTAATTCTGCTAGATAACTTTGGGATTTATTAATTTACTACATGATGATTTTATTGAAAAAGATTGAAGTGTAATATTTATTTTACTCAAGATTGAGTTTCTATGCCAAGTGTTTTGTCTGTAGTTTTGGGGTATTCACGTTTGGCATATGCCTGCTTTGACCGAGATCTTTGGAGATGATTCCGTACTATAATTCGGTGGAAGAACTTTAGGACACCATTGGGGAAATGCATCGGGTGTCGTAGCTAATCGAGTAGCTTTAGAAGCATGTGTACAAGCTCTTAATGAGGGACGTGACCTTGCCTGCGAGGGTAATGAAATCATCCGCGAGGCTAGCAAATGGAGTCCTGAACTAGCTATTTCTTGTGAAGTATGGAAGGCGATTACATTTGAATTTGACGTAATGAATAAATTAGATAAACTAACTTAATAAATCAAATCTGAATTCGAAGCAATGGATACTTTGTAATCCAGTAATTACTGTCGAATTGTTGAATTGCAATTAAACTTGTCCCAATCTTTTACTCTCCAAGTGTGATTGTTCCCCCCTTCTTCCTTACCATGGCAAGTATTTGTGAAATAAGAACTAACTCCGATGCGAAGAAAAAAAAAGAGGGCATTAAGAGGCCTTCTTGACTCAACCCTAAACACTTTAAGATCCTTTTTCAGACTTGCTCTCATTTCGAGTCAAGAGATAGATAAATAGACACATCCCATTGCACTGATCGGAGGCGTTCGTAATGACTAAGGGGGTCAATTTTAAAATTAATTAGGAAATAGGTCATTTTTAGGAGAGAGAAAGTGAAAGCGCGTTTTCTGCACAGATGGCAAGAAAGCTCATCCAGCTAGACATGCTTTCCCTCAATGGTAAAATGCAACGAGTTTTTGATCGTTGCCACGCCAAACGGTAAAAAAAAATTCAAAATTCCCCAACGGTTTTTTTACCTATAAATACCCCTAAATTTCATTTTTTCATTCACATCCTTCTCTCAAACTCTCTTAACTCTCCAAGCTTTTTATTCAATATTTATTTAAATTTTCATTTTAAAATATTATTTTTTAATTATATTGTATTTTTTGTTCGGATCAATTTCTCGAAAATAAACGTCTCTCTAATCCGCTTCGATGACAACCATATTTCTGCCGTCCAAGTAGTAATGGTAAGACGAAATTTTATTTTTTATTTTTTAATTATGTTAATATTTATTTTTTGATAAGTCTAAATATTTTTTATGTTATAAACAGGCGGACGATAGTGTGCTAGAGGCATTCATACATAATATGGGGAGCTTTCGATCCTTGAAATTCGTGGGTACCTGCAAAAGGTTGGATTCTTACATTCGTCTTGCATGCAAGGGGCCTACAAACTTGATCCCGTACTAATCAGCGCGTTGGTGGAAAGATGGAGGCCCGAAACACACACTTTCCACCTTCCATGCTATAAGTGTACAATCACACTCGAGGACATAGTGTTACAGCTCAATTTACCGATGAATGGGCCAGTCATCATGGGATCAGCAATGGTTTGGAGGAAAGTGGACTCTGCATGGGAATGTTGGGGAAGGTCTCAAACCGTTTTAAAGATGGTCGAATATCGATCAACTAGTTGGAAACAAATTTCAATAAGCTTCCCGACAACGCAACAGAGGAGGTCATACAACAATATGCCCAAGCATTCATCATGAGGTTAATCGGGGGCATTTTAATGCCCGATAAATCTAGAAATTTGGTGCACGTAAGGTGACTTCTACATCTAGCAGACTTCAGTAACTACACAAAACTAAGTTGAGGATCTGCCGTGTTGTCCACATTATACCGAGAGCTTTATCAGGCAATACAACCAGATAAGATGTCGATCGGTGGTTGCCTACTGCTACTGTAGTCGTGGGCCTGGTGGCAAATATCGTTTCTACGTCCCAGAGTGACATACCCATACATGTTCCCGTTGGTGACGAGTAGAGGTGTTCATGGGTTGGGCCAAGCCCAAGCAAAAATTTAGGCCTGTTTGCTAGGCCTGAGCCTGGTCCGGCCCGAAAAATAGGCCTAAAAATTTGCCCAAGCCCGAATCGGATAAAAATACTAAAAATATTAAAATAAATATTTCTGAACATATTGAAAATAAATTTTAGAAAATATGTATACTTAAATAACACTAAGATAAATGCAACTTAACAAGAAAATGTCTCTAAAATAATAACAAATTTAACAATAAAACAAGTGTTATAATAGTTTGTGCAATAAATGTTTTTCTTTATCATATGTTTTGACTAATATATCGCTTGTACAAGTGGAACCATGGGCCGAGTTACGTGGGATTGCTCGACGAGTTAGAAGACGTTAGGTTGTTGTTAGAGCAACGCTCGAAAACTGAGGTTAATTACTTATCTTTTTCGAACCTATATTAATTATGCAATGATTCGTTGAAAAAACTATGTATGTAACGATATTTACAATTCTGTTTTTAGTTTGAATAGGTTTCGTAAGTCTACCCCAAGATTATATCTTGCATCCCGCTAGAAGTGTTGGACAATCGAGAGATGTAGGAAGCGAATGTGCCGTTGATTTCTACGCGACGGTGGAAATGCATGAATTGGACCAGGTTCTACGACAGTTCGGATATAGACAACGAATCCCACCGCCGCCACGAGACATGAAGGAACTGCACAGGGTGGACATGTGGGGGAAAAACGACGAGGACTGGGTCGAGAAGCACATCCAATCTTGGGATCATAGGATGAAATCCATACCCGTCCGTGAACCATTTTTATCCACAAACACCATGACAACTAATGATTACTTGGCATGGTTCAAAGTTGTCGGCAGGTCGTATCTGCTACCATTGATGGCAATGAGTAGGCAAATTCGGTTGAATAGACAATGTTGACCGCCACAGCAACGTAGGAGGGGACACGGTCGCACGATGGGTTCGTCATCTACTCCGGTAGAAGATGCGCTGCCTGTGGCTACACAATATTCGGGTCAGTTCGCTCTAATTATTCTCATTCAATTCAATAACCCTATGTTTTTTTCACAAGCACCATCGTACTACAGACCACGTCATACGTGGTCTATTCTTCTGTTCTTATAAGTCTATATTTTGGGGAACTGACATCCTTCGCGTACTACACCCTCATGTAGATGTCAATACCGAACCCCATGTCAGGACAGACGCTGACACATGCACCGCCACTAATGACAATATCGATACAGATGCACATGTAATATTCGTTGTCGATGTTGATGCTCGATACATTTCTGATGTATCCAGGATTTGGGGCACCTTATGATTACATGCCTATAATGGCCCAAACACCGCGCGCATGACTGTTTTACTGGGGTGGCTCATCGTCGCAAACACCAGACATGGGAGTGGCGGATACATGATGATAGGTAAGGAGAGGACGACGTAGTAATCACCACGGAAGAAGATGATGTCGTTGTTGATCCCGAAGAAACGATTGCCCAAGAGGCCATGCTAGGTATATATTCAGGTAATGATGACAACGAGAAGGAAGTCTACAGGCCCGCACTTTCGGATACACTTGCGGATGCACCTCCGGTTGTATGTAGAAATCCTCCATATGACCGTCATCCACCGCCTTGCGACACATATTCTCCCTGATGACACGATTGCGTGTATTTTTTGTTATAAATTTTTTGATGTAAATATATATATATCATAAATAAAAAAAACTTAGGTTATTCATTCAAACAATATATTTGTCTTTATTACTATCTATCATGAGTTATGCGTAAGTTAACAATAAATAACAAATTGAACTAATGGAAATATATGAAGCACACTAATGAATATGAAATTTGGTAAAAATTAATGTTATTGACTCTAAGGCCCCAACATATCCTTGTACAGAGAACATGTTGGTTTCGTATACCCTGGATTTCTATAATACTCGCATAATTTCTGTTGATCGTCTCTTTCCCGAATATCCAGATTGTTCCTTATCCCAGTAAAATTCGGGCTACCTTTCAGAACGCGACGTAAGTCATTGTTTGGCACCAACTCGAATAGCGCACTAGACATCGATGGCCACATACTCTCATCTAGGGTAGGCAGGAATTCAAGACTCCAAACACTGTGAATGCATTGTAGTCTGTAGACATTGTTGATGTAAGGCGCGTACTCAATCTTTATGTTCCCACATGCAGTAATTACATTTGCACATGGGAACCAAAGTGCTTTAAATCTCTCACAATTGTAGGTCCCTTTCATTAGGTTCACACAATAGGATGCACCTAACATTTCCTGGTCAGGCCTAGCGTACTCCGTGACTCAAAAATTGAGGTTCCAGCACGAGTGGCACGCCAAATATATGGTGTTCTATCTCACTGTAATTCACCAAATCTCTTTTATCACGTTATCGCAGAATGTAACGCTGCCCACTATCTATCCAGCATACGTCGACTCCCTCTAAAGAAACAAGGCGGTCAGTCGAAAGTATGTGTAACAGCCTAATTTTCAGTGGTGTCGAAAATAGTGATTCGAGATCACTAAATCTGACAAGTTAGTTTTAAAATTTAATAAATTAATAATTATGGGTCAAGTGTGAATTTAGAAAAATTTTTGAATTAGTGAATTTTGTGATTTGAAAAGAATTTAATAGGTAAATTGGTTTAAAACGAGGTATCGAGACCTCAAATTCATAAGCCGAGCCATAAATATTATAAATATTTATGGAGTGCCATTGAGTTAGTACAAAAGTTTCGTTAGAAAATTTTTAACGTTTGGATAGTCAATTAATTAAAAAGGACTAAATTGAAAATAGTGCAAAATTTGTTAAATTGTGATTAAATAGCTTAATTGACTAATAAGGAGGGATTTAAAAGGAAATTAGGCCCAAATTATATGGGCTGGACGGTTGGGCAAGAAAAATCAGCAAGAAAGTAAGGAGAAACAAGGGCAAAATTGAAAACTTTACAAATTAAATATATAAAACAAAGACAAAAGTGAAAAATGTAGAGATTTCTTCATAATTTATCAGCAAAAATGCCATAGGAGGTCTGAAACAAGCTGGTTGCTCATATTTTTATACCATGTGAGTTAAATTCTTGCTTTTTCTTTGAAATTTTTATGTTTTGTGACTTTTACAACTAGGTCCAACTATTGAATTCATTAGTTTTTGATTCCATGGGTGATTTTGTAAGTTACTATGAATAAGTTCTGGAAGTTTATGATGAATTAATATATATTTTAAGTTTTTATTTCATTATATTATGATTTTATTAAGTGATTTTAGCATAAAATGATTTTTAGGACTTAATTGTGAAGGAGTTAGGAATTGGGGTTTTGTACTAAAATTATGAATATCAAAGGCTATATAGTAGTCTAAAATTATTAGACAAAGTGTTATTTGAGGAGAAAATTTTTCAATTAAAGTGTTAATTGAGTAGGGATTAAATTGTAAAAATTGTAAATTTTTGGGGTAAAAGTGTAATTTTGAAAATTGAAGGGAATAAATGGTGAAATGAATTAGTATTGAATTAGATGCTAATGAATGGAAAAATTATATTATAGATTGGGAATCCGAAGATAAACGCGGAAAAGAGAAAGAATCAAACTAGTCTCTGAACTTTTAAAACTCCTACAAATTGGCCTAGGTAAGTTCATACAGCTGAACTTTTATGATTAATTTTTAATGTGGGAATGACATATTGTATCAATTTGTATATTGTTGTGGAATTATGATTATGGTAAAAATGAGAAAAAAATGAGATTATTAGTTCAAATTAAGGGATACACAGGATTGAGTACATACGTTCGGTAATCAGTGATGAATTGACGAATAAGTCCATGGTGAATCCATGACAAATTGTGAAAAGTAGGTATGGTGTTTCATTGAAGAAAACCATACTGAGTTGTGAAAAGTAGGTATGGTGTTTTAATGAAGAAAACCATACAGAGTTGTGAAAAGTAGGTATGGTATTTCAGTGAAGGAAACCATACTGAGTTATAGCATTGTAAAAGATTCAAGCAAATCGTGGCACCGGGCAAACGATGTACTCAAATCCGTAAGACGATCTTTAATTTGAAAAGTACTTAAAAATGCAATTGAAGCTAAATGTTGGAATATAAGTTGACATCTGATATTGAGTTCGATTGAGTAAATTCATTGTTTGAGATTGTGGTTGGCAGGAAATGTTGAATTTTTATTTGTTTATTAATATTGTTAGTGAAATTTTGGTAAGATTTTATTATGAGCCTATGAACTTATTAAGCTTTCTGCAAGCTTACTTGTGTGTGTTTATTGTTTCTTGTAGATTGATATATATATGTTCGGAGGATCGGATCTACATCAACGATCACACTATCCAGATTTACTCCGGTAGATTTTGTTAAACAACTTTTTGATTTATATGGCATGTATTGGGACTTGGTCGTTTTGTGTGTATTCTTATGATATGGCTAGTAGCAAGTAAATTTTTGATAACGAATTAACTATTGAATTGGTTATATAAGAACGTGATTTGTGTTGTGTATGCTTAAATGATAGTTAATACAAAGAAATTATAAAAGAGTAAAAATTTGCAATGGAACAGTTTTTGAACAGCAGCATTGACGTGATTTTGAAAAATCACCAAAAATGGTGGAAATTTAATTAGAGAGTGAATAAGATATAGAATTAAAGCTTAATGAGTCTAGTTTCATATGAAAGAAATATAGTAAGCAAAAGAGTTGTATATTTTTAGATATTTGAATTTTAGTGAAACAAGATTAGAATAGCTTTTGAAATCCCCTGTTCTAACTTTAGAAAATCATTAAAAATTGTACAAAAATAATTTGGAGTTATAATTTATATTTTTAAATTCCTTAGTGAGTATATTTTCAATAGAAACAAACAACAATGTTATCCAAATTCTGTACACTGAGATAACTAATTTTTAGTGAAGAGGGGTTAGAGTTGTCGAACAGTGAAATAGGGGAACTTTAAAGAATAAACTGTACTAATTGGCTAAACCAAAAATTCTAAAATTTTATGGTAAGAAGATATATGAGTCTAGTTTCAGGAAAAATTTACGGATCTAAATTTTTAGTTTTGTAACTCGAGTTATAACTAAATTAGTGACTGTTGCACAAGTGGACAGTTTTATTGTGAATAGTGAAATAAATTGTTTTAATTTGATTAAGTATTCGAAAAATTTTTAATGTTCCCGGTTTGGACCCGAACCATTTTTATTGCATGATTTAGAGTCTTGAGATTCCTTTTTAGGGACATATTGAATAAACGTGAGTGAATTAATTTTAAAAGCAAATTTTTATGCTCCGAACTAGTAAGTTAAGTCAGGTAATGCCTCGTGCTCGACTCTGGCAACAGTCTCGGGTAAGGGGTGTTACAGTATGTCTCTTTGACAACTGATTTTACCGAAAAATAACGCATCCTTTTTAGTACAGAATTGATGCACTCGACCAAGTTTGACGCCATGTGCCTGTATTGTAAACCCTAGTCGTACGACTACATCTACTATTCGAACGGTATATTTAATATATACACTGTACTGTAGGCATTAATTGTGCTCAAGTTGTTCAACAATTGATAGAATCAATGTTGGACGAGCTCGTAGCCTATTGAGAAATAGCTACAGGTTTGTGCAATAAAATAATCCAGTATAAATATTCGATATATAGTGAATACATAGTTCGAACTACAAATCTCGCTCAGTTGTCGAAAAATATTTTTTTGTGGTAGTTGGATCTCACATGTCATATATAGTACCAATCATGAGTACGATCTTAGAGGGCTCCGTGACAATCAATCACCGAGAGTATTTCAGGTCCCCTGTCTGATATGACACATATGCTTGGCTGGAGGCAAATGCGGTGGCGCAACCAATTCAAAAAGAAATCCCAGTCATTTTCCGTTTCTGTGAGAGTTATTGCGAACCTCTAGGCAGAATATTTCGATTATTGTCTTAAGCAACGACAAGCAACAAATGTTGTTGATACCTTCCATACAGTTATGTGCCGTCAATTTGAACCATAGGCTTGCTGTGCTGAAATGCCTCTCTGCATTGCTCAAATGTCCAAAGGAACCGGTGGGATACTCTTTTTCTAGGGACCAACTGATCGCCGTAGTACGTTAGGCGCGTTTCGAGATCGGTTACGAAACTTGGTGCGTAAGAATCTAATACCTGACACCATTTTCATAGATAGTTATATGAATCTTCTCACCCGTGATACAACTTCTCTATAGTCTTTTGTTTTGCAACCCATACTTTGTAGTACGTTGAAGTGTACTGGTACTGGCTACGTATGTCCGCAATCAACACCGGTATTTGAATCTGAGGACTGACCTTCAACATAAATATAAATAATGCCAGCAATCATGTCTGAGTTTAGCCTCAGATGGTCCTGACTTGCACCCATCGTAATGCAAGTATAGGGACCAGAATACTTCTTTATCATCCGTATCCTGGTTTTCTTCTGGTAAGCCACCATGATTTTCCACTTACACCTCCAGACCTTCATTGCGCACTTTCTTTCGAATTTCTTGAAACGGGACTTCTTGACGTAGTAGTTAACGTCGTTCTTAAAGTTGTACCACTTTAGTGTAGAAAAAAAAGCATTTTTAACAATCTCCACCCCTCCTGTTTCTCAACCAGTTCCTGATATGCCACAAGGTATAAAACTTGTTAGAACTGGTAAGCCTCTTGTTGATAAAATCCGTAAATATGGGGAAAAAGAATTTAGAGCTATAGCCGAAGATGATCCTAAAAGTGCTAAATTTTGGCTACAAAACACAATCAGGGTTCTGGATGAATTATCAAATACACCAGTCGAATGCTTGAAATATGTTGTATCTCTTTTAAAAGATTCGGCTTACCAATGGTGGAATACACTGATATCTGTTGTGCTAAAAGAACAGGTTACTTGAGAACTTTTTCAAACTAAGTTCAGAAATAAATATATTAGCCAGAGGTTTCTTGATCAGAAAATGAAAGAATTTCTAGAACTTAAATAGGGTCGCATGACAGTATCCGAATATGAAAGAGAATTTGTCCAATTGAGTAAATATGTTGGAGAATGTATCCCGACTGAAATTATCATGTGTAAAAGGTTTGAAGAGGGTCTAAACGAAGACTTAAAATTGTTAGTTGGGATTCTGGAATTAAAAGAATTTGTGGTACTGGTTTACCGAGCTCATAAAGCTGAAGAGCTGAGTAAAGAAAAGAGACAAGCTGAGATAGAAACCAGAACTTCCAGTAAAAAATTTACTGAAAGTTCATATCAGTCAACCTCAAAGAAGTCAAAGAAAAATCATGACCGTTCTGTTACTTCTGCAGGGTATTCTTGGAAAAATAAAAGTACTCGATACTCCAGTCCAAGATCCCAAGCTACATCTGTAGCAAGTGCAAGTAGTGTTAAAAACACTAAGCCTAAATGCAAGTACTATAATAAATTTCATTTTGGAGACTGCCGCATGAAAAGTGAAGCTTGCTTTAGATGTGGTTCCTGTGACCACTATCTCAGAGACTGCTCGAAAAAGCTTGAGAAAGATACTATACAAACTTTAAGGCCGAGCAACCCCGCATCGAGAGGTAGACCACCTTGTAATCCCGGCAATGTGAGTAGTAGCTGGGGTACGATAAAAGATTCAACGGTCAAATCTGAAGCACGAGCACTGGCAATGACATATGTTATTTGTGCACGAGGATGCCTCTGCACCAGACGTCATTACTGGTACTTTTTCTCTAATTAATATTGATACAATTGCTTTAATTGATACTGGTTCGACACATTCATACATATGCACGAATTTAGTGAATAATAAAAATTTATCTGTCGAGTCCATTGAATTTGTAGTTAAAGTACCAAACCCCCTGGGCCAATATGTGATGGTGGATAAAATTTGCAAGAATTGTCCGTTAATGATACGAGGTTTCTATTTTTCGGCTGACTTGATGTTATTACCATTTGATGAATTTGATGTGATTTTGGGTATGGACTAGTTAACTCAACATGATGTAGTAGTAAATTGCAAACAGAAGCCTATTGTGTTGAAATGTCAGAATGGTGAATTGCTATATATTGAATCTGATAGATTGAATGGTTTATCTAATGTGATATCAGCTATGACAGCACAGAAATATGTCAGGAAAGCGTGTAATGCTTATCTTGCCTATGTATTGGATGCTAAAGTGTCTGAGTCGAAGATTAAATTAGTTTCAATTGTATGTGAATATTCTGGTATTTCCAAAAGAATTACCTGGGTTACTGCCGGTCAGAGAGGTTGAATTCTCTACAGATCTTGTACCAAGAACGACACCGATATCTATAGCACCCTACAAAATGGCTTCTATAGAGCTAAAAGAGTTAAAAGCACAGTTACAAAAACTGATTGACAGGGGTTTTGCTCGACTTAGTTTCTCACCTTGGGGTGCACTAGTTCTGTTTGTCAAAAAGAAGGATGGATCGTTAAGATTATGTATTGATTACTGGCAGCTTAATAAAGTCACAATCAAGAATAAGTATCCATTACCTCGTATAGATGACTTGTTTGATCAGTTGAAAGGATCTACTGTGTTTTCAAAGATTGATCTCTGTTATGGTACTATAAGTTACAAGTGAAAGACTCGGATGTGTCGAAGATAGCTTTTAGAACCAGGTACGGACATTATGAATTTCTTGTAATGCCGTTTGGTTTAACAAATGCACCTGCGGTATTTATGGATCTGATAAACAGAATTTTTAGACCATACTTGGATAGATTTGTGGTGGTATCCATTGATGATATTTTGATATATTCACGAGATGAGAATGAACATGCCGATTATTTGAGAATTATTTTGCAAACTCTACGTGAGAAACAACTATATGCTAATTTAGCAAGTGTGAATTCTGGCTTTGAGAAGTTGGTTTTCTGGGACATATAGTGTCGGCTAAAGGTATTAGAGTTGATCCGAATAAAATTTTAGCTGTTGTTAACTAGAAACCACCGAAAAATGTGTAAGAATTTTTCTGGGATTAGTTGGTTATTATCGGAGATTTGTACAAGGGTTTTCGATGATAGCTTCTCCGATGACAAATCTAGCACAGAAAGATGTTAAATTTGAATGGTCTGATAAATGTCAGCAGAGTTTTGACAGATTAAAAGCCTTGTTAACTGAAACACCAGTTCTGGTTCAGCCTGAATCGGGTAAGGAATTTGTAATATACAGTGATGCATCATTAAATGGTTTAGGCTATGTCTCGATGTAAGAAGGTAAGGTAATAGTTTATACTTCCAGACAGCTTAAGCCACATGAAAAGAATTACTCGATATATGATTTAGAATTGGCAGCATTGTATTTGCGTTGAAAATTTGGCGACACTACTTGTTCAAAGACAAGTTTCATATATTTATTGATCATAAAAGTTTAAAGTATCTGATGTCGCAAAAATATTTGAATCTGAGATAGCACAGGTGGCTTGAATTGTTGAAAGATTATGATTTAATAATTGATTATCATTCTGGATAAGCAAATGTGGTTGCAGATGCTCTGAGTAGAAAGTTTCTATTTATCTTGCGAGCCATGAACACCCGATTGTCATTATCCGATGATGATTCAATTTTAGCTGAGTTAAAAGCTAGGCCGACATTTCTACAACAGATCTATGAAGCCTAAAAATATAATAATAAGTTACAAGCTAAACGGGTACATTGTGAGTCGACTTCTGATTCAAAATTTAAAATTGGACTTGATGATTGTTGTTGTTCTGAGGTAGGGTCTGTATACCGAGAAATTCAGAACTTGTACAGAAGGTTTTACAGGAAGCTTATAGTGGTACTATGTCTGTGTTAGAGTATGCCCAAAGATCAATCATGAGATGGTTGTAATAACATACTTGATTTATCATGTTTATTAATATAAGGCGTTACCATTATTATTTCAGTTTCTTTTCTGTGTGTATAAATAAAGTGTTTTATAATAATGTCCTAAAAATAATATGATTATTCCTAAAAGATCCTTAGTCAAGTATTATTGTTGGATAGGACAACGATAATGCATTAAGACTAACATGTAGTTGATTGATGATAAAGAGTTGTCATTGATATGGAATGTCAGAATCGATGCATGAATATGTGTGTTAGATAACAACATATTGGACTGACTCATTATGAGTATGTTCTTGGATTATTATGTAATTGTCACGACATTACTCATAGTGATTAATATGTATATGATCCTCAGACTTGAGATCATCATAATCCCAACATCCTGAGTAGTATATTTTGATATAGTCAAACGTACACCGTAACTGGATGTTCTATAAAGGCTGATGTTAGATATACCACAATCGATGTAGAGGGATGTGGTTGGTTGATATAGAATAAGTCCCTTCTACATAATGGGAGTAATATCTTAGGCCACTTGATTAAGTGAGACTAGAAATGCATGGCCATGCTCAAATAAGTTGATATGAGATGTCATACTTATTTGTATATCGTAGTCTGCTTAAGATATCAAGGAACATGGAATGGACTATACAAGTGTGACTATTCCATGACTTGTGTCCAATCCAGAGATAAAGGACTTAAGGATTATTGCATAAAAGGTTAATCATAAAAAGGTTATGTCGAATTATGATCTCTTGTGACTTAGGTAGCAATGATGCATTGCTAGATGCCACTCATTGTTTGTAACATTGGAATCGTTCTAGTATTACTGCTAACGTTACAGGAACCTACAGGGTCACACCCTATAGTTGAAATGAACGGAATAAACCATAGTTGGTATTGTTTTTGGGTGTCGCTTGAATTAAATTAATTATAGAATTAATTTAATTCGGTAATCAAATTTCCAACACATTATGTACAAGTTTGTTGTACGCATAATGAGGATATGAATTTGGTTAGCATATGAATTCAAATAAATATATGGTTTACCGAAATTATATTATAATTAATGTAATTGTAATTTTCGGTTTAAAATATTATTATATTTATTTAATTCCTAAAAAAACCCTAAAACAAAAGGATATATAAGAATCCCGTTTTTCTTTGTTTTGTGTCTAGCAGCCGTCAAAGAAAAATCACTTTCAAAACTGTTTTGGGGATTTTTTCCGTTCGTAGTCAACTGGGTGGATTACGTAGAGGTCAGAGTCTCGATAGATTGCGGCTTGGTTCGACTGTATATCAGACTACACGTTGTTGAGGAGTTGCTGCCTACTCAGAATAAACATTAGGTAATTTCGTAACCTTTTTCCACCCCGATTCGTTCCTCACACATGGATCCGTGGTTAGGGTCGCCGATTATTAAATTTTTCCACTGCGCCGTAGGGATGTCGGTGATCCAACAGTCTGTTCATCCGGGGAGTAATAAAATGTACAATGATCTAAAACAGATGTACTGGTGGTCGGGAATGAAACGCGACATTTCTGAATTTGTATCTAAATGTTTGATATGTCAGCAAGTATCAGGTACCTTCAAGATTATTACAGCCAATCACGATACCGGAATGGAATTGAGAAAGAATTACTATAGACTTTGTATCGGGATTGCCCCTATCTCCAAAAAAAAGAAAGATGCTATTTGGGTAATCGTTCACCGTTTAACAAAGTCTGCACATTTCACTCCGGTACGTATTGATTTCTCCCTAGATAGATTGGCTGAGTATATGTGGCAGAGATTGTCAGGTTACATAGAGAGTGCCTGTCTTCATTATTTCTGATAGAGATCCTCGGTTCACATCTTGATTCTGGAATAAGTTACAAGAAGCTCTGGGTAGGCGGTTGCATTTTAGTACCGCATTTCATCCTCAGGTGGAAGGAAAATTTGAACGTATAATCCAGATTTTTGAAGATATGCTTTGGTGTTATGTATTAGAATTCGAAGGCAGTTGGGAGAAATATCTGCCATTAATTGAATTCGCATATAATAATAGTTTTTATTCAAGTATTAAAATGGCACCGTACGAAGCTCTGTATGGTCGTAAATGTAGAATTCCATTGTATTGGATTGTGTTTAGTGAGAAAAAGATATATGGAGTTGATCTGATCCGTGAAACTGAATAAAAAGTGAAAATGGTCCGAGACAGCTTGAAAGCAGCTTCTGATCGTCAGAAATCGTACACTAATCTTAAATGAAAAGAAACAGAATTTCAAGTTGGAGACAAAGTATTCTTGAAAGTTTCACCTTGGAAGAAAATTCTTCAGTTTGGCAGTAAAGAAAAATTGAGTTCACGGTTCATCAGGTCATATGAAATCACTGAAAGAATCAGACCTGTTGCGTACCGTTTGACATTACCCCCAGAGCTTGATAGAATTCATAATATTTTTTACGTGTCTATGTTACAATTGTATCGGTTAGATCCTTCACATGTTATCTCTCCAACAGATGTTGAGATTCAGCCTAACATGACTTACAGTGAGGAACTGATAAAAATCCTGGCACGTAAGACAAAAGAATTGAGAAAGAAAAAGGAAGCTTTAGTAAAAGTTCTCTGGCAACGACACGGAATAGAAGAGGCTACCTGGGAACCTGAGGATACAATGAGAAAACAATATCCAAACCTCTTTACTGGTAAGATTTTCGAGGACGAAAATTCTTAAGGAGGGAAGAATTGTAATAGCCCGTTTTTAATGAAATTGAAATAGTAGTTTCGGGACCACAAATCTGAGTTTGAAAGAAAATTTATTTTAATATAATTTTATGGTCTATAGTATAATATAAATATCGTATGAAAATTTTGTAAAGAAATTTTACTTATTTTGTGTCTAATCTGATAAAAAGGATCAAATTGCATAAAATGCAAAAGTTGAGTTCTAGTAGCTAAAAGGATCAAATAGCTATGGAATTCAAAATTGGAGGTTCTTATATGGCAAATAGACCATTAAGAGGAGTTAGTAGATAAGTATGATGATTCATCCATGGAAATTTAATTAAAGAAAAGGATTAAATTGGAAAGTAAAAGATGAAAAGATGATAAATTAATAAAATAAGAAAAATATCATCATTTTCATCATCTTTCCTAAAATAAAAATAGGGAAATCCTAGCTAAGAGAAAAGAGTTCAAGCAAACTTTTTTGGCTTAATTAGGTATGTATCATTGCCCGTTTTTAATGATTTTTATGTTTCCGAGATCGTAATAGCTTAATCTAGCTATCTCAGGGATTAATTTGTAAAGTTATCAAAGTACAAGGGTTTTTCCATGGATGAATATGCATGAATTATGAAATTTATGGTAGAAAATGAAAGGTTGTTGATAGATAAACAACTTTTGTAAAGTGAATTTTGATGAAATTATGATTTAGGGACTAAATTGTAAAGATGGAAAAGTCATGGAAAAAGTCTAAATTTTGTGAAATACATGAGTTGTAAATGTTATATGTAAATTTGGCTAGGCTTGGAATAAGGATTAAATTGCATGAATTTCATTTTCTGAGCCTAGGGACGAAATCATAATTAATCAAAAGTATAGGGGTAAAATAGTAATCTTGCCTAATATGTGAATTGAATGGAATTGAATGTGAATTGTATTAAATTGAGTTAAATTTAATCGTATAGATCCGGATAGACCTAGTTCGGAATTAGATCAAGGAAAACAAAAAGTACCGGATTAGTAACCTACGTTCACGAACATTGTTAAGGTAAGTTCATGTAACTAAATTGTGTGCAACTATATGTTTGAATTGAATGTTGAATATGTGAATTGTGTAATGGCTATGTATATGAAATTTGATCACATATTCGAAAATATCAAACAAATATTAAGTCTCGTTTGAATGAATGAAATTCGATTGGATACAGGGTTCCCAATTGGTTGCGATCTAGCATATGTTACAGACACACCACAGCTCGAAAGAGCGTCCCGTTATAAGCCCTCTCAAGCTTCCCGTTATATGGTTCTTGCGAGCTTCCCTTTAATGGCTCTTCGGAGCATCCCGATCGGTTGTGATCTTACATGTGTTGTGGACACACCGCAGCTCTTATGAGCGTCCCGATATATGGCTCTATGTGAGTTTCCTGATTAATGGCTCTCTGGAGCTTCCTGATATGGCTAACTTGAACTTCCCGGTATATGGCTATCTAGAGCTTCCCAATTAATGGATTTTTGGAGCTACCTGTTATAGGCTTGCATGAGCTTCCTAATTATGGTTCTCATGAGCTTCTTGTTATATGGCCAGGATAAGCTTCCTGTTACATGGCTCACATGAGCTTCCCGTTATATGGCTTGAGAGAGAGCTTCCTGTTTATGTGCTCATATGAGTATTCCTGAATATGAATTGACGGATTTGCAGTATTGTACACTTCTTATGTACTACCCATGTATCCATCGAGATTTCAAATGATTCAACGAGTGAAATTTTGACATGAGAAGTATGAATTAAAAAATGAATCATTACCCGTATACACATGAAATACATGGAAATTGATATGTGATTAGCTCATACATATTCTTGATATTCATGTGAAATAAATAACTAACATGTTTGGTGAGATTATGTGCTTAGGCTTTTGGCCAAGCTGTTTGGAATGTGTTTGTATGCTTACCTTAAATGTAAATGAATGGTAAGTTAATTTCCGGTTATACGAACTTACTAAGCATTAAATGCTTACTCTGTTTTATTTCCTCTGTTTTATAGTACTCGAAAGCTCGTAAAAGTTGGAACTTGGTCGGAGCCAATTACACTATCTTTCAGACTTTTCGGTATATAAGCAAACTATTTTGGTTATAATGGCAGTATAGGCTAAATTTGGCAAATATTGGCTTGTAAATGTTTGAATTGTAACTAGCCATTGGAATGGCTTGTGATGGACATGTTTTGCTATATATGTGGTTTTATCATGCTTCAAATGGTTAAATGATAGAAAGCATATGGACCTATTAATGAATGGTTTGATATGGCATAATTAGTAAAATATGTCTATATGCATATAAGTGTATTTGGTAAGTTTGGATACTTGAACATATGTGATGATATATCATGCATAAGACCTGGTTTTGGTTTGGTTTAAATGCCTTAAATTGGTTGGTGAATGTGTTAAAGTGTTGATGTAGGTGCAAGACAAGTTGGATGAGAAATGTGGCCTTAAAAATGACCTATTTTCGTCCACACGGGCAGAGACACAGGCGTGTGTCTTAACCATGTGTGACACATGGCCATGCGCACGGGTGTGTGGTTTGGCCATGTGTCCCTTGCATTTTTAAAATTGTATAATAGAATGCTTAGATATGTTTACATGGGCAGAGACATAGGCGTGTGTCTCAGCCGTGTGTGACACACGGCCTGGTACATGGGCATGTGGCTTGGCCTTGTGAACCCTGCACCTTAATTATGCAAGTCAGTATACTCATATGGCCTAGCACACGGGTGTGTGGCTTAGCCGTGTAACCCAAGTCAGACCACCCTAATTTGGACATAGACTGGGACACGATCGGATGTCCCTATATTGAATACCCACACGGCCTGAGACACGAGTGTGTCTCTTGACCGTGTGAGACACACGGCCTGACCATGCGGGCATGTGTTTCCTGCAGCTTGGAAAATTTTTGAGATTTTGTAAAAAAATATCTGAGTTCCCGCTTTGGTCCCGACTTGATTATAATACGTAATTTGGGCCTCGAAGGCTCATATAAGGGACATTATGATTGAGTTATGATTATTTTCTGATATGAATACTGTATAATGTGAAATGTCTATTATCTGATCTATAATCTCTAGTAATGCTCCGTAACCCTGTTCCGGTGACTGTTTCGGGTTAGAGGTGTTACATGTCTGCCCATAGATGTTTTGGGAACATCGTAGTAGCCACTTTGTAGCAAGCCAGAAAACCCACCGCACAAATGTATAGTAGAACTTTCAGCTTCAACTTTGGTACCTGTATTCATTGCGGCGGTAGTCGAAGATGGGCCAGATCCATCAGCATCGACAAACTCCACGTTTAACTCAATAACAACATTTTCGCTTGCGATGTGCGATGATATGTGTAATGGTCTAAATTCAAGGTTATCGGAACAATGATTTCGTAACCACAAATCTGATTTAAAGAGAAATTTATTTTAATATTTTTGCATGAATATTGATATGATAGGAAAATCGTATGAAAATATCGATAGAAAAACTTTACCGATTTAGTGGTTAGTTAGAAAAAGAAATTATTGAAGAAATTGGGTAAAAACAAGGTATCGAGACCTCGATCTCATAAAATTGAATCAGAAATACTTTTATAAACATTTATGAAGTGTTAGTAATATGGTATTAAAATTTCGTTGGAAAATTTCTACGTTTGGGTAGTTAATTAAGTGAAAAGGACTAAATTGAAAAGGGTGTAAAAGTTACTAGAAGAATTAAATAGCTCAATTGTTAAATGAGGAGTGACATAAATTGCAAATAAGCCCAAAAGGAGATATTTTGGGCGGCATAAGCTGAGAAAAATCAGGAGAATTGGTGAAATAAGGGCAAAATGGGAAAATAACAAAATTTACTAAAATAAAAATGGGACCAACTTGTAATATCTAGAATTCTCTTCATATTTTCTTCATTTTCATCAGCCAAAAACGTCCTAAGGGTTTATTCAAGCTGGTATTTCATAATTTTTGCACCAAGTGAGTTAATCCTTACCTTTTTCTTATAATTTTTGTGTTTCTAAGACTTTTACAACTAGGTCCTATTACTAAATTCATTAGTTTTTGATTTCATGGATGAAATTGAAAGTCACCATGGTTGAGTGCTGTAAGTTTATGATGAAATAGCATGAAATTTAAGCTTTAATTTGTTTATGAGATGATTTTATTAGGTAATTTTAATAGAAATTGATTTGTAGGACCTAATTGTGAAAAAGTTTGGAATCAAAGTCTAGTGCTAAAATTCTGATTTCCAAAGGTTATAAAGTAGTTTAAATTAATATAATAAAGTGTTAATTGAGAAAAATCATCTCAATTGAGAGGTTAATTGAGCAAGGACGAAATTATCATTTATTGAAAGCTTAGGGAAAAAATGGTAATTAACATCATGCACTAAAACAGTTTTGGACAGCTGCAGTAGGTTAAGTTTGAAAAATCACCATAAATTGTGGAAATTTAATTGAAGGGTGAATAAAATATGAAATTAAAGCCTATTGAGTCTAGTTTCTTATAAAAGAAACGATGTAAGGAATGGAATTGTAAATCATGAGATAAAATAGGTTTTGTGAGACAAGATCAGAATGATTAAGGGTTCCCCTGTTTTGACTTTAGAAAATAATAAAAAATTGGAGAAAAATAATTAGGGGCTAAAATTTATATTTTTAAAATCCTTTTCAAAATAAACAAACGAGAACATCATCCGAATCCTGTACGAGGAGATAATTAATTTTTAGTGAAGAAGGGTCAAAACTGTCAGATAGAAAAATAAGGATGACTTTAAAGAATAAACTGTACTTATTGACTAAACCAAAAATTTTGAAATTTTTATGGTAAAAATATATGTGAGTCTAGTTTCGGTAAAAATTAGAGGATCTTAATTTGGAGTTTCGTAGCTCAAGATATAAATAATTTAGTGACTAGGACTCAAGGACACAACTCTGAATGAACTATAAATAATAATGGGATTATAGAGCATGTTACATATGAACATGAAATGTATTAAATTAATGATTAAATTTATTTATTTAAATCCAAAAAATTCAAATACGAAGCTAGATCGAGGAAAATAAAAAGTTCGGGATTAGTAGATTTTTGCATACGAACAAGTATCGAGGTAAGTTCGTGTAACTTGAATTATATTCTTAAATGCTTGAAATGTTTGTTATTGATGTGAATATGATTTGAATGTTAATTGCATGAATATTGATGAAACATTGATATACTTGATAAAAAGGGGAAGAAATACCAGTTGAATGGAAGGAAAATTCGATGGATCTCTAAAAAGGAATTGACGGTAAAAAGGATCTAGCCCGGACGGGTGATCCTATTCGATATAGCCCTCCCGAAGAATATGTGGAAAATGGATTTAGCCCGGATGAGTAATCCGAATTAGGGTCTGAATTTAGCCTAGACTGGTAATTCAGATCCAAGCTCATTAGAGTAATTGTCATTGCAGGGGATTTAGCCTGGACTGGTAATTCCGACAATACTCTATGAGTTTATATTATAGGGGATTTAGCCTGGACTGGTAATCCCGCTGTAAGGATGAGGTTCACCGGAGTGTGCTCTCTGAAATGGAAATGTGCGCACATGAATATGAATTGATAGACCCGGATTTGTACACTAAAGTGTACCCCTAAAAATCCATCGAAATTTCGAGAAATTCAACGGGATAAATATGGAAAAATAACAAGGAAATGGAAATCATGGTATTGATGAGCTCATCAATCATGGTATATTTATTATTGATACATGAAAATTATTGAACTAACTTGAATGTTGAGTTTGTGCATGTTAAGGGAATAATGCATTGAATGGATGTATGAATGTTTATTGCATTGTATTGAAAATATTAGGTAAGTATAATTCTTGTTACATGAGCTTACTAAGCACAAAGTGCTTACCCTGTTTCTTTTTCCCCTGTGTTGTAGTGTTAAGAGCTCGGAGGTTGGATTTGGTCAGAGATGCATCACACTATCAACCTCAAGATCTCGGTATATAAAGAAACTTTATTTTGGAAATCAATGGCATGTATAAGCAAGTAAAGTAAATGTTAATGTGAAATGAATGTATGGTTAGCCATTGGTATGGCTAACAAATTTTGGTTTTGGTAAGTGATGAGGTTATCTTATGAATATGTTAAATCTATCTTGAAAATATGTTGAAATGGATTGGTTGTGTTGGATTGGTCTCGGTTTAAAATTGCAAGGAAGATTAGATATTTATAAAGGGGTTATATTGAGTTCAAAAAAAAAAACTTTGGGATTTTGCGAAAAATTTCTTATGGTTTCGATTTATTCCCGGGTTGGTCCCGATGTATGTTTTGGGCTTCGGAGCCCCATCCAAGGGACGTCATGATATGTTTCGATAAATGAATAGTATTTAACTCGTAATAATGAAAAACTTATTCGGTAAAATTTGGTAATGCCTCATACCCTATTTCGGCAACGAATACGGGTAGGGGGTATTACAATATTACCGTCTTGAGATGCGTCTCGCTAATCACATCGAATATCTTATACTTATACGGGTCAATGAAAGTAAGAAATTCGCATTGTAACCTCGTAATTGTTCCCTGGATCGATCCATCGACTTTTGTCTTGATTTTGGTTTGTAGCTCACACATTTGAATGGTACTATTTAACGTAAATTCCACGGACTTTGCTCCTACAAATACCACATCGACCTCTGTATCACAGATTTGACCGTTGTAGTATATAACGGATTTCACTCGTCAGATCATTTCAATATTGGTTACGAATTGGATGAACAAATGCAAAAAAAAAAAAAGTAGAGAGTTGTCCAAAGGAGTACACACAACTCTCACAACACAAGGTTCTTCTGTTTGACATCAACTTGATGTGTGTCTATGTTATGAAAATTTCACCCCTTTTATGAGAGAATTATGTACGGAGAAAGAGAATACATGCTTTGAATTTCATTTACGAATGCATAAATTCATTGCATATCGTATGGAGCAAGTAATTTTCAGAACGCGTTTAAAACTCATATAATTTCATCATGCTCGTGCTTCCGAGATATTTTGTGCTGCATAATGTGCTCTACACGCATCTGAAAAGGTACTTTCATTATAAGAAGAAATTCCTCTAATAAATTCCCTATTCCTCGGCGTGAAAAGTCTAACGCTTCGAATAATTTAGACGCTTTAACCATGTTTAGAATATGTTCATCACTCCTACATATGAAATGTATGTGTGCTGAGGCACGTTATCACATCCCCAACCCCTTAAAACTACCCAAGAACTTTCGTCATTTCTGTCGAAAACCCTAAACACTTTTAAAATACCTTAAACCCTAAAAACCTTAAATCCTAAAAAAATAAAAAGCCCTAACCCTAGAGAGAGAGAAAGTGAAAATGCGTCCAACTGGACAAGCTTTCCTGTCATTTGTGCAAAAAGCGCACCCAAAGTTCTTTCTCATAAAAACACCCTATTTCCCTAATTAATTTTAAAACCGGCTAAAGGCCAAATTAAAAAAATGCATATTAATCAAATTTAGCCTTGGCTTTTACCTTTCCATCAATTGTCATGGTTTTTGACCTCTTGACTCTACTCTCCAAAAATAGACTTATTCATTATAAAAAAATTATTTTTACTTAAATTTAATTATAAAAATATTAAAATTAATGTGGAAAGATAATATTTTTTATGAAAATTTATTTGATAAATTCATCATTGAGGTCTTAGATTCAACAAGTAGGAAATAGAACTTATATGAAAAATAAGTACCTAAATTATGCACCTTTTCTTGGTGATGACTACAGTAAATCCAGTGGAATTCAAAATCAATGATTAAAAGGGACAAAATCAACAGTTTACAACCCCTGGATCATGCCACACTAGGTTCTTGAGAAATTAGCACGTAATCCTTGCACCTTCTCGATCGGTTAATACTTATTTTGGGTAAAAAAAAACCTTCTACTTTTTTCTAATTATTGTTTTTTACCTAAAATATTAACTAAAACGTTAAATTTTTAAACATGATAGTTTGCATGTCAATCCACATGTACTTCATGCTAATTTTTATGAACTTTTTTTTATATTTTTTGTATTTTAATTTTTTTATTTTTAAATTATTTATTGATGTAAAATATGAAACAAATAGTATCTCTCCTCATTTCCTAACACTTGCGGAATGAACATTCTATAACAATTCCTTGATCTGAATCAGGAACATCACTATTTACTTACCAAATATGACACAATTTAATTTAACCATCATAATGTATAAAAGCAGAGTCAATTTGGATCTGAAGGCATCACATTATCACAGGTTATTGTGGCATGTATTTTTAGACTCAATATGCGCTACGTTCAGTCCTAGGATTGACTAACCTTATAACTCTGATGCCATTAAATGTAACACCCTTCACCTGGCCAGATTGAAAGACCCAAGTTACAGAATGCTATAGGAAACACCGAAATATTCACAAAAAAAATTTATTACATTTAATTCAATTAAAATGATTAAATTAATCCAAATTCATGCATAATAGACGTTATTAGTAAAGTAGGGACTAAATCGAGCATACAAACACACACAACACTTATATAATATCATTTAAAACATTCTAAAACATATTACATATCATCCTATGAATGCTTAACCTAACCAATATTCCTCAAGGCACCATCACAAACATGTTATTACATTATCAAACATTTCGTAATGTCAAAAAGCATATTCTACCAATATATAATGTAACACCCTAAACTCGGCCTAGACGTCCAAACCAAGTCCAGATAGTTACATCAACAATACTAAAACCCCACAATTATAACACAGTCAGAATGAACCATTTAACACATAATATCCAGCACAACGATTAAGTGAGTTTACAATCTTTCCAAACAACATAATATCTTAGAATATCAAAATTCCTAATAGTAGTATTTAGAAGAAAGATAAAAGCTTGACCGAGCTTCCGTGGCGCCAACCCGTTCAAGTCTGAGAACCACTTGAAATCTAATCAGTAACAAAGTGAGTTGCGAACATAATACGTAAAAGAAGCTTGTTCAACTAAAACCCATATATCAAATAGTTTCCAAATTCAAAGATTCGATTTGGTAACAGAAGCATATCTAGTTCAGACACGAAATAGATTAATTACAGATGTAGAAACAATTTCAATTTCATATCCAGAATAGATCAGGTTCAGATGCAGATATTCCTAACTCCCCATCCACTACACACCATCTTTGGCCATCCCAACACATCGTTAAGGGCGTTCAATGCCCTGCCAACCCTACACACCATAGAGTGTCTGTATGACACGTTTATAGAAACGTAGCTTAGCTGCTAGATTGTAATGCGACAAAGCACCAGAATCAGAATTACGAACCTGGTGGCTTAGCCACTAATTCAAAGCAGATTACTTCCTTCTTTACAATATCCACACCCATGCAGATGCAGAATACAGATATTCGCAATATGTATTCAGTTATTCTAAATTGTTTCACAAATAGATAACATAGTTCAATATCAGATCAAGTATCACAATATACATACAGTTATGGTATTCATAAGTCTATCATAGAGTATTAGAGAGTTCTTGTTCAGTTAAATTTAGATCATTCATACAATAGGGAAATCAATATCAGTCTTAGGAAACATTTGCGGCCTCAAAAATGGGTTTTGGGCCCTTTTTATATGCTATGTGGCCTAGATGCACGCCCATGTCCTTGCCCGTGTGGCTCACACGACCTGGGCATACGCTCATGTCCTCTGCCCGTGTGGTTTCAAAACACAAACAAAGAGTTACACGGCCGAGTCACACGCCCGTGTAACTCACATAGATTGGTCTCACGCCCGTGTGCTTGCTCGTGTAGTCTTAAGTCACAAAAAATGAGTTACACGGCCTAGACACACGCCCGTGTCCTTTTTCCATGTGAACCTTACATTAATATGGCCACAGACGGCCTGGACACATGCCCATGTGCCTTGCCCGTGTTGCTCCAAATCGATGAACAATGAGTTACACGGCCACCCACAAGGCCCATCACACGGTCATGTGGTATCGACATCCATGTTTTTCGACGACTGAAATTTGTGAAAAATAAAGTTTTCGGCACGCACTTGAAAAGGTTTTGAAGTAGAAATAACACGGAGAAATCCCAGAACCTAATTTAACCATCTAACAACCAATCAAATAACTATAACAATGAATCAACGTATACATTAACAATCAAGAAAATGTGTCAAAAATTCGACGTCAACTTTTGACGACGAATGCTTACTGACAATTCAACGTGCTAAATCGGCACCACACGCGAAGGATCACTTCCCTCCGTACTCACGCCTAAGAAAACAAAATGACTAATTATCATAGAGTTTATGTAAAACAGTCAGAGAATTCCCAATTAACAACGTAACAGAAAATTAACGTAACTTCGCAAAAGT
Source organism: Gossypium turneri (assembly GCA_008044935.1). NCBI lineage: Eukaryota > Viridiplantae > Streptophyta > Magnoliopsida > Malvales > Malvaceae > Gossypium > Gossypium turneri. The sequence continues at coordinate 12,573,930 of CP032582.1, read as the reverse complement.
TGAAGGATTCCGACAGAACTTACATAGAAATCTTCCAACAACTTAAGGGTTTCACTAATTCTGATATTCACTTGTCGAACACAATTGAGAAGGAGAAATCGAAGAAGTAAAAAGAAAAAAAAATAAAAAGAAAGAAAAAAGGGAAAGAAGAATAGTTTAGAACGTTAAAAAAATTAATGATGCTTTTGTCTTAACCACCAGCGTACTTTCGACAAAAAGCAAAAATTTTCCTAACGCATGCAGTGGGATTCGAAATGGAAACTAGAAGGAATACAGACAAATGTTTAACCAGTGAACCAGCAGGCTCATTCTTAACATAGATTCACACATGATCACACATAACTATGTACTAGATGGATAGGGGTTGTTCTAAAAGGATAAAACTTTTAATGATACAAGTCGAACTCCAGACCCTAAACATAATAGCAGATCATAGAGCCACAAATACATAATTTTAATTACCGCATATTTTCACAATTAAATTCTAAAAATTTTAAGGCGTTACATATAACTTGTCGAATTCCTACCTTTAAAACATACCAAACTTACCATATCTCATAACATCTTGACCTATAGATCCAACATCATAACTACCATAAGCATATAAACCATAATAATCTTTAAGTTCAATCTTATAAGACAATCATTATAAACACCTTACAAATTTCAACTTTTAAATTCAAAACATAATCCCAACATGGCCTTATTCATTTATAAACCCTACATACATGCCAAATTATCATAAATCTCCCTTTCAAACCAACTAATTTAACATTCCACAATTTAACATTAAAACATATCAAATTTATTTCAATAAACTCAACCTTATCAACCTAGTCTTTTATCCTTACCATGACATCATATTACCTATGTAATTGTATACCCAAAATGTCAATTCTAATACCAAATGTACAATTTAAACCATCTACTATATGCATAAATTTTCAACTAAGCATATTCTTTGTCATGCTCATACCAACAAGGATTTCAAGTCATATCAATATAAAAGTGAACCAAAACAACTCCTAAGAACATGCCATACATAACCGAGCCTTAATATGGTCAAAAGAATATCGAACCGATACTAGGATAGTGTGAGCTTCTTGACGATCCGTATGACACATTACGCAAGTTGACCATCTACAAGAAAAAGAAAAACAAGGGAGTAAGCTTTAGAAATGCCTACTAAGTTCACAGGTATTTAAAACCAAATAACTTAGCTCAGGTTATAATTATATATTACATGTTACTTAGCTTGGTAAAGTTTGTCTACTATGGCAATTCAAATATATAAAAAAAAAAAAGTGAGTTCAACATTTATCATACTATATAGTAACTCAATCATATAACAATTGAATTTAACATTTCATCATCATTCATAAAAACAAATAATCATTTAATCAATTCACTATTTTAATCCTATCTTACAATCTATTTACCTGTAATACATCCCATTTCAAATAATTGCTAAACATTATTTTCATTTCATAATTTAAATTCTCAAACCAAATCATGTTAAACCATATAAACTTCATTCTCATTTCATATCAATTCATCTTTGAACCATATATATCAATTGCCAATTTATTGTCAATTACTACTTCATTTATAATACAAATATTTATTCACATTCATTGATTTGTTACGTTTCTATATTGCCCCCTAGGCTTATATAAGTGATTCTCAATAGGTATATGCATAATCCGATCATTGTATCAATCAATCTAAAGATCATTTATTCCAATTACATTATACATATCTCTATTAACCTAACTCGGACTTTGATGGATACACGGATCCAACCAACACACCAATTTGGCACACAGTGCCTAACGAATAAATCCATAATAATGAATTGCGTCTTGCGCTAGCTGGTAAAACTAACAAATAAATATGCCCAGCACTGGTCGGTATAACCGAAAAATGGGGTGTCCAACACTCCCCTACACGTATTTGTATAACCCTAAACTCTTTCTATCTTATGGCATGCCAATTATACCTGACCTTACCCGAACAGTTAATAGGGTAACAAGTTTCTCATATTCATTTTAAACCAATTCTCAATTTCAATGTCGTAATCTAAATAAACCAAATCAAGAATTCCATATATATATATCATAGCTCATCACCACATTAGTATAATTCCACATTTCAAATAATATTTAATAATTTTGTATTCATTCAATTCAGTTCTCTTCACATACAACCAATTTAAATCGAAACAATTCAGCTTATTTTATCAAATCATCACTTTATCACATAACATATCCTATTTTATTCCAATTCAAAGTCAATTCCTTAATTTATCGAATTATATTATCTTCAATTATGTTCAATTTAATTTTCTATCTTACCTTTTTTGTACTAAATTGTAAACAACCAGAATTTTAGTTCAACATATTTACAACTATAATTTTAAATGCATAACAATTTAATACAAACATATCGTATGAACTTACCAAGTTTAAACAACAAAAATTGCAATGTCAGAGACAAATAAGAAATTTTCTCTTTGCCACGATTATCTATCGGCTCTTGATCTAAACAGTAATTTATTTCAATTTTCAGCTCAAATACTTAATAATAGTCCATTTAATGCATATGACTTCTTTATTGACATTTTTCTCAATTACCCTAAACTTTTACTTTTTATTTAATTTAGTCCCTAATATCAAAACTATCTTATCTTCACAATTAACTCATAAACCCATATAGTCGAATTCTTAAACATCAATAATCAGCCCTCTAATACTAAAATTTTACAAGAAAACCATGCCAAATTTAACATATTTTTAATTTAGTCCTTAAGTTTAAAATCTATACAGAATCACTTTACAAAATAGTCCTATTTCAATATCAAGCTTCAAACTAAACCATTAACAACTAAAAAGATTCAAAAATATCAATGACAAGTTTTTCCAAATTTTGACAGTTTTAAAAATGGAGGTACAGGTTAGCTAGACCTAGTTACAATAATCTTAAAAACATAAAAATTACAAAAAAAAAAAAAAAACTTGAAATCTTACCAAATTGAAGTATCAAACGTACAAAGCTCCAAGACCATTTTTTTACTTTCGCTTTGTGAATAAGATGAGTAAATGAGGGAAGAATGTCCGTTTTCCTTTTCTTTATATAATATATATCTTTAATTAAAAATTAATTAATCATAGTTTATTTAATTAAATATGCTTAATAAAAAAAAGTTTGTGGTTAACAATTTGGATTCCACCACCGTTTGACATACATAAGAAGGTTAAATTGCCCAATTGGTCCTTCATTTAATTAAAAATTCATAGTGATTGAACTTTTACCACTTTTACAATTTAGTCTTTTTTTCATTAATTAACAATCCAAACATCAAAATTAACGGATCAAAATTCAATCCACTTATGCTAAGACTCCTTAAATATTTAATAAAAATATTTACGAGCTCGATCTATGAAAACGAGATCTTGATACCTCATTTTCGAAAACCACTGACTTTCGATGTGCACCACTTGTACCTTAACTAACTGACTAATTTAATAAAAGCAATTAAATCATATTTTACTATAACACTATTTTTAACTCATAAATATTAAATAGATAATATTATTGACTTACTCATCGGAATTGTTGTCCCGAAACCATTGTTTCTGACACTACTGAAAAATGGGCTATTACAATTTCTATGAATCTCGTTTATATTAATCGATTGTTGTTTGATAAGAAGCATAAAAGAAAAACTCGTGTGGTTTAATTTTGTAAATGACTTGTATTTTTCCTACTTTAAGAAACTTGTTACTTTTGTAGAGCTGTTAAAGGTAGTTCATACACTTTATATTATTCCATTTGTTAATTATTTAGAGAAATGATATGACCAAAATTATAAATGGAAAGGTTTTAGTGAATATGAAATTTATTATTTTTGAAGTAAATTCCATGCATGTCTACAATGGTTTATGAAAATTTTTCCTAGCATTAGCATTATATCAAGTTTGATATTTTAGATGTCAATTTATCCATACATTTGGTTTATAATAAACTCCATGCATGACTTGACTATTTATTTCTAGTTAATTAATGATTCAAAACTCTTGTAAAAAGGATTTTAAAAGTATTATGAATTAATCTCATGCATTCTTATGGCTAAACAATATAAAGAGTTATTTGTTCCATTGATTCTGCTCCATTCCCCAAAGTTAATGTAGCAATACATAATAATTATGAAAATGAAACCTATTGTCATTATCGGAAAATAAATAAGAAGATGAATGATTCGAAATGTTGCTAAATATTCATGCTTAGAATAGAATGATCAATGATTTATATGAACTGATCATTCCTTTAAGTGGATGATACCTATATGATCTTATTGATAAGAAATATGATATATGCTTACATTATCGTCCGAATTATTTTTTGCACACTCCTTGAAGTGAGTGTTTGCAATAAATATTTTACAATCACTTTTGATCATTAAAGTCAATTTGGACATTTGAAGATTTTGACATATTCCCTGAAATGAATATTGCATACAAATGTTTGCAAATTATATTTCTTTTATTGAGTTAATGACATTATGGACTTCACATTGATTTAGATATTTCCATAAGTAAATGTTACAATAATCCTTATATGTGGATACAAAGTAAAAGAAATGATAATAAAATTATCAATTGTCAAAATTTATATTGGCATTATTAGTACAATCGAAAAACATGTTAAAATAAACCAAAAGTTTACTGATACAAATACATTTATCTCGAATCATATATGATGCGAAAATTAATTAAGAATTCATATGAACATTCATTAAAGAACCAAAAGTTTTTTTTTTAATTTACATTTATTAAAGTGACAAGATAAAACTCTCTAATTCATTTATGACCATGATATGTTTCAATGAAGTAATTAAGAAAGTTTAATTTACATTTATTTAATTGAATGCAAAGGAGCTTATAAATAAAACATCTTGTAAGTGAAAGTTTAATATATAAAAATTCTTTCGTATTTTTCATCTACCTTTTACTTATTAGTATTGTTTTTTTAATTTTTCTATAACTATAATATCCCATAATGCATTTTTAACTATATATAATTATTACTATGCTCATCTACACCAAAAACTTTCAAATGATTAATAATTAATAAAAAATAATCATTCAAATCTATCAAAAGGTTTGGAGAAAATTATAACAATAAATTTTGATTTATCGTAATTGTTGAGGCAGTTTATTAACAACATCTACTGATGTTTAGGATTACTTAAACTCATAAACCTATTATATATATATATATATATTAGCAAATTCTGGTAACAAAATCTTTAGTTTTGATCTTTATTGGTAATCTGGACGTGTGCGAAGTCATCTATGATACTCAAACCATTTATAGCAACATATCTTGAAGATCGATTTGAATTTGATCAAAGAAATCGACTTCCCTGTTTTGAAGAGATTAGATCAGATTGAGTAAAATTAGAAGCATATTATAAAGATTCAAGACTTATTTTAGACTCATTAAAGATATTTTTATGTTGATTACTTTGTTTTAATGGGAAGATTGATTGTAATTGATATAGTATGTTAGCAGGTCTCAATTCCTTATAAATTGAGGAGACTTATATAGGTGATATACTAATCTAAGAGAACTTATTTTTGTTTATTTCTGGTAATATATACTAGTATTTGAATTTCATATTTTATTAATTTTTTATTATAGAGGTTCAACCATCATTATCATTTTATGCAAAATATATAAAAAGAATGAAGAAAGTCATTTTTAAGAAAAATAATATATAGATTTTGAATTGTGGTGAAAAAGTAATAGAAACCGAGATTAAAAAATGGAAAAAAAGTTCATTGGAATTTGGGTTTTGTCACCGAAAACAAGGTTTTGATAAGTTTTTTGACGAATTTTTGAATTTTTTATCATTAAAATTATTGGGTGCAGAACAAAAGAGATAACTATGTTTATAATTTTAAAGAACTTTAAAAAATCATTTTTTTAATTAATAATTTTTACGTATTACAAAATGATTGGCTAAAATTTTTTTTCTATTTGATAATTTGAATAACAGAATATAATTTAGATTTCATTTTAAATAATAAAGTAAAATTTAAGTAGACCAAAAAAATATTAAAACTAACTTAAAAAATAATATAATTTAAGTATGATTTTATAATTTAAGCTTAAAAATTAACCACTGAATTAAGTACTCGAATGTTTTTATGGATCGATAAAAAAAAGAAAAAAAAAGAAGAAGGTTTTTATAGACGGTTAATGTCATTAGACCCATTCTAAACCATAAATTGAAGTTATCGTTAGTTTCGCTAATTCCCATCGAAAAAGCTGCCCTACCGGTTGGTACGCTACCTAACCGTTTTAAGAAAATAAAATAAGGGTACGATTAAGAAATGTAGATGTCCTGTCTAATTTCATACGGTAAATTATATTAGTATTTATTCAATTATTAATAATTTTATTTATTTATAAAAATTATAAAATAATTATTTAATTATATAATTTTATCTTTTTTTTTGTCACTAACTAGCTAATATAAAAATAAAAATATCAAAAAATTTAAAATAATTAGGTGATCAAGAAAGATAAAATTAAATAATTGGATGATATTTTGTAACATTTCATATTTGAGTGATAAAAAAATTACTAATAATTGATGATAATAGTATAATTTTTTATAATTGAATTATTAAAAAATTACTAGTAATTTACCAATTTAAAATTAATTATAATGTATAATATAAAAAATGATTATTTATTTATTTTTAAACAATCAAATAACCTTGAGCCTGATCTAAATCTAAACATAAAAGAAAATCAAACTACAACCTAATCCATAAGCACCATTCCCAGATTTTATTTTTGTTGGAAATATAATTCCCAATCACTATCCACATTATTAAAGCAATGTTGAGTAGACATGATTGGTAATGTGTGCGGTTAATTAGCTATATTGACAACCCAACTCAAAATCAACTTTCCCGTTTCTTAACTATCATCTCTCCAACCTCACAAAATTATTTAACTACTATATTTAAAACTCACAAATCACATTTTACTTCTTGTCTCCCCAATCTATTTCATTTTTGTTTCCCTCAAACTATCGGAAGCATCCTGTTAGCTACTCTAATCTCATGTTCGAATGACTCCCCCCATGTCGACACGTATGCTGTCCTAGACTCAAAACCTGTTCGCTGGTCTACTTGTTTGACTTCACATCCTCTATCTGTGAACACCTAGAGACATGTGAACTAGGCTTGCGAGCCCTCCTCGCAAGCCCTCCTCGCGAGCCCCTAATGTACAGGTCACGGGTCAATGGTCTAAGTTATATTTAGGTTTCGAGTTGGTAACAGAAAATATAATAACAATATAGTCCCCCATGTTGGCTCTAAGAATGGTTATAAAGTGGTGCTTGCTAGAGCCAATGTTTTGAATTTGTATGGCTTATTAAACACTCTTTGATCACTATTATATAACGTTTACTTCACCAAGTGAATGAAGGGATTACATCTGTTTGCATCTGACCATTCCTTACTCCTCAGTTATTTGAATCGTTAAAGCACGAAGGCAAGAAACTCTTTAAAAATGGGGTTTTAGAAGCCCAAAAAAATCACAAACTAAAAATTCCTAGAACTGCGATCGATGATAGGCATTTTTTCAAGGAAAATCCCTGTAAACTTTTTCTATTTTGGGTATTCTTTCCCCCTCCATTACGACCATGCCTAGAACTAAGGAAGGTAGTAGTGGTCGGATAATTCCAAATTATCCACAACGATAGCGTGCAACGAGAGTTCCTGCTGAGGCTAATTTCTATGTCTGCACTACAAAATGTGAGGAAATGTTTTGAGCCCTCGCTATTCGAGGAATTAAAATTCCTAATTTCGCGTACAACTTTTCAATTCCTGTAGGATCGCATCGACTGAGTGATATTAGCGATGACAGTTTTTTGCTCCCCCTGTAAAAGTAGGATTTCACATGCCTCTATATCGTTTCTTTTGTCACTTACTCGAGGATTACAGGATCGCCCCTGGCTAGTTATCTGGGTTCTTCTGATGGATTTTGATGGCCTATTTTATCGATTGTTGTCAACGCAATGAGGTGCCATTGCTCGATGTTTTTCAACATATGTATCAACTGAAGGCCCACAATCTAGGGAGGTTACCAGGTTTATACTATTTCACTCTTTATGAAGACATAGAATCCATCATTTCCATTAGGTGCTTTAACCTCCATTTGAATCGGAGTAAGTATATTCAGGTGAAGTGTAAACTTGCCGATGGCTTCGATTTTACAACTGAGTAGTTCTCACCGAGTAAGAATATATGTTTAACTCAGTGAGAGGTTGAGCGCAATTTTTGAGACTTCGCAAGGGCAGTGTTCTAATTTTGGAGGATGTCTTGACCGTGAGGAATGTATTCCAACACTGCCTGGAAAACCTTAGCCCCAACGGATAGAAACAGGATAATACTAATGAAGTAGCTAATGCAGCTGGGGTGCAGTTTAAGAGGTTCATGTGGCCGCATGGGGCCAAAGATTACCTAGAACTTATATTGTTAGGATACAAAGAAGAACCAAGAAACTAATTCTATAGTTTTTGTAAAATGAAGCCTCGCACTTGGTTTTCACTGCCTTCGCCATACGTGGAAAGTGGTGCGAACCCTAACTTTCTTACTACTACTGTTGATATTAGAATTATTAGTGGTGCAGGTATAGCTTGCGATACTGATGATAATTCAGAAGAGTCTACTAGTTTGTCACATGAAATTGATGAATACATAGATGTGCAAGCTTCTATGCTAGATATGCGCAAGAAGCGCAAGACTAATGTCATGCTAAGTAGCGAGGAGGACAGTGCGAGATTAAAATAGCACCCAAAAAAGAGGATAGACCACGCTGGACCTTCTGCTATTGTGGTTGCCACTCTTGTTTCCCTTATTATGAGTTCACCTTCTGTTGCTCATGTGAGCTCACCTGCTGTTGTCTATATAAGTTCATCACCTGCTGTTCTTGCTAACTCACCCCTTGTTGATCCTTTTTCTAATCCCCCAACCATGAGGAGCCCTCGAATGAAGGATTTTTTGGTACTATTGTTGAACATGGTGTAGCTGGTGCACCTGTAAAATTTATTGCGATAAATGGTGAGACTAGGAACTAGTCTATTGGTGCGAGCATATGAGCACGAAGGAATTCCCTTATAGTTTCAATGAGGTCACCAACCACCTAAAGATCTCTCTGCTAGAAGTAGCTATTGAAATATGTGCTCAGTTGGTTCATCTAGTGGTGTGAAGAATCCTTCACTGCAAGAACACTAGCTCTATCCTTACAAGTTCTTTTGGGTGAGGTGAGCATGGTTGGTTTAGGTCTTAGGGAAGGTATCAGCGGAATTGAAGTCAATAAGAAGGAGCTCGATGATTCTTACCAGATGCTATGGAGGCTTTAGAGAAAGCTCACGAGCTCCATTCCAAATTAAAGGAAGAAAACCAAAACTTGTGAGGGCGGAATAAGGACTTAGTTGAACGTTTAGGGATCGCTGAGGGTAATGTAGAGAAATTGTCTGGGGAGGTCATAGTTGAAATACTAGAACAAGAGATTATGGACGATGCTATGAAGAAAATGGTTGAAGAACACAAGGCCACTGTGAACAAAATGGCTGAATAGTAGAAGACTGCAATGGCAAGCTTAAAACATAGGCACACAGAAGCTTTGGAAGATTTTAAAAAGAAAACTCTTCAAAATTTTAACAACTTCCTTCCTGAGTTGAAGGCCAATATCTTGTTACACGCTCGAGTTACTGGTGGCCCCTTTGATGTACGTAAAGTTGATCTCGATGCTTTCCGCGATGTTGCTGGTGATCAACTAGGCTTTGATGTTCGCTTCCTTTTTGTAGCTGCATGAGAAGAGATCGTGTCCAAATTGAAGAATTCTAAATATTTTCACTTGGATGAAGATCCAGCTAAAACCAGAGTTGCTCCTGCCAAAGAAGATCACAATAGCAATGATATGCCCTAATTTGTGTACTATTGTATTCACTTTTTCAAATATGAAATGAAAATTTTGAGTTTTAAAAAAAAATTAAGTTTATTTGTTAATGTTATGCCATTATACCCTTTTGCGAACACATTATATCTTGTTGCATAATGATATTTTGTTAATAACGAGGGATTTAACTCAACCAAATTTTTGAACATGCTCTCATAAGCTTTCAATTGACTTAAAGTAGCCCAATGGCTCTATTTTACGTGATTCTTAACCAATCTTGACTTAAATAGTCTTAAATAGCTAGGGTTGTGAGCTTAACTCAGTTAACTCAAAAAATTCAAGTTGTGAGCTTAACTCAACTAACCTTTAAGCATAAGCTGGAAACATAGGTTCGCAAGCTGTTTTAGAGTTGCAAGCTTAACTCAACTAACTAAAAAATTTAGGTTATGAGTTTAACTTAGCTGACCTTTAAACATTAGTTGGGAACGTAGGTCCGCGAGCTATTTCGGAGTTGCGAGCTTGACTCAGCTAACTCAAAAAAATTTAGGTTGAGAGCTTAACTCAGCTAACCTTTAAAAATCAACTAGTAATGTAAGTTCACGAGCTATCTTGGTGTTGCGAGCATAACTTAGCTAACCTTTAAACCTCAGCTGAGAAGTAGGTTCGCGAGCTGTGTTGGAGTTTATCAGCTGGAAACGTAAGTCCGCGAGCTATCTCATAGTTGCGAGCTTAACTCAACTAACTCAAATAAATGGAGGTTGTGAACATAACTCAGCTAACCTTTAAACATCAACTGGGAACGTAGGTTCATGAGTTATGTTGGAGTTTATCAGCTGGGAATGTAGGTCAACAAGCTGTCTCGGAGTTGCGAGCTTAACTCAGATAACTCGAATAAATAAAAGTTGTGAACATAACTCAGATAACCTTTAAACATCAGCTGGAAACGTAGGTCTGCGAGTTATGTTAGAGTTTATTAGCTGGGAACATAGCTCCTTGAGCTGTCTCGGTAAATAAATAACTTAAGTACATATATTTGTAAGTAACATTTTTCATTAAAGAGTAAGAGACTATACATAGTACTTTTTCAAGTGACGGGTGTTCCAAGTCTGTGGCAGGATAATTCCTTCCATTTTTTCCAACTTGTATACTCCATATCCTATTTTTTGTACGACTCTATAAGGTCTCTCCCAATCGGGGGCCATCTTGCCTTGTTACGATGCAGGGAAACTTGCCTCAGTGTTTCTCAATATCTGGTCACCTACTTGAAACTATTTATGTTTTACCTTGGAAATATAATAGCGAGCTACTTACTGAGCACATGCTACGTTTCTAACTTCTACTACTTATCTAGCTTCCACTATAAGGTCTAAATTAGCTCTTATTGCCTCTTGATTCGTAACTTGATTGAAGTGAGTTGTCCTCTGTGACTGCAGGCCTATTTCAATAGGAATAACTGCCTCTATGCCATAGACAAGTGAGAAAGCTATTTCTCCCGTTACAGTGTGGGGTGAAGTTCATAGAGCCTATAGAATCCTCGATAGATCTTCCACCCATGCACTCTTGACATTGTCCACCTTCTTTTTTAATGTTGTTAAAATCTTTTTATTTATTACTTCAACCTGGCCATTTGTTTATGGCAATTTAATAGAATTTTGTGCTAAAGCAATCTATAGGTCTTTGCAGAAATTCTTAAATTTTCCCTGAAACTATGTGTCGTTATCTGTTATGATCAATCGTGGTATGTATGTTAAACCTGTATACAATTGATTTCCAGAGGAAAGACTCTATTTGTTTTTCTGTAATAATCACCAAGGCTTATGCTTTTATCCATTTGTGAAGTAGTTTACAACCACTACTATGAACTTTTTCTAAGGGCTCTGCTAGTTGTCGTTGTATCTGAGCATGCTTTTGACAGAAGTCACAAGTATAAACCATATAGTACGCATCCTTCTGCACAATAGGCCAGTATTACCCTACCTAAAGACTTTCTGAGTAAGGAGTTTGCCTCCCAAATGATCGTCACATATTTCCTCATATATTTCGTGCATCACATACTCAGTTTTTTGATCTGTCGTAATTCGGTGTAGCAAATTAAACTAATTTTTGCTCTTTAGTAGCTTGAAAGAAAATATTTTTATTAGGTTTTAGTTATGTTTTTGCAAGATTTTTTAAAGTTAATAAAATGTACAAATTGAGTTTTTATTGACCTTAGAGGTTGAATGAAGCCTAAAGCGAAGCTAATGAACTGTGTAAGTGTGCAGGAGGCCATTAGAAGGTATAATAAATAGATTTTAGTTGTTATGTCGTAACATAGAGAGCAGAATATAGAAATAATAAAATTGCCTTTATTGTCTCGACACAAACTAAATGTGTCACAACATACCCCTGAAGATATCCCAAAAGGAATATACTGACTCTTATGTAGCGACATCTATTTTAGACGGGAACTAACATGAGCTAGGGGGCATTTTAGTCTACACAAGCAAACTTAAAGCTTGGAAAGGTAAGCTAACCTAGGGTTAAGGATGACGACCACCTGAAATCTATAAATAGGTTCATTTGCCATTGTTATGGACACAAATTACCTAGTTTAAAATTTTGCTTTTCATTTCAGTTTAGTTTTTCTTTCTTTTTAGGTTTTAGATTTATTTTCAAGTTGTTCTTTGTTTATCTTGAGAGCTTTGATTTGTGGAAGACAACCAAACTTGTGGATTCATATTCATCTTTAATACAAATTAGATGCTTTCTTAAAACCTATACTTTTGATTTGTTTATCATGTTTATTCTCTATATTGATTCTATACTATTCATGAAAACCATAATGAACTAATCCCTCTATGGGGGATTAACTAGTGGAGGTATGATCTATTAACTGTTTTGTAGGGTTACTCAACGAATTAGCTGTTTGGGAAAGGGACAACCTAAAACCCTAAGCCTAACAACCCTAGGATGTCATCAAGGTGGAAATTAACCCAAAATGGGTATGGATTGTTAACATGATATTTGAGTAGAAGATCAGAAGATCCTGTTGGTATAGCGACTAGTTGATTAACGAGGAATCCAAAGTGACTGTTGATGGGGATTACCGAAGCTAGCTAATCATCCATAATTAGATTTGATTTATTCTATTATTTGATCTCATGAATTTTATTTCTTTATGTTATTTTATTTTATTATTATAAAAATCTTAAAAAATTATTTTATTTTACCTTCGTACTATAACTAAATTAAAGTACTAATTAGATCTTTTGGTGTTTAGGTTAAAATTGATCTAGCACTCGCCTCCTTTGGGTACGACCCTCGAAGTACTCACCTACTCTGTTGTAATTATATTACTATTGGACCAGTATACTCATGGATATCGCCTCATATATTCATCTCTTTTACTACAGTATTCACACTTTGGATGTTAGTACGTCCGGAAGAGGTCAAGTTGTTGGTGTTGTTGTCGGGGAGGCAACGCCACTAGTTTGATTTTAACTTTTACACTTCAAAGAATAATTAGGAAATTTTTAGGTTGTAACATCGTTGGTGCGGACTACCTCGCCAACATACCCTTCGAATAATGGACACAATCATATGACAATGGTCTACAGTAGGGACACATGACAATGAGCCTAGTCGAATGCATCAATTTTGTACTAAATGGGACGTGTCATTTACCAATAACCTCGGTTGTCAAAGAATACCAATAACCTCGATTGTCAAAGAAACATACTTTTCTATGGCTATCGCATTTCCAAAGCGAGCTATGACATATGCTAGGAAGATAGCGGGCAATCATGTTTGGTGCAAGGATGTCAAGAAAAAAATTAGATGAAATGCTGAGAGAGCGAACACTGTGTATGTAATGTGTCACTTGCGTCCAAACCTAAGATTTTGGGTCACGGAGTACACTAGGCCCGACCAAGACATGTTAGGGGCATCATACCGTGTTAACCTACAAGAAGAAACTTGCGATTGTGAGAGATTCCAAGCACTTTGATTCCCATACGCACATGTAATTGTCGCATGTGCGAATGTACGAATTGAGTACACACCTTATATTAATGATGTGTACAAACTGAAAGGTATACACAATGTATGGATATCTGAATTCTCACTTATCCCAGATAAGAGTATGCGGCTGCCAATGTCCAGTGTCCTGTTTGAGTTGGCCCCAAATATTAACTTGCATCGCATCCCAAAACGTCGTTTAAATTTCACTCGGATACGCACTAATATGGATGTTCAGGAGAGAGACAATCAATAGAGGTTATGTGGGTACTGTAGAAACCTAGAGCATACGAAGGCAACATGTTCCGTATTGAGAGATACACATATTATATTAACGATGTGTACAAATTGGAAGGTATGCACAATGTATGAATATCTAAATTCCCACCTATCTCAGATGGGAGTATGTGTTTGCTAGTGTCCAGAGCTCTGTTCGAGTTGGATCCAAACATGAACTTGTGTCGCATCCCGAAAGGTCATCCAACTTTCACTCGGATAAGTACTAATTTTGATATTTGGGAGAGAGGCAATCAACAGAGGTTATGTGGGTACTGTAGAAACCCAGGGCATACAAAGGCAACATGTTCCGTATTAAGGGATACATTAAGGCCTCAACGTCGCTAACATTCTTTTTTTTGGATATAAAATTGATTACAATATTTTTTTTTTGTAGAAAATATGTTCATTCTTTTTTTTTGGATTTCATTTGTATTTGCCACCGTATACTAACATTCATATAGTGGAAAAATTACTATTTTAAGCGCTACTTCAAGTACCAATTACAATTTCTCTGGCAATTAAACTTTTACCATTTTTCATATTTAGTCTCTGTACCTTAATCAATCACTAGTTCAATAAAGGTATCTATCCAAAGTTACATATTTCATATCAAATATTATATATTGAAAACAACATATAATTTACATTATAATTTAAAAAATATAAATATGAGTTGCAAGAGAAATATAAAAAAATTCATCATTTTTTATTGATATCATTTATATTTACATCACATAACGTAATTGAAAAATACATTATCGGTGTCGTCGGGCCGAATGTGTGCCATAGGGTGGTGGCTGATGGTTACTCGTAGGATTTCTATGGTGTCGGCTCCTCCTCTTGATCGTGATCATTGTGCTCATCTTCTTCATCTTTACCTCGACCCTCGTACTCATCTTTATTTCTACCTTGGTCTTCATATTCATCTCCACCTTCGGCTTCATCTTTGTCTCCATTGTCTTCCTCCGTGCTTGAGTGCAGTGTCGTCCTAGCCTCCCATCGTGTGTCCACTCCACGAGAAGGTGGTTGCGTCGATGACTCACATCGATAAAACAACGATGCGGTCGGTGCTTGTGACACTATCAACGAATAATCATACGATGTCGCAAAACTTAAATACGTCAACATTGATGCTAGAATTGGTGACGACAATAGTGCTGGTATTTGCATCGGCATCAGGGCATAGCATGCTGGGGACGGAAGTGCCTCGAAATAAGTACCTACGGGAGGTGCAGATGCAGAGTGTTGCGGTGATGCATAGTGTGGTGCATAATGGGGTGCTTGTAAATAAAACATGGGGTTAGTGAAATGAACAGGAACAAAAAGAGGGAACTGATTGGGATGTGGTGCAAACATCGGTGACATTTGTTGGGTTAGAGTTAGGGACAACCCGTCGTGACACCTTTTTTGAACCTACATTGCTGGGGTAATCGTCGTGGCCTCTTCCGATGAAGTTGCTTACTCCTCGTTTCTATTGACAATTGATATAACTTGCCGGTGACTCTAAACCAAGGCATGACTCCAAATAGGTCGTTGTGTCCGATGAGAAGAATGGTTCGTGAATGGGTAAAAATTTCATCCTACGGTCCCAAATGTCAATAAACTCCTTGTGGTAATCTTGCCAATTTTCGTCGATCTTCCCTTACAGATTAAGCTTGTGCAGTGCTTTCATGTTTCGTAGTGGCAGCAAAATTTTTTTCCTCCACCCGAACTGTCGCATCATTTGATTCGATTCGTGTATCTCCACTGTCGCGTAAATAATCAATGGTACCTTAGCATCCCACATACTCCGAATGGCCAAAAATTTAGGCGGGACGCATTCTATGATATCTGGATCAGCGTATGACATCCATTCAAACTGTAGTGCACAATTATAAATTTTGTTATGTACAAATTTTAAATTTCAAATCATTATGTAATTATTATAGGTTTGAAAAAAATCAATAACTAACCTCAGCTTTTGAATGTTGATCTAACAGTAGCCAGATATCTTTAAGCTGCTCTGGTAGTCCCACATAACTCGGCCTATGGTTCTACATATTCAATCAATATGTTAATTCAAACATATAATAAATAAACAACATTTACTATATTAATTACGTATTATTATCAAATGAATTTTACCTTATCACCAATGGGAACGTATAAGGGTCATTCACTTGATGACGTAGAAATAGTAGCTGCCACCACGCCCACGACTACAGCAAGAACAGATAACCACCGATTGACATCTTATCCGGTTTTATCACCCGACACAACTCTCAATATAGCGTGGCCAACACGGCTAATCCCCAACTCAGTCGTTCGCATTCTTTGAAGTCGACTAGGTGTAGTAACCACCTTATGTATACCAAATTTTAAGATTTCTCAGGCATTAGAATGCTCCCAATTAACCTCAAGAAGAATGCTCGGACGTATTGTTCTTTGACGATGTCAAGCTCGTCTTTAGGAAGTTATTTGAAATTATTTTCCAACCACTTCATATCTATCCGGCCACCTTGAAACTTGTTTGACAACTTCCCCAAAAATACCTCGCAAAGGTTCTTTTTACCGAGAATGACTGTTGACCCCGTAACGACTGACCCATCCACCGGTAAACCAAGTTGTAAAGCTACATCCTCGAGTGTTATTGTACACTCATCGCATGGAAGATAGAATGTATGTGTCTCGGATTTCCATCTTTCCACCAATGCGCTGACAAGTGTAGGATCCAATTTGCAACCCTCGAGCATAAGAGACGCATGTAAAAATCCTGTGTCTTGTAGATAACCACGAATTTCAGTGTTTGGGCTTTTTGACAAATTATATATGAACCCTTCCAAAACACGATCATTCACCTATTTATATCGAGAAAATAAAATATTTTAAAAATAAAAACTCTAAATTTAATTTAATTTAATTGAAAATAATGAAATTTAAAATTTCTCCTAACCATTATCATTTTAACCACGGAAATGTGCTTGTTGTAGAAATGAATCAGAGAGCTTGTCATTCGTGAAAATTTAATCGAAATGAATATACGAAATAATTAAATAAAACTATAGTATTTTGAAATAAATGTATTTGACAATTTTGAACAAAAATTGAGAAAATTGAGAGAATTAAGAGAGTTGAAAGAATTGAGAGTTTAGAGAGAATATAAATAGTTGGATTTGAGTGAAAAGAATGAAAAGTGACTTGATATTTATAGGAAAAAAAATTATCGTTGGCCCTTTACAATTTTTACGTTTAGGAATGTTCAAAAGCCATTGAGAAGATTACCGTTGAAGGACCTGCATAGTAGAGGTGTTCATGGGTCGAGTCGGGCCTAAGTATGATATTAACATACTTTATGTTTGCCCAAACCTGGTCCGACATGAAATATGGACCTAAATTTTGCCCAAACCCGCCCATATTTGCAAAAGATTAACCCAAGTCCATTTTAGGCTCGTCCATATTATTTTTTAAATTTGTTTTAAAAAATATTTATTTTATATTATTTTAATATTTAATAAATTTATATATTTTTTATATAGTCATCTTAACATTATTTTAATGTTTACATTAGAGTAGTATTATATATTTAGTATAAGTTTATTTTTTTAATGTGTTCTAAATTACATAATATATAAAAATAACATAACATAAAATATTATAAATTTAAAAATGGGTCGAACTGGGCCGGGCCTAATTTTTTTGTCCACGCTCATTTTTCGAGCCTAATATTTTTGCCCAAACTTTCCTAAATTTCGAGTAGGCCTGAGGGGTAGCTCGACCTATGAATAGGTCTACTACATAATTAGTAGAAAAACGCGTCCAACTGGACACACTTTAACACTCTCTTTCTAAAAACGATCTATTTCTCTAAATATTTTTAAAAGAACCTAAAATTCAAATTTTTAAAAAATGGCATATAACTCTAATTTACCCAAAAACCGATAGTTAATTTATTTCTTACTTTGTTGATATTGTCACCTTTGATAAACTGAAGGTGGCCCTCAAACGAACGCAAAAGTCCCGCCGATGATTAGTTAAGCAAGAAAGCATGCACCACCGACACAAATGCAGCGGTAACATTTAAAATGACAAATATGGGAGTTTATAATTGGTTAAATCATTTGGCCTTTCTTTGCATTATACGCAAATTAATCTCTTATATATTTTCTTTAAGGAGTTAATTACACTATACATCCTTAAACTATAATTTTCATTTTAAATTGATTCTTAAAATTATTAAGGTTCTATAATAAAGTCCTTTCATTGTTAAAATCTTTAATTTAACCATTAAATGAGATGTTAAATATTATGTGACATGGTTTAAAATAAAGATTAAAAAAAAGGGTATTGTAGAAATATTGATTTTGAGATTTTAGAAGCTTTTCAAAAGCTTTATTGTTCATTTTTTTTTTCAAATTTAGTTTTAACTTTTTAAAATTATGTAATAATGTTTTACTTTTTTTTAAAATATGTAAGATTTGATGCGTTATTTAACGATTTAATAATAGGACCTTATTAATATAACATCGATAGTTTGGAGATATAACTAAAACAATTTAATGTTTGAGGACTAATTTAAAATGAAAGTTGTAATTTAGGGATGTTTAGTGCAATTAATTTTTTTAAAAGTTACACTAATTCTAATAGGATTAATCATTATAAGTATTGAATAGAACAACTAATCTAACAGCTAATTTAATTCTAAGTAACTAAAATAAATCTATAAAAAAAAAACCCACTCATTTACAAAAGGATTACTCAAACCTAATATCTTAAAGCTTATTAGATATTTAACCTTGCCATTGAACCAAAGTGATAGTCTTTATACATATAATTTTGAAATGAATAATTATAAAGAACAATAAGTTTTAACATTAAAAACACTATTGTGAATCAACATTGTTGCTATTGTAATAACTAGAAGAATGTAGGCTTAAGCGTGCTTAAGCACGTCTTTGAATCATCTTTGGGAAAAATCTCAAAGTTATATATAAATTTTGACTTAATGGGTAATATTATATATGAACTTTGATTTTGTATAATTTTATACATTAAATTTGATTTGATTTAATTTTCATAAACTATTAACACAATTATTAATATGACACCATTTTAAATTTATATATTGCGTACACAAATAATTATATGTATTTAATATAAAATAAATTGATGTATTTAAACTTATTGCAATGTTGGAGGGCTTGGAGCAATGCTAGATTAATTAGTTCGATTGAAATGAGCATTATTAACAATGTAGGAGGACATGGATTAGAGTGAGATGAAGTGCATCATCCTCTTATTTATGGTTGGGAAGGGACTAACCATTCAATTATCTTTTCATTTTGAATTAGCTGCAACATTAAATTTAGACATAGAATCAATAAAATTAAATCAACATTACCCAAAAAGAAGAAAGAGAAGGAAACGAATAATAAAAGAAACCTTGTATACGAAGCACATTTTTTCTTTTCCTTTTTTCTTATTGTGATTAAGAGTTTTTCAAAATTTGGTTTGATTTAGAAAATTTGATTAAATGAACCCTATGTGATGACCTGATGGTTAAAGGGTTCGCCGCTCAAGGTGTGATCTGAGTTCAAATTCAAAAAGAAAATCCAATTAAATAAAATTGAATGTCATAGATAACTAAGTTAACTTGAATTCAATTTTATTGCTATAGATCCGTTTAAGTTTTCAATTTTTAAATAATATTTTAAAAAAATGTAATTTTATAGAAATCATTTATTAAATTAGAAGTAGGATATTTATTTTATATTATAAAAAATCAAAATTGAAATAAAAACATATAAAAATTCAATTAGATTCAAATTATTACAATTTTTAACGTATAAAACTAACATCGAATCCAATTCCATTTTTTTAAAATCAAACGAATCTTAAGAAAAGGAAAAAAATAAAATAAAATCAAAACACTACCTTTCAAATAAATTTTCATTCATGATTGTTGTCAATTAAACTTTATAATTAGAGTCCGGTCATTATTCAAATAGTAAAAATATTTTATTTAATTATAATCTTAGAAAATAGACTATTAAATAATTTTAATATATTTTTATAGGTTCTTATCATATCTGTTCTTTTTGATACAATACTTAAAATTACCTACAACCCTCATCAATCCTTAAATTAAATTTAAGGACAATGCGATTTAGCGTACTCGAACCCACATCCTCTTGTACTAGCAATTATGCCGATGTCAATCGAGTTAAGACTCAATAGATAATTTTTTTAATATGACTCCACAAGATCAAAAGAAAAAAAGAAAAATAAATATTCAGTTTAATTATGGCTCCAAGTCCTTATACTTTTTAAAATTTTAAGATTTAATCCCGTGCTTTTATTTTCTTAAATTTAATATTTAATTTGAAAAGTTCAATAACATTATTAAAAAATAGTTGCTAAATTTTAATACCTAACATTTTAATATTTAAGGTATTGGTTTAAAACATATAGCCAATTGAGATTTAAAAATTTTGTAACAGTTATTATTAAATAAGCCCTAAATTCCTAGTAGAAAAAGAAAACGTAGAGGAATTAAATTGCAAAAGCTTGAAGAGTAAAGAGAGTAGGGGCACAATTAGACCTAAATATTCGGTAGTGATAGATAATTGGATACCTTAACCACATATACTATTTCACATACACCGCAGTTAGCGGAACAGTCCTTTTCGAAATAGCTTTCCCTCTTTAAACTTCAAACTCTTCCCCTACAAAAGTCCATGGACCGACACTTTTGCCTTATAATATCACTATATATACTTTGCTCTCCTTCTCAACTTCCCACTTCCACCAATCCCTTCTCTTCTCTTGTTTTTCTTTCTTTGGGTAGCCATGGAAATTTTTCTTGAATTCTTGTTTACTATTTCTTTTTCTTTTGTTATTTCCTTCCTTCTGGCTAAGCTTCTTTCCTTTTCTTCTATCATTGATCAACATCTAGAGATCGTGTCGAGATTATATGCGGAAGTCAAAACTGAATCAGAAAAACGTGAAGTTGAAGAAGTTGATGCTTTATGTGAATCCGTGGAAGAAATTGGTACCCATGAAGAGTCTTCGAATGGTAGTGAAGAATTAATTAGAGAAACAGAGGGAACTGTTGAAGGAATTAGTTCACCTGAAGAGAATTTTGTTAGTGAAACCACTGAGATTGAACTAGCTAAAGAGGATGAAGAAGGGATTGAGGATTTGATGTGTGATAAAGAGAATGGAGGAGGTTGCTTATTGGAGGGGTCATCATCATCATCATCTGATGATGATTGGGAGGGTATTGAACGAACCGAATTGGAGAAAGATTTTGGTGCAGCGGTGAGTTTTTTGGTGCAAAAAAGTAATGCTGATCAAGATTTGAAACTTGGCAATGATTTAAAGATGCAATTGTATGGACTTCACAAGATTGCCACTCAAGGGCCTTGCCACGAGCCTCAGCCGATGCCATTCAAGTTATCTGCTCGTGCAAAGTGGTAAAATTCCCCCCTCTGAATTTTGGTTTTTAATTTTTCTACTTCCTCTTGAATTTGGAATAGAAAACCCTATCTAATTTGTGTGTAATAATGTGCTTTCTGTATCTGTTTAAGAACTTGATTGATAGAAATTTCATGAAGAATGATGAATGGAATTGACTTGACTTGATGAAGAGTGAAAATGTAAAGAATAAAACCACATGAACAAGTAGGGCAAAAAATATATTGATTCAAACAGTACAGTGATTCCCAATTGCTTTGTTGGTTCAACTTAGATCCTTCCCTTTTTTTATCTTTGATAATCGTCTTCCATATGATTGAAGAAACTGATTTTTCTTCATTACAGGAATGCCTGGAAAAAACTTGGTAATATGAGTCCAGAAGCAGCTATGGAGTTGTATATCACCCTAGTTTCAAGAAGCATCCCTGGGTGGATGCAACCTGACATTTGTGTAAGTTGGCTTCCCACGTCTTGCGGTGCGGTTTTCCGATCACTTAAAGCAAACTTGGATTTCCCCATTCATGTTCCTTGCTTGTTTTGATGTTGCAGGGGGATGGTAACCAGGATTATGTAGATGCCAAAGCCTCTAGCAAGCCACCTTTGGATGTCAAAACAATAGCAGTAAACCAAGCTATAGATGTGGATTACAGGTAAATAGTACAAGTACTTTCATCTGGGACTTGATTCCATTCGGGACAAGAATCCTGCGGCTCCATGCATGTCTGCAGTGAACTAAGGCCTTAAATTCTCTTTCATTGCTCGACTTAATTTCACTGTTGACTACTCCTACAGGACTTCTAATGAGTTAATGACTAACATTCAAAATATTGACTGGATGAAACCTGCTGTCTATACTCCATGAATAAGGTATTGCCATTGCATGTTTCTGTTTTATTTTGTATGTTGATAGTTTCAATAACATATAGGGGAATTTCATGAATGGTTCTTAATCTCTTTATGGATCTTAGTTTCATATTTCTGAATATGCACCTTTGTTAAAACCAATTCTCCGGTATATGCCGATGTGTTTGACATTGGTATGCTTTAAACGTGTTGACACAATTACACTTTGCAAGATATGCTAACAAAATGTGTCAAATCTGGAAATTTTGAGGAAACTAAATGACTGTAATAATGTTAAATACTTGATGATGGTGCAAGCATATTATAGTAATGCAACTTGAGAATATCTTTTCCCTAGGATTTAACAACTTGCAGAAGACTAATTTATAAATTCTATGAATTACAGTTATGTGATTTGAGCTGCACTCAGCACGAATTCCAGAGGATCGTTTTTTTTGTTGCCAGTTTGATATTCATCAACGTGCTTTGAATCATCTCAAAAATCTCAGTTACATCTACAAACAACAATGGATAAGGAGGAGTTTGGATCAAGATTATTAGGAGCTTCTTAGTTATATATATATAAAGTATATATTAGACTGTTGATAAAGAATAAAAGAACTAACAAATTTGTCAAATAACATAGACCCTCATTCTTGATTCCCATTTAGGGCAGATATTTGTCATTCATTGGTTCATTCTTTTCTCTAAATACATATTTGCAGTTATACAGCTTTCAGCTTTGTGATTTTTGGTTTGAGGGGATTGTGAAGCCTTTTCCATGATTCTTAATGGAGTTGTTCTCTTATATTATGATGATGATGATGATGATGTAATTCTTCAAAGGCTTTTCAAAGGTTAAATTTTACTATTAGTCCTTGTACTTTATGAAAGTTATGGATTTAGTTCACATATTTTAATTTGATCAATTTTAGCTTTGTACTTTTTGAATTTTAAAATTTTAGTCTTGACCCAAAATTTAAGCATTTAAACTTATTGGTTAAATTTAATTATTATTGTACTATGTGCATAATTGTAGATTTAGTTTGGATCATTCTAAATTCTTATAAAGTTTGGATTTTAAAATTTCAATCTTAATGCAAATGATAATAATTATTCCATTAATTAAATTTTTAGTTACTAATGTGGAAATAACAATCTGACATGGCATTACATATATAATAATATGTTTGCTATATCATATTTTGAAAATAGTAGAACTTAATGAATTTAATAGTTATTGCTTAGTGAGGGTTGAAATTTAAAATTTAAAATTTAAAATGTTTAAGGACTAAAATGACCAAATTAATTTGAAAGACTAAATATACAATTTTCGCAAACTACAAAGACTAATAAAAGAATTTAACTATTATACAAAATTATTTGCAAACTATAAGGACTAAAATACCCTTTTTTTAAGGGTGAGTATTTGGTACATAGTGTACTTTTTTTAATCCACTTAATGATGGCAAACCCAAATCGTTCAGTGAATTTTGCACCGATCTGTTTTGAATGGAGTGAATTTTTTTCCTTTAAAAATTGGATATAGGGCGGGGCAGGTGGATTACTTGCCCCACCTGCTCCGCTTAAAACACTTATAAAACACTTAAAAAATTAACATGTACTCTTATAATATACTTGTTATCCTGAATATGCTTGTGGAGTCTAAAATCTCCATTAATGTACCAAATAAATTTTTTAAAGCAACATATATCCTTTTTTTTTTCATACACATTTAAATCCAATAACAAAAACCAATAATATATTTCTTATTGTTAATATCCTAAATTTTTATTTTTCAAAAAATGTGCTTGCTAAGAAATATTTGGTTTAGTTGTTATTTGAAACGCAGCGTTTTGATTGTAACAGTAAAACGACGGGTACGCCTGAAACTTGAGAAACGAATCCCACTTCTCCTTTCTCAGTTTCCACTTGTCAGTTGCCTCAAACCAAATCAAATGCGTTACCGATAATAACTTTGGATCTCCTCCCCTAATCTTAAATCCCGATCCGATCTTGGGTTCCGTCTGAGATCGAAATGGGGATCGTGATCGAAACCTTCATTTGGGAACCAAGTTCTTCCGTCTTCATTTTCATTTTCTTTTCATCTTTCCTCTTACTTTCTCTCTTCCCTTTCTATCTCTCCAAACACGCTCCCACCACCAAGTCTTCTGCTTTCTCCGACCACCCTTTCTCCTCCTCTTCACCCCGCTTCCAACTTTACTTTCTCCTTCTCTATTCCCTCGCATCAGGTACATTATTTTTAAAAAAAATTCAAACTGTTTTTTTTAATTTAAAGCAAAAAAGGAAAAAGAACTGATATTTGATCTGATTTCTACGTCTGTTTTTTTTTCTAGTATTGGAAGGATTGTGGTTGGTGTACGGAGAGTTTGAGCTGGTTTACTATGGGATAAGCAAGGAAGATACGGTGACGTTTATGCTTATTGGATTTGGAGCTGCTCTTTTTGTTGGTAGTCTCTTAGGTCTTGTCTCTGATTTACTGTGAGTAAAACTAAACCTTTTCATGCTTATTTAATCACTTTAAGTAATTTTTTTTTATGAATTAACCAATGTTAGCTATGGATTAATCAAGGGTTGTATAATTGTGAAAATTTTGATAGTTTTATTTATTTTTATTTATGTAGAGGTCGAAAGAAAACTTGTTTGGTGTTTTTTATCTTGCACCTTATTGTTGGGATATGGAAGATGGTTGCACCAAGTCCTAGCTTTTGGGTAGCAAATTTATGTTTGTCTTTGGCAACATCAATATTTTCCTTCAGTTTCGAGACATGGGCTGTTGTTGAACATGACAAGGTTGACTCAAAGGTTCAGTTCTTTCTCAATGTGATTCTCTGGTTTCTAAGAAACAAATGAAAACTATGAACATGATGGTATGCATTCTTTCTATTATTGCAGCCGGGTCATAGGCAAGATATTTTGAATGAAACATTTTGGTTGATGACTTTTTTTGAGTCCGCATCTTTGATTGGAAGTCAAGTGATTGGTAATTGGATGGTGGGTGGTAATTTGGAGAAAGGGATTGGATCTCCTTCCATTGCAGCCACCTTACTGGCGATACTAGGCATCGCCTGCATGTCCAGACATTATGATGGAACTACGAAGATAATGACATTTAAGGATTATAGGATGTCCTTTTCTGTGTATATCCTTGGTGGTAAGAATTTTGTAGTTTCATTAGTTCTTTTTTCTTATTCATGGATGGAAACGAACTCTTAAGGGCAGAACTTTCTAAAATGACCATTTTAGCAGCGTTTTGAGATTAGCCTATTTGTAACTGAACATTTAAAGCTAAAAGTAATAAATGTGTGTCACATCATCAAATACATGCACTCATCTAAGGTAGATTGGGATTTATCTGTCTTCGCTAATGAGTTCTACGTGGTTGTATGTCTGGGTTTTGCAGAAGATCCTACCTTTGATTCTTAGTGTTCCTATCTTACCAAAAAAAAAGAGAAAATGTTATAAAGTGCTTGTGTTCTGCAGATAGAAGGATATGGCTACTAGCGTGTGCACAAGCTTGCCTTCATTTCTCCATTGCAGTTTTCTGGATTCTTTGGGCCCCAACACTGGTTGTAAGATCATATCTATTGTTGACGACATGTGATTAGTTTTTTTCAGTTTTTCTGTTTATTCCCTTTAGGTTTCCAAATTATCATCTTGGAAGCTTGATTTCTTTGAAGTATTCCATTTGAAGGTGATTTTTATATGTTAGGCTGATGGTCGAGAAGCTTTTCTAGGGTTGATATATCCATGCTTGCTGGGAGCAAGGATGTTAGGAAGCACAGTGTTTCCTTGGCTTATTAATGCTTCTCTTCGAACTGAGGATTGCTTAACATGTGCATTTGTCGTACAGGCTCTTCTTTTATCTATAATAGCTTATGATTACGAGGTAAGTTCGTGTTGTCTCTCTGTATGTATTTGTAAATGTATAAGTTAGGGCGCCTTGTTTTTTATTACATTCATGGTCTCAGAGTTATGTGATCTGAATTGCAGGAAATTGGAGTTCTCGTCACACAGTTTTCTTTATACCATGCCTGCATTGGCCTAATTCTGCCTTTGCTTGCAAGATTGAGAACCATGTATGCTGCACCTTTTTCTTTTTCAAGTTTTTAAGAAGTCCTTTTTTTTCCCTTTTCCTTTCTTTCTTAGTGCCCCTTTTATTCGTAGAAATTAGTTTTAGATCACTTTGCTGTAATCATGTTATAGGTATGTGCCAAATGAGTTGCGTGGGGGAATGATAAGCCTTTCTCTGGCTCCTTCAAATGCAGCAATTTTGTTTATTCTCATGCAGGTGTGTCCCTGGCTGGTTTATGCACCAATTAACATCTGCATGCATGTGTGCTCTTTTTTCTCTTCTTGTATGAAACAAGATATATCTCTTCTGTCTCCTTTCATCTGCTGCTGCTATGAATTGGTTAAGAATGACTGAAGGCATTGTATTTTCCCTGAGCACTTGAGGGTAGGAAAAATGGATTTATGCTTCTGCTTAATGAATCTTGTGGTAGAATTTGTTGTATGATATATAATTCTATTTTTTTTCTGATGAACTTACTGGCCAGCTTCTTCATGTTGCAGAGAGGCTATTATAGGACCATTGAGAACTCAACAATGATAGCGTTTGCTGCAGTTGGGTTATTCATGGCGGCTGGGTGCATGTATGTTTTGAAACGGTGCGGAAAGCAACCATATCAAAACTGGCACAAATTATGATTTTTCAATTCCCAATTTTAGCCAGCGTTGACGGTATCTTGGAGTCTGTTATTAGTCACTGATTGAACTGAAGGATAAAACATAAAGTATCCTCAAGCTTCAAATTATCACATGCAGGGAGGCATTCAAAGGGGATATGAAGGAAGAACCTATTTCAACTTTCAAGGATTAAGTAAGTTTATAGAGATAACCTCCCAAGATGTCTACTGAGAAATACAAGCAAAGAGATAGTCAGCTGGCATCAATGGCCGTTGAATTCCCTTGCAAGTTTTATCCAATTAAAGCGAACATGTTTTTCAAGCAAGTTTGTTTCTGCTCTGCAAGTTCAGCTGGGAATGATAAGAGGATGGCAGCTTAAAACTGGATAAATGCAGCGGTGAGTCTATTTGTGTTTATTATTTTTTTTGTAGGAATTTATATTTATAGAGTTGCAATTGCCTCGGGCTGGCTCGAAATGTTCATTGAGAATCAAATCTTTTTGCAGGGTTTTTTCTGTTTGTTTAGATTAGGAAGATAAGAAGCTCTTGGCTTCTGCTTGTGGCTGACAGATTCCTTTTGTAGAATTGAAAATGAGAAAGCATTGTTTGATCCACTGTGTCTCTTATGTTTTCCATACTCATATCCAAATATATATCAAAGACTGGTGAATCAGGAACCTATTTGCTAACATATAGACAGGAAGTCTAGAAATCTGGTTGATCCCTGATCCACTTTGTAGCCACCCCTTTTGCTACTTTGATAACAGGACAACTCCCATGAACAGATGTCTGCAAAACCAACCACCAACCACTTATGTTGTTTCATAATGATAAAAAAACCAACGTTATTGTTGTTTAAGCCATGAATATTAAACTGAAACTAAAGAGAGAAGAAAACACTGACATTATTGATTGAACTGTTTGGAAATAAGGAGTAAAATAGAAGTCATCTCACTTTCAGTCCAATAGATTTCTTAAAATCATAATTTCCATTTATTTTCAACCCATTATGCGGTAAAAGTACTATAGAAGCCTTTCTACTAGAAATCGGATTGTATTTTGTCCTCTCTATTTAAAAAATGAGCAAGTTATTTTCTGCGGCAAATTGGTCATTTTTAGTAAAAATTTCATTCATTTGTACGATCAAAAATTGGTGTGATTGACGGAATAACCAAATAGTGATGTAATGTGCCATGTGTATTTTATGTTGACGTGTATGTACGGGTCAAATTTTTACAATAGAAATGGATAGAAATTTTTAATAGGATTTGTTTGCTCTTTGATCTAATATATAAAGATCAATTTATCTATTCTTTTACTAGAAGGATAAAATACAAGCTGACCCTTAAACATTAATATTTGATATTCACAAGTCTTCAAGTTTATACGTTAAATGGAAATGTAGCTTCCCTCCTTCCTCAACATATACACCAAGAATGTAGCAACCTTCTCCAAATTTATCACATTATTTTATTTTATTTAAGTTATACCAATAGAATATCAAATAATTTGATTAGCTATGCCTACGTTACCATTCACAATAAAAAAGACTCAGCAAAAGAAGAAAACATAGCCTACCTTTTGGCTTTTTCGGAAGCCATATCGCTCAAATATCAAATACATTTCTGCCCTACCCCATAGCATAACACGTTGAAGCCTGAAACATGAAACCATCAATCATATCATATCCCAAGCTAATTTTAAGAAAACCTCAAGAAAGTTAACTAATCTAACAAAATTTTGCACTTAACCAATATAATACCCCATACCTGATTTGATTACCAAGTTTGAGCTATAAGATGCCACAATCGTTGTTAGAGAAATGACGATAAATTATATTCAAATTCCATCATTAGACATTTAGATACGAGTATTACATGCATAAAACATGATATATATTTTTTCGGGTCATTTATGAGCATATGAAAGCTTATGCCATCTCGAGGTTGAACGAGGACTAAATTGCAACCTTGTCAAAGCTTTCTAGGCTGGTGTTGCAACTTTTAGGGCTCAGTGTTGCGACCTTGAAGACAGTAAGCAAGCTTCCCAACCTGAGGACCAAATTGTAAAGTTTTCAAAATAATATAGAGCTGGCTTCGCGACTTCAAACAAGGGACGCCGCGACGAGGAGGGTTGACGTCGTGACATTTAAGAAGTGAAGTCGCGACTTCCTCAGTAGTCCACTAAGTTCCCAATTTCTTTTGATTCAACCTAACATATGACAATAATGTTTGGCCTCAAGGCCCCAATCAACCATTCAACACAAATAGACATACTCATCATACCATTTTAGAGTCATTAACACCTTTACCATACATAAGCATTAACCATTTCATTTCATTCACAACATCATTTCCCAAAATTGACCATTTACAATTTGAAACTAGATAATCCTAGGTACATACCATTAACAGAACAAAAAAAGCTATACAAACTTAGTTGAGTCGAAATCTGCTATCCGGATGTTGAATTCACCTTCTGAGACTTTGAGAAATACCTGTACTTGTGCACGAAATTAACAAAACGTATGTTGAGCGTAAAGCTCAATGATACTTTCATGATTCAAGATAACATAGCATAACATAAACATTTGTACATAATCATATTGAGTATAATTTCATTGTTTATCAAGTTATATCTCATCAAACCAACACATTTCATATCATAGATATAAGTGAGTACATATATGACAAATAACGATTTGATTTTTTCAATATTTGCTAGAGATGTAATCTACACATACTAGTTGTTAAGTTCCATTCCGTATGAATTACTAGCATCCAATACTAAGTCATGAATCAAATACACATTATACATGTTTTTAACATCATGCCAACCAATTCCATATTTCATCAACATCATTTACCTTCACAACTTACCATTCTAATCCATTTCTAGAGTCGATTGACTCATTGACATTCATTTCGCCCCTTAAAGACTCGTTTTCAATTGATTTGCATAATAGGTTATATGCTTTCTCTATCACAATTCACATATATACACATCTGATTCCATATCATCATATGATTTCATTCAGTATCATTTATCAAACTTACAATTTATAATCTATATTAACCTGACTTGAATTTGGACGAATACACGGATCGTCCAACCAACACACCATTGGATAAAATGAAGTAGGGAAAACTGTAACATATAGTGCATAGTGGAGCACGAAGCGCATTCTGGCACACAAATTGCATCCTGGCTCATAAGCACATAAACCCATACACAATCCAATCCTATGGCATGCCAATTATATCTGACTCAGCTCGACTAGTTAATTGGGTACCAATGTTCAATTTCATTTTACAGTTCAATACATATATCAATTCTCTATCACAATCATAATAACAACCCAATTAATTATCAATACACATTATATCTCATGTCATATAACATATTTCCATCCAATTTCCATTTCACATCACATTCCAATTAATTAATGTTATTTTCCATTTTATTCATTTTAGTCCACTATCTCGATATTCCATATCAAACTCAATCAAAACAATTCATACTATCACCATGTAATAACCTTGATATTCAACTATTCAATTAACATGTATAAGCAAGCAAATTAAACGATCTTGAATCATAAAAGTACAAACTGGGATTTCGAGTCACTCGTCGATAACTTTTGCTTTTCTTTTCCTCTCGCTCAGCGTTGACATTAGCTACGTATGATAACAAACATAATGAAAAATATCAATTTCCATCAATTCAAATTCAAATTCAAGCAAATTAAAATCCTATTTCACATTTACTCATTAGGGACCCTATACTTTTTATTCCTAGCATAATTTCATGATAATTTTTCATTTTATTCAATTTGGTCCCTAATGTAACAAAGCTAATAATAAAACTTATTAAGCTTTATAATTTAGTTCTTTTTACAATATAGGTTTAATTTCTATCAATTTCAAGCCTAATTATTCAATTTCTCAACAATGATAACTTATTAAAATTTTACCAATTGAACAAATTGATACATGGGCTAGCTAAATCAAGCTCCCATGATTCAATTTCCATAAAAATCAAAGAAAAATTGCTAGGGACTTGTAATGTTGGCCGGATATCATAAGGGTTTCAAAGCTTTCTTTTCTTTAGCTACATTGGTGGACGGTGGCTTAATGAAGAAGATAAAGATATTTCTCATCTTTTATCCGCTATCAATTTACTTATATAGTAGGATTATTGCTTAATTAATCTAGTATAATTAGTTAAATATTAATTTATTATACTTTAATCATCAATTAATTAAGCATAATAACATCCAACATCATCATCCACTATCCACCATTTAAAAGGGTTTATTAACCATTTTAT
Organism: Gossypium turneri; assembly: GCA_008044935.1. Taxonomy (NCBI): domain Eukaryota; kingdom Viridiplantae; phylum Streptophyta; class Magnoliopsida; order Malvales; family Malvaceae; genus Gossypium; species Gossypium turneri. Next base: position 12,542,338 of record CP032582.1, on the reverse strand, counting down.
TCCTTTGGATAACTACTACCTAAGTTCCCAAGCCTTTTTTAATTAAAATTCTATATCGATTGAATTTTTACAATTTAGTCATTGGGGATTTTTAATTACATTTTTGGCTAAATTACTTAATCGAATTTCAATATATCTATATATTAACTTTGTAAATATCCCTATTTATAATTTACGAGCTCAATTTAAGGAAACAAGATTCCAAAATCGTATTTTCTGACATAATTGGAAATCGAGTCGTTATAACCAAAGACATCAATGCCCCATATGTCATGGGGCATGTGTTCACACCATGTACAAACTCTTCAATTTTTATAGTAGGTGAAGTTCTTTCATTATGTGAATCTGCTAAAGCTCTAGTAAAGTTGGAAGACAACCTTAAGACAATTCCGTATATGTTAGAGTCTATTGGCTCTCGACAAACAATATTTCATAGATTTCTCTCGACAAAGTAATCTTCTAAATGTATATAATCTTATCATTGCGATAAAAAACCCTCAAAGGTAAGAATAGAAATAAAACCATTTCCAAATTCTCCATGTGGCATTAAGTCATGGTTCAATGATGAGTCAAGCCTTCTCTTTATTTGCTTTGCTCCACAAACCTTCTAAATAAATTAATAAGAACAAAATTAATATTGAAAATCAAAATCTAACCGTTTTATTTTTTATTCCTTAAAATATGAGGATGAAAACAATTAAAACACTTGAGATATAAGGTTATGAACAAAGTAAACTAGCAATGAAGCAAAGAATTGTAAAATTTCAATTGAGTTAATATTTACAGAGGTACCTGAACTTGGCAACTTATACCAACTTGGTAGCTAAACATTTTTTTGGACCTAACTTATACCTAAACTTCGAAATCATAAACTAACTTGGTACTTTTTTTAGGTACCTGATTAACACCGTAAATTTTTACCAATCCAACCAATCCTTTCATGCCAAGTGTATTAAAATAATTAATCAAAATTTGACATGTGTATTAAAAAACAATTAATTTAAATTATTTTTAATTTATTAATTAAAATACATTAAAAACTTTTAATTTTGGGATAAATCTCAAAACTATACATGAACTTTGATTCAATGTGCAACTTTATATATAAACATTGATTTTGTGCAAATTTATATATGAAATTTTGATTTAATCAAATTCTCACAAATTATTAACATAATTATTGATATAACATCATCTTATGTTTATATATTATGTACACAAATATTTTTATTTATCCAATATAAAAAATAAATTGATGTCTTTATTTCATTTAATGTGTATGATTGAATCAAAATTAAAATTTCATGTATACACTTGAACAACAATCAAAACTTTATGTGTATAATTGCACCAAATAAAAGCTCATATAGCAAATTGCACATTAAATAAAAGTTCATGTATAATTTTGAGATTTATCCTTCAACTTATTTCTTAATGTTTCTACCCGCCTAACCTCCTTTCCTTCTCTTCACCATTTTCAAGCTTCCCTCCACTTCTTTTCCCCCAATCTTTCACCATTTTCAACTTCTTTTTCATCGTCGACTCATTTCTTTACTTTAAGAAAATAAATAATAAAAAAACCCATGATGTTTTTTGGCAAGTGAGAAAGAATAAGAAATTAAAAGATTTGCTTTTAGCTTTTTGGGTGTCAGATCTCTCTAATTTACTCCATTTTTTTTTTACTTCCTTTTACCCATTAATTTGATTTTGATTTTCCCTTTCTCTAGTTATATTATAAGCTTGTCTAATATATATATTAACTTTTAGAAGTGTTAAGTGATGTACTTGTGGATGTAACAGGATGCCAAATGGTATCTTGTTACATAATATTTTTATAATTTAATTGTAAATTTATCGAGGTAGGTCAAATGAAATTCATATGAACTTACTAAGCATTATTAATGCTTATGTTTTGTTTTTCCTTTCTCTGTTTAGGTCTTATCGCGGAATGTGTCAATCGGATCAACTTAGAGCTTACACTATCCAACCTTGATTCGGTATATTTTCTATTGTTCCTGACCTAGTTAAGTGGCATGTATATATGGGTCGTATTGTATAAGTGAATGTTTGCATGTATTTGATCTTGAATTTAGATGATGGTTGATTTTGGAAGTATGCATGTTATACATTTAAATGTGTATGATGTATGGTGACAAGTTGCAAATGAAGTCACGAATGGCAAAATTTTGAATGTGGGATGATTGGGCAAATGTAGTAAATTTGATTATGGTATGAGAATATGATGATGTATAATGATGAGTTGAATGCTTCAATTGCTAATGAATGTATATAAGTAAGATGTTTAATTGGTGCAAACTGGCACTTCAGTAAATTATGTTTGAAACATATAGATGGACTATTTAGATAAAACAAAGGTTATGTTTGATGATGTATAAATGGGCACCTTGAATTGGAAAGATTTGGTATGTTTTGGTATGAAAATTTGAATGTTTTAAACATGTATTGAAAGTGCATTAAGTATGTTTTAAAGTGTTGGAATGGTTGGCTTGAAGAATAGGTCAAATAGTCTAGTTTCCTTTGTACCACATAGTCTGCCACACAACCGTTTGAGGTACACGGTCCAGAGGCACAACCGTGTGCTTTGTTAAAAATTCTTTCAATATAGTCCACACGATTACAGATTGTTACATGGTTTAACCACACGGTTGTATGACATTTACACATGAGCTGAGACACAACCATGCGAGACACATGGGTTATGACATGGTCGTCCGATAGGCCATCTGACTACTGTAGTTTATTTTGGAGTTGCCACATAGGCACAGTGAGTTACACGGCCTGGAGATAAAATCGTGTGACCCTTGTTTTGCATATTTGTCTTTAACTTTTAAAAATATTACAATTTGATCCCTATTTGTTTTCGGGTTCATTCTAGAGCTCACATAAGCTTGTTTGAGGCTCAGATATGACTATATATATTATATTGAATGATTGATATGATAAAAATTGTCATGTTTGATTGTGAGCTACTTGCCATAGTTTCTATTTGTTTCAATTTAGTCCCGTTGGATTCCGAATAGATTTTAGAGCTTTCACAAGCTCAATTTAAACCTGATTTTGTTCGCAAAGCATGATTAATTGAATGTTTAAAGGAATTCTTGAATTAAATTCGCATGTAATTGTTCTATTAATTGTTGTAACATTTCGTAACTCATTTTCAGCGATGGAGGAGGGTGAGGGGTGTTATAAACCATTTATCGATTAAATTGAAGGTATTCAAACCTTAAAAACCAAAAATTCATAATTATAAAGAAAAATTTCGAGAATTCTTATTCTATTAATCCATTAGTGTATGGAGGCTTAAGGGTTTACCAACTTATCAAATTCTCTACTTCCTAGACTCGAATCTCACATTTACCACCGCATGCAAAGCTTTCTTGAACTTCTTTTTCAGAGAAACTCTAGAAAACGTTGCAGATGAGAGGGAGATTACCATTTAATCTAGGAGAATTCTTTCCTCTCCATACACATATATATCCTAATTTTTGCACGGTTTCCTTTGTCCATTGTAGCCATCCATTGCTAATTATTTTGTCTTCCACTAAGGAGCTAATCAATTTCAATCTAATTGATCCATAATTAAAATCTAACTATTCACAACTCAGCCATTAAAATTTCCAAATTTCCTAATAAAATTTGCCAATTTTCCAATCCATTCAATTTAGTCCTAATTTTCCTTTAATTTCGGTACATAAGAGAAAACAGGGTGTAAAAACTCCCCCACCCAAAGAAAATTTCGTCTTCAAAATTTCCTCTCATGACTAGCTCTATAAGCGAACTCCACCATGCATCGTTGTTGTTTAAGTGTTAACCACTATCTCAAATTTTCCTTAAGCCCGTCCTGCCTGAATAACGAGTCTACCCATACTCCATCTGTAGCGGGTAATGGGTTTAAGGTTAACCTTACTATTATCTTGACGGAGCCTCTAGCTTACACCTGTTGCTAGAATGTTCCCAAAGAAAAAGTTACTTAACAGATTCTATACTAGCATACACCTTATTGGCGGATACTTGATGACTTACACTGCTAAATCTTCCCATTTTTTGGTTATCAAGGGATTTAGGAAAAACCTTTCCCCTGATCGACAGGTGTCAAAAACAGGTTCGGGGACCTGAACAGTTTACTAATTTTTGAATCCAAGCTTCTCTTAGACGCTTGGTTATTTAAATTAAGACCTAAAGGAAAAAAACCCTTTCATCTAAAACCAATCCCCCCCAAAATTCCTTGTCGTCTGAGTTTCCTTTAGAACCCAAAATCTTCTTTCTTCCATTCCTTTCTTCTTTCTTCAATTCCTTTACCGGAATTGCTCTTCTTTTGTAAGCATCTCCTTATTTTCTAGGTAATCCTTCATTTTCTTTTAATTTCTTCTCACTTTTATATCATTATGTCTAGGATTGCACTGGCGTCGGGAGGGAGGGCCAGGGGTTCTGGTCCTCGGAGTCAAAGGGGTCACTGGAGAAGTTATATGGTTGTAAATAATAATGACCTACAGTCTCAAGAGGTTAGTACATCAGCAGAAATGCCATTATGACTGCTTCTAGACGTACCAATGTCCAGGGTAAAAATCCTATACAAAATATATTAAAGGGAAATATTCACAAGTATACATGTCAGATTGTAATATAGTTATAACGGAGTAGGTGAGTACTTCGAGAATCGTACACAAGGAAGACGGGCACTAAGTTAACTCTAACCTAAGCATAAATAGGTCTAATTAGTACTTTAGATAGATTATATTACGAAGAAATATAAAGAAAGGTTTTTGGGATTTTTTTATAATAATAAAAGAACGTAAATAAATAAATAGGAGGAAATCAAATAGTAGAATTTATCAAATTTGAGCATGAGTGATTAGCTCGCTTCAGTAGTCATAATCAACTATTGCTTCAAGCTTCTTGTTCAATCAACTAGTCGATATCCTAGCAGGATATTCTGATCTTCCACTAGAATATCGAGTCGACAAGAACTACTTATCTCTCGACCTCACAGTCCAAACTAGTTTAGGGTTAAGGTGTTCACGGATAAGCCATACTAATTTTGGGTTAATTCCCACCTTGATGACTTCTTAGGATCATCAAGCCTAGGTTTTAAATTCTTCATTTCTTGAATATCTAATCCACTAAGAAAACCTTACAAAACAATTAATTAATCATACTACCACTCGTTAATCTCCCATAGGAGGATTAGTTTCTCATGGATCTCATAAATAGTATAAACTTGATATGTAAGATAGTCATGAATAAAAAATCAAGAATATAAAGTTTAGAAGAAGCCTGATTTGTATTGAATAGAATGTCGAATCTTCACAAAGTTTGATCAAGTTCACGAAGAGTTTGATCAAGTTCACAAATGTAACAGCCCATTTTTAGTAAAATCAGAATGGTGGTTTTGGGACAACAAATCTGATATTAAAATAATTATTTTATTATTATTTTATTTTCTACAATATGATAGTAGTACCGTATAAAAATTTTGTTAAGAAATTTTACCATTTGCATGCTTAATTTGATAAAAGGACTAAATCGCATAAAGTGTAAATTTGAGTTCTAGTAGCTAAAGGCATTTAATAGCTACAGAACCTTAAATTATGTGTCCTGATGTGGTAATTAGACCATAAATATTGATAGTGGAATGTGTTGTCTTGAAATAAGTGAAATTCTATATTTTTTTAAAGGTTGTAATTCTAATTTGGTAAATAAATGACAATTAAATAAAACAAAATTAAAACACCATCTTCCTAAACTAAACACACCACCTAAATTTCAAAGTAAAAGCATCCATGGGAGCTTAAGCAATAAACCTATCTCATTTGGGGTGGATGGTACGTATTTTTGTTTTGTTTTTGATGATTTCTATATTTTCGGGAATGTTGTAGCTTAATCTAGCTAGCCTGGGGACTAATTTATGAAACTGTTAAAGTGTTAGGGTTTTACCATTAATGTATGTGTATGAGTTTTGATGATTTTTGGAAGAAAATGATTAGTTCTTATTAGATAAACAACTTTAGTTAAGTGATTTTTGATGAAATTGTCAAATAGGGATTAAATTGAAAAATGTAATATATTCATGGTGTAATTTGTGAATTAAAGAAAGGTATGGGCTGCTATAAGCTTGTAGGATATTTAGCTAGGCTTGGATAGGGGTGAAATTGCATGAATTTTATTTTACAAGCTTAAGGACTAAATTGAAAAGAAATCAAAAGTATAGGGGTAAAATTGTAATTTTGCTAAAATATGAATTTGGGTTAAATTGAATAGAATGATTATTGAATTGGTAATAATTTATTCATTTAGATCAAGATAAACCACGTACGGCCCTAGATCGAGGCAAAGAAAAAGCTTCGGATTAGTCGACTTCATTTTCTACTTTTACCGTCGAGGTAAGTTTGTAGGTTTAAATAATGTTTTTGATTAAGATTTAATTTCTATTATTACATAATATTAAGTTGTGCTTGATGGAAAAGTCCAACGACATTCATTGAGGGTGAAATAGGATAGCTTCGGCTATCGACTACGAAAAATGATAGCTTTGGCCATCGATTATGAAAAGGGATGGTGATGACCATCAATTATGGAAATGGATGGTGACGATCATCGAACTATGAAAAGGGATGGCTTCGGTTATCAAATTATGAAAAGGGATGCTGACGACCGTCGAACAATGAAAAGGGATGGTGACGACCATCAAATTATAAAAAAAAGAGATAGCTTCAGTTATTAAATTATGAAAAGGGATAGCCTCAACTGTCGAATAAAGAAAAGGGATGTGTCAACCATCGTATTATTACCTCGTGTGAGCTTCGGTTAGAGCTTTCAATGTAATTTACATTATTATTATGAAAGGTAGGAAATGTGTACCTTTGTGGTAATGAAAAGCATGAAAGTATATATATAAATTTATGAATTAGGTATTATCATGTTGGATTGATTTTTACATTCTTTATGTTTTTATAATGTATTTACAAGCTTAAACCATATTCGTTACGAGCTTACTAAGCATGACATGCTTACTTTGTGTTTACTTTTCTGTGTTTTGTAGTTCATTGGAAGCTCGTTCAGGTTAGAAAGTCGTCGGAGATCTATCACACTATCTATCGGCTATATTGGTACTTTTGGATGTTTTTAAGTTTGGTTATAATGGCATGTATAGGTATTTTGGTTGTTAAAGTGGACATTTGATTTGGCTTGTGTTTTGACATTTTGTTGGTGTAACAACATAATTGGGTATATATATATATATAAATGACCTTGAATTGGTTGATGTTTTGGGTTGTTAAGTTTGAATGTTTAAAGATGAAATGGTAACCTAAAATAAATGTTAAAAATTGTCTTGTGATTTGTTGGAAATGTGGTGAATTGGTACTTGTTATGTAGGACTTTTATGGTTATTTGGTATTAGTTGTGGAATGGCATATTTGATACCTAATGGTATGTGATGGCTAGGTAAATCAAATGTTTTGAATTGATGCAAACTTAGTTAGAAGTTAGATGGTTATTTTGGCCAATTTGAGTGTATGGTTATACATGTTTGAATGTTGTCATTTGAGATGCGTTTGGGCATATTGGTTGTATGCTTATATACCATGTTTGATTAGCTAGAATATGCATGATTTTGGTGCCTTATTATGGCTTGTATATATATGCAATATTGGTTGTAGGTACATACTCATATGGGTGAGAAACATGATTCGCAAAATGGCCTATATTTGTCCACACGGACAGAGACACCGGCGTTTGTCCCCTGTTGTTTTCAAAGGGTTGCAAGTCAGGCTTTTACACGGCCTAGCACACAACCTGGCACACGAGCGTGTGGCTTGGCCGTGTGACCTAAGTCAGTGAGTTACATGGGTACGGATATGGGCTGGGACACTACCATGTGTCCCTGCTTTGAATGGCCACACGGCCTGAGACACGGGCGCGTCTCTTGGCCATATGACACCTGCAGTTTGAAAATTTTCATCTTTTTTTGAAAAATTCTATATGTTTTCGATTTAGTTTTAACTTGTTTCTAATGTACTTTTGAGGCCTCGAGGACTCGTTTTAGGGACGATTTGTGTGTTATTGATTGAATTGCTATGATTATTGACATGAATTAAAATGTTTAGAATTTTATTCGTTTTAAATTAAAAACTTTGGTAATGTTTCGTAACCCTATTCCGGTGATAGATACTAGTTTAGGGTGTTACAATTATTGATATCAGAGGTACAATTTAGTCAATTCTCGGACTGAACGTAGCGTGTATGAGTCTAGCTATACATGCCATTATATAACATGTGATAGTGTGATCTCTCCTGGCCGTCTTATAACATATTTTCTTACAGTAATGACATCCAACTGAGTTGACTCCAATGAAGTCAACAGTAACCCACAAGCGTCCATTCACGGAGTAGCGTCTAGTGTTTCGAGGCACATATCTGAGGGTCGGAGAGGAGAAGATAAGGAAGCTTTCTTCCAAATGATGAGTGAGTTGTTTATCGAGTTCGTACGAATGAACCTAGTGGCTAAATGACTTCCACCTCACTTGTTCCCCAATCGGTTCCTGTTGTTCCTCAAGGTGTGGAAATAGTGCGAGTTAATAAGCCACGAGTCAACAAAATTCGAAAATATGGAGCTGAAGAATTTCATGCTATAGTTGAGATGATCCTGAGAGAGTTGAGTTTTGGTTAGATAATACTATCCGAGTTTTTAACGAGTTATCTTGTACACCAGTTGAATGTGTAAAATGTGCAGTATCTCTACTAAAAAATTCAGTATTCCAATGGTGGAACACTTTGATTTCTGTAGTGCTGAGAGAGGGTGGGAATTCTTTCATACCGAGTTCTGAAAGAAATATATTAGTCAAAGATTTCTAGACTAGAAACGTAAAGAATTTCTTGAACTCAAGCAGGGCTGTATGACAGTTTTAAAGTATGAAAGAAAGTTTGTCCGATTGAGTAAATATTCCAAGGAGTGCATTCTGACCAAGACTGAAATGTATAAACGGTTTGAAGACGGATTACATGAGGATATTAACTTTAGTTGGGATTCTCAAGCTGAAAGAATTAATTGTTTTAGTTGACAGAGCACATAAAGCCGAAGAGCTTAGCAAAGAAAAGAGAAAAGCTGATTTTGAAGCCTTAGATTCAAGAAAAAGGTCGACCAGAAAGTCTTATTAGTTACAGTCAAATAATTCAAAAGAATTCCATAATCGTTCGATTGCTTCAGTGGGTTACCCCGATAAAGACCGAGGCAAACACTATACAGGTTCCAAGACGCAAGCTACGTTTGTGGCTAGCATAGGTAGTGTTAAACATAATAAACTTGATTGTCAACGGTGTAGAAGTTGATATTTTGGTGAGTGCAGAGCAAAAGACAGAGCGTGCTTCAAATGTGGTTCATTTAAGTATTTTATTTGTGATTACCTTGAAATATCTGAGAAAGAAAAGGTTTAGAATATTCAACCCAGTAACACTACCACGAGGGGTAGACCACCTCGTAACCCTGGAAATGTGAGTAGTAGCCGTGGTGGAACAAAAGACTCTGCTATAAGATCTGAAGCACGTGCACCAGCTAGGGCTTATGCTATTCGCACACGAGAGGAAGCTTTTACGCCAGATGTTATTACGGGTACTTTTTCTATCTTTAACAATGATGTTATTGTTTTGATTGATCCGGGATCAACACATTCATATGTATGAACGAATTTAGTATCTAGTAAGAAATTACCTATCGAGTCCACTAAATTTGTGATTAAAGTGTCAAACCCTTAGGTCAGCATGTATTAGTTGATAAAGTTTGTAAGAACTGTCTGTTGATGATTCGGGGTTACAATTTTTTTGACTGATTTGATGTTATTACCATTTGATGAATTTGAAGTGATTTTGGGAATGGATTGGTTGACTCTTCACGATGCTGTTATGAACTGTAGAAGAAAGCTTATTATATTGAAATGTCAGAATGGTGAGACACTTCAAATTGAATCAGATAGTTCGAGTGGATTACCTGTTGTTATTTTAGCTCTCTCGGTACAGAAATGTGTGAGAAAAGGTTACAATGCTTACCTTGCTTATGTATTGGATTCTGAAGTATCTGAGTTGAAGCTTGAATCATACCAGTGGTTTATGAGTATTCTGATGTTTTTCTAGAGGAGTTACCTGGATTACCACCAATCAGAGAGGTTGAGTTTGCTATTGATTTAGTACCAGAGACATCACCGATATCGATAGCACTTTACAAAATGGCTCTTATTGAGTTGAAAGAGTTGAAAGTATAGCTGCAAGAATTGACAGATAGAGGTTTTGATTGACCTAGTTTCTCACCTTGGGGTGCACCAGTTCTGTTCGTTAAGAAAAATGATGGATCGATGAGATTGTGCATTGATTACCGTAAGCTCAATGAGGTTACAATCAAGAACAAGTATCCACTGCCTCGAATTGAAGATCTATTTGACCAGTTGAAAGGTGCAATGGTATTTTAAAAGATTGATCTTCATCCTAGTTACTATCAGCTACGAGTTAAAGATTTGGATGTGCCAAAAACTGCATTCAGAACCAGGTACGAACACTACGAATTTCTTGTGATGCCGTTTGGTTTAACTAATGCATCTGCAGTATTTATAGATTTAATGAACATAATTTTTAGATCGTATTTAGACAAATTTGTTGTGATATTAATTGACGATATTCTAATTTATTCATGAGACGAGTTTGAGCATGCCGAGCACTTGAAAATTGTATTGCAAACCCTGCGTGATAAACAATTGTTTGCCAAATTTAGCAAATGTGAGTTTTGGCTCCGAGAAGTTAGTTTTCTAGTTCATATAGTATCAGTTGAAGGCATCAAAGTTGATCCGAGTAAAATTTCAGTAGCTGTTAATTGGAAACCACCGGGAAACGTATCCAAAGTTAGAACTTTTCTAGGATTGGCAGGTTATTACAGAGGATTTGTCAAAGGATTCTCGATGATAGCTACACCGATGACGTGAATATTACAGAAAGATGTGTAATTTGAATGGTCCAAAAAAGGTCAGTAAAGTTTCAATCAGTTGAAAGCACTGTTGACCGAGGCACCAGTTCTAGTTAAACCTGAATCGGGTAAAGAATTTGTGATTTTTAGCAATGCATCTTTAAATGGTTTAGGCTGTGTTTTGATGCGGGAAGGCAAAGTAATAGCTTATGTTTTCAGACAGTTAATGCCACACAAAAAGAATTATCCGACACATGATTTAGAGTTGGTAGCTATTGTGTTTGTGTTAAAAATCTGGCAACACCATTTGTTCGGTGAAAAATGTCATATATTTATTGATCACAAGAGCTTGAAGTATCTAATGTCGCAGAAAGATTTGAATCTGAGATAGCGTAGATAACTTAAACTATTAAAAGATTATGATTTGATCATTGATTATCATCCGGGAAAAGCGAATGTAGTTGCTGATGCTTTGAGTAAAACATCTTTATTTTCTTTGTGAGCGATGGATACGTGATTGACATTATCTGACGATGGTTCAATCTTAGCCAAGTTGAAAGCTAGACCGATGTTCTTATAGCAGATTAGCAAAGCTTAGAAGTGTGATGTCGATTTGCTAGCTAAACAGGCACAGAGTGAGTCGATTTCCAATTCAAAATTTTGGATAGGACCCGATGATTGCTTATTATTCAGAGGTAGAATTTGTGTACCAAAGAATTTCGAGCTCATTCGAAAAATCTTGCACGAAGCTCATAGTGGTAGCTTGTCTGTTCATCCGGAAAGTAATAATATGTACAGTGATTTGAATCAGGTGTATTGGTGGCCGGGAATGAAGCGCGGGATTTCAAATTTTGTATTGAGATGTTTAGTATGTCAACAAGTTAAAGCTAAACATCAAGTACCTTCTGGATTATTGCAGCAGGTGATGATACCGGAATGGAAATGGGATAGAGTTACAATAGACTTCGTATCAAGTTTACCCTTATCTCCGAGGAAGAAAGATGTAATTTGGGTTGTTGTTGATCGTCTGACAAAATCTGCACATTTTATTCCGGTACGTACAGATTACTTCCTTGAGAGATTAGCTGAATTATACATTTCTGAGATTGTCAGATTGCATTGGGTGCCAGTTTCCATCATTTCGGATAGAGATCCGTGGTTTACATTGCAATTTTGGAAAAATTTTCAGGAAGCTCTTGGTACGCGGTTGCATTTTAGCACTACATTTCATCCTCAGATCGATGGTTAGTCTGAGCGAGTAATTTAGATACTCGAAGATATGCTTTGTTGTTGTGTATTAGAGTTCGAAGGCAACTGGGACAAATATTTGTCGTTGGTTGAATTCGCGTATAATAATAGTTATCAGTCGAGCATAAAGACGGCACCGTATGAAGCTTTGTATGGTCGTAAATGTTGAACTCCGCTATACTGGATTGAGCTTAGTGAGAAAAAGATACACGGGGTTGATTTGATTCGTGAGACCGAAGAAAAAGTAAAGGTGATTTGGGATAGTTTGAAAGCAGCTTTGGATCGACAGAAATCATATGCGGATCTTAAACGTAAAGATATAGAATTTTAGGTTGGCAATAGAGTGTTTCTAAAAAGCATTTCCTTGGAAGAAAGTTCTTCGGTTTGGCCGCAAAGGAAAACTAAGTCCGTGATTTATTGGGCCGTATGAGATTATTGAAAGAGTTAGACCTGTTGCGTATCGATTAGCTTTTCTGTTAAAATTAGAAAAGATGCGTCTTTTACATTTCTATGGTACGATGGTATCGATCTGATCCTTCACATGTTATCTCCCCGACGGATGTAGAGATTTCGTTTGATATGTCATACAATGAAGAACCTATCTGAAATGACTTAAGAGGTTAAACAATTGAGAAAAAAAAACATAGCTTTAGTAAATCTTCTTTAGCAATGACACGGGATAGAAGAAGCCACCTAGGACCCAAGGAAGCTATGAGAAAGCAATATCCGAACATCTTTTCTGGTAAAATTTTCGGGGATGAAAATTCCCTTAAGGGGGAGAGTTGTAACAACCCGTTTTCAGTAAAATCGGAACAGTAGTTTTGGGACCATAAATCTGACATCGAAATAATTATTTTATTATTATTTTATTTTCTACAGCATGATAGTTGTACCATATAAAAATTTCGTTAAGAAATTTTACCGTTTGCATGCTTAATTTGATAAAAAGGACTAAATATTGTAAAGTGTAAAAGTTGAGTTCTAGTAGCTAAAGGTATTTAATAGCTATAGAACCTTAAATTATGAGTCTTTATGTGGTAATTAGACCATAAATATTGATAGTGAAATGTGTTGGCTTGGCATAAGTGAAATTATAAATGTTTTTAAAGGTTATATTTGTAATTTGCTAAATAAATGACAATTAAATAAAACAAAATTAAAACATCATCTTCCTAAACTAAACACACCACCGAAATTTCAAAGTAAAAGCATCAATGGGAGCTTGAGCATTCAGCCTATCTTATTTGGAGTGGATGGTATGCATTTTTGTTTCGTTTTTGATGATTTCTATATTTTTGGGATCGTTGTAGCTTAATCTAGCTAGCCCGGGGACTAATTTGTGAAACTGTTAAAGTGTTAGGGTTTTACCATTAATGAATGTGTATGAGTTTTGATGATTTTTGGAAGAAAATGATTAGTTGTTGTTAGATAAACAACTTTAGTTAAGTGATTTTTGATGAAATTGTCAAATAGGGATTAAATTAAAAAATGTGAAATATTCATGGTGTAATTTGTGAATTAATGAAGTGTGTGGGTTGCTACTATAAGCCTGTAGGATATTCGGCTAGGCTTGGATAGGGGTGAAATTGCATGAATTTCAGTTTGCGAGCTTAAGGACTAAATTGAAAAGAAATCAAAAGTATAGGGGCAAAATATATTTTTTGCTAAAATATTAATTTGGGTTAAATTGAATAGAATGATTATTGAATTGAGCTGAATTTATTCATTCAGATCAAGATAAACTGCGTACGGCGTTAGATCAAGGCAAAGAAAAAAGTTTCAGATTAGTCGACTTCATTTTCTACGTTTATCGTCGAGGTAAGTTCGTAGGTTTAAATAATATTTTTGATTAATATTTAAATGCTATTATTACATAATATTAAATTATGCTTGATGGAAAAGTCCAACGACATTCATTGATGGGTAAAATGGGATAGCTTCGAATATCGACTATGAAAAGGGATAGCTTCTGCTATCGATTACGAAAAGGGATGGTGACGACCATCAATTATGAAAATGGATGGTGACGACCATTGAACTATGAAAAGGGATGGCTTCGGCTATCAAATTACAAAAAAGGATGGTGATGACCATCGAACAATGAAAAGGGATGGTGACGACCATCAAATTATGAAAAGGGATAGCTTCGGTTATCGAATTATGAAAAGGGATAGCCTTGGTTATCGAATAAAAAATGGACGTGTCAACCATCGTATTATTACCTCGTGTGAGCTTCGGTAAGAGCTTTCAATGTAATTTACATTATTATGATGGAAGGTAGGAAATGTGTACCTTTGTGGTAATGAAAAGCATGAAAGTATATATATAAATTTATGAATTAGTTATTATCATGTTGGATTGATTTTTACATGCTTTGTGATTTTATAATGTATTGACAAGCTTAACCATATTCGTTATGAGCTTACTAAGCATGACATGCTTACTCTGTGTTTACTTTTCTGTGTTTTGTAGTTATCAGAAGCTCGTTCAGGTTAGAAAGTCATCGGAGATCTATCACACTATCTATCGACTATATTGGTCCTTTTGGATGTTTTTAAGTTTGGTTATAATGGCATGTATAGGTATTTTGGTTGTTAAAATGGCCATTTGATTTGGCTTGTGTTTTGACATTTTGTTGGTGTAACAGCATAGTTGGATATATATATATAAATGGCCTTGAATTGGTTGATGTTTTGGCTTGTTAAGTTTGAATGTTTAAAGATGAAATGGTAAGCTAAAATAAATGTTAAAAATTGTCTTGTGATTTGTTGGAAATGTGGTAAATTGGTACTTATTATGTAGGACTTTTATGGTTATTTGGTATTAGTTGTGGAATGGTATATTTGATACCTAATGGTATGTGATGGCTAGGTAAATCAAATGTTTTGAATTGATGCAAACTTAGTTAGAAGTTAGATGGTTATTTTGGCCAATTTGAGTGTATGGTTATACATGTTTGAATGTTGTCATTTGAGGTGCCTTTGGGCATATTGGTTGTATGCTTATATACCATGTTTGATTAGCTAGAATATGCATGATTTTGGTGCCTTGTTATAGCTTGTATATATGTGCAATATTGGTTGTAGGTACATACTCATATGGGTGAGAAACATGATTTGCTAAATGGCCTATATTTGTCCACACTGGCAGAGACACCACCGTGTGTGACACACGGCTAGGCAACACGGCCGTGTGTCCCCTTTAGTTTTCAAAGGGTTGCAAGTTAGGCTGTTACACGACCTAGCACACGACCTGATACACGGGCGTGTGAGGTTATTTCGAAGGGTACATGGCCTAGCACACGGGCGTGTGGCTTGGCCGTGTGACCTAAGTCAGTAGTTACATGGGTACAGACACTTGCTTTGACATGACAGTCTGTTCCTACTTCGAATGTCCACACGGCCTGAGACACGGGAGCGTCACACGGCCTGACCACATGACAATGTTCGACAATGTTGAGAACTAAGTATGGCCCAATTGGATTAGAACCAATTGGCTCCTTAGTTGGAGACAAAATGATTAAGAATAGGTGGATGTAGAACGGTTGAGGATCGTCCAGGAAGGGCTATAAATAGCCAAGAAATGACTTTCCTAGAGACTTCTTCTCTAATCTGTTTCATTTTTACTTCTTCATCTTCTTCTTTGGTTGCTCTGAAGAAGCAATAATTAAAGAAAGCTCTACATTGAGTGATGAATGTGAGATTTAAGTAAGAAAAATAGAAGATTTTGTAAGCTGGTAAGGTTCTATGTCCTTTAGTGTACGTGAAATTTAAGAACCAAGGTTAAAGGCTTTCAGAAACCATTTTGAGAATTATGCATGATTTCGAAAAACTAAGTTTAAATTGGGATTTTCTAAGCTTAACCCATGATTTGGATGTCTTGCTTAGTTTCTAAGAGAATGGAAGCTCTGCCATTCGGGAAAGCTAAGTAGACAGGGCGAACAATCATTAGACGAGTTTCTATACTTAAACCTAGAACTGCCAAAGCATTATGAATGATTTCATTAGTTTTTGAGTATCCGCCACATTAGTTAGAATGCATGATAAAGAGAAATCATGAAAGGGGATTAACGACGGGTTAAACGAAGTTAATAATGGGAAAAGAGAGTATAATTCTAGTAGATATCATCATACAATATTGCTGAGTGCAAACCGTGATGTGCAAAGCTCTAGGCCTTGCAGAGAGAACACTACGGTGTTTGAGCATCGATGTGTAGGATGGTGAAATAGAGGAATGGATAGAATTCAACATGGAGAGTGAATAAAAGATCATTATGAGGCCATTGGACCGATCAGAGGCTATACGCCTAAAATGAGTAAAACCATAGTTGAAAGATGCTATGGCATCATGATGATAATGAGTAAGAGCATGGGTGATAGATGCCATGGCATCATGGTAAACAAGATTCACACCATATCTGAAAGATGCTATGACATCCTAGTAGTCTGTTGGGACAGTAAACACGGGGAATACAAGGTGTGAGACCATAAATGGATTGTGACAACCTAGGTAGTCCACTGGGACAATAAATATGGAGTTATATTGAGTAAGACCATAACTGAAAGATGTTACGACATCAAGAGATGATTTAACGGCGGAATGAGTAAGACCATAGTTGAAAGACGTTATGGCATCATAGATAGTCTGACGGGACATTAAACACGGGATAGTCTGCAGTGACAGTAAGCACGGAGATCTTGAGAAGTAGGGCCATAGTAGAGCTATGACAATTGATAAAGTCCATCAGGAAATCAAACATGGGACCAGGCAAGTAAAACCATGACATGGTTAGGAAACTTATGGAGTATATGGTTAGTTGCAAGGAAAAGAGGAGTTGTAGAGAACCTATTAACAAAGAAGGATATATTAGGTGACAAATATGTCTGTCAAGATCATTCCTCTAAAAGGAAAAACCACTGAGAGAGTATCAGCCAACTGGTTAGTTCCGTGGAAACCAGTAAGGTATTGTTAGCTAAAACGACTAGTTAGGCATGAATACGATAATAAAGGGAACTTAAGAACCCAGATGGTCACTCAACGTTAGTGATTGAGTATTTTAGGCTACAGGGTTATGTAATAGGAGGATGTGTTACTCTTAAAGGTAATGCAAACAAGGCGAATTACGAGGGGGTAATCTGACCACTATTTAGATCAATTGGAATTGGGTTTGCCATAATGGCGTGGGATCTTGATAGCCATACTAACGAATGCATGTAAGTAAGACATACAAAATTTAGATAAGGAAAGAGTCCACCATAGACTAAATAGATTGAGAGTATTCCCCAAGAACCCTTAAAAGGGTGAGTTAAAAGGTCGCCTTAATATGGAAAAATGGGTGAAAGAAGAAACCCATGGTAGGGATAACTGGAAAAAAGATACACTACACCAAAATAGGCTTTTAGCGGCGCTTTTTTAGGCCTTTAGCGGTGCTTTTTAACGCCACAAAAAATGCCGCTAATGACTGCGTCGCTAACTTTAGCGGCGTTTATTTCTAAAAACGCCGCTAAAGACCAAAAGCTTTAGCGGCGCTTACCAAACAAACACCGCTAAATACAATGATCTTTAGCGGTGCTTTTCTAACAATCGCCGCTAAATACCCTGATCTTTAGCGGCGCTTCTCCAGAAAACGCCGCTAAAGACCATTACCTTTAGTGGCTTTTTTTTTTTAAAACGCCACTAATTTTGGCAGATTTGTAAAAGAAATTTTTTTATATTTTCATCCCTCCTGTAAAAACAAATCAGAAGAAACCAAATCTAAACCAACCGAAAGCAATAAATCTATAATATATAATAAATATCAATAAATATCAATAAATAAAATAAAATTCGTATTATTCTTACAAAAATGTTAAAAGTTAAAATGATAATTAAAAGTCAAAATTGAAGTATATTTACACGATAGTCTAAGACGGCGGCTGTTTCAACTGCTGAAACATCTTCATCATACTCTGAAGCTGCTGCTGGAGTTCATCGTACTTTTTGTGCTGCTCTGCTTCCCTCGCTGCAGCCTCTGCTTCTCTCGCTGCTGCATCTGCTTTAAGCTGCTGCTGGAGTTCTTCATACTTTCGTTGAACCTCAGCTTCTCTCGCTGCTGTATCTGCTTTAAGTTGTAGCTGGAGTTCTTCATATCTTTTTTGAACCTCAACTTCTCTCGATGTTGCCTCCGCTTTAAGTTTTGTAATTTGCTCTTTTGTTGTCGCTTGCATCTGAGCCATCTGGTCTCTTAACCTCTGAACTTCAGCTTGAGCCTGACTCCCCGAAGGCATGTATTGTTGCGAGCTGGATCCAAAATATTGGGATGGGTTAACAAAAGATCCTTGAAATCAAACCCGACCATACCTTTCAGGACCCAAAACTTCAGTGATAATCCGGTTATCAATGTCGTCAATATGAACAGAACTATCACTGGAAGCAATCGCTTCGTACTCCGCCTTTTTATCCTTTAGTTTTTCCTAAAAAATAAATCACATAGTTAGGAACGCAATATATATTAAAAAAACAAATGCAACATAACTTAACAATATTTGCATTACAAGAAATGAAATAAACCATTAGAAAATAAGCACTATAAATAATTAAAACAAGTCAAATTGTATTAAGCAAATGTAATTTCTGCAGCTTTAAGAGTCATAGAGTTTCCATCTTTCTTCCTATGTGTAATATCAAAAAGTTGAAGGCGTCCAACTTTTTGACCGGACGACAGTTCCTACAATACAATAGTAAAAATATTATTTGATAGAAAGTAATAAATATCTGCCAGTATTAAAAAATTCAAAATACCTCGGCCTGAGCTACACACGCAAAACTTTTCGACCCAGCTGTGTGAGTGAATTTTTGTTTCTGCCTACTACTTTTTCCAACTCGTTCATGATCCTACGATATGAAATTATTAGTACGTTAATTAGTAAATATTATACACCAAAATAATTACAATATTTTATAAGTTACACATACCTCTCCCTTTTTCGAAGTCCAAAATCTAACGACCTCTTCCCACTGGTACCTCAGCATTCCCGGCGGGACATTTTGTAATTTCTCGTCGAGTGTTGTTTTTGTCTTAAAATAGTCTTTCTTTAAAGTGCTCTTATGGTCTCTCCATCTTTTTCCTAATGCCTTCTTTACATAAGCATCGGAGACCTATAGAGCAAATCTCGCCTACAAAAAACACAACTTAAGAAAGTAAATGTAAACGAAACTTAAACCCAAGTATTATAAATGACATACACATTTTGTTACCTTAATGTTATCGAGAGCTTGGTTCTTGTTACTCTCGGGCACTTTATGCCATGACTCGTAGTTAATTGGCAACATATTTGCATTCCGTGCTAGAATACCCATGTATCCTGCTAAAAGGCGAGCTTCTGATCCAACAGGCTGACCAAAGCTATTACTGGATACTTGGACACGCTCGACTGGATCTAGCTCGTATAAATCCCTCAGTAGCGTACGTCCGCGAACTCTCTGCGTCCCACCAGTTTCAGGTGAAAAATAAAAGTATTGTAATATAAGAAATTTTAAAAAAAAATAAACAATAAGTCAACACACATGTAAATTAAATGTTAAATTACTTTGAAATTCTATAGGTTCCTCAGGTGTAACCGAAACATTCGAAGATCCAATAGCAGTCTTTTGTTCAGTGCTGTTTGTTTCCGCCGAGTTTGGAGTACCTTGAACAATGCGGTGCTCTCGTACTTTTCTTCTAGGCATTTTATCTGCAATACAAATAAATTAGTTGAAAACTTAGTATACAATTACAACAATAATAGCACATATAAAATAGTTGAAATATATAAAAAGACCAATATTTATATTATGATATTACAGATAATTAAATAATCGCAAAATTGAGAAAAGTCTGTACTCCATTTCGATAATCGCTGCTTACCTTGACAAATTCATCCAAGATCGGTCCATTTCTTAATTCTTGAAGTCTGATCTTGTCCAGAAATTACAAGGGTAAGTTGTTCAGTTATAACTATAAATGAGTTATGCAAGTATATCATATGATATATATTTATGTATTAAGTAAATTATGTAAGTTATGTACGTGTATAAGTTATGTAAGTTATGTATTAAGTAAGCTATGTAAGTTCTGTATTATGTAAGTTATGTAAGTTATCAGAGTAGTGTATGTTATGTAAGTTGTGTATAATGTTAGTTTATATATAAGCTTGTAGATAACTTATGTAAGTAATGTATTATGTAAGTAATGTATTATGTAAGTTTATATAAAACTTATTAAAAAGTTATGTATTACTGGCCAAGTTATTATGTAAGTTATGTATTTTGTTGATTTATACATAGAATCAGCAAATAGTAAGTAATGTAAGAAATGTATCTTATTTTGCTTATGTAAGAAATGTATCTTATAAGTATATCACTTTTATGTATCTTATTTATAATTATTTTTAAAATTATAACATTTATTACTAATAAAATTGAAATGTAGGTTATATATTTAAGTTATATATTAAAGTAAATTTTAGTAAATAATAAATATTTTTTAGTAATTTAATATATTTTATAAGTTATGTAAGTAATGTAATATATACTTAAATTTTAGTAAGTAATGTATTTAAGTAATATTTTTAAGTAATAAATTTAACCCAATTTTAGTAAGTAATGTATTTAAGTAATTTATTTAAGTAAAATATTAAAGTAATACATTAAAGTAATTGTTACTAAAAAATATATTTATTAAAGTAATTCATTATATAATCAATTTATTAAACATTCAATCAATTAACTTACAAAAATTGATAATTCATTGACATTCAAACAATTAATCGGTCAATTTATTGTCAAATGATAGATTATTTAAACATTAACATTCAATCAATTACATGAATTATTTAACGTCGATAATTTATTAATTGACATAAAATTGAAAATCAATAATTTGTTCACTTTAAAACGAATCAACTATTCGCCCATAATTTATTCAATTACTGAAATATACAAACTGATTTAAGAATTGTAATCATTTGCGTAATTGTTTTTGATTGGGTAAAAAATACGTACAAGTATTACAATCATAATTTATACCTTGCAATTATGGAAAAATTTTGCAAAGTAACATGCAAATATAGATAGCAACAAACGGTATAAAACAAAACAGCATTTACTATATTGAAAAATAAATGGTATAAAACAAACGGTTATCAATAATGAAAAATTAAATCGATACCCCCAGCTTAAAAAAATTAAAAATCTTAATTGAAACTCCATTTTAAAACTCAAAAATAATAATTAAAGTATAAAGCTTAAATACAACAAAATCCAAAATTTAAACATTTCGAGGTGTTTTTTTAATCAAACTAAGGTGGGAAACATAGGAATAAATACCTCAAATTTACTTGACTTCGAAGCGAACTACTGCAAGAAACAAAAAAAAAAGGAAAACAAATTTTAATTATTACCAATTAAACAGTAAGAAATAAAACAACGAAACAGAATAGTATTTAACTAAATTACAATTTCTTAAAAGAACTCTAGATAGGAAATATTATTTGAATAATGAAATATCAGCACTGAGACATGTCAAACCATCCACCACAAACAATATACTCCTAATATCAGCACTGAGACATGTCAAACCATCCACCACAAACAATATACTCCAATTAGGAGGAATAATGCAACCACTTAAAGAAAAGAGAAAATGTGGAAGTTACGATGACACCACTGTGTTCATTAAAGAACTTCTGATATCAGTATCCATAACTATGTCATGAGAGATCAACTATGTCCAGCTGAGAAATAAGCACACTAAACGAATCAAACATAATTATGCACTATTGCAACAATGATTGCATGGTTCGAATAATGGCTCAGCCAAGAAAATTTTAGGAAAATGGTTTGTTTAACCTTCACCAACTAGCTCGGGTTTAAATCTATGTTAATTTGAGTCTTTCAGGTGTAAGACCAGACACGTTATTTACTGCTATCTCTTGTCTAGTCCATATGCAAAATATCAGCAGAAGGGCTGTCCTTACCCTTTTATGCTTCTCCAAAAATCGCTTTAATGGAGAAACAACAGGCTGTATTGAGGACCCATATTTGTATTCGGGCAACCCCTAAATAAACAATTTTTTCCTAAATAAACCCTTCTATTTAAATTGCTAAATAAATAATTCACAAGTTCCCCAAATTCCCAAACAAGAATGGTGTTTTAACCTAAACTGCAAACCCTAAAATCAAAATTTTCCCTAAACCCCAAATTCGTATAACACAATACACCCAAAACCCTAATTAAAACGATGTGCTTCGGAAGGATTAAACGCATACCTTTTAACCAGAAATTCCACAGCTACTATCAAGAACGACGTAATCGTTGCTTCCTCTTTGATGATTTCTGACTTCTCCTCCCCTTTCTTCCTTAGAATTTTTTCTTAGGTTTTTTTCCCTTCCCAATCGGCCTCCGCAATTGCCTTTTCTTTCTGTCTTTGTCAAGTGAATAAATGCTAAGTTAAAGAATGTCTGCAGAAACGAAGTCGTTGAGAAAAAAATATTAAAACACAATTGCGACGTTTCTCGAAAAAATGCCACTACTTATTCCACATTTCTGGCATTTATAGACCAAACGCCACAAAAAACTAAACCTGTAAACAGAAACGGCGTCATTCTGTTAGTCTGAAATTGCATTTTTTTTGGCGTTTAATAACAAACGCCATAATACTTAATCTATTTTAAGCCAAAAGGTGACGTTTTAAATAAATTATTCTAAAATTTTTCTAAGTTAAAAATCGGTTACGGAAACAGCGTCGTTTAGCCATTATATTAACACCATTTTGCGGCGTTTTAGGTACAAACGCCGCAATTGCTTCCACATTTCCGGCGTTTTCCTAAAAATGCCACTAAATATTACAGCTGTAAATGGAAACGGCACCATTTTCGTGGTCTGGAACTGCATTATTTATGGCGTTTTAAGCACAAATGCCACTAAAATTTGTTTGAGTAAAAAATACTGTATAGAAACGACACCGTTTACCCATTTTTTTAAAACCCTTTTGCGGCGTTTTATATACAAACGCCACTAAAAGTTCAAGTTTTAAACAGAAATGGCGCCGTTTTGTTAGTCTCAGTTTGTATTATTAGTGGCGTTTAGTGTAAAAACACCACAAATACTTAATTGATGTTTTAAATAAATAATTCTAAAATTTTTCTAAGTTAAAAATCGTGTACAGAAATGGCGCCGTTTAGACATTGTTTTAATACCCTTTTGCGGCGTTTACTGAAAAAACACTGCTATTGCTTCCAAAATTTCCGGCGTTATCGCGAAAACGCCATAAAAATTTAAACTTGTAAGCAGAAACGGCACCGTTTTTTCTCAAATTCCACTGTTTATGGCGTTTTATGTAAAAATGCCACTAATACTTAATGTACAACAAGCCAAACAATGACGTTTCAAGTAAATAATTCTAAACTTTTTATAAGTTAAAAATCGTGTAGACAGACGGCGTCGTTTACTCAAATTTTAAAGACACTTTTACGGCGTTTCTTGTACAAACGCCACTACTGCTTCCCACATTTGCGGCGTTTAGCAGCTAAAACGCCAATAAAAGTTTAACTATTCATTCGAAAACGGCGCCGTTTTGTAAATTTTAGTTTTTTTTGTCATTTTTTGTTTTTTTATTTCATTTCTTATGTATTTGGTCCTATATATATATATATATATATATATATATATATATATTTCCAAAATAAATAATTATACCTAAATATATATCCATCCATATAATATATATCAATATATTTTTTAACTTATTTATGAATTCTATTTAAAATAATATTTAAATATATCAATTGGTACTTTAGATTGATTTTTTAAAATATTATTTAAAGAAATTAATCTAAACTAACCTAAAACCCTTATTCGACCCCTGAAACCTTAAACCTTAAATCCTTAACCCCTAACCCTTAACTTGTAACTCGTAACCCTTAAACCCCTAATCTTTATATCCCAAACCCTAAATCCATACCCCCTAATCCTTAAAATAGCACGGCCATCCAAAATAATCCCTAAATCTTTAATAATCATAAAATAGTTATAATTGATTAAACAATAATTAATAGTAAAAAAATTTTGTAATATTATCTTTATAATATTTATTTTTTTGTATAAAGTTTGAAATTTATAATATTTTATTTTATTGATAAATAAATAAATTTAAACTATATACTCATAATTTCAATATATTAAATTTATTATTATCTATTTTAGAAATATATAAGAACATATTTAATATAAAATTAATAAAACTAATTAATCTAAACTTAAACTCTAGCCTAACTGTTGAAACCCTAAACCCCAAATCCATAACCCCTAATCTTTAACCCCTAAATCCCCCTAACCCTTAAAGCATAACACCTAATCCCTAAACCTTAAATCTCAAACCCTAATCCTTAAACCATATACTATAGTGATAATTAATTCAATATTTTAAAATTAATACTATCTCCTTTACGATTATATAAGAAATTATTTAATATATAAACTAAAAAATTCAGTAATGTATCCAAAAAACTTTAAAAATATTTTAAATAATAGTATTTTAATTTTTCCATTTTTAACAAATATTTTAAATTATTTTAAATCCTTGAGCATTAGCGGTGCTTTCCGAAAAACGCCGTTAAATCCCCAAAAGCTCAGAAAACGGCGTTGTTGGGCTTAGGTTATTTTGCGGCGCTTTCTCAAAAACGCCGCTAAATCCCCGAAAATCTCAAAAAACAGCGTCGTTGGGCTTAGGTTTTTTGCGGCGCTTTATCAAAAACGCCGCTAAAGCCCTGAACATTAGCGACCCTTTTTTAGAAATGTCGCTAAATCCAAAAAAAGCTCAGAAAACGGCATCGTTGGGCTTAGGTTTTTTTGCGGCGCTTTCTCAGAAACGCCGCTAAGTCCCTGAGCATTAGCGGTGCTTTCTTAAAAATGCCGCTAAATCCCCGAAAGCTTAGAAAACGGCGTCGTTGGGCTTACGTTTTTTTGCGGCGCTTCCCCAAAACGCCGCTAAATCACCGAGCATTAGCGGCGCTTTCTCAAAAAACGCCGCTAAATCCCCTGAAAGCTCAGAAAACGGCGTTGTTGGGCTAAGGTTTTTTTGTGGCGCTTTCTCAAAAACGCCGCTAAATCCCTGAGCACTAGCGGCGCTTTCTCAAAAAAGCCGCTAAATCCCCGAAAGCTCGGTAAACGGCGTCGTTGGGCTTAGATTTTTTGCGGCGCTTCTGGAAAACGCCGCTAATTATTATTTTCAGCTGCGTTTTCTGTGAAGCACTGCTAATGATCGATCTTTAGCGGCGTTTGTTATCCAAACGCCGCTAAAAACACTGCTAAAAGCCTGTTTTGGTGTAGTGATAGGTAAAGAAATGATAGGAACCGCAAGAGCAGTGAGGCATTTAGAAAAGACGTTAGGTTAGCTCAATGATGGAGCAGATGGTCCGCTAGGAGAGCTTAAGAGAAATGTTCTCAGCGAACAGAAAGTTTATTGTATTTACTATTTTTATTAATTAGTAAAACTCTGAAAAGATGTGATATGTTTTTGTGTAATATAGAAACTCACTAAGTTTGTTTGAACTTACAAGGGTTGTTCTTTGAATGTAGGAGATACGGGGTAAGAGACTTGAGGAGGGACTAAGCTAGAGCGTGCTGAGATAAGGGGCATTGATGGAAAATTTCATGCTCATAGGATTGGGGTTCACCTTTAGGAACTTTTCCAAGTGGGTGAATAGGCTGTAATCAGATAGCTTCTTTAGAGGCTGGAGTTAAGATAAGAAATCTTTATATTAAATTTTATAGACCTTGTTGTACAACATTTAAATAAATAGGATATATAGTTTGAATTTTAAAACTTAGAGAATTATGAGTATGAACAATAGCCCAAATTTTTTGTGACTCCTGCTCTCAGATCCGTGGATCGGGTTGGGTGATGGTGTTACAAAGCATGCTTAGTAGGAGGAAACATCTCAGACCTAGGAAGTGCCAACTTCTTTAGGCCTCAAGGCTATCCTCATAGGTATTCGTCAATGAATAGTTGATGACCTCACCTCCTAAACTGAGGCAAACGAGAGGCACATTGCCAAGTTAAGAGCAACAACCAAGGTTGTGAAGAAGATTCTTAAAAAATAGAAAGCCTTACATGCAAACCTTTTGGCTTTTCCTAATGAAGAGATATTTGGTGATGTTGATGACCAAAAAGAAGGGAGTAATGTTGGGAGTTGTTCAGGGGGAGATGCTCGCACTGAGTATAATGATGTTGTTCTACCATAGCATGTTCTACTAATGATATTCTTTTGTCTTTTGAAACTTTTATTGTTTTGGGAACTTATTGTTTTTTGAGGACCGTATTTTATTTTTGCTACTCATGATGGATGGATTTGTTGGTGAATGAATGGTAATTACTTTTATTGCATATTTTCTCTCATTTTTCATTAGCTTGCTTAGTTATAATTATAGTTGGTTGATTATTTATGCACATTTCAAACATTGCATTAATGGTTAAATCACTTATTTATTTTCTAAGTTAAATTTTTACAGAGGATATGTTAAGGGGGTAATACGAGTATGGGGGCCCAATGTTTAGCCCAAGCACAAGTTGGACTTGTTGGAAAAATCAGTTAAGAAAATGGTTTAAAGTTAAAGTGGGAGATTTAAAAATTTTTAAAACCAATCCGGTTTGTGATATTTCTAGCAATAAACTCTAACCAAATAGTATGTTTCCCTTGAGTGAGACAGATTCAAGTTGATATTGGCTTTCAATCGAATAACTTTCTCTACTATCCTCATAACACGAATTGCGTCGAATGTGGGCTCGAGCAACATGAACCAAATCACAGAAAGAAATGAATTAATTACTTCCAGTAGGAAAGTAATTCCTCTCTACAAAAGTCGAAAAAGATCGTTAATTCTCAGAAAATAAGATTTATTTTAAGTAAATAAATTACCACTATTTTCTAGCAGAATAATGATAACTCAATAATTAATGAAGTGTGTTTTTAGGTCAACTAGTGCTTTCTATTTATAGAGGGGTGTACAAGAGTTTTGGTTGAATAAGGCCTTGATAAATAATATTATTTAATAGAAAACACTCTCTTAGTCTAACTGAGAGAGAAAGGGAGTGGCACACCCTCTTAATTTCCCCTAGGGTTGCCGCCCATCACATCATGTATGAGGCCAGATTGGGTCTCTTATCTATTTTGTTCAATTATGTGTTTGGACTTTTGACTCAGTACTTTATAATATAATCTAACTCAATACTTATTTTCTATTTTCAAAAATAAATAAATAAATATTAATTTGATTAATTAGTTAATCAATTAAATTAACCATTTGTAGAGCTTTTTAATATCATTTTTCAAAATGTTTTATAGGATATTGCCTTTTTGCTGCATTCCATTCAATCTTTTACCATCTCCCTAAATCTTTTTCTATCTTGATTTAGTTTATATTAACCTTTCTCTAATTCTCCACATTCTTGTGAAATTTCAAGTTTTAAGATTCAAGGATTTCCTTAAAAGAAAAGCGATTTAAATATCAAGCACCTGACATTTCTCTATCCATTTAAAAATTTTCTTTCTTTCTTTCTTTTTAATTATGGTTCAATTTTCTCTATTCTCTCTAATAGTTGTTGTTTATTTGAGTTTCAATTCAAGAACTCTTCAAGAAGCATGGTTCTTCTCAAATATTCATCAAGAATGCATCAATTTAAGGAGATTTGATACATGCACGGATGGGGTGAAATTTATTAAATTCCATTCACCAACGTTGCCAATTTTCAAGTTCGGAAAATAGACCGACCTGGGATGAATTTTTTAATAGGATCCAATCATTCTAGGTTGAGATGTCTTCATAACGTTTGAAGGTCTATCTCTTAGCTTCGAAACACTTTTTAAATCACTCGATTTCGTGTTTGGGAACCCAAGTTATGACCATTTTAGTGAAGATTACGTGAGCAAAATTTTTGAACAGGATTATTACGAAAATTACGAGTTTTGGGCTTTTAAATCGAGTTTAAATCATATTGGGTTCAATTTTTTGGCTTAAAATTTATTATATATGAGTCCAATATTATATTTATTAGGTTTTATTATTTTATTATTTATTTATTCTGAATTTTTAATATATTTTTAAGCATTTTAAGTTATGTAGGAGTTTTATGTTTCTTAGTCAACAAGTAAGTTTAGTTTAAAACTACTTCTTGTTTAGATAAATTAGAGTTTCAATATACTTGAGAGTTTTATTTGAATGTACTTAACTAGCCTGTATAAAGACTTCTTTGTTATTCATTAGATAGAGACCCAATTATTTTCATTAATAAAATTTTCAACTTTGGGAGTTGGTTTCTCTGTGCAAGATTTCTTTTTTATGTTTTTTAGAAGTAGTTTTCTTCTCGATCTTCCTCAAGGAGTCGTGGGAATTCACTCTTTATTCTTCAATTTTCCAAGGATTATTTCGTGAAGGGTTGATTAGAGCCATTAATTGAGTTTGTTGGGGTTTATATCTCAAATGGTTCAATTGGACACTTATCCATCTATCCATCATATCCATCGACTTATTCGATCCATCTTCCACTTTGTTTTTTTTTTTTTTAAATTTTCGCTTCTTCATTTATTTATTCTTTTGTTTTCAAATTTGTTCTTTTAATGTTGATAATTTATCTCATGTTTTCTTAAACAAATTGCTTTCTTTGAGTTTATTAGTTTGTTTTGCTTTATTCTTGATCAAATAACAAAATGTTTTGGTGCTTTTGTTTCAAATTCTTGGTTCAGTCACTCATGTTTTTCAATAAGGTTTCTTTTGCTTCAAAAACCCCTAAATCAAGACAAATCTCATATCTCTCCCTAAATTGAACCATTCTCCATTTTCTTTTTATTTTTTTGTTTTCTAATTATGTTTTTTTTAAGGTTAGATTTGAATTCTCTCGCTCTATAAACAACTTGAATATGATCTTGGTCTACTGCCTTATCAAGGGGAGTTATGATTAATTGTTGTTTAAGCTTTCTATGTTGTATGGATTTTGTTCAACAAATTGGCAAAGGGGGAGATTGTTGAAATTATAACACCCCCTAACCCCAAACTGTCACCGAAATAGGGTTATGGAGCATTACCGGACCTATCGGACAATTTATAATTGATATACAAATAATTATCAACATAATATCAAATAATCTTAAAGTCCCTTAGATGGACCCTCGAAGCCCAAAATATGAGTTAGGAGTGATTCGGGTGTTTGAGGATTTTTTTTGTGCGAGCTCAATAGAACCCCTTTATAAATGTTTAACCTTCCCTGCAATTTCAAACCACAACCAATTAAAAACCAATATCACAATTCATACAATTGCGTATTCAAATAAACATATCTATTTTATAACATAACGTTTCATTTATCATTCAAACATTAGAGACCAATTCTTTACAACCAAAACTTTCAAGACTCTTTAATAAGGCCGAAGTACATGCTACATTTACCAAAGGAAAAATACAACATCGAAGTTATGCTGAACTTGGGATTGATCTGGATGCTGAACAGGGACCTTTAACTTCTATCGACCTGCGCACGGAAACAACCATATGCTGAGTATTTCATACTCAGTGGTATTACCATAATTCAAATAATAACAATAATAAACATGTAATGCACAAATCATACATACAAATTTAAACTCAAATTTCATATTTCAACAATAACAATTCATCAATTAATATCATATATCCACAATTTGAACTTGGACACATCATGAACCTTAGGTTCATTCCTCAATCTCATATCACATTTCAATTCACAATTCAACTAATTCATCTCATTTTAGTAGCTCAATTGATCAACTCATTCGGTTTATCATTTCATTATTTACCCCTATTAACAAAACTTGGACTTTGACGGATACACGGATCCAGCCAAAGACTCCAGTATGGCACCCAGTGCCTCATCGAATAATTTGAAGCAATAGTTGACACCCAGTGTCTCATCGGCAAAGCCGAAGAAAGTTGGTACCCAATACCTCATCGAATCTATCCGAAGAAATATAGTGACACCCAGTGTCTCATTGACTCGAGGTCGAAGTATCCCTCGAATCTTCCAATCCGATGGCATGCCAACTATATCCGACTCAGCCCGACTAGTTAATAGGGTTTCCAAATTCACATATTTATTCAATTCCACTTTTTCACTTTCAATCACAATTCAATTCAAAATTCACTTTTCCATTTTTCAAGTCAAAATTCAATTCAATTCCACACATATATTCATCATTCGATTGAATTTCTTTCAACTTAATAATACTTACCTTATATTTCACTTACCATACATATAAATTTAAATATAACATTTAATAATAAGTTATTTGAATTATAGTAATACAAACCGTAAATCTCCCGTTTTAGTCCTTGATAGCTTTCTGCTTTCCTTTCGATGTATATGTCTCAAGTTCTTTGTTAGCTACGAAAATAATAATAATTTTCACTATTAATTACAACATTAAATTATAAAAAATAATTCAATTTTATTCAATTCCTACTTATTCCCAATTTAATCCTAACTAAGTTTACTTACTTTTCTAACTTAATTCATACTTCTTTTCCACTTAATTTCTTGTCATATTTAACTCAACTATTCAATATTCATAATAAAACCCTGATTTAAAACTTCTTACAATTTAATCCCTATAACACAAAACTTATAGCTTCTTTTACAATTTAATCCCTTCATCAATTCTAACTTGAAATTCATTTAATTAAATCCATAATTTCACAATTTGTTTAACATGAACTATACTAAAAAACTTATGAACTTTCAATGTATCAACTTTGTTTCATCAAAACCTTATTCTAAAGCTTCTAAAATATCAAAAATAAATAAAAAAGACTTAATTGGCTTACCAATTAAAACTTCAAGCTTTTAATCTTTAGTTTCTCCTCTTTCTTTTCTTTCTTCTTTCTCTCTTCTTATTTTCGTATGGTTC
Source organism: Gossypium turneri (assembly GCA_008044935.1). NCBI lineage: Eukaryota > Viridiplantae > Streptophyta > Magnoliopsida > Malvales > Malvaceae > Gossypium > Gossypium turneri. The sequence goes on along the minus strand of CP032582.1, from coordinate 12,511,170 downwards.
TCTATAACTCTTTCTCTTTTTCTTTTGTTTCTTTTTAACTTATATATATTAGTTTATAATAATAATTATTATAAAAATCTATTTAATAAAAATGCTTATATTACAATTGGTCAATTATACATTTTACACTTGTCTCTATTTAATTTGTTTACCTCATAAAAATCTTATAATTCAATTAATTATCTAGTAAACATCTTTTATTAAATAATAAATAATAAATATCTATTGTATAATTAATCACATATACACATTTGTACACACATAATTTATTACATTTGTACATCATCTATGCCATACATTTGTTATCATTTATTTTATTTATCACACAAAAATCTTATAATTTAATTATTTATCTAATAAATATCTTTTAACTTAAAATTTAAGTAATTATATGTTTATTTTATATTTGTACTAATATTTTTATTACAATTGTCATTATCTAATTTGTTTATCATACCAAAAATCTTCATTCTTACCCAAATTATGCCGCCTCATACTTGTGAATTGACTAAATTGCCATTTTGATCCTTTATACTTTCTTTTAATCTATAATTAAACTTTTACCCTTTACTCAATTTAGTCTTTTTTGCTAATTACCCTAAATAAAGCTAAATTCACCTAATTAAAACCTAATTAAACACACAACTAGACTCACAAACATTCCTGATAATTATCTACAGGTTAAAATTTCTAAGACGGAGGTCCAATACTACACTTTTCTGATGCCAGTAAAGTTTGGGTCATTACAGAAATATTTGGAGTTGTTGAGATGTGGCTGAGGAAGTGCCCACTTCCTTCATCACTACGACAATCAGGAAGTTACCATATTTAGGAGACTAACAATTTATTGAACCATACCTTTGGACCAAGCTGAGATTGTGTATTATATCTAGCCTATCAATGAATATCATATTACCTAAAGAAACATATTTGGAGAATTAGACCAGATTGAGTCTGTCTAATGCCTTGGATTAAGGAAGTTGTATAAAATTGGAACGTTGAAGACTTAATGTAACAACCCGTTTTTTAGTGGTGTCGAAACAGTGGTTTCGGGGCCACAAGTCTGACAAGTAAGTTCGTAAATATTATTATTTAATATTTTTGAGTCAAATATGGTATTAAAATAAAGTTTGAATTGACAATTTATGCTATTCGAATGAACAATCAGGTTCAAGTGGTAAGAATCTAAAGTCAAGTGGTTTTAGAAAATGAGGTATCGGGACCTTGTTTCTATAAACTGAGTCATAAATATTTTTATAAATATTTACGAAACGTTAATAAGGTTGTATTAAAGTTTCGTTAAGAAATTTTGATGTTTAGATAGTTAATTAAGCAAAAGGTCTAAATCGTAATAGTTGAAAAAGTCAATTGCTATTAGTTTAAAGGTGTAAATTGATTAAAGAAACATAATTGGATGGCCTTAACAGATAAATTGCCCATTCTTATGATGGTGGATGGTTTAAGCTTTAAATACTTTTAATTTTATATGTTTATATGTTATTTTTATTATTAAAATAAAGTAAAAAGGTTAATAAAATAAGAAAACATAATGTTTTCTTCTTCAGTGGTTTTGTTCATCACCGAAATACCATGGCAAGAAGAACCAAGGTTCAACCATGCTTCAATTTATGCATGGTAAGCCATTTTTCACCCGTTTCTTTTAATTTTTATGTTTTTGAGATCGTTGCAACTAGGTCCAGCTAGTCCGTACCTTCGTTTTTGAAACTGTTACAGATTTTGAATATTACCATTGATGAATCTTTGTGATTTTAGATTTAAATGATGAATTTTAGGTATTATTTATTATTTATAAGCATTTTGTTAAGTGATTTTAATGAATTTAACGGTTACGGATTAAATTGTTGAAATAGTAAAAATACAAGGACTTGGTGTGAAATTGTTGCAAAAGTGGGCTATAATGGATGCTATTAACATTTGGCTGGTATGAATTTTCAATAAAATTGGTTTATTTGCATGATTAGGACATAGGGACTAAATTGAATAAAAATGAAAATTTGAGGGTAATTTTGTAAAAATGTCAAAAATGAATAAATTGCGTAAACCGAATTGGTTTTAATATCTAAATTAATTAATTGAATGAAATTATTAATTTAGATCAAGAACGAGTAGAAAATCGATGAGAAGAGAAAATTACCAAATAGCCCCTATACTTAGTCATTGTTGCAATGTAGCCTGGTAAGTTCGTATGAACTGTAACTATTTTAATGTTAGCTAAATTTGAATATTATTACATTTTTATGAAACAAATGAAATTAAGTATAAATGAATTTATGCCATGATGTATTGATGGATATCGAATCTTAGTTGAAGCTTAGGAATTCCTAGGATACAAATGACATGCCATTAGGGTTTTCATGTTTCGGGTGTTGCTCTTGAATGTCCTACTGATGGCTGAGATCCTAGATTTAATTACGGATGCTCCACAGCTCGTCTGAGCAGCATCGTGTAGCTTACATTCCGACCTACAGCTCGTGTGAGCAGGCCCATTTCACAGCTCGTGTGAGCAATGATGTAAAGGAAAGTAAATGTTACAATTATTAGTTAGCATACTTTGTGTGAGCTATCTCACGTATCCAATGATATTCTAAACGGTTCAATAGGCATGAAAAGGAAATGAATGGTAAGTGTTCAAAAGGAACTATATCATGTATTTATGAAAATGGTTGAAATGGTAAGTTTCATTAAAAGTATGATATGTTAAGGAAAATGATGAGTTCAAATGAATTATGTTCATGTGTAATGACTTACCTATGTTAAACTCATGTGGATTATGTTTGAATATGCTAACATGTGTTGTTGTTGGTGCTTAGGCTTGTGTCAAGCTTGTGTAATTGGTTGATGTTTATACTTATGTCTTGTATTATGCAAATGATACAGGTAATAAAAGGTAATGAAACGGTAAGTTCATAATTAGGATGTAATATGATGAAACAAAAGGATTGATAAATTAAATGACGTATTTATATGTTAGAAGTATACTTATGTTATGGATGAACTTACTCATGTCATGAATAAATACACTAACTCTTGAATTAATAATGTTGTTTAGGCTTATGCTAAGCATTTGGAATGCAATGGAAAGTAAGTAAATAGAAAGGTTCATAATCTTATGAAAGGGTTGATGATTTCGTATTATATCTTATAAAATCCTATTATGTTATGAATGAAAAATATATGTGATGCTGATGGACTTACTCATTTGTGAGTTGATGGTTATGTAGTTTTATAAACCTTATGGAATTGGTATAGCTTATTATTTATCCTATAAAGTTCATTATTGAAATGGAATATTATGTTTAAAGTTTATACGAGCTTACTAAGAATTTATTGCTTACGTAGTTATTTTCCTTTACTTTACAAATTATCGAAAGCTCGATGGGTTGGAAATTCGTTAGAGATATATCACGCTATCCATTGGACAAATCAGTAGTTTTTGAGTATTTTGGTTATGGTTTATAATGGCGTGTATAGGACGATTGTAATGGTATTATAGTGCATGTGTAAATGATGTTTTGGTATGTGTAAGCTTTGGAAAGTTATATTAGTTTGGTATATCTCGACACCTTACCAAATTATGCGATGTTGATTACTTTAAAGTGCTTGTTGATATGATTCATTTGGTATGTTGATGATTGATTGAAAAATGGTTTACTTGTGACATGTTTTAGTTCATAATTGAACTAAGTTATAATGTTTGAAAATGGTAGAAGGTAATTTGGTAAGTATACATTATGTAAGTTAACTATGTTGGTACATTTTATGCCTTGTTAGTTTGTGTCATTGTGACTATGTCATGTTGTATGTTCTGAATGGCTCAAATGACATGTTTTGTATTGGAATAGTAATGGTCAAATTTGATGTTTGATTTGTTAGAAGTTGAATTAGGTTCGAGGATAGAAATGAGATCAAATAAATGCATGTTTAGCTAAGTTTAAATATTTGCATTTGAGGTGCCTTGATTGGCATATTGGTTGATTGATTTGGGATCATTAAATTGGTCATTATATGTAACTTTTGATAAGGTTTTAATGCTTTGATAATGTGCACTAAAAGTTTTTAGGCGGATGCATGAATAGGTGTTGGGAATGGATTGAATTTGGCCAATTTCATGTCCACACGACCTAAGACGCGGACGTGTGACTCAGCCGTGTGTGAAACACAACCAAGCGACATGCCCGTGTGTCTCCTGTAGATTTAGTTGCATGCAAGTCAGGTTGTTACACGGCCTAAAATACGGTGTGGGACACAGGCGTGTGGAGCTATTTTGAGAGTTACACGGCCCGGCACACGGGCGTGTAGCTTGGCCGTGTGACTCAACTTAGAGAGTTACACGGGCACAAACACGGGCTGAAACACAGTCGTGTGTCCCTATTTCGATTGTTACAGCCGTGTGAGTCACACGGCCTGGCCACACTTAGTTGCCAACAATCCTTATTTATGAAATATTATTTGTGTGAGTGCATTTGATTGTAAAACCTTTGTGTTGTGATTTTACAAGCTAAGTTCTCCAAGGGGGAGAATTTAGAGGTAAGATTTCTAGTCTTTAAAGGTACAAGTGTGAGTAAATTGTCACTGGGGTATGATAGGTTTAGAATCATTGGTTGAGAGTGTTTGAAAATAGTAGATACTTCTCACTGAGTTAGGCTCCACAGATGTAGGGAAACCGAATTGCATGTCCCCTATAGAAGTGTCAACTTCTCCAATTACTTTTGTTAATACATAGCTTGTTACCTAACAACTAATTACAGGTCAACAATCTAAACAATGTCAACGCCAAAACTTGAATTTGGTCCAAATGCTTGGAAAAGAAATTCACTTTCACTTCTTGCAACTACTTATTGGTAATTTTTAATTTAAATTTAAATTACAGTATAAAATATTTTGAAATAATAATGTTTTATAATTTGTAGCGGAACCCAACCCAAAAATTTTGATCGTGGAAAGGCCTAAGTCATTATGGGGGGCAGCCATGGATCCATGGTTCTCACAATCTAATAAACTCTCGCTCGTGGAAACACGAGGAATACACAAGATAGCGTGCTTCTCAATTACTGTCACAGTTTGCCTTCATTAAGCAACACCTTCCCATCTTCACTTCTCCTACCACACACACACACACACACACACACACACAAACAAAAAAAAAAAAAAGGCAGTTTAAGGGCGAGATATATTTCAAATATAGGTCCCATTATTAAGAACCCATCAATGGAACAAGACAAAAAAATACAAACTAATTCTATGGTTGTTTCTGCTCCACGTACATTATTTAACACTAAACCATGTTTTTTCTTTATAAAGAAATTAACTCAATTATCAACTGTTGCGATCTCTTCTCTTCGCCTCTCCTGTTTCTTGCTCCTAAAACATATAGTCGCCTGCTTCGAACTTAGTTGAGAAAGATAGATGCTTAGGTTAAATGTTTATTGTTCTCTAAATATTCCTATTCCGGAACATATTAAGCTTGGGAGTAGTTATGGTTCAGGCTTACCTAAGTTCCGTGGTGGACCCAAGCTGCCTCGTCGGGTTTCAGTCAGGGCGTTAAAGGATGAGATGGACGGTGGTATGAGCGGCGGCTTTCAAGGCCGGAGCTGGGAACCTGGCTTGGAAATTGAGGTCCCATTTGATCAAAGACCGGTATGTTCTGCGCATTTACTGTAACTAAAATCTCAAAGTTCCTTTGAAAGCATGGAAAAGCTTGTGATTTGCTAGGCATACATGGATTCTGAGTCGGATGTAACATGTCTTGTAGGCTATCTAATCTATGCTGTTATCAATGCATTTCTTATATATATATATATATGATCATACTCACCATTATCTGTTTGGTGAAATAGGTGAATGAGTACTCGTCCCTGAAAGATGGACCTCTCTATTCATGGGGCGAACTGGGACCAGGCCAATTTTTCCTTCGACTAGGAGGACTCTGGCTGGTAACTTTCACGGTTCTTGGAGTCCCAATAGCAGCTGCAAGCTTTAATCCTTCAAGAGTAATGTTATTCAGACTCGTCATTTTCCTTAATTATTTATGTTCCAACACATTGGAACAAGCATACCCTTATCGAAAACATTCCGGTACGACACAGTATAATTGGTCCAAATAACGTTCTAATTCACACCTTGCAGGAACCTTTAAGATTTGTGCTTGCAGCTGGAACAGGAACTCTCTTCCTCGTGTCACTGATTGTATTAAGAATTTATCTGGTATGTTTATCTTCTTCAAGTTTTTAGACTGTTTCAGTCATGGCCATTTGTTAATCATTCCGGTGGGTATAATTGTGTTTGCCATGTATATCTAAGAAACATGCCGGCTTCAATATGCTTGTGATTTATACATGAAAAGATTATAGCTTTGCATCAACGTAGTAGTCTCATCATTTATGCAGAACTATTTTGTTTCGGTATATTCATGTGGAGTATAAACAGAAAGAAGCATTTTTATTGAGACTTGAACACATTGGGGCCTTTGATTCATTCAACTGTTTCCTTGATTAGATGGATGGAATCAAAACATAATATAACTCAAGTAGCTGTAACCATAAAAGCATGATCCATTTGAATAAATTTGAGAGGCTAAAAGTCTGATAAGCACCAGTAAAAGCACCATAGGACTAGTTTTTAATAGTAGGAATGGGTGAAATTTTTAATAGATGATCAGTTTGCTCTTTGATCTAATGTACAGAGATTAATATGTCTATTTCTTCAGTAGAGAAGGCAAAATGCAATCCGACTCCTAGTACAGGGGCGTCCATGATAATTTTACTGCTCAGCACCATAAAATTTTCCAAAATTAACGCAACAAAAGAATGACTTAGCTTGCATCTTCGTTCTTGATTTAACCGTATAAGCCCAAAGTTCGGAGAATAAATTTGCTTGAACTTCAAAACATGAATATATTCTGCATGATGCAGGGGTGGAGTTATGTTGGGGATAGACTTTTGTCAGCAGTAATACCTTATGAAGAGACTGGCTGGTATGATGGTCAAATGTGGGTTAAACCACCTGAGGTTCGTAGTTTCTAAACCAAGAAAATTACAACCTTCAAACCTTCTTTTTTTCATTTTCTACAGTTGCAAATAAAACAACAAGAATGAAATTCTTCATCATACTCTTTTAAGATACACCATCAAAAGCTTTTGCAGATACAGTTTCATCAGCTCAAGTGATATCGTTTAATTCCTTTTCCATTTCCAGGTCCTGGCTCGTGACAGACTGCTGGGCTCTTATAAGGTACTATCACATTCATATTCTGATTATGAAAAAGCCATGAAAGCTTGACATTAGAAAAATGTTGGCCTCCAGGTTAAACCAGTTATCAAGCTGTTGAAGCAGACACTAGTGGGAACAGGGGCTTTGCTTGTTACATCAGTATTTCTATTTATCTTCGCTACACCAGTGGAAGATTTCTTTAAAACAGCATTTGTCACAAAGGATGCACCATCAAACGTTGTTGCTTCAAAAACCAACACAAAGTTCAACATAAGGTAACATGGATGTGACATATGTGAAGAATCAACACAAGGTTCATATTTACAGCAACACTTTCCATGTGTATATACTGTGTAGGAAAGAAGAGTTGCTTCGACTTCCGGTTGAGGTTAAGGACGATGACGATCTAGCGGCGGCTGCAGCAGAGGCTGCTGACGGAAGACCAGTGTACTGCAGGGATAGATATTATCGTGCATTAGCAGGTGGGCAGTACTGCAAATGGGAAGATCTGTTGAAGTAGTTAGTTTGATTGAATTCTGGGTTTGGGGAATGGAGACCTTGAAATATCTCCTTGGATTTTTATATGGTTAATTTGCTTTCAAGATTGTAGCTAAAAGATGTAAATGCCATTTTTTCTTTTTTGCAATTATTACATGACATTCAGAAAGTTTAATGAAACAGATGGGGAAAAGAAATCCAAATGTCATGATCTGTTCATAATTACACTGTAGCGTATATAAGCCTAATTCTGCCTACTGTAAACCAAAAAGAATTCCTCCCTTACGATATAACTCTGTTCTCCATGCACCATGTTTGTCTGTATTGAATATAAATCATACAAAGTTTTTGTTTTGGTAGGATGAAGTAGTTGGTATTTGTTCCTTTCAATAATATCACTTATAAATATTGTCGAAACTATTTTTATTTTAAAAAATAAAAATAAAAATTAAGAGTCGATGAAAATTTAGAGTCGCCACCAATCTTTTATTGAGGTGTGATTGGATCACCTAAAAAACAGCTTTGGTCTACGAGTTTTAAAAAAACGGGTTTGGAAGTCAGTTACGTACGAGGAAGGATTAGCACCCCTGTAACGCCCAAAAATTGGTACTAAGTTAATTAATTAATGTCTTAATGTCGAGAGTTAATAAATATGATCCTTAGTTAAATTATTTATTAAGACGCCCTCATTTTGAAACGGAAAACATCACACCCAATACGTTAGGGCACGATATTTTATTTCTTCAAAATGAGTTTGTCCAAAAAAAAACTCGTGTGATAAAATTTAAGAAAATATTTAATTGTTTAAAATTTATGAAGAAATCGCAGCCCAATACGTTAGGGCACGATTTCTTAAAATCCCAAACATTTAATATTTCCTTTATTTTTTAAAAAAAAATCTTTGTCTCGAGAAATCAACGTGTTACATCCAATACGTTACGACACAACATATTGAATTCCCGATGACAAGTTTTATTTTGTTTGATCAAAGAGTAATTCTCGATTGTTAGATTCAACGAAGAAAATCGGAACCCAATACGTTAGGGCTCAACTTTCTTGAAAATCCTAAATACGAGTATTATCTCTATTTTGAAAAGTTCTATTTTTAAATTCGAGTAAAAAGATGACGTGATTGAATGTATGCATAAATGTTACAATAACGAATAAATCAATGGCATAGAAACAATATAAACAAATAAATAAACGAAATGAAAAAACAATAATCCATGACATGCAAAATATTAAATGTATAAATGTAAACACAATTAAATAACGAATGAAGAAAGCAAACAAAATAAATAAAGAAAAGAAGATATATAATATGCACATAGAAATTATGAAGATTAAAAAATATACATATGGTTTATAAATAAATTTTAGGGTTATAGAACTTATATATATATACAATACATAATATACTTATGAAAATAAAGAAAAATAGATAAACATATATATATAGATTATAAAATAGGTGTTTAAAAATATATATATTTGAGCATTTTTTAAAAAGAATAAACATCCATCTATATATAAATAAAAAACATTCGTTGAAAAAAATATATATACACATATACATAAAAAAAAAACTAATTAATAATTACATTATATATAAAAAATATATACATATATATATATATAGGGAAATAAATGGGTACATAAAAAATATATATATAGAAAAAAATATTAAATAATAATTACAATATTAAAAATAAAAATAAATATACGTATATATATAAAAATGTTCGTTTAAAAAATATAAATAAATAAATAAAAACAACAAATATACATATATATATATATATATATATAGATAAAAATAATTGCAAAAAAGGAATAATTACATTATGGAAATTAATTAATTTAAAAAATATATATATAAAGAAAAAAACTAAATTGAACCGAATATGAAAAATCTGGGGCAAATCAGAAAATAAATGAAGTCACAAGGACTAAATTGAACATGAGCATAATAACGGAGGGATTGGAAGGGAAATTTTTCCTTTTCCTCTAAACGGCGTCGTTCCATAGGGACCAGATTGAAATTGAAACTAAATTAAAGGGCGAATTTTAAAAAATAAAATAAAAATACTTAATTGTAAAAATGTTAAAAGGCGGAGGGGCTAAAAGCGCAATTTACCCCTCCACTCAAAAACACGCGGATCCCAGGCCGGGTCGGGTCGAATTCGGGTCGGCCTCCCAAAACGACGCCGTTTTGGGCGTCTGGGGGCCTCTCCAAAACGGTACCGTTTTGGTACCCAATAAAAGACCCAAACCTTTCAAAAAAATCATTTCAAAGCCAAAAAAAAAAAAAAAAAATCCTTTTTTTAAAAAACTCTCCCCCCAGTTCGTCCGGCCTCTAGTCCGGTCATCGGCCGGTTGACGACCACCGCACCGGCCGCCGATCTCCAGCACCGGCGCTGCTGTCTGCGGTGGCCGAAAAAGGGAAAAAAACCCTAATCGGTCTCTTCGACCTCCCTAAACCTTCAAAAAACTACTGAAAGAGCCCTAACTCCTCGTGAGTCTTTTCGATTTCCAACCGTTCTCGGCGATTCCAGGCACCTCTTCAGGTTGTTTTCTTCCTCTTTCTTTATTTAGCTTATTTTATTCGAATGAAAATAAAAAATAACAATAGATTAAAATAAAGCAAAAATATAAAAAAAACTGTAAATGTAAACCTAGGATTGATTTTTGCTCTGTATTGTATTCTCTGTTTTGTTTTTGAAAATAATCGTGTTTTTTTATTATTGATTTTTCCCCCTTATTACAATCTATCAATGGCTTTTTTATAGCCATAATAATAAAAAAGTAAAGAAACAAATCTATCGATATATTTTGATTTGCAATCTTTTCTTTCCATATACTGCTATTGGCTTTCTTGATGTGTAGGTACGGGGACGCGGGGACTTCGGCTCGTGCGGGCTAGGTGGCTACGGCGTGAGACTCACCCCAGAAACCCTAAGGTTTCTGATATTGTGTTGGGCCATTGCCTCGGACCTTTGCTTATTTCTGGTTTTGGGCTACATAGGCTCGTTGTAATTTGGGTTGTTTTACCCGGGCCAAAATCGGGTATTACAAATATAATATACCTTACCATTAAATTTAACATTTGTTAATTATCCTGTTAAATTTCAATAATTAGAAACTCCCCCACTTTTCCAAGAATCAGTTAGATGCACTTCTTTTTTGCCTATATATTCTATATGGTGTGGATAAGTGATCCAGCAATCAGAACATTTCGTAAGCATGTATCCTCAAAATCATGTTTTGAATTACGGCGGTGGACATATTTTAATCAATTTTCTGTATTCAGATTATAATAATTTTAATCAATTATGATAAGAAATCAATAAAAGTTACCTTAAAAAAAAAAACCACATAATAAGGTGGTTTTTAAAATATACATATGATGAATTTGAACCCACACTAATTGAATTGGTAAAATCTTAAATTAATCACTAAACCAAAACTTCATTTTAATGTATTTTATACAATTTATTAACAATTATAGTACATTTAATATTTTTAATAATGATGTATTTACTTGTTTAAATTTTGTTTTACTTACAATTTAATCTATTTTTTAATTTAATATTGTACATATTTCGTGTGTTATTATGATTAATTAGTTTCAAACTATACAGTTCATTATTTATAGTATATTATTTTTAAACACACATCTATGTCCTAAATTCGTGGTTTTCACACGCATATTCGTATGATAATATTTCTAGTCATAGATTAAGCCTTTTACTGAGTTGGTGCCACCCACCAACTAGGTCCCAAGTTAGCCAGGGAATTACCAAAAAAAACCATTTTATTTGTAAAGTAAGTTATATGATTATGTGAGTGTTTTCGTCTTTTTTATATTTTTATAAATTAATAAAAATTATCCATAATAAGATTTGAACCAGGAACACAATGCATATATATATTTTTTATTTATCATTTAAAATAAAGCAAATTTTAATTTCTATTTGAAGCTTTAATAAGTATATATATGTTTTAATTTTTTTATATATCTATGTATATGAATGATGTTGTTGATTAAGTTAGTATCATAAATGAACACGATACCAACTCCGGATTGATGACAAAAAAGTGATATACAATTGTATTCATTTAATATTCTTAATCAAATGTGTTCTTGTGTTTATACATTAGCATGAAATCAAACTTTTTATTATTTATTGCATATTACTTTTAAACACATCTAAATTCTAAATATGTTATTTTTATACATATACATGTGCGATAGAATTTCTAGTTTAAATTATTGTTATGTTACACAATATGATACGACATAAACTAACAATTATGTGACTTAATAAAAATGTGATACGTGGTACAAAGCAACATATCGGCTTTGTTACACTAGTATTTGTACAAAATAATTACAAAAGATAAAAAAGCAAAAAAATATTAAAAAATTGTTTTTTTAATTTATGAAAACTTATTATTATAATATATAAATTATATAAAATAAAATTTATTTTAAAATAAAAAGGAAAAATAAAAATTTTGAAATAATAAAAAATTCTGAATATAAAAAATTATAGAAAATACTAAAATATACATACATTCTAAAAAAAATTATTAAAAAATGAATATTTTTAATTAAAGTTTTAGACTATTAAAAAAAGTTTACAAATTCAATATATATAAGTTATAGAAAATTCAAACAATTCAAATATAATATTTTAAAGTTGATTAAGTATTAACTTAATTTTGTACCATTGCTATTGTAGTAATCGGGAGAATGTAGATTTGAGTACACTGAAGTATTTTTTTTTTTCTGATTTAAGAGTTCAATAAGAAATTATAGGTAATAGGTTGACTTTGTATAAAAAATAATATTTAAAAATCAAAAGTTTAAACATATATTATTTACTTTAAAAAAATTAAGAAAAATTCAAAATATATATATATATAATTTGATGGACATTGACCAATATTGACCACATCAAGACTCATCAACCAATGCAAGGCAACAAAGTTCAATGTTGATCAACCTAATAAACTTTTATTTTAAATGTATAAAACATTTCATTTTTTAAAGATATCTTTTAGGATTATTTGAATATTAATAATGGCTTGGTATGCAAATTCCGCTTTATGTGATGTTTCATTTTTTTTATTGAGTTATATCGTAGTTGCACAAAAAACTATAATAGAATAATAGTTTGAATACCACTTTTAAGTGTTCGGATAGATTGAAAATATTGGAAATAAGGAAGTAAGAAAAAGAGTTATTTGATCCAAGTTTATTTCTCTATTTTTGAGCATTAAGATATCTAAGTGCCAAAGTGGGGGTTCATCTTAATAAGTGGTTTCAAGAGCCAAGGTTGAAGAAGTGTTAATTTTCTTAGTGTGCTTTGTGATTATAGTATTATCTGATCTTCCACATCAAAAAAGAAATTTTCAATGTTGCTTGAAGATTGTCCTCAATTGTTAGAAAGAAGTGTGATAATGTGAAAGTGCATGTCCAGGAAAGGTTCTGACTAGGAAACACTTGATATTCGAAAGTATCCATTGTGACCCACCTCTCTTTCCTAATAACCTACCTGGTGCATTGTTCATAGACTACATTTACTATTTCGGTATTTAATTGTGATGTTAAGTTTCCTAAGGTTTCATATAGAGAATTTTGATGGAAAGATTAATTTTAATTTGTGGCAAGTACAAGTAAAAGATTTGTTGATACAATATAGGTTACAAAAGGAATTGAAGGGAAAGCCAACCAATAAGGATTCTAGAAAGGTTTGGTTGTTGGAAAAACCCCAACTTGAAAATGATTTTTTGTCACAACAAAAATATAAAAAATTGAAAATCGAGCCGGGTTGTGATATTTTTAGCAATAAACTTTTCCCAAAAGTACCTGTGTTTTGTGTGAGATGGATCCTTGTCATTCTCGACTTTTAACCGAATGACCTTCTCCACTATTCTTGTACTACGAATCACTTTAAGTGTGAGTTCGAACAATCACGAATCAAATACAGAATCAGAAATTTTTTTCTTACTTTCTGTAGGAAAGTAAATCTCTTTCTATAGAAATCGATAGAAATGTTATGTCACACCCTAGAAATTACGAATCCAATTAAGAGTGAGATAATGTATGTTAATTATGTTTTGGGCCCGCCATGACAGATTAATCTGCCATTCGGTTGGTTGGTTGGCAAGTTAGAGTTTTGGCGCATACTAGCGTTAAACCATCCGCCCATTGGCACTACCTAAAGAATTGATCGCAGGATGTTTTCGGGAAAAGAAAGATTTCACCCAAGAAAATGCGTGCCTATAAAAGGGGGTACCCCCCAAAGTTTTGCCTAAACACTAAGAGACTGTCAATTGTATGAGGAAATTGTAGGATATTTAATTGTCTTTAAGACCATGCCAAACGAGAGTCTCCACCAAGATATAGTATGCCCGACTTGTCGATTATTATTCAATTGGATCTCATATCGGGTTAGTTGGGAGTTGTTGGGATTCTTCAACAATAGAAGGCAGAGATCAAAGTAAAGAGCAGAGTAGCAAAATGAATGAAAAATTACTTGTACTCAATATCAAGCCAACTAAAAAAAATCATCATGTGCAGCATGGTTGGCCATTTCTCAACAAGGGCAAATTAGATTAATTTGACCTCCCCATGACTGGTCAACAGTGAGGATTAATCTTCGCTAGATTTTATTTTACCTACCGTGGATTTACTAGAGAAATCAGGGGATCGAGAATATATTTATGGGAAATGGACACTTCGAATGGTTTTTGGCTATCTACTTAATGTTCATGTTCTTCTTTCTAACCAACATTCTCTTCTTCCTCTTCGTTAAGGTCGAACTAAGATAGATGATTCAACTTTTTGGTAAGTTTTACGACTTTGCACGATATGACTATAAAAGGGAATAATGTTACATAAAGGCACTACATGGGGGTTGTTGTAGTTGAAATATTAGTAAAATGTCTGTAATGAGGATTCTAATGGAAATCTTATGATCGTTTAAGCATTTGCTACTGCTAGATCGAGAAGGACTATCGAAGCAAAAGCTCTGAGCTGAGGTAAAGGTTGGTCTCTGGTGAGTCTCTAAACCTAACTCTTGCATGTAATTTAATTATGCGAATACAAGTCTTTGAGAGATATCTAAAAATACATAAATGAGGTGAACAATGTGCAACATGGTATGACGTTGTGTGATATAAGGTGTTGTCACTAGCGTGTGTGTACTCCTTGTCTAATACTTTCTTATTATATGGGTTCAATACCTGAAAATTTCGTGTTGTGTAAAAAAGTGAGAAAGAGACCTATTTGTGTTGCCTCCTGTAGGGCAGGTATATTGCTAACCGGATAGACAGATCACTGTGAAAATGAAGATTTATTGTGTAGCCTCTGGTAGAGTAGCTGTAATCCTAACCAAACCGGTAGATCATGAAATAAATCTGTGGAAAGTCCATGACCATGGCATCATATGATAATATGCTAAGAGGGCGTTAAGGTATAAGACCATGAGGGAAAAGCCACATGGCATCCATTGAGATGGTTCACCAGGACGGTAAACACAAAATTCTCTAAAAAAACTTTGTGGTGAATTCTCTAGAACGCCTTTGTGGCAAATTCTCTAAAACGCCTTTGTGGCGAATTCTATGAAAAGCCTTTGTGGCGAATACTTTAGAATGCCTTTGTGGTGAATTCTCTGAAATGTCTTTGTGGCGAACTCTCTTTGGAAGCCTTTGTGGTGTGTTACTTGGGAAATTCGTAGAGTGCATTCTATAATTATCAAGTAGAGAGAGACTAGTCTGCCTTGCATGAGATTTGGGTATAATGGTGAGGCATATTCTGATAGAGTAACCAACTGATAAAACTGCTTTAGTAACCTGCCATGACAAGGAACTGGAGAAATCTGGAATGTGTGTGGTGTAAGAGCCTGCCATATTTAAGAACTATTGAATTCTGTAAGGGGTCATTTGGAATTTCTATTAAAAGATTAAACTGTTATATTATTCCAATAAGTTCGTTTATATGGACTAATTTGAAGGTATAAGATATCAAGTATTTTGGTAATTGTTGGAGTATGTAAAGAAATCCACCAAGAATAGTATTAGTTAGGTATCAATTTGAAAATCGTATCGAGCTACAAACTACAAGGGAATGGTGTAATGGGATTCAAAATTATGATGTATGGTCTTGAGATCCGTCAATTTAGTGAAAGGAGTATAAGACAGTTAAATGCAGTGATTAACGTATGGTTATCCGCCAATCAAGAATCAGAATTGTATCCACCAATGTCTAAAAAGAAACTCAAACCCTTGAGTCGAAAAGATTCTACGACCCCGTAAAAAGGTAATTATGAGAGAGACCCACTAAGTTCCTTGGAACTTATATGCATGTTTTTGGTATGTAGGTATGTGAATTGGACCAATCAGTCGGGAGGGACCAAGCTAGGGATTCGCCATGGTGGAAGACCAGGGGAAACATTATGCATATAAAGGAATCCTTATAAAAACATGTTTTTCAAATGATAAATAGTAATACCCGCTACAAATATGTTTGTCTATTTGAGCAATTTGTTGTATGGTCTTATTTTATCTTTAAAAGTTTTGTGACAAACAAATAATGTATTATTAAAACCTATGGTTTTAGAAAGGAATTTAAATAAATAAGAGGTATATTCAGTATGGCTTTTGTTGCTTGTAAATTTTAGCTAAGTAAGTATTGTGATGTCTTATACTTGGATCAAGTAAATCAGGTTAGGTAAAAGGCGTTACATGTTATTACCGGAAAATAAAATTTATAATTAAAAATAAATTCTGACTATTTTTAGACAGAATAACAATATTGAAAACTTCGTGTAAATAGTTCTACTAGTGCCATTTATTTAAATATAGAGATAGAAGAATCATTGTTGAATTAGTAGAATACAAATAATATTTATCTTATAGAAAAACAAGTCCCCTAGTTCTTCTAGGAGAGAGGGGCGACTAAACCTAGTTAATTATACTAAACAAGTCCCTTATACTTATTATGATGTGTTTTGGGTCTCTCCTGTATTGGATCCAATTACATGTGCTTCTTGGACTTTTAACACAACACTTTATAATTTAATCCAACTCAATACATGTTTTCTATTTCCCAAAATAATTATTATTTATTAAATTAAATTTTCAACTAATTTACTTTGGCAACTCAATTTTAATTTTGTTAAAGTCACAACAACTTTACCGTAAAAGAACCTATAAGAAAATATATTTAATTTCCATATTTAACAGATTCACAATGACCAACTAATTTAATTTCATTTTCAAACTTTAATTATTTACTTAAATAATAATTCGAAAAACTTAAATTAATTCTTAGTTCATTTCTATACTTAATGAGAAACCACATTCATTTCCGAATGTAAGACATTTCTTTAACTTTATCATTTCTATCCATTTTTTTTCATTTGATTCTAAATGCAATTCATTTTTGGTTTTAATAAGCTAGCGTAACTACCGAATGGACATATGTAATTAAGGCGCAAATGATTTATAATTAAGTTTTAGCTTTTTGCCTATTAATTATAGTCACAAAGTTATTCTACTATAGTAATGTTACTGAGCTCTCCCCAATTATATACCATTACAAAAGCTATTCGATTAGTGCTCATCCAATGATCTTGTCATAAGTGTGCTACCCACATAGGATAACCTTAATATCTTTGGGATAAATTTGTTCTCCCAATATGATTCTATTTTACCTAATGGTAACCATTACATCATCTTTCATGAAAAGTCAATTACTATCGAATAGTAATTAATTTATTCATCAAAAAGTCAAATGACTTGTGGTCACGTTCACTTTTCATTTATCATGTAATGCCAATGAGAGGATACCATTTACCCATTACTTTGGCTATGAATTCCACTAGTGTGAATAGTGTTATGTATTGCAGAAGTCGTATACCCAACGCACTAGCTTTTGGTTCATTATCTATTTGAACTCAGGTTTTTACTTATTATAACACCCCTATCCTGTCTCCGTTGCCAGATTAGGGTTACAAAGTTTTATTGATCAAAACAGAACAATTTTCTTTAAAATAGAAATAATTATACAAATTAAATTCTAACACATAACAATTTAATCAAAACATGGAAAAATACACTTATGGACCTTAAATCAAGCCTACGGGACCTTAAACATAGTTTGGAAACAATCTGGGATTAAATCGAAATAAATTAGAAAATTTCAGAAAAACTTGAAAATTTTGTAAACAGGGGTCAGACGGTCGTGTGGCTAGGACATGTGACACAGTCCAGACCATGTGAACATTCGAAGTCTAGACACACGGCCATGTCCCAGCCTGTGTGTCTGCCCATGTGGGTATTTGAAATACAGCACACGACCGTGTCGCATGCCGTGTGGCAAACCGTGTGTGTATTCGAAATTGGGTCACCCAGCCGTGTCGCAGGCTGTGTGCCAGACTGTGCCAAAACTGAATTGAGACACACGACTATGTCGCAGGCCATGTCTCAAACCGTGTGAAACCTGCACTTAAAACAATAAAAATACACGACCATGTGACAGCCCGTGTCCCAGGCCATGTTCTCCATTTTCAACCCCTAAATCAATCCAATTCAAGCATCATTACTTGCACATTAAGACATACCACAACTAGCCTATTTCACAAAAACAAATTCAAAACACTAATTAGATGTCAAATATTTGTTCATCCTATGTCTAATCAATATGCCATCAAAAGGCACCTCAAATCACACACCAATTCAATTCATGAACAAGTTGCAATAAGAACTAAGCTTTACCTTTAGTTAACCATTCATGCCTAAAACCACCAATCTAATTGGCCAAAATATAGGCATACTCAACAAGCAACCATTTCAAATCATCATCACCAAATATATATACCATTTAGGATCAACATAATCATAACCAACACAAATACACATCCAAAACCAAGCACATCACTAGATATTCCAAAATAACTTAAAAATTTACAAATCAACAACAAAACACCTATATACATGCCACATTCCAAAATGAAATACAAAAGCTAACAAGATGGTTGGATAGTGTGAGCTCCAATTCGATTCGCTCGCAAAATGACAACTACAATAAAACCACAAACAAACACAAGCTTAAGAAGCTTAATAAGTTCATAGTTTAAACATCATTTAACATATAAACAAACAAGAACATAATTTCTAATTCCTGATAACCAAATACAAATTCACACCCTATTAGTATTTATTCATGTATAACATAATAACACCTTTCTAAGAATCAACCAATTCCATTAATCAAATTATCTCAATGTAACCATCCACATTTATAATAAGAATTTCATCTCAACATTTATTACTTAAAAACATCATAAATATGCAAAAACAATAAGTAATTGAGCTATAAATCAATTAACACTTATCCCAATGAACTATAGTAACTTGACTTAAATACCCGGGTAACTACACCACACCAAGGTCATCATAGATGTGTAACAGAGGCATCGAAATGCAGGTAGAGGCACGATTGTGCAATCAGAGGCACCGTAGTACAAATAGAGACACCGAAGTGTAAACAGAGGCACCGGAGTGAGAATAGAGGCACCGAAGTGCAATCCTGCACAAGTGACTTACCCTATTGGCATGCCAGTCGTATCCTAGTCGTTTACTACGTTCAAATGAGTAGTTAACTGAATTCAACACATTAACAGATTAGAGTCACTTCCGTAATATTCATACCTATTCTAAGAATTCAAGGTGTTCATTCTAAGATTTCATCATTCATAATTGCATCCATTTCTCAAAAATTACAAAATCCATTCATACTTATTAGTAATCAATACACAATTCATATTTCAAATTAATATATTTAACTAATTCAAAAAAACATTAATTTAAATATAATACAATTTAATTCATTTATACTATGAACTTACCTACAATCCACTTCCGATCAATTCGCACTGACTACTTCGTAATTTTTCCCTTTCCTTGGTTATTGTCTTTTTTACTCAGTTCTTGATCTATATAGTAATTAAATTCAATTTATTAAATTCACATATATTACAAACTCAATTCAATGCATGAGACCCTAAATTTTCCATTATTTACACATTTTCCCTAAACTTTTACACTTCTCACAAATTAGTCCCTAATCTTGAAATTTCAAATTTATCCAAATTTCACAATTTCCCAAGCCAACCAAATTTCTTCCTAAGCTAGAACAGTCCACAATTATTCATAATTGACAAAAATTCCATGAAATTTTAAATATTCTATCAATTTAATCCTTTAACTAAAACTATCAACAATCACTTAATAAACTAATTCTAATCAACAACCAATACTTCAATTTCATCAATTAACATCAATAATAACAAAGATTCATCAATGGAAAATTTCAAAATCTTTAATAGTTTTGAAAATGAAGGTTCAGGTTAGCTGGACCTAGTTGCAATGATCTCAAAAACATAAAAAAATTAAAAGAAATGAGCTCAAAATGGAATTACATGCAAAAGGGAGCTATGACTGAACCTTTCAAGCTAAAAAATAGAAAGCTGGACCTAGTTGCAATGATCTGAAAAACATAAAAAAATTAAAAGAAATGAGCTCAAAATGGAATTACATGCAAAAGGGAGCTATGACTGAACCTTTCAAGCTAAAAAATAGAAAATCCTCTTTTAATTTTCAGTGGAAGAAACATTAGAGAAGATGATGATAAATTTTGATTTAATTATTCATTAGTTTAGCTTTATTTAATTACAATTTCACCCTTTTAATAAACATAGATTTTAACAATTTAAAAGCCATTAACCGTCCATCTATATTCACTATGGTCTAATTACTACATAAGTCCTCTCTCATTTAATAATTAAGCCACTTAATCCTTACAATTCAATTATGATTAGATTTTGTGACTTTTACAAATTAGTCATTTTCTTAAATTAACTAAATAAATAATAAAATCAGCTGACCAAATCTTAATACGACAATCACATAACCATAATAATATTAAATACCTATAAATTATGGACTCATTAGCCGAAATTGTGGTCCCGAAACCATTATTTCTGACACCATTGAAAAAATGGATTGTTACAACTTTCCCCCTAAAGAAATTTTCGTCCTCGAAAATCTTACCAGAGAAAAAGTTTGGATATTGGGATTTCATGGTTTCTTCTATTTCCCACGTAGCTTCTTCTATCCTATGTTGATGCTATAAGACTTTAACTAACGACATAATTTTGTTTCTCAACTCCTTTATTTCCCGAGCTAAAATCTTCACAGGCTCATCATCATTAGTCAAATCGGGTTGTAATCCAATTTTATTCATAGTTAAAATATGTGACGGGTCAGATTAGTAACGACGAAGCATTGAGACGTGAAATACATTATGGATTTTGTCTTGTTTTGACGGTAATGCCAAATGATAAGCCACTGGTCTGATTCTTTCTAAAACTTCATACGGTCCGATAAATGTTGAACTGAGCTTTCCTTTTATGCCTAAACGCAACACTTTCTTCCAGGATGAGATTTTCAGGAGCACTTTCTCACCAATAGAAAATTTTATATATTTATGTTTCAAATCGGCATAGTATTTTTGACAATCAGGCGTAGCTTTCAAATTTTCATGAATGATTCTAACTTTATTTTCCACTTCTCGTACCAAATCAACCCCAACTAGCTTTCTTTCATTTAATTCAAACCAGTACAATGAACTTCTGCATTTCCAGCCATATAAAGCCTTGTACGGTGCCATTTTTATGCTCGATTGATAATTGTTATTATAGGCAAATTTAGCTAATGACAAGTACTGTTCCTAACTATCTTCGAACTCAACAATACAACATCGCAACATATATTCTAAAATCTATATTACTCACTCAGACTGACCAGTTGTTTGCGAATGAAAAGTAGTACTAAAATTTAATTTGGAGCTTAAAGCCTCGTGAAACTTACCCCAAATTCTAGAGGTAAACCTCATATCGTGATCTGATATAATCGACAATGGTACACCGTGCAATCTCACAATTTTTGCAACATATAACTTTACCAACTTATAGAGTGAATAATCAGATCTAACAGGTATAAAGTGAACAGATTTCATCAATCTATCAACTATAGCCCAGATTGAATCTTTTCTGTTCAGAGTCAATGATAACCCTGAAACAAAATCTATAGTGATACACTCCCACTTCCACTCTGGAATCATCATAGGCTGTAACAAAATCGACGAAAATTGATGTTCGACTTTCACCTACTGACATACCAAACATCTAGATACAAACTCTGTTATTTCACGTTTCATGCCAGGCCACCAATAACGTTGCTTCAAATCGTTATACATTTTGGTACTCCTAGGGTGAACCGAGTAAATACTATTGTGAGCTTCATTTAACAACATTTTTCTTAATTTGGAATATTTTGGTAGACAAAGACATCCACAGAAATATAAACAATCATCAGTTCCAATATCAAAATCAATTGTTTGCTTGTTTATTACAGCTTCACATTTCATTAACAATTCAGATTCATTCTTTTGGAGTTCTTGAATCTCTGATAGAAGTACTGACCTCACTTTCAACTCAGCCAAAATGGAACCATTGCTTATCCATCGCTAAGCTTGCATTCAAAGCTCTCAAGGCAAACAAAGATTTACAACTCAACGCATCTAGTACAACATTAGCTTTCTCGAAATATTCGTCAACTATTAACTCATAATATTTTAATAATTCAAGCCACCTTTATTGCCGCTAGTTTAAATCCTTCTGAGTTATCAGATATTTTAGACTTTTATGATCAGTAAAAACGTGATATTTTTCACCATATAAATAGTGTCGCCAAATCTTTAACGCAAACACAACTGCAGCGAGTTCCAATTGTGTGTCGGATAATTCTATTCATGAGGTTTTAACTGTCTCGAGGTATAAGCAATCACTTTCCTGTTCTGCATCAGAACACAATCTAAACCAGAAAAAGATGCATAACTATAGACTGTAAATTGTTTTCTAGTTTCAGGCTAGGTCAACACTGGAGCTTCAGTCAACATATTTTTGAATTGATCAAAACTCTTCTAACATTTATTGGACTAGACAAAATTAACATCTTTTTGCAATAAATTTGTCATCAAAGCTGCTAAAATAGAAAAGTTTTTAACAAAACACCAATAATATCCCTCTAAGCCCAAAAAGCTACGAACCTTAGTAACATTCTTCAGAACTTTCCAATCAATAATTGTCGATATCTTATTCAGATCAACCCAGATACCGTCAGCAGAGATTATGTGACCCAAAAATCTAACCTCCCGTAATAAAAATTCGCATTTACTGAATTTCGCATAAAGTTGTTTTTCACGCAGAGTTTGCAACACAAATTTCACATGCTTGGCATGATCTAACTCGTTCATCGAATATATCAAAATATCATCAATGAATACCACAACAAGCTGATCTAAATACGACTAGAATACTCGGTTCATCAACTCCATAAATGCAGTAGGAGCATTAGTCAAACCAAATGATATTACTAAAAACTTATAATGTCCATATCAAGTTCTGAATGCAGCTTTCAGTACATCAAGATCTTTAACTCGTAATAGATAATATTCGAATCGCAAATCAAATTTAGAAATTACTATAGCTCCCTTTAACTGATCGAACAAATTATCAATGTGAGGTAACGGATATTTATTCTTGATAGTAACTCGATGTAGTTGCCGATAATCTATACATAATCTATCGACCCATCTTTCTTTTTCACAAACAGAACTAGAGCACCCTAAGACAACACACTCGATCGAATGAAACTGTGGTCTAACAATTCCTACAACTGTACTTTAAACTCTTTCAACTTAGTAGAAGCCATTCTATACAGAGCTATTGAAATTGGAGATGTTCCTAGCACAAGTTCTATTACAAATTCAACTTCTCTATTCGGCGGTAACCCTAGTAATTCTTCAAGGAAAACATTAGCATACTCTTTAACTACTGGTACTTGATCGATTTTTGATTATGCCACTCGCGAATCAAGGATAGATGCCAGATAAGCGTCACACCATTTTTTAATAAACTTTTGAGCTAACAATACCGAAATCACATTTGTCATGCAATTTGTCCCATCAGCGTTTACATAAATAAATTCACCACTCAAACATTTCAAACTAACCTTCTTCCTTCGACAACTCACTATTGCATCATGTTCAGACAACCAATCCATTCCTAAAATAAGATCAAAATCATCAAACGGTAATAGCATCAAATCAGCAGGAAAGTCGTAACCCCGAACTTTCAGTGTAAATAACTTACAAATTTGGTTAACTAAAACACATTAACCAAGTGGATTTGTTACCTTAATTGTATAATTAGTTGACACAATGGGTAAATTCCTTTTTTCTACCAATGTAGTGCTTATATATGAGTGTGTTGACCCATGGTCAATTAATGCATATACATCAATATTAAAAAGAAAGAAAGTACCAGAAATGACATCTATAGTAGAAGCTTATTCTCGAGCTCTAATTGTATACGCTGTAGTAATTCTATCGTGTCCAGGTCATCTACCTCTCTGCGGAGTAGCTTTAGGCTTGGCTGTCTGATTTCCTGAGTCATTATGTCATTTTGGATAATCTCTGAGAAAATGATTAAAAGATCCACATCGGAAACAAATTCCTAGCTTAGCTCAACATTCGTCGAAATGTCTTTTACCATATTATCCACAAGCAATCTTTTCTACATTTCTTACACTTCCTACACTAGCATTCGGTGAATTAACAAACCTCAAATTATTATGTTTAGGTCTATTTCTATCAGTGAGCCTTAAAGGAATGGTCAATCGATTAGCATCACGGAACATCTTCAATGGAAAAGTCTGAGCTGGTTTGGACAGTCCTCTTTTACTGAAATCTCAAGATCTCAAATCAGACTACATTTTACTTTTGCGGATCTCTTCAACTTTCTGAGCATGTTTTGAGAGCTCCACAAATTCGCGTAATTTCAATGCTCTGATCGACATTCAGATTTCATCATTCAACTCTTCTTCAAATCTAATGCACATCTCTTCATTTCATACAATATTATGAGCATACTATCTTAAATGTACAAACTCCCATTCATACTTGACTACTAATCGATTCCTTGTTTCAATTCGAGAAACTCTTTCTTTTTCTTGTCAAGATACAACTAGCTAACGTGTAACACCTCTAACTTGTCTCTATCACCAGATTAGGGTTACTGAGTATTACAATACAATTCAAAACATTTAGATTCAAATAAAAACAATTACACAGATTATCTTATATCATTCAATAATTTATACACATTTAGATTCATTCAAATCGAGCTTACAAGGCCCTAAAAACAAATTGAAAACAATCAAGGATCATTTTGAAATAAAATAGAAAAATATGGGAAAATTGAAAAATAGGGGTCATACGGCCGTTTGACACAACCCAGATCGTGTGAGTACTCGAAGTATAGACACAAAGTCGTGTCCCAGTCTGTGTGTCTGCCTTTGTGAATATTCAAAATAGGACCATACGGCTGTGTCGCAGATCGTGTGCCAAACCGTGTGTGTATTTGAAGTTGAGTCATACAGCCGAGTCCTAGGCCATGTCTTAGACCGTGTGAAACCTACACTTAAAAACAATAATGACATTGGCAGACAAATGGGCTGGGACACAACCGTGTGTCCATACTTCGAGTACTCACACGACCTAGGCTGTGTCACACAACCGTGTGACGACCCGTGTCCCAAGTCGTGTGCTGCCTAGTACCTCTAAAATAATCTAGTTTCTACCCAATTGCTTAGGTGCCAAGACATTCCAAAAACACATGATTACAAGCCTTCAAAACGCAATCAAATATACTCAGAACATCCCAAAACAATTAACCTATGTGCCTAACCAATGTGTCATCATTGACACCACAATTCAAACACTTAAACAATCCAACATTTAGGCTATGTTATCAAGTCACAAGCATATATAAATTGGATGCTTTTATGTTCGAAAAATACCTTACATTCAAGTCAAAACTTACCATTTCTCTACTCATCCATTCATATTCAAATATACCATAACTTAACACCTATATAAGGTTTATACCAAATGACCAAACAACATAACAATTCCATAAACAGACAATGTATTGACATGATCACATTTAGCTATTGCAAAACATAAACATCATTTCATCCATCTAACCATTACCATATACATAACCTATTCAAAACATATACAACTTTACCCATTACATGACAAATTCCACACTATATATGAATTTTCATACCAAACCATAAACTAACACATTATTAACTAAAGCATATATTCATCACACAAGTAGAGAATATACCACTTGTAATAAGTACTTAAAACATATACAAGATACTCCTATTACATGCCACATATACCAAAATTAAATATTTTTAAAATTTACCAAAAAGAAATCTAAATAGTATGATATTTACGTTGATCCAATCGCCCGATTCTTCAAAATGTTAACTACAAGGAAATATGAAAATGACACGAGTAAGCTTTAATAGGCTTAGTTAGCTCACAGGTTAAAACTATAAACTTATCGAATAAACATAATAAATCATTTAACAACAATGTGAATAGACATTAGTTCTGCCAACCACAATCAATTACTGGAAAGTTATAAAAATATACAAGTTACATAATATTTTCAATCATACGAATTCAATCAATATCAAGCCAAGATATACTATTGGAAATCAATTAAATATTTATACAATTCAATATACAAGTCATTTAATAATTTTAAATTTCTCGATGAACAATATAAAAAATATGGATACGCAGTTCTCCACTGAAACATACCAAAATACTTCAGCAAGCGAAGCCAACTGAGAACATGCCTTGGCACTAAGTGCCTATCCCTTAGGCTAACATCCTTTCAGAACACACCTTAACACTAAGTGCCAACCCCGAAGGTTTACATCTGTACCCGGTAACACGTCAGGATCACTATAGTACCAAAAAATGCTGGACTCTGGTATATTCAGTGGACAGGAATAAATTAGGAATCATCATCTCATCTCAAGTCAGACCCGTAAAACAAGTGATATAACCTATTGGCATGCCAATTGTATCCTATCCTATGTTCATCTAGGCTCGATATACAAAATCGCATAATATCTTACAATTCAATTACATTTCTCACCTTGAATCATCTTTATGATTATTTCATTAAATATATATAAGTATTCATAAATCATAATTCTCAAGTCAATGAAATATCACAAATTATACTAAATTAAACCCTATGAACTTACCTGGGCTAAACTGCAAAGACGACAAAAGTTTAGAGAATATTCAACAACTTTCCATTTTCCTCGATTATCTACTTGTTCTTGATCTATAATATAATTGATTTCAATTATTAGCCTCAAATTCATATATTATTCAATTTAATACATATAACTTTATATTTACAACTTTTCACATTAATCCCAAACTTTCACATATTATTCAATTTGGTCCCTAAGACAAAAACATGATTATTTCTACAATTAAACTTTATACTCATTATACCAAATTTAGAAATATCCCAAATCAGTCCTCACATGCTAAAATTTCACAAGAAAATCATGTTTAAATTAATTCATTTTCAATTAAACCCTTAAACTTGAAAATTATACAAAATCACTTAACAAAATATTTCTATTAAATGCCCAAACATCATATTCTACCAATTAACATCAAATATTTTTTAAAACCATCAATGGTATATTTTCTATACTTCGATAATTTCACAAATTAGTCCCTCTACTAGCTAGATTAAGCTACAATGATCTCAAAAACATAAAAATCATGAAAGACGATTTAAAATTCCTTACCATGTAATAGTAACTATGATGATCGAAATCTTAGAGGTGCTTCCGTGGTGTATTCGGTTTCTCCAAATGAAAAAGAATAAAAATGATAACTTTTCTTTTGTTTTTACTTTGTTTATGATTTTAACTAATTTACAAAAATGCCATCAAATAACATATTTTTAATTTAAAATATACATACATACCGTCCACTAAATTAGAAATGGCTTAATTGCCATATAAATCCCTACCATAATGATTTTCTATCCTTTTGACTCAATTAAACTAATATTAATTGACTTTTACACTTTTTACAATTTAGTCCTTTTTACTTTATTTACAATTTAGCACAATTTGACTCTTATACTAATTGTTAGGAAAAATTTTGATTTGGAAACGGTTTTCTATGACAACGAAAAAATAAAATTTAAAAATTGAGTCGGTTTGTGATATTTTAGTTGTAAACTTTTCCCGAAAAGTACATGTGTTTTGTACTAGACGGATCCTTGTTGTTCTTGACTTTTAACCAAACGACTTTCTCCGCTATTCTCGTACCATGAACCGCTTCGAGTGTGGGCTCGAACAATCACAAATCAAATACAAAACCAAAAATAATTTTCTTACTTTTAGTAGGAAACTAAATCTTTCTCTTTAGAAAAATTGGTAGAATTGTTATTTCCATAATATAGAATTTATTCTTAGAAATAAAATCTGACTATTTTTTGGTAGAATAACAATATTGAAAACTTCTAAGTAAATAGATCTACTAGTTCCATCTATTTAGAGAGAGATAGAAAATTCTTGGTTGAATTAGTAGAATACAAATAATACTTATCTAATAGAAAATTAAGTCCCCTAGTTTTACTAGGAGAGAGCGACGGCTAACCCTAGTTAATTATACTATGGTTGTTGGCCTCTCCTGTATTGAGTCCAATTACATGTGCTTTCCAGACTTTTAATCCAAAAATTTATAATTTAATCCAACCCAATACATGTTTTTCTATTTCCCAAAACAAATATTATTTATTAAATTAATTAATTTTCCAATTAAATAATTTTCTCAATCTAATTCTAATTTTGTTAAAGTCATGGTAACTTTATCGTAAAAGAATCTATGAGAAAATATATTTAATTTCTATATTCAATCGATTCACAATAACCAATTAATTTAATTTCATTTTTGAACTTCATTTATTTACTTAAATAATAATTCGAAAAACTTAAATTAACTTTTAGTTCATTTTCATATTTAATGAGAAACCACATTCATTTCCGAATGTAACATATTTCTCTAACTTTATCATTTCTATTCATTTGATTCTAAATTATATTCATTTTTTGTTTCAACGAGTTAGAAGATGGACTGATTGAACATATGTAATTAGGGCCCAAATGATTTATAATTAAGTTCCAGCTTTTTGCTCATTAATTACAAACTCATTTAGTCATGAAGTCATTCCACTATAGTATCCTGACTGAGCTCTCCCCAATTACAAATCATTAGGAAAGCTATTCGATCATTTCTCATCCAATGACCTTTTCATAAGTGTTTTACCCTCATAAGATATCCTTAATCTCTTTGTGATAAATCCGTTCTCCCAATATGATCCTATTTTACCTCATGGTAATCATTACATCTTTCTTCATGAAAAGTCAATTACTATCGAATAGTAATGAAGCCATTCATCACAAATTCAAACAACCCGTGGCCACGTTCACTTTTCATCTATCATGTAATGCCAATGAAAGGATATCATTTACCCTTTTTCTTGGGCTATGAATTCCACTACTATGAATAGTTCTACGTACTTCAGAAGTCGTATGCCCAATCCACCATTTTTCGATTCCTTATCTATTTGAACTTAGGCTTTTACTTACATCAAAGTATACGAGTCACACATACATAGTCCATCATCCACTAAGGATTAAGGTATGCCACACTATGAATGTCAGAAGTGAATAAATCTATAAACGGATTCAGGATCTATTCTACTTGGCACCTGTATGATGTATTGTAAATTCAGTCAATCACATTTATGTCTCTATCTTCTTAGAGTCATTCGCTCCGATATCCAAGACAAAACATCTTCCCTATTAGACTTGATAGACGACATATTAGTATTTCATTCAGCTTGTTCATTTCCAATTTGACTAAGAAAATGTTTAGGTTCATCTACTAATACAAGTTATCTTTCCATATTATGATCCAACCACGTAATACTGCTTAGTATTAGTTAAACATTAGATAACCAATTAGTTAATATTTTCTTCCATTTTGCTTTGCGTGCAAAAACTATTGAGGAAAATATACAAATAATCTTAATGCAACTCATGGGCGATTTTATTAAACCAATTTGATCGAAAAAATACAAGTATACAAACAAATATACTATACTTAGGGCACCCAATCCAATACTGGCTAGTATGAGTAATGAAGATTGGGAATAGTTGGATTTGAAAGTTGATTTGTCATAATTTGGTGTAGCATGTTAAACTAGTTTTCGCATTTAAGGAGCTTGAATACAAACACTTTAGTTGGATTTTAGTTAAATTTTTATTACTTTATTTAAATTCAATAAAAAGTGTAATTTGAGTCTTTTATTGACCTTAGGGGCCAAATGAGGCCTAATGGTGAGCTAATATACTTTGTAAGTGTGCAGAAGACTATTAGAAGGCGTGCTAACTTGATACTGGTCCTTGTGTTGCAACACAAAGAGTTTGATGTCGCAATATAGGGAGCATAATAGAAGAATTCCAAGGCCACCTTCAGTGTTGCGACACATCCCTAAAGATACCTTGAATATGAGCATACTGCCTTTGATGTCGTAACACAGGACCTGGTGTATGAGCCATGGCCATTTTGGTCTGCACAATCAAAAGTTAAATACGAGAGTGTCAACTGACCTAGGGTTGAGGACGTCTGTAACCCTGACTCTATAAATAAGTTCTTAAACACTTGTTAAAGGACAAGTTTCCATATTATTAGTTTTCTTTGTAAAATTTAGTTTTCAATTTATTTTTCTTTCTTTTAGGGTTTAGACTTCTTTTTTCATTCGTGTTCTTCGGAGAACTTGATTTGTAAACGAAATCAAACATTTGAGGATTTCAACACTTCATATATCAAATACCAACAGGATTCTCTAAACTCTACTCTTGTTTTATTCTTTATGCATATATTCAATATCAAGTTTATGGTGTTTATTGATTCCATGAGGAACTAATCCTCCTATGAAAGATTAGCGAGTAGAGGTATGGTCTATTAACTATTTTGTAGGGTTACTCAACGAATCAGTTGTTTGGGAGAGGAAGAACGTAAAACAAACCCCAGGCCTGACAACCCTAGGAAGTAATCAAGGTGAGAATTAACCCAAATTTGGTATGACCTATCCGTGAGCACCTTCACTCTAAACCAGTCTGGACTGTGAGGTTGGAAGATAAGTAGTTCTTGCCGACTCGTTATTTTAGTAGAAGATCAGAAGATCATACTAGGATATCGACTAGTTGATTGATGATGAACCTAAAGCGACCGTTGCTGGGGATTACCGAAGTAAGCTAATCACCCATAACCAGATTTGATCCCTTTTGTAATCTAGTTTTTCGAAGACTTCTTTTATTTATGTTATTTTTAGTTCTTTAATTATAAAAACCACCAAACCTTTATTTATGTTTATTCGTATACAGTTTATTTAAAGAACTAATTAGATCTATTGGCGTTTAGGTTATAATTAATTTAGTACTAGCCTCCCTTGGGTACGATCCTCAGAATACTTACTAAATGTTTTATTGTAAACAAACTATATTATAACCTGACTCGTATACTTGCGAACATCGCTTTAATTCCATATATTGTGTAGCAGTTTCACACTCTGGACATTAGTACGTCCGGAGACGGTCAAAAGCTAAAGTTCAATACGTCTATTCTTGGCAAAGAATATTCTTGAAAATGTGCAAGGAATATTAAGTGCCAAGGAACTTTGGGAATGCTTGAAGGGTTGTATCAAGTAAAGGGTATCTTAAGCAAATTGATGTTGAAGGAACAACTTCATACTTCATGTAAGGATGAAGGTTCAAATATTTTGGATCACCTTTGTTCTATCAACAGTATTATCTTTAAACCAAAAGCTATTGGAAATTGAAGATGAAAATAAAGCTTTAAAGCTTATATGGTCTCTTTTGTCTTCTTCTAAGTACATGAACCTATCTTTTGCCAGCAAGCTCATTTTTTTAATAAAGAAGGTCAAAGAACAAAGCTTATGCTTCATCAAACTCTATGTTGGCAACGAAAAATTTGAGTAACAAGAAGAATAAAAAGAACGTAATTTGCTAGAGGTGTGGAAAGTCTGGACATGTAAAGAATTGTCTAGGTAGAGCTAATTCAACAAAAGGCTCTGAATTTGAAGCTAAATGTGTCTTTGTTTTCATGGATGATAGTAATCTTATATGATATTGAAAAGTACATCCTCGTGGTGTATCCGTTTTACCATGGAAGAGAATGTGGTATTGTTAGTGAATCTGGTGGAAGTATGTTAATGGCTGAAGAACTTTTGAGGAAAGTCGACATGAAAGTTGCATCATAAATTCAGCAGGTTTTTCAACTTGTGCTGAAGTGAAATGTTTAGTGAATGTACTTTTATGGTAAAGTATAATAATTCTCTAAGTTGAGAATTATGATTGTCAATGATGGAATCTAAAGTGTACATTTTCAATCAAGGTGGAAATTTGTTGAGGTTGATTGAAAATGTTGGAAGTAAGAAGATAAAGAAATGAGTTATCTTATATGTTGTGAAAATTCTTAAATTGCTAAGCAAAGGGTAAGGGGTTTTCAAGTCTATATAAGGAACTTGAGTCTTTGATTTACAAATGCACCAAATCAAGTATTAAGCATTGGATTTGACTTTTTCAAATTCCTCTCTTTCTCTTGTTTGAAAGTATTTTCTCTTGTATTAGAGTGTTTGGAAGGTATAGTTAAATATTTTTCTTTGGGGTATGGGTGTTCTTGGGTCATTCGGTTCAGAAAACATCATGCGTTGTAACAATTTTCACATAATAATTTTTCTTGGTTGCCTTAGAAACAGTCTTGGTTTTTTTCAATTAGGGAGTTTTTTGCATAATTTTTTGCGTGCTTATTTATTGTATTTGTTTCAAGTTTATTTCTTTATTTTTGAGCATCGAGATATCTCAAGTACTGAAGCGATGGTTCTTCCTAACATTAAGTACCTATATAAGAATTGATGCATTTTAAGATTCCACATACTAGTAAATCTATAATCTTAGGTAGCGTTTGTATTGATGGAAAATAATCACTTTCTTGTAAATTTAATAAGTTGGAAAGTGATTCTAACGTTTGTTATGTCAAAATTTATTTACTTTCCTTGGAATCTAACTTTTCCTTGAGAGTTACTTTCCTATGAACATAACAATGTGATTCCCATGATAAAATGTGAGAAAGTTAAAAAATATATTAAGATAAAATTAACCTTATTTTATATTGGTTTTGGGTATTAGTCTAGTAATAAATGTAATAAAAAAAAAAAAAGCTATTTTCTCCTTCCTACTACTTGATTTCCCTATTACTTCAACATATTCTTCGCAAGTAAGGTTTTTTTTTTCTCTAATTTTTTTTCTCAGCTACAAGTTCGACTTAGCATTTGTTTTGGTATGAGATACTTATTATGTTTTGTAGAATATAGGTAGAATTGTTCCATTTAAGTTGTATAGGAATTGTGGGTTAGACCACCTATGGGTTAGCCTTTAGCTAAAATAAAACATGATTTCAAATATTTTTTAATTTATCTCAAAATGAGTTTTATATACTCATGATTTTATATATGCATTATTCTATTTACAAAATATATGCAAGAAAAATTTAAAATAATTTTACTTTCAATTAAAGTTATAATTTAAAAATTATCAATTAATAATTATTATTAAATATTTAATTCAAATATTTGTTAAGAATAATTTTTATTATAAAATGAAATACATAGAAATTATTATTATTATTTAATAAAGGTAGATTTATAAATTATTACTATATTCCTAAAAAAATATTTAGTGAACTAAACATGATAATATCTTGAGATTTTAATCATACTAAACATTGTAAAGTAATATTTCTTAACAATATTGGAATCAAAATATGAGATAACACCTAATATAAACTTACACAACTACTCAAGATTTGTGTACAAGATTCATTGAAGATTTGTTCTTACATTTCAATCTACTAGCTGATACTGAGAGCAAAAGGGACATTTTCTCTTAAAAGAACAAAAAGAAAAATGAGAAAATCTTGAATAATTGAGAAAATGATTTCATGAACACTCACAAGCGTGGGATATGGTGTCAAATTAAGAATAAAGCTTTCATGAAAAGCAAAGGCATAAATCACTCCATTCCTTAATTCTATTTATATATGGCCCACATTTGTAATTATAAGAGTTTATACCACAAATCCCCAAACAAAATGGACAAAAAGAGAGATCACAAGGAAAATAAGTATTGATTTTCCAATATCTAATCAAACTTTCTTTGTCAGAGATCAACTAATGAAACAATAAAAGAGGCAGACAAAAAGTATCATTACTCTTCCCCATCAAATTTGAAATTTAAAGAAATTAAGATGAAATTCGTCATATAATAATCACTTCAGTCCAGTTATTAGACATTAATTGACATTTCCCATCCATATCCATTCCTCCCAACTTTTCTTTTTTGGCGCTAAATTGCATTCTTCCAATTCTTTTTCTTTCTTGGATTGCTTTATTTTATTGTAATAAAAGTTATTTCTAATATCACAAATATACTCTTATACAGCACATACAACAGTTTGAGTTCGGCTGACATAGATGATAACTGTCCTTATTCGGTTTTAGTGACAAGACTGACATGTCACGAATTGCCGTTTTCATGTCTTGTCTAAAGTTCGACACTTTAATCATCATAACCACGCCCACCACCACCTATCACGGCTCTGCTACTATTTTTTCCCATCAATATATACATGTATATGTATATATTACCTCATAAAACCTGAATTCAGAATTTTCTTTTTTAAATTTAAAACTTCAATAATTAACAAACTGCAAATCTCACAACACACAGTGAGACAGATTTTATAGGTACAACAGCCTGCAATTTGAAGCATCTAAAAGAACAAAAATATAAACCAAAAAGAACAAAAAAGTTGAAAAATGATGAAAGTAAAGAAAAAGGGAAGCATGCGAGAGATTGTTCATTGAGTCTTTTTCTTCAAGCCTCATCAACAAAGCCTGCATGTGAAAGCTCCTTTAACCATTCATACGTTCGATGACGTGACAAAACTCGCTTTTCTTTCATTTTCTTCTTTATCTTCACTTCTTGCAGTAGCTTCGTTTTTTCTTCCATGGCGGCTTGAAACATTGCTTTCTCTTTCTCACTCTTCTTCTTTATCATCATACTTTTGATGACTGCTATTTTGTTCAATGGAACTGTTTCAACTACATTAACTGAACATTTACATCCACTAAACAACCCTTTTCTTAAGAACCCTTTGATCGAATCTAGCTGACTGTTACTGCTACTACAACTGCTGTTACAGCTAACAGAATTTCGACTCGGATTATTGTTGTTGTTGGTCCGAATTTTCAACTCGTGGAATTCAAGTTCTGGTGCTCGAACCAAGCCTAACCTGAAAAAATCCCAGACCGATGATGATGTCTGGTTTCGACTGCTGCTGATATTCATTGGTCGAGTTTTGGACAACCTTATCTGGGGTTTTGGACTTGGATGTGTGTTGAAGTTGTTTATTGATTTGTTTGGGTTTGATTTGGAACTGGTAATTGAATTGAAACTTGTTGCTGCTGTAACTGTGGTGGAGTTACTGCTATTTGTTGAGTAATGGCTACTTCCAGTGCTACTGCTTCTGCTACTGCTAGTGACACTTGTGAACCTACTTAAGGAACCATGGTCAATGGACTCAGACCTTGGCTTGTTCTGGCTATCTTGACGGTGGCACCATATTAGGCTACTGTCTGAACTAATTGAGACACATAAGGGCAGAATTTGGCCTTTAAAGAACACTTGGTCAGCTGCACACATTTCAGGTTTTGTTGACAAACAGCCATCCCATGAGCCAAAGTTGAAATCTTCCTCGGTTTTAATGGCTTGGGATTCTCCATCATCTTCATTCATTGGCTGGATTTGGTTCTCTTCTTTAATCAAATTGACTGGCAAATCACACAATGACAATGCTTCTTCTTCCTCCTCCTCAGCTTCCCATTTTTGTTCTTCATCACAGTTACTTGCAGCACTCTCCATGGCTTGAAACTTCAAAAACTTCATGTAAACTTAAAACTCTCTTTAGGTCTTGCTGAGAAGTAACAAAGGAAGCAGAAAGTGGGGTATTATATAAGCTAGGAAGAGCAAGGTAATAGTGAGTAAAGAGGGAGACAAGTGGAATAAAAGAAGTAAAAAAGTTACTGTCAAAAGGAGCAATAAAGAAAGAAAGGAAAACACAGAGGCAAGGCAGTGCAGGTGAAGAAAACAGTATGCTGCTGTTCTTGTTTGGGAATGAAATAAGAGGGGTCTATCAGGTTGGCCATTACCCAAACTAGTATTTATGCACTCTCACTTTCATCAATACTATTGTCGAGGACAAAGGAAGAGGGGGGGGGGGGGGGGGGGGGTTAGATTTCATGCTCTAGTGGGGCTCATAACCTGCAATCCAATTACCCTCCTTTTGCAAATTATGAGATTTTTATTTGTAAAAGAAAATTTTGGTTTAGAGGATCAAATTTGGAAGGCAAAGTTGAAATTAGAATTTTGAGTTAATTCACAGTGTTGAACAGTGATAAAAATGAAATGATAAAGTTACCTGGTTGCAGTTGACATTATCCAACATATCTGGTTTGTTTTGCTTTTCTGTTGTGACAAAAACATGTCCAAAAGGCAGGAAGAAACATGTTCTTTCTTTATGCTTTTCTTTTTCTTTCTAAAAATATGGTAGGATGGGTTTAGAAGAAGGTTGAAGATGATGTAAGTGGAATCCTAAATTTATTGAATGATATTTTTTAAAATTAAATAGGTGACAGTGGCAGTGGACTGGAGTTTGAAAATTGAAATTGAAAAGATTCTGCATGATATGGCATTCAAAGTCGTTTGTTGGATTGCAATTGTGGATTTGGACGTGTATTACCATCTCATTTATTGTGGTGTAATAAATTTTATCATGCCAAAATCAGATTAGGCATTTGAACTCATTGCAATTTTTATGTTTTTTTTTTTTTATGATGTTTTTGTTTTTTTCTACGTTATAAATTTGAGATAAATATTAAAATTATATATATTTTTGATTTAATGTGATTCGATATATGAAATTTGATTTTTTGTAATTATATATATTACATTTTGATTTTGATTTAAATATTTACATAAAATTTTATTTTTAATTCCATTGTATACATTTAATGAAATGAAAACATCAATTTATTTTTATATTGGATAAGTATACTTATTTATTTATGCAATATGCGAACATAAAGTGATATCATATTGATATATAATGATGTTAATTATTTATAAAAATCAAATCAAATCAAAATATCATGTATAATATTACACATTGAACCAAAGTTTACATGTAGTTTTTGGATTTATCCCTACAGATTAAGAAGGGCAGAGGCGAATCTAGAAGGGAAGTAGGGACTCTCCAAAATAAAATTATCTTTTAGTCCCTTCAAAAATGATGAAATTGTAAGAAAATATAAATAAATTACAGATTGACCTAAAAAATTTACCCCTCTAAAAAAATTTCAAATTTGTTATTTTTATATTCAAAAATACTTGGAAAATGAGTCCCAAACCGAAATCACTTACCTAGAATATATGTAACACCCCTAACCCATATCCGTCGCCGGAACAAGGTTACGGAGCATTATCGAGGTTTACAGATCAAATACAGTTAAATGATAACATTTTCTATTCATATCATAAATCAGTCATAATGTCCCTTATATGGGTCCTCGGGCCCAAGATATGCATTATAAACAAGTCGGGACTAATTCGGGAACTCAAAGAATTTTTCGCAAAATTTCAAAATTTTGCATAGGTGCAGGGGACACACACCCGTCTCCCAGGCCACGTGGGCATTTGATGTGAGGCAAATGGCCGTGTCCTAGCCTGTCTCCATGCCCGTGTAACTCTCTGACTTGGGTCACATGGCCAAACCACATGCTCGTGTGCTAGGCCATGTGATCAATTTATTTTGCATTAGTTAGGTGCAGGGGTCACACGGCTGAGACACACGCCCGTGTCTTTTCCCATGTGAACAATTCTAAGCATTCTATTTCTCAATTTTACGGATGCAGAGGACACATGGTCGAACCATACGCCAGTGCGCATGGCCGTGTGTCACACACGGCTGAAACACACGCCCATATCTTTGCCCGTGTGGACAAAATAAGGTCATTTCCAAGCCTTATTTCTCACCCAATCTTGTCTTCCACCTACATTATCATTTAGACACATTCACCAACCAATTCAAGACATTAAAATGAAGCCAAAACTAAGTTTTATGCATGACATATTATCACATATGTTCAAGTGTTCAGACTTACCAAAAACACATATATGCATATAGGCATATTTTATCAATTATGCTAACTCAAAACCATTCATCAATAGGTTTAAATACTTTCCACCATATAACCATTTCAAACGCATACATCAAACATGTTTAAACTATATCTATATATATTTACATCTCAAAATATACCAACACAAGCCATACCAATGGCTAGTTTTAACCAAATATTTATATGCCATCATTTGGCCAATTTAACCTATACATGCCATTATATCCTAATTAAAGTTTGCTATTGATACCAAAAAGAGCTAAAGGATAGTGTGATCTTGCTCCGACTCACTTCTAACCTTTACGAGCTTCCGAGTACTATAAAACAGAAGAAATAAAATAAAGTAAGCTTTTAAGCTTAGTAAGTTCGTATAACGAAAATTAACTTACCATTCATTTTCATTAAAATAAACATAATAAATGCATCCAAGCAATTTGGCTAATCGTCTAAAATACACAACTTCATCAAACATGTTAGTCATGTATTTCATACGAATAACAAATACTAGGATGAGCTCATCAAATATCATGTTTCCATGTAAATATGGGTAACAGTACATTCAGAATTCATCTTAACTTATATCAAAGTTTCACCCGTTGAATCCTTTGAAATCTCAATGGATATATGGGTAGTACACATGAAGTGTATAATACTGTAAATCCGTCAGTTCATATATGGAAATGCTCATATGAGCACATAACGGGAAGCACTCTCCCAAGCCATATAACAGGATGCTCAAATAAGCCATGTAGCGAGAAGCTTATCCGGGCTATATAATGGGAAGCTTATAAGAGTCATATTTAGAAAGTTCATGCGAGCTTATAATGGGTAGCTCTGAAGAGCCATTAACAGGAAGCTCCGAATAGCCATTAACGGGAAGTTCAAGCAAGCCATATCGGAAAGCTCACAAAGAGCCTTTAATCGGGAAGCTCACAACGAGCCACATAACGGGATGCTTATAAGAGCTATGGTGTGGCCACAATACATATAGTATCACAATTGATCAGGATGCTCATAAGAGCTGTGGTGTGGCCACAATTTAGTCTCTTATCTAGTGTTTCCATGTATTTTAATTTGGGGAAGATGATGAAATAAGATGATATTAGATTATTATTATCTTTAATTATTTCAATTTCTAATTTAGTCATTTTATTTATTTAATTTTCCATGGATGAATCATCATAATTATCTACTAACTCCATTTAATGGTCTAATTGCCATATAAGGACTTCAAGTTTTCAATTCCATAGCTATTTGCTACCTATAGCTACTAGAACTCAACTTTTGCATTCCATGCAATTTGGTCATTTTATCAATTAAACATGTAATCGGTAAAATTTTTCTTACCAAATTTTTTATACGATATTCCTATCATACGGTGGATCATAAAATAATATTAAAATAAATTTTCTTTTAGACTCAGATTTGTGGTCCCGAAACCACTATTTCGATTTCATTAAAACGGGCTGTTACAACTCTCCCCCTTTAAAGAATTTTTGTCCTCGAAAATATTACCAGTAAAGAGGTTCAGATATTGCTTTCTCATTGTTTCCTCCGGTTCCTAAGTAGCTTCTTCTATTCCATGTCGTTGCCAAAGAACTTTTACTAAAGCTACCTTTTTATTTCTTAACTATTTCGTTTCTCGTGCCAAAATTTTGATCTGTTCCTCACTGTAAGTCATGTCAGGTTGAATTTCAACTGCTGTTAGAGAAATAACATGTGAAAGATCTGACCAATACCGTTGCAACATAGACACGTAGAAAACATTATGAATTCTATCAAGCTCTGGTGGTAATGCTAATCGGTACGCAACAGGTCTGATTCTTTCAGTTATCCATATAGTTTGATGAACCATGGGCTCAGTTTTCCTTTACGGCCAAAACTAAGAACTTTCTTCCAAGGCTATACTTTCAAGAATACCTTGTCACCAACTTGAAATTCTACCTCTTTTCGTTTAAGATTAGCATAAGATTTTTGACGATCAGGGGCTACTTTCAAGCTATCCCGAATCACTTTCACCTTTTCTTCAGTCTCACGTATTAAATCAACTCCATGTATCTTCTTCTCACTGAGCTCAGTCCAATACAATGAAATTCTACATTTACGACCATACAGAGCCTCATATAGTGCCATTTTAATGTTTGATTGATAACTGTTATTATATGCAAATTCAACTAAAGGTAGATACTTTTCCCAATTGCCTTTGAATCCAAAAATACAACACCGAAACATATCTTCTAGAATCTGTATCACACGTTCGGATTGACCATCAATTTGAGGATGGAATGCAGTACTGAAATGTAACTGTGTACCCAAAGCTTCTTGTAACTTGTTCCAAAATTAGGATGTAAATCGAGGATCTCTATTAAAGATAATGGAGACCGGCACTCCATGTAGTCTAACAATATCAGAAACATATAACTCTACTAATTTGTCCAGGGAGAAATTCATACGTACTGGAATAAAATGTGCAGACTTCGTTAAGCAGTCAACGATTATCCAAATGGCATATTTCTTTTTCGGAGATAGGGGTAACCCTAATACAAAGTCCATGGTAACTCTTTCCCATTTCAATTCTGGTATCGTAACCGGCTGTAATAATCTCGAAAGCACCTGATGTCCAGCTTTAACTTGCTGACATATAAAACATCTAGATACAAATTCAGAAATAGCACGCTTCATTCTCGGCCACCAGTGTATCTTTTTTAAATCATTATACATTTTATTACTTCCCGGATGAACATATAGTACCATTATGAGCTTTGTACAAAATCTTCTGTACAAGTTCTGAATTCTTCGGTACACATATTCTGCCTTTGAATAACAGACAATCATCAAACCCAATTTAAAATTCTGAATCGAAAATTGACTCACATTGTACCCGCTTAACTTGTAATTCATCATCATTTTTCTCAGTTTCGTAGATAAAAGTTTCGGTTTAGCTTTTAGCTCAGCTATGATTGAACCATCATCAAAGAATGACAATTGGGTATTCGTTGCTCGCAAGGAAAATGAGACTTTCTGCTCAAAGCATCTGCAACTACATTGGCTTTTCCCGGATGATAATCGATAACCAAATCATAATCTTTCAATAATTCAAGCCACCCGCGCTGTCTCAAGTTCAAGTCCTTTTGCGACATCAGATACTTTAAACTATTATGATTAGTGAATATATGACACTTTTCACCAAACAGATAGTGTCCCCAAATTTTCAGTGCAAAAATAATGGCTGCCAATTCTAAATCATGTATCGGGTAATTCTTTTCATGTGCTTTTAGCTGTCTAGAAGCATAAGCTATTACTTTACCTTCTTGCATCAAGACACAACCTAAACCATTCAACGATGCATCACTATAAATCACAAATTCCTTACCCGATTCAGGCTAAACTAGAACTGGTGCTTCAATCAACAAGGCTTTCAGTCTATTAAAACTCTACTGACATTTATCAGTCCATTCAAACTTCACATCTTTCTACAACAACTGTGTCATCAGAGAAGCTATCATTGAAAATCCTTTTACAAATCTCCGATAATAACCAGCTAATCCCAGAAAATTTATAACTTCAGACCCATTTTTCGGTGTTTTCCAATTAACAATAGCTGAAATTTTATTCGGGTGAACTCTAATACCTTCCGCTGATACTATATGTCCAAGAAAACCAACTTCTTGAAGCCAGAATTCGCATTTACTGAATCTGGCATACAATTGTTTCTCACGCAGGGTTTGCAGCACAATTTTCAAATGATCAGCATGTTCATTTTCATCTCGGGAGTATACCAGAGTATCATCAATAAACACCACAACAAATCTATCCAAGTATGGTCTAAAAATTCTATTTATCAAATCCATAAATATCGCAGGTGCATTGGTCAAGCCAAACAGCATTACCAGAAACTCATAATGCCCGTACCTGGTCAAAAAAGTGTGCTATTTTGGGCACATTTAACTCTTTCACCTGTAACTAATAGTAGCCAGAACGGAGATCTATCTTCAAAAATACTGTAGCATCTTTTAACTGCTCAAACAAGTCATCAATGCAGGAAAATGGATATTTATTCTTGATTGTAACCTTATTGAGTTGTCAGTAATCAATACATAGTCTCAGGGATCCATCCTTTTTCTTGACAAATAAAATCGGTGCACCCCAAGGTGATGAACTAGGTCGAGCAAAACCTTTGACAAATAAAACTTCATATTTTTATTTCACTTTTGCAAAACTACTTCATTTGCACCTTCACCGGCTTTATACCTTTAGATATTTAAACTACTGGTCCAAAAACTCTACGAATTTAATTGTACTTGAGTTACGCCTTTCTATTTTGATCAATTTATTCCATATCTATATTTCTCAATAGATTTATTCAAGATCCTCCTTTTATTTCATTATTTCAAGAATAATATTGCATGCAAAATCATTGTCAACCACTTTTATTATTCGGTTCCATATTTTCTCGAATTGACATAATTTGTGAAGATCTCTTATTTTTATTATTTTAATCTTCAGTTTCAGGTACTTGAATATCTTCTGGAGTTTTACTTATTAGTTATGTCTTGGGTCTCTTCTGAAGCACCCGCCTCCACTATATGACCATCTAGAAGAATTTTCATCTTTGGAACCGATCAATCAATTATTTATTCTAACTAATTGTCCTACTGGGACTTTGATTCAAATTAAAATATTAGATGGTATATAACAATTGGTTATTCTCATTAAGTTTGTAAATACATCTAACAATTAACTTGTAATGAGTTATCCTTGTTGAACTTCTGGTTCAAATTACTCTCCCCCTAACTCATTACAAGTTATAATTTCTCTCCCCCAAATGCCGGGAAAACTATCGAATCAAAATTGTAATAAGAAATCATGTCATAATTGAATCTCCAATACATTTAAAACATCTAATAATACATAGAAACTTGTAATTAATATATATTCCCAACTTTCTTTGAGGATTCACTCATCTTTGTGCATTGTGGTGGAGTAATTGGAACATATACGCACATACAAAAATTCAAAGATAAGAAATATTTAGCTCTTGATCAAAAACCAATTGTAATGGGGAGTATTTATAACTTATTGGCTTGATGTGTACAATACATAAATCAATATAATCTCATGTCGAAATAGGAAGTTTAGTTCTCATAAGTAATGGTTTAGACATTAATCAGATGCGTTAAATCAATAATTTCTCTAATCCATTATGCACTTTTACAAAAGTTTTTTAAACTCAATCAATAAAATATTGAGATATAAACTCATCAGTTTTAGCAAGATGAATTGCCTTAATTACGTGATCTAAAATTAATTATTTAAACAAACAATCTTGCAAACAACAGGTTACAAGTTAATAACACATACGTGATTATTTTGTAGATGCATCTACCAAAATCATATAATATAAAAACCATCCACATGGTGGATGAATGAGCCTATATTCATTTCAGAAATGCAAGACATTAAATCTCAACTTTAGCTAGTGAGTTTCTAACAATTAATTTTCATTAAGAACGAGCAACAAATAAGAATTATTTAAATTAAAGAATCTTCTGGTTCTTTAATGAATGTCCATATGAATTCTCAATTAATTTTTGCACCATATATGATCTAGGATGGTCTAACTGGTCATGCCAAGCAGTAAATGCATTTGTATAGGTAAACTTCTGGTTTACTTTAAAATGCGTTTCAGTTGTACTAAATTGTAACAAATTGATAATTTTACTATCATTCCTTTTACTTTGTATCCACATATAAGTGTTATTGTGACATTTTCTACTGGAAAAATCTAAATAAATGTGAAGTCTATAATGCCACTAAGTCAATAAATATAATTTCCAAATAATTATATGCAATATTAGCTTTAAGGAATATCCCAACATCTTCAAATGCAGGGCATTTGGTCTAGTGGTATAATTCTCGCTTCGGATGAGAGAAGTCCTGAATTCAATTCAAAATACTTTTAAAACCCTTTTAACAAGAGTTTTGCATAATCAGTTAATTATCAAGAATAACTGCCTAGGTCATGTGCAGAAACAAGCTTATATTAAATATATCAATAAAAGTCACATCTCAAAACATAAAAATATGTCATAACGAAAAACTAGAATTTTTTTTCATAACCATCATCATAAACATGCATGAAATTTAATTCAAAATCCAACCATTTATGCTCATAAAACTTTTCATTTGCAATTGCTCATGTCATTTCTTAAATAACAAATGGAATAATATAAGACGTATAAACTACTACCTTTAACAATTCTTTGAACTAAATCAAATCTGAATAACCATAAAATTCATTGGTTTGTTAACATGAATTTGCTTACTAGATATGTTTTAATCAAATATATTATTTAATTATAAAACCTACTATATCGGCATAAATAAATCAGTTAATATACATTTTAATGAAAAAATAAGATGCTTAAAACAATATTTAACACATGTAATCAAAACTTAAAAACAAGATGATCTCAAATATTTAAACCATATATCAAGTTGATTTAATATTTAAAGATGTACATTTTTTTCTACTTTGAGTCTTGATGATTTTATCAAGAAGTAAGAAAATTAAATTCCAGTAGTAGATTATGAATCCAATCAAAATCTATTAA
Source organism: Gossypium turneri (assembly GCA_008044935.1). Lineage (NCBI taxonomy): Eukaryota > Viridiplantae > Streptophyta > Magnoliopsida > Malvales > Malvaceae > Gossypium > Gossypium turneri. Next base: position 12,466,400 of record CP032582.1, on the reverse strand, counting down.
TAGCAAACTTTGAGAGTAGATCTTATTTTTCAAGTGTACAATAGGTACATAACCAATGACTCTTCATATATAAATTGTCTCTCTTCTTAAGAACGTCTTGGAAATTCTTATTCTTTTTCTTGGTTTCTTCATTTTTTCACTTCTGGTGTTGAGAAAATTTATTACAACAATCCCCCATGACTATTACTATAGTCCAATTTACTACATCCACATTAAAGATTATGTATTTCGAATTTTTTACATATTATTACATTCTCTTCAGGGAATGGTTAGGTTTCGTGGTTAAAATTTTTTGTTTAATTATAAGTAAAAAAATTTCAAGAAATTGCTATCTTAGGAGCACATTTGAATCATGAAAAGTTGATTAAGTTCTCTCTTGCAAGGTTCTCATCAGTAATATTTTTCCATATAATTTTAATTGAGAACTTATTTTGAATATTGTAGAGTTATACTCACAGTTTTAAAAAATCTACAACTTCAGGTGCATCCAACCATAATGAGCTTTAGATGGATTTACTATATTCTATTGCTCATAAGTTGATCTTTCACAGTCAAATATTTTGCTTTCAATCTCTTAATGGGGATGATGACAAAAGAAGATTACAATGATAGCCATCGTCAATTCAATTTAATAACAGGTGTAATCAATAACTCAATCCTCCTTTTTTTTTTTCATCCTTTTAGAATAGATATTTATCTTCATTCACAATCTCAATATAATATCCATTATAAATATCTTTTAAAACCAATGGATTAACCATCACAATATATTAATATATTAGCTCTTCTTGAGCTTTCGACTCAATTTGTACTACCAAATATTGGAATAATAGTAGTTTATATTTTCTTTTGTATTCACATCAAGGAATGCAATAGATTTACCAGGACGAACTTATAAACGTCCCAAAAAATTCATTATTTCATACTCACCATCGCAAACATGCGTGGATTTCAAATAAAAAAGTCTATTCATGTTGTCATGATTAGTCTCCAATGATAATAAACATGATATAATAAATAAATCATAGTAAAATATACCTGAAGATCTTTAATATCATCATCATCACCCTGACTATTATCACGAGCACTATTGCAAGTAGTAAAAAAAAATTTTTTTGTAATAACATCTATAATCTAATAGTAAAACTCATTTCATAAAAAATCAAAATTTTCGTGTATGATGCTTGAAAGTTATCCGATACACAATGTACCAAATTTCAATACCACATATATGTTATAAAATCTTATGAAGTTTCTAATCAAATATTTATAAATTCAATTTAAAAGATATAATACAATCATTCAACATTAGAAAATTAATAAGGCTTAATAGATTCTATCAAATTTCCCTTTAATCAACTATGGTAGGTTATTAACACTTTCCACCATAATTTTAATCAAATTACAAGAATATTTAATAACAAGAATTTAATAACTAAATCTTTAAACATCTAAATATTATGCATACTATAATTTAATAAAAGAATCTTAGTTTAAAAGAAACCTTAAAGTAATAATATTTTTCCATAAAATAATTTTACCAAAAAATCAATCAAAAAGGAGAAAAACATATCACATAAGGATTATATAAATTTCTTTGCATAAAAGTGCATAAAAAAATTAGAGACTTACGTGTACCTAAGTGGGTAAAGACTCTAATGATTACCCATAGTGCGCAGGCCTCAATTGAAATAGCAGCAGGTGGTAATCGACAATAGTAAATTTTGGGATATTTTTGTGACTTATGGAGAAAAACAATTAAAAGAGAATCATGTTGATAACGTGTTATAAAATAAATAGACAGAGAGTAAAGAACAAAGAAAATGGGAGAGCAAAAGAGAGAGCGTATTTTATTGATCAATCGGAATATCAACAAAGTTTCTCTAAAGTCTCTATTTATAGGCAAAAGAAGTATAAATGGAGTAGAGATTTACTTCTAATGACTATTAGAATTTAAAGTACATCAAAACTTATCTTGATCTTGAAGGACATCTACTTAATAAGATATTCATAACAAAAGTAAAAAATTTCTAATTATTTTATTCTGAAGAATAAAAGCACAAAAGAAATTTTCCTTGAACTTTAAGGGAGCTTCTTTTAAGTTAAAAAATATATATAAAATCGTGAGATTGCCTTCTTATTTCTAAAGAGAGCATATAGAAGAGTTCAATAAATTACAAAAGAAACAAAACACAAGCTGACAACTTATATGAGACTTGATTATGAAACTTATTTTCAATTTACTTCCTTCTCTAAAGAAAAAGCTTCTTTTCCTCTCAACTTTCTCTTCTCTAGAACCAATAGTTGCCTTGAGCCACCACGAAATACCACGTGTTGGCATCATCTCAGGCTAGAACACCATCAACCAACTCCCCTCTTCTCCAGTCACATTCAAACCAATCGGAAACACACTAATCAAAGCTTAAAACCCAAACCCAAAACCTTTGATTAAGTAAGCCTCAGAGTCCTGTTGTAGCCTCATTGCAACTTGATTCATCCCCTCTCGTGTATCAAGATTATGTAAAATTTCAAAATCAAGATATATCTGCAAGCATGCCAAGTCAAGTAATGGTCTCTTGGAAAGCATTCTAAAGATTGTAAATATTTTGCTAATTCAAATACTCTTTAACTATAGCAAAGTATGAAATGTGCTTAATTGATTAATTTTTATGGTTAAATTTATTAAATTTTAGGCATGGATGCGACAAAATTTAGTAATTTAATATAGGTGCCACATATGTACAAAATGTTGGAAACAAGTTCAAAGATGAGATTGCAGGAACAATTTGAACAAGAAAAAAATATTAACGCATTAATTATGTTTTTAGGATTTAAGCATACTTTTATTATCATAGTTAATTTATTTTATCTTTAATTTTTAAATTATATTTGTAATGTTATGCTATTAGGAATTTAATTAAGATCATGATGACCTTTATTTAGATAAATATATAGTATATTTTTATCTTTTTAAGAGTAAGAGTATAATTGTCGATTGAGTCTTAACTCGGTTGGTACTGATATTGTTATCAGTGCAAGAGGACGTGGGTTTTGTTTTTATCTTATATGGCTAAAAAGACGGAGAAAAGCATACAAAAAAGCGGAGATTTGCTTTGGCTTTTCTTTTAAGTCATAATTTGACTTGTAATTGGGCGTTTTTCACCTTTCGCTACCAATTTTTTTTGTTATTAAAGGATGCTTCTTTATTTAATTTCCAGTTATGAGCAACTAAATTTTATTTTAGCCTAATATCAACCAAAACTGGTGTTAAATTTATGAGATTCGAAATTGTGATTTGTTTTTCATTTTAGTATTCATTATTTCTTTGATTTATGAGAAAGATAGAATCGTTTGACAGTACTATTTTGAGTATTGTTTCAAGAAGGGCTCTTATTCAATGCTTAGAGTAGTATATTATTGGTAAAACAACTAAATTCATAATTGTTGTTCCATTTTACTAAAGAATAAATTGGGGATGTAGGTGGGTGACGTCAATTGTTGTTTTAACCTTAAATTGTTTGTTTGATAAGAATTAACTGTTAAGTTGCTTTCGCAATTAATTTACCATTATGGAAAAATTAAAAGTTCAAGATTATTTCTGGACACTATAACCAACTTATCATCGAGTCGAGTACGATCCATACTCCGTGATCAGATCAGAACTGAAACCAAAGTCGTGTTAGAGGTTTGAGTATTCGTTTTATTGGTTAAATCTACTTTTATTTTGGACTTTCTTATTCTATTTTATTTTTATTTTATTTTGATCCTTATTATTTAATTATGTTATACTTTAAATCCCCTTTTCATTTTCCGTGAGATTGTAAAAGTTTTTGACATGAAAGTGCCCACGAAAAAAATTGAATTTGTTAGATTAATTTTTGTGGGATCGACACTCGAGCGACCTTTAACAAAAGGGTAGTTTTACCCGAAACTAACATAGGTGGGTAGGTAGAGAATACCTAGGGGCACAAGACAACTCTCTAAGGAACTCGGCAAAATATCCCCGTAACTTCGAGAGGTGCCTCCTCAAAAAGGGGGTTGCAGTGACCAGGCCTGGGCAACTGTTTACCAAAACCACAAGTACCAAAAACACAAGTCTCCGCAAAGTCGTAAGACCATGTATGGGGCAGACGCCTGCCTAGTGTCGAAAGGTCAAGGAAGTTGGTGAATTGGTGACGGGGGAGTCGACAACCAAAGCCCCGGTGAACAGCGACCGTAACTATAACGGTCCTAAGGTAGTGAAATTCCTTGTTGGGTAAGTTTCGACCCGCACGAAAGGTGTAACAATATCTAACTACAAGTTTGGATTTTGTTTTAGGTGTAGAAATTTTGTAATACTAATCTAATCGAGTTTAGAATTATTGACATGACAAAAAAAAAAAACATTTTCATTAATAGTTAACAATAAACTAGACATATGCTTTCCCTGACAAGCTTTGACAATGATCAATTGATCCACTTAATGATTATGGAATGAAATGCTAAATTGACTTGATGTACGATTACTAACCCTAGGTCTTCTCAACTCACCTTGAATCTTATGGTTTGCCACTGAATCATAGCTTTTGTTTATAAATTCAAAATATGATGGGTCTCCTAACTCCAAAGTACTCGATAAGGCTAATTTGATTTAATCCCAGCTAAAGTTGGTTTCCATTTCCCCAACCTAAATGAATTATCTGAACTTCAAAGCTAAAACTGGTATTGGTACTTTGTTAAAGGTATCGACACTTTTTATTTTTGCTTCATTTTTCTGAACTTCAAAGCTCAAATTGGTATCGATAATTAGTACAAGTATCGATACTTTGGGTTAGGGAGCAATTTTCACATTATGAAAAAAATGTTCGGAAAATTTGTTACTCAATTTGAACTTGTTCAAAATATTTTTTAAGTGTTTGAAGAGTAGATTTAAAATTTTATATCTTAGAAATATTTTGAAATAAATTGTCACTTGAAATTCATCAAGTTTTATTCAAAAACATTATCTTTGTTATATCAAAATATTTATCAAATAAAGCTTAGTTTAACAATAAGCTTTACTATATAGTGATTTATATAAAAGGTTGTAACAACACTCGTAATGTAACACCATATTGCCTGACCTGGTCGCCAAGTCTGAGTAATGGGATGTCACATTCGTTGCTGGGGCAACTTAAGTTATACAATTTTGTAATCCAATCAACATATAGTCATATTCATCCATACAAATTGAATCAATCTAAACTGAGCATATAAGAACTCCTTATTAAAGGTCCAAGCATGAAATAGGACTAAGTTGTAAAGTTTTAAAACTTAGGAACTAGGTATCAGTACTTATTTGGAGGTACTGATACTTTATCATAATTTATCGATACCAATTACAAGTATAGGTACCAAATCTTGAATCTGTTTCTCTTAAAAATTTTGTCTTCAAACAAGGGTATCGATACCTTGGGATAGGTACCGATACTATTTTTAGCTTCGATGTTTTAAAAACATTTCATTTATATCACAAGTGTCAATACCTGTCATATAGTATTGATACTTATTGGAAAGTATCAATACACATTTAAGTATCAATATCGTTTTGGCATTTTGTTTGCTTGATAAAATTGTTCAAATGGTCAAGTATCGATACGAAAGCCAAAGAATGGATACTTTTTTTGCCAAAATGGTCAAAGTTTCCTTTCACAAGTCCCTTTCATGCCCAAACATAAACTTTTCAGTTGGTGACTTTAGACACCTCAACCTTGCCATTTAATTCATACATTCAAACATATAACTCAACATTTCAACCACCATTACAAGTTCCTCAATTTTCAACCCAAAACATCCACCAATACACTATCAAACATGATCATATCTATACAGTTCACAACTCATCCAAACAATATAGCATATTAAAGGCAATCCACTTCCCTTTTTCCATCAACTATATGTAGCTATGAACTTAGTTCTTCCAACTATCAATATAATTTCTTGTCTTAACACTTCAATAGACTTGCTTAGAATTGACCATTTAACATTTCTAATTCATTCCACTACTAATTTTCAATCTACTTATCCTTAGTATAACACTTACCAATTCACATATTAAGAACAACACTATATATACACATAATTCAAACCCTATCTAACTAACATTAACATATATACTATAACACCCCTCACTCGGCCCGATTGCCGGATCTGAGTTACGAGATGCTACAGCAAAAACAAACAGGAAAATTCACATACTAATATTATCAAGAAAATTTGTTTTAACTCATTATGATTATTCTAAACATACATATATTAAAATTTGTACATGAAAGGAAACTAGTCAAGATTAGAAACAAACATTAATAGATTCAAGCATGTTGAAAAATCAATCAGAACCTTTAAAACATTTTGCGTCAAAGTTGTCCGCCAAAAAAGTTTTCGTCAAAACCTATCTGCCAAATGACTGTTCACCAATAAAACACATGATATTTCGCAATTGGACAATACGCCATATAACTAAATTTAACTTAACACATTTAGAACATGCATTCACTTCCATTCAAGAAAACTATTTATCTATATCATACACACAAACAAGCATCATCCATATATATATTCCTACATATAAGTACCATCATCTATTCCCATTCACTTTTCAAAATAAAACTGTATCTTATTCAACTTGTATACACGCCACTTGACCGAGTGTAGAATTTAAAATAAATCTACCGAAAAAAGAGTTGGATAGTGTGGGTTGTAGGTTGATTCGTCTGTTGAGTTCTGCAAAATATTAACTACAAGGAAGAATGAATTAAATAGAGTAAGCATTAAATATGCTTAGTGTCGTGTGTGAATATGATGTGCGAATTGTGCAAGTGTACACATCGAATCAAGTAATAAAGTGATAAGTGAGTATCGTTCCTGTGAGGATTGGATGAGTGCTCTTTGTCTAAGTTATCACAATTGAATAGAAAATATAAATGTATCGAAGATGATGTTTAATGAAATTAAAATGGGATGAACACATTAGAACTGAGAGTAATGAAGTATACTAGCAGATATTACCATTGCAATAAATCAAACAAAAGTACTAAGGACTTTAGCAAGGTTGGAATATTGGTAATGAAGGCTGGGATTACTAAGGGATCTATTCTATCCTGTGAGCAATGTCGTGGCAACACAATGGCGAAGTTACTGTTCGATTCGGTAATAATTTGGTTCACCTCTGCCGAAAGCAATACCTGGGGTTACTCACCCATTAAGGCACTATATGTCTATAGGCTCGGGATTAGCAACTACTACTAAAGCTCAAGCCTCTAAATCGTATTAAAGTAAGGCTGTATGTCTAGAGTGTACACGAGTATTTCACTCAACACTCACTTATATTACCAACTTCAGTCCAGGTAACCTAATCCTGTCGGTGTCAAGCTACCTTAAGACTTATTAAGAATTCATCAACACTCTCTTAAGCATTTAAACAAAAAACAGCCATTGGGTAAAGTAGTAATGTCAACCATATTAATCCATAAACATTAATTGAATTTAAAACATCATCCAAAACAAACCCCATCCATATTAAGTTAGCTCATGGCTCGGCCACTCAAATTCTAGTTGTTTTTGTATCATCAATATCCCAAAATATCAGTTTAGAATAGAAGAATTGAAACAAAATATAGAGGAAGAAATCTGGGTTTCAGAACTCAAATCCCCTAACTCAACATCTTGTTGCTGGTCTTCACCAAAGTTCATAGTAAGCTCAACTTGCCCTTCTTGCCACAATGAGACCTCTGTCCAAGCTCAGAAAAATGGTCGTTTTTCCCTTCTTCTTTTTTTCTCCTCTCATCTCTCCCATTTTTATTGCCTTTTATACTTGGGTTGTCCTCTAGGGAAAAAGCCGTTAGCCAATGATTGCTTTCCCCTTAATTTTGAGGTGAATATTCTCCATTACATGTGCATGTGGGGGACCAAATACTGATTGCTCTCATTACTGACTGGGTGTTTGTCATTTTCTTCACCAGCATTGCCATTACAACCTCTCATAATGCCTCAACAAACCTTCATCCTCTGCTATCTTTCTCCCTTAAACCTGCCATTTAGCCACGACAAGACGTTTCCACAAGCAAATAAAAGTAAAAATGCAATAAAGTAATTGTAACACGTAGGTTTGTGCAAGTGTACACAGTCATTATCAGACGATAATAAATTGAGTTTAATTAAAGTATTTGTGCTAAGTCACTTAATTTCTAAAATTATATTAACAATTTGGTAAATAAAAAAACAATATAGTTGAAAAGTGGTGATTAAAATATATTAAACTAAATGTAATGATCCCTAATGCAAATTATCCTAAGTATGCAAACTCAATGAAATAGATTTTAGTAAAATTAAACACAATTTACAACAATTATAACATAAATAAACTAGGACAATTACTTTAATTAAACTCAATTTATTATCAACATGCTTAATAACATTCGAAAAAACATTCCATGGAAACTCTATCTTTCATGAGTTTTGAAACCACATTAGGTCCTTTCGGAATCCTTTACTTAGTAAATACGCTTTTGCTGATCCTTATTTACTAAGGGTTTCTTAGTATTCGTGTGAAGTAACAGGGACGTGTCAGGTTTGAAACAATTTAATCACACAAATCTAAAAACTATGCAAATAACAGAGCTTGGTCAGAGTTGTTATGCCACCTACAATTTAATCGGGCCAGGATCTAAATTGAGCATGCATATTTCAATTATGTGTCCATTAGCCGTCATCTGGTTAGGATCGCTCAGCTAATTAAGGTGCATTCCAATCACGTATGAACGAAATACAGACTTGATTTTAATTGAAAACATGATCGATTGAGGCACAAATATTATAAGCATGAATCAAATAAATATTATTTAATCAAAACAATCATCCTAGCTTAAATAAAATTAAGCTAACATTTTTGTAAATAAGAACAAAGAACACATAGCAAACATCTTTAAATTAAATTAAAGAAAAGAAAGATTAAACCCAATTCAGAGTGGCTATCACACAAGACTCTGACTGACGAGGCTCCTTCGCTTATTTGCTTTGCTCCTTTGCTAATGGTTCTCCAAGGTGGCCAACCAAGGGTTCTTTAAGAGGCTAATTTTTCTAAAAATCCTTATGCAAGGATGATGATAGGTGTGAGGGGGAAAGATAGCTAATAGAGTTGAGAGAGGAGAGAATGATGAATGAGTGAGGGATGATTGAAAAAGTGAGAAATGAGCTCTTATTTATAGGTGAGGCAAGGGAGCTAGTTTACTAAAAATAGGAGTGTCCATCTTTTGAAACTTCTTCCAAGGATGGCCGGCCATGAATTGAGGAAATGTGGCTGATTTTGCCTGATTCTTGGTCAATTTGAGTGCCACCACAACTCAGGACTAAGACTCGGTCACCAGCAAATCTTCGAGAAAATCTCTGATTTCTTTAACTCTTCAAGGACCTTGTGGTTAAACAAAAAATTGATTTATGATTAGCCATGTGCAGCCGAAAATTGGGTTGACTTGGTTCCCAATTTGGACAGTTTTGCAATTAGAAGAAACTTTCAGACCTATCCAAAAATAGTAGATAGTTTAGAGGACCAAATAATATACTTTTAACCACTTCAATTAATTAATTTACTTAATTAATTAAAACCCAATTTATTAATGAAATATTTAAAATGAATTATTAAATATAACTTTATATTTTATTATTTAATTTAATCATGCATGGCCCACTTTATAGCTTAAAAATATAATATGCTCAAACTAATATAAAATAAGCCACTTTATGCATGAAAACTATATAATAAAGCATAAAATCACATTTTAATAATTTTCATGTCCTAATTTCATATTTTCGCATATTTCATTAATTTATTAAACAATTACTTGGTTTTAACAACGAATTTAAGTAAAAAGGTGATGAATTATATAGGAAAAATCCTATATATTTTCAGTTTACACTAATCACCATCTCAAGTTCTTAGATCCACTGCTTGTTTGACTAGAAATGATCATGCAATTACCTAAAATGAAGCTAATTTTCATTAAGTTCAAGCAATTAATTAAGTCTAAAAGTATGAATTATAACTATTTTCAAGAGTTATCACTTAATAAGGTCATAGGCTTTTAAACATTAAACTCACCTCAGAAAACATTAATATAAATAGCTTAACTAATACATATTTTCCTATCAACACATTTCACATGTACAAGGTGAGTGCATCAAATCTAATCATGTAACATTTCCATTCATTTTATACCATTAAATCACAAGTCATTCCATTGAGCATAGATACCTTTTTTCCAATACATATATCACCATAAAATTAATAATATCTTTACTTTAACTATTCAACTTGATAAATTTTCATGAACATAAATGGATACACGGGTAACCAATCAGAACACGTCAGTTTGCTCAGAAGACCTATTCCATCCGATAGCACACCAATATCCTCATAAGAGCTATTACATCCGATAACATGCTAGTATGCTCATAAGAGCTATTCCATCTGATTACATTCCACAATCTTCATAGATATATAATTGGAAATCCACAACAAATGTTGGATTCCAGTAACATCAGTGAACTTCCTTCATCTTCTTCACATCTCTTTTACAACTCGTACAACACACAATAACCTTATTGGAATGTCAATTGTATGATTTGTTCACCGGCTCCATATACATGTCTAAACATTCCTTTTTACTATTCAACACTTTTATCACCTTATGTGCCAGTGTACTAACATTTTGTATATGCATTCAAACTTAAAATTTTCATAATTAAACATAACAATACCATATGAACTTACCTGGTACAACAACAAAAGTAGAATATAAGAGATTAATCTGTGATTTTTACTTTTCCTTTGTTATTGATAAATGCCAAAAGTAACATGTTCTAGCTTCATTCTTAATGAATTTTTGGATGATTATTTGATTTAAAATTATGAATTTTATGCTCATAATCCTTTAAATTCATGTTTATATACTTAAGATAGCATTTGGGAGCAAAATTAGTGAAAACAAGCGAAAATAAAAAAATTGGAACAAGTTTTAAGAGCCATACGAGTGGGTCATTCCACAAAAATAAGAAGATAAGGGAGGGCCATCATATAATACTCAAAGAAAACAACTCGAAAAACACCATCAAAGCCTACTCTAAAGTAGATTTCCATCAACATTGAAGATCTCCTTTTGATTTCTTTGAAGTTCGTTATGAGTTTCTTTATTTCTTGTTGTTATACTGTCTTTGAGATATTTTTATTTGCTATCATGAACTAATTTTCCAAATACCTACAGAGATGAACCCTAGGATGGATTCTGTTATTTAGATTCTATTTTTACACAATAAATACTTGGACCTTGTTCTCAATTATGTGTGCTTAATTCTTGGTTTAATATTTCTAGACTGTTAATCCATGTTTGATATTCTTGAATCAGAGGAGGAATAGACCCTATTTAAGAGTAGATTTAGCAAAATTTAGTGGAGTTGCATGCAATCCTAGAAATAGAACGACATAAATCTATCAGATTAGAGTCAAATCTAATAGGGGAATCCATAGATCGAGTCAGTGAGTTAATAGGGGATTTAATTAGAATGAAAGTTCAATTAATCAACCTAAAGTCAATTGCTCTTAGTCTTGAAGAGGGATATTAGCATAATTTAAGTGTAACACCGCTAACCTATCTCCGTCGTCAGATTACGGTTACAGAATATTACTATACAATAAAAAATATTTGCACATTATACTATTCAATATTATAATCACATCATAAACCATTCATACACATGCATATTGTCCCTAAATCGAGTTCACAAGGCTCTAAAGATAACCTAGAAACAAATTGGGACCAATTTGAAACAATTTGGAAAGTTTAGGAAAAAGATGCAAAATTTGCAAAAATATGGGCCACACGGTCGTGTGGCTCACACGGCTGAAACACACACCCGTGTCTCAGGCCATGTAACTATCAAACTAGGGACACACGGCTGTGTCCCAGCCCATGTCCTCACCTGTGTAACTCTCTAAGTAGGGTCACACGGCCATGTCACAGGCCCGTGTGCCAGGCCGTGTGTTAGGTCGTGTAACTCACTGACTTGCACACTAAAGAAATCACCAGATGACACACAGCAGTGTCGCCAAGTCGTGTGCGTCACACGGTTGAGTCACATGCTCGTGTCTCAGGCCGTGTAGACCCTAATGAACCATAAATGACAAGCTTACTTGGACCCTAAGTAATTCATTTACCAGGCAAAAGACCTATTTAAAATTACATTAAACAAGCTCAAAACATGTTAAATCAACCATCCTAAGTGCCTAACCAATGTACCCTCATTGGTACCACAAGTTTATACAATTTCACAACAAAATGAACTCTCACCCAAGTTATGTTAATTCACACAATTTAACATTCAACCAATATGCCTATCATAGGCACCTTAATCACAACATTCCAATAACACTTACCATAAACTTGCACTTAAACATCTTCATTAGTTCACATATACCATATTAAGTTAACTACTTGCATTTAAGATCATACTTTAACATTTTACATATCAAAACAATAGCAATGAAAAAAAAAAAGCATATTACATGCCATATAATAAAAAATGAGTGTTCCAAAAACTATTGAAAATATGTGGATAGTGTGACTTGAGTGTCGATCTGACCGTCCAACCTTCAAAGTATCTATAAGAATAGAAAATAACAGAAATATGCTCATTGAAGCTTAGTAAGTTGACGTAAAAAATGATAAATCTAACCGAATTAATACAATAAACCATTTAATAATAACTCAACCACATGTGTTCTATGTCATCCAAAATCTCAACCCCATGAATTGCATAGTTCAATTCAAAGCTCAAATACATGTTATAGCTATCAAAAAACAAGTTATGATACAGAGATTTATGATCTGATGAACGACTTATGGATATGAGTACATAGATATTCCAACCGAAACATGCCAATTCGTAAGAGCTAATCCACCGGAGAACACATTAGATGCTCATAAGAGCTAGTCCAACTGCAAACACGCTAAAACAGTAAGTATAACACGAGAGTTCGCAACAAATGCTGAACCTCGGCCTACTAAGAAAAATATATATATATCACTCCATAACAATCTCCATTCCAATCCCCTCATAACACGCCATAATTCGATTGTACTCTATCCCGCGTTCATCTGATTCAAGTATTGAAATTCATCAATATTTCTCAAACAACTTTACAGCAACGATGAAACAATTATAAATATTATTTAATACTATATCATCACACATTTCATATAGATATTAAATTGTAAACCTTACGACGTACCTAGACTGAATTGTAGTAGTTGTAGAAGTTTAAGGACTAATCTGCGATTTTTCTTTTTCCATGTATATCAACAGGATCTTGATCTAAAATGTAAAATTCCTCAATTATTAGCTTACGTTTCACATTCCAATTCACTTTACATTTTATACCCTTTTATTTTTAAAAATTAGACAATTACCCTTAACTTTTACAACTTTTACAATTTAGTCCCTTAACCCGAAAATCATCAAATTAACCATTTTTCTCAGGTCAACATTTCAGCCGAATATACTATGCCCTTAAATAGTCCCTATTAAACATCAAATTCACTATCAAACCCTAAAATTTTGACATTTTCACAATTTAATCCTTAAATCAAAATCTAAAAAAATCACTTCTCAAAACCACCAAATACAACAATCAAAGCTTCATATACATAGTTATCATCAAAAACATTCAAGATTCATCACTGGCCACTTCTAAATTTTTTAACAGATTCAAAAATGAAAGTAAGGGTTAGCTGGACCTAGTTGCAATGATATCAAAAACATAAAAATTATAAGAAATAGATATTGATTTCACTTACATGAAAAGGAACAATCAAAACTGGAACCTTTCTCTCTAGCTATGGTGTTCGGTCAATCGAAAAAGAAGAAATGAACATAAAAATGTTTTGATCTTTCTTTAATTTATTTTAATTTTCCATTAAATTACAAAATTGCCATTGTAATTATATTATTTTATCATTTTCAACCAAAATGTCGTCCCACCATGTTAAATAAGGTATAATTGCTACTTAAGTCCTTCCTCATCTATTAATTAAGCTATTTGATCACCTAGATGCAATAATTACTAAGTTTTGCACCTTTTACAATTTAGTCCTTTTTATTTAATTAACTATCTAAACGTTAAAATTTCTTAACCAAATTTTAATACGACTCTAATGACTCCATAAATATTATATAAATAATATTTACGAGTCGACATGATGGAATTTGTGGGCCCAAAACTACTATTCTGACACAACTGAAAATCGGGTTGTTATAACTCTCCCCCACTGGAAATTTTGTCCTCAAAATTGTTACCTAAGAATAGATTCGGATACTGTAGTTTCATTGATTCATTGGTTCCCCAGGTAGCGTCTTTTGTACCATGACGATGCCACAAGACTTTTACTAACGGTACATGTTTATTCCGTAGTTCTTTAACATCTCGAGCCAAAATGTTCACTCGTTCCTCAGAATACGTCAAATCTGGCTGTAATTCAATCTCACTATGAGGAATCACATTTGAAGGATCAGATCTGTATTGTCTCAACATTGAAACGTGGAACACATTATGAATTTTCTCAAGTTCAAGGGGCAAAGCTAATCTGTAGGCTACAGGGCTGACTCTTTCAATAATCTCATACGGTCTGATAAATCTCGGACTCAGCTTTCCTTTCCTGCCAAAACATAGCACTTTCTTCCATGGAAAAATTTTTAGAAATACTCGATCATCAATAGTAAATTCTATATATTTTCTTTTCAAGTCCGTGTACGATTTCTAACGATCAGACGCAGATTTCAAACAATCTCAAATAGTTCGAACCTTGTCTTCAGTTTCTCGAATCAAATCAATTCCCACCATTTTAGATTCGCTCAATTCAAACTAATGTAACGACATTTTACACTTTCTTTCGTATAGAGCTTCAAACGATGCCATTTTTATACTAGATTGATAACTGTTATTATAAGTGAATTCAGCTAATGATAGATAATTTTCCCAACTACCTTCAAACTCGAGTATACAACACCGTAGCATATCTTCCAGAATTTGTATCACTCGTTCTGATTGCCCGTCCTTCTGAGGATGAAACACTGTACTAAAATTTAGTTTAGTGCCCAAAGCCTCGTGAAGTTTACTCTAAAATCTCGATGTAAACCTTGGATCATGATCAGAAATAATAGATTCGGAACTCGGTGCAATCTCACAATCTTTGACACCTATAATTCCACTAACCTCTCAAGTGAAAAATCTGTTCTGACTGGAATAAAATGTGTCGACTTAGTCAATCTGTCAACAATTACCTAGATCGAATCTTTCTTTTTCGGAGTTACAGGTAAACCAGATACGAAATCCATCATAACTTGCTCCCACTTCCACTCATGAATGATAACAGGTTGTAGTAAACCCAATGGCACCTGGTGCTTTGCTTTTACTTACTGACAAATCAAATATTTAGCTACGAATTCACAAACCTCATGTTTCATACTCGACCACCAATACATCTATTTCAAATCACAATACATCTTCATGCTACCAGGATCAATGGAATACGTACTACTGTGAGCTTAAGACATAATATCACGTTTTAAATTTAAATCATTCGGAATACAAATCCTATCACGGTACGCATTGTACCATAATCATAAATATTGTATTCAGTAATCAAATTATCCTAAACCAATTTTTGTTTCATTATCAACATCGAATCATCATTTTGTAACTCCTGAATTCGCTGTAGAAACAAGGGTTTAGTTCTCAACTCAGCCAGTACAGAACCATCTTCATTCAAAGCTAAATGAGCATTCAATTTTCGAAGTGCAAACAATGACAACTTTCAACTGAGTGCACCTGCAACCACATTAGTCTTTCCCAGATGATAATCAATAACTAGATTATAATCTTTTAGTAGCTCTAACCATCGTCACTGCCTCAAATTCAATTCCTTTTGGGTCATCAAATACTTTAAACTTTTTTGATCCGTATACACGTGACATTTCTCACCGTATAAATAATGTCTCCAAATCTTCAAAGCGAAGACAATCGTCGCCAACTTGAGACCATGAGTAGAATAATTTCTTTCATGTGGCTTTAACTGTCGAGAAGCATAACCTACTATTTTCCCCACTTGCATCAACACACAACCCAAACCATTAAGAGAGGCATCGTTGTAAACCACATATACTATCGCAGACTTAGGCTGAGTCAATACTGGAGCTTCTATCAACATGTTTTTCAACTGATCAAAACTCTGTTGGCACTTATCAGACCAAACAAACTCAACGTTTTTCTGTAGTAACCTGGTTATCAGAGAAGCAATGATCGAGAAAATTTTAACAAAATGACAGTAATAACCTGCTAAACCCAGAAAACTTGGCACTTCAGAAACATTTTCAAAATTTTCCAATTCATTACAGCAGAAACTTTACTCGGATTGACTCGAATCCTGCCAGCTGATACTATGTGACCTAAAAATCCAACCTCGCAAAGCCAGAATTCATATTTACTGAACTTTGCATACAACAATTTTTCTCTCGAAATCTGTAACACGATTCTTAGGTGTTGAGCATGTTCATATTCTGATTTAGAATAGATCAATATATCATCAATAAACACAACCACGAATCTATCCAAATGAGGCTGAAAAACCTGATTCATTAAATCCATAAAAGTAGTAGGAGCATTTTTTAATCCAAATGGCATTACGAGAAATCCATAGTGGCTGTAACTAGTTCTAAAAGCAGTCTTTGACACGTCACAATCCTTAACTTGTAACTGATAATACCTGGATCTGAGTTCTATCTTCGAGAACATTGTGGCACCTTTTAATTGATCAAACAAATCGTCAATATGTGGCAAGGGGTACTTATTCTTTATTGTGACTTTGTTCCATTGTTTGTAGTCTATACACAATCTTAAAGAGTCATCTTTCTTTTTCACAAACAACATAGGTGCACTCTAGGGTGATACGTTCGATCGAATAAACCCTCTTTCTAATAATTCTTGCAACTGTGTTTTCAACTCTTTTAACTCAGTTGATGCCATACGATACGGTGATTTTAATATCGGTGCAGTTCCAAGAACCAAATCATTCACAAACTCAACTTTCCAATCAGGAGGCAAACCTGTAACTATTCAGGAAATACATCAGTAACTCAATAACAATTGATAACTGATCTAACTTCAACTCTGAATCTCTGATATCAAGGATGTATGCTAGAAATGCTTCACTACCTTTACGTATCAATCTCTATGCAGAAATAGCTGAAATGATTCTAACACTATTCGACCTATTAGATTCAACTGAAACCATCTCTTATGTCTGGAATTTCAAATAAATCTATTTTTATCCACAATTTACCATAACATCGTGTAATGATAGCCAATCCATACTCAAAATAACATCAAATTCCCGAAAGGGTAGTAACATCAAATCAGCAGGGAATTCACAGCCTCTAATTTTTAGTGGACATTTATGAAAAACTAAGTTAACTATCATACTCTGACCTAGTGGATTAGTAACTTGAACATCATATCCAGTTGATTCAATAGGCAGTTTCTTTTTCGTTACTAATGCAGTGCAAATATAAGAGTGAGTTGACCCAAGGTCAATCAGTGCATACATAGTAATATCAAAGAGATAGAATGTACCAGCAATCACATCAGGTGCAGCAGCTTCTTCTCTGGCTCAGATGGCATATGTTAGAGTTGTTGGAATGTCGGCACCCCTACGGCACAGCGAAAAAATATAACACCTGGCGATCCTAACCATGGATCCATGTGTGAAGAACGAATCGGGGTGAAAAAGGGTTTCAAAATTACCGAATGGTGATTCTGAGTAGACAGCGACGCCTCGGCAATGAGTAATCTGATCTACTATCGAACCAAGCCACAATCTTTGATGACTCCGACCTCTACGTAATCCACCCAGTTGACTATAAACGGAAGGAATCCCCAAACAGTTTTGGAGAAGACTTTGCTTTGACGGCTGCTAGACTCACCAAGCAAAGAAAAATGAGATTTTATATCTTATTATTTTTTAGGGTTTCTCAAAATTAAATAAATATAATAATGTTTAAAAAACCAAAAATTATAATTACATTAATTATAATAAAGATTTCGGTAAACTATATTTATTTATATACGAACCAAAATCATATTCTCATTATGTGTACAACAACATTATACTTATAATGTGTTCGATATTTGATTACCCAATTAAATTAATTCTATAATTAATTTAATTCATGCGAGAACCAAACACAATACCAATTATGTTTTATTCCGTTCATTTCAACTATAGGGTGTGACCCTGTAGGTTCTTGTAATGTTAGCAGTAATGTTAGAACGATTCCAATGTTACAAACAATAAGTGGCACCTAGCAATGCACCATTGCTATCTAAGTCACAAGAAATCATGATTCGACATAACCTTTTTATGATTAATTTTTTCATGCACTAATCCTTAAGTCCTTTATCTCTGGATTGAACACAAGTCATGGAATAGTCACGCTTGTATAGTCCATTCCATGTTCCTTGATATCTTAAGTAGACTATGATATACAAATAAGTAAGACATCTCACATCAGCTTATTTGAGCATGGCCATGCATTTCTAGTCTCACTCAATCAAGTGGCCTAAGATATTACTCCCATTATGTAGGAGGGACTTATCCTATATCGATCAACCATATCCCTCTACATAGATTATGGTATATCCAATATCAGCCTTTATAGAACAACCAGTTACGGTGTACGTTTGACTGTATCAAAATATAGAACTCACGATGTTGGGATTATGATGACCTCAAGTCTGAGGATCACATACATATTAATCACTATGAGTAATGTTGTGACAATTACATAATAATCCAAGAAACATACTCATAACGGGTCAGTCCAATATGTTGTTCTCTAACACACATATTCATGCATCGATTCTGACACTCCATATCAATGACAACTCTTTATCATCAATCAACTACATGTTAGTCTTAATGCGTTATCATTGTCCTATCCAACAATAATACTTGACTAAGGACCTTTTAAGAATAATCATATTATTTTCAGGATATTATTATAAAACAGTTTATTTATACACACAGAAAAGAAACTGAAATAATAATGGTAACGCCTTATATTAATAAACATGATAAATCAAGTATGTTATTACAACCATCTCATGATTGATCTTTAGGCATACTCTAACAAGAGTAGGTGCTCTAGTCTCTGATCGAACAACCATATCTTTTGCTCCTGCACGAGGATTTCCAGTAGTGTTGTTCTGGCCCGAACGTCTACCTTTATGAGATGTAGACATTTACTTTTCATTCTGTTCATCATTTTCTTTTAACTATTTAGGACAATTTCAGAGAAAGTGATCAGTTGATCCACATCTATAACATGCCCCCAATTTAGCTCTACATTTACCAAAATGATGTGTTCCACAATGTTTACAACTAAGCTTTGGAGTGTTCCATGCACTTCCCACACTATCAATTGGTTTTGTAGGAGTCTTAAAATTATGCTGAATCAATTTACTTTTGTTCGGATGCTTACACACTAAAGTAGCTCAACTAAAGTCTTCTCTATTCTTCTTTGTTGGTGGTATAGAAAATGACTTAGAAGAACTTCTCTTGTTAAACTC
This sequence comes from Gossypium turneri, assembly GCA_008044935.1. Taxonomy (NCBI): domain Eukaryota; kingdom Viridiplantae; phylum Streptophyta; class Magnoliopsida; order Malvales; family Malvaceae; genus Gossypium; species Gossypium turneri. The sequence goes on along the minus strand of CP032582.1, from coordinate 12,446,710 downwards.
TCGAATTTGTCTATTCCTTTGTATCTTGCGGTTGTACACTTCTTTCATTTTCTATGCACGTTCTATGCACGACCAGATAAAACAACAAATTCTTCGATTGCATTACCTCCGATGATCATTCTAATTTCATCATTCAGGACATCTTCAAATAAGATACACATCTCTTCTTCAGTAGGTCCAATTTCTCGGGCATATTTACTGAGATACACAAACTCTCTCTTGTACTCAGCAACAGGCTTGTTTCCTTGTTGTAACTCAAGAAATTCCCTCTTTTTCTTGTCTAGATACCATCTTTCAACATACTTCTTTTTAAACTCGGTCTAAAATAAATCTTAGGTAATTTTCTCCCTCGGTACCACAGCTACCAACGTAGTCCACAACCTGTACACTCCTTCTTTTAACAATGAAACGACACATCTAAGAAAAATATTAGGAAGGTAAGCCATTTCTTTGCAAACTCATAAGATGTTCTAAAGGCAATACTCGGCTTTAACTGGATCATATTCTGATCTACCTCTGAATTCTTCAGCACCAAACTTTCTAAGCTTTTCAATCGGTATACGTCGGCTAGTTTCAGTCATAAAAGGAGGTGGAGGTGCAACAGGAGGTGTAACAGGGGGAGGAGGTCGTTGAGCCGCAGTATTCATTTGCATAAACTCATTAAACCACTAGTTCATAAACCCGAAAAATAAGATTTTAAGTTCATGTTAGGGTACATGTAGAATCAAAATATTACTACTCATCCCTTGGTCTGAGGTCGGTATATTACTATTAACCTCATCATTGTCAGCACGACCAGATCCGTCTGACATTTTTATAATCTATAAGAAAAATAAAAGTTAGATCGGATCAAACACGTCACACTATCACAGATTTATATGGCATGTAATTCTAGACATTGAACAAACAACGCTTAGTCAGAGAATTGACTAAACAGTAGCTCTAATACCACTAAATGTAACACCCCTAACCGTCTCCGTCGCTAGATTAGGATTATGGAGTATTACTATACAATCAAAAACATTTTCACATTATACTATTCAATACTATAATCACATCATAAACCATTCATACACATGCATATTGTCCCTAAATCGAGTCCTCGAGGCTCTAAAGATGAACTAGAAACAAATTGGGACCAATTTGAAACAATTTGGAATGTTTAGGAAAAAGATGCAAAATTTGCAAAAATAGGGGTCACACGGCCGTGTGCCTAACATAGTTAAGACACACGCCCATGTCTCAGGTCATGTAACTATCAAAGTAGGGAGACACGGTCGTATCCCACTCCGTGTCCTCACCCGTGTAACTCTCTGAGTTACCCTGCATGCCCGTGTGCCAGGCCATGTGTTAGGCTGTGTAACTCACTGACTTGCACCCTAAAGAAATCATCAGATGACACATAGCTGTATCACTAGGTCGTGTGCCTCACACGCTCATATCTCAGGCCGTGTGGACCCAAATGAACCTTAAATGACAAGTTTACCATTTCAAGCTTACTTGGACCCTAAGTAATCCATTTACCAACCAAAAGACCTATTTAAAATGATATTAAACAAGCTCAAAACATGTTAAATCAACCATCCTAAGTGCCTAACCAATGTACCCTCATTGGTACCACAATTATATACAATTTCACACCAAAATGAACTATCACCAAAGGTATGTTAATTCACACAATTTAACATTCAACCAATATGCCTATAATAGGCACCTCAATCACAACATTCCAATAACACTTACTATAAACTTGCACTTAAACATCTTCCTTAGTTCACATATATCATATTAAGTTAACTACTTGCATTTAGAATCATTCTTTAACATTTTACATATCAAAACAATAGCAATGAAAAACGAGCCTATTACATGTCATATAATAAAAAATGAACATTCCAAAAACTACCGAAAATAGGTGGAAAGTGTGACTTGAGTGAGGATCCTACCGTCCAACCTTCAAAGTATCTACAAGAATAGAAAATAACACAAATAAGCTCATTGAAGCTTCGTAAGTTGAGGTAAAAAATGACAAATCTAACCGAAGTAATACAATAAATCATTCAATAATAACTCAAGCACATGTGTTCCCTGTCATCCAAAATCTCAACCCGATGGATTGTACAGTTTAATTCATAGCTCAAATACATGTTATAACTATCAAAATCACTAAACAAGTTACAATACAGAGATTTACAATCTGATGAACGACAAACAAATATAAGTACATAGATATTCCAACCGAAACACGCCAATCGCTCGTAAGAGCTAATCCACTTGATAACACGCCAGATGCTCGTAAGAGCTAATCCACTCGATAACACGCCAGATGCTCATAAGAGCTAGTCCAACTGAAAACACGCCAAAACATGTAGTATAACATGAGAGTTCGCAACAAATGTTGAACCTCGGCCTACTTGGGAAAATATATATATCACTACACAACAATCTCCACTCGAACCCCCCATAACATGCCATAATTCGATTGTACTCCATCCCACGTTCATTCGATTAAAGTATTGCATCAATCTTTCTCAAATAACTTTACATGAACGATAAAACAATTATACATATTATATCATATTATATCATCACGCATTTCATATATATATTAAATTGTAAACTGTACGACTTACTTGCACTGACTTGTAGTAGTTGCAGAAGTTCAAGGACTAATCCGCGATTTTTCTTTTTCCAAGTATATTAACAGGATCTTGATCTAAAATGTGAAATTCCTCAAATATTAGCTTATATTTCACATTCTAATTCACTTTACATTTTATACCCTTTATTTTTCAAAATTATATAATTACCCTTAACTTTTAAAACTTTTACAATTTAGTCCCTTAACCCTAAAATCATCAATTTAACCATTTTTCTCAAGTCAAAATTTTAGTTGAATATACTAGGCCCTTAAATAGTCTCTATTAAACATCAAATTTACTATCAAACCCTCAAATTTTGACATTTTCATAATTAATCCTTAAATCAAAATCTAACAAAAATCACTACACAAAACCACCAAATACTACAATCAAAGATTCAAATACATAGTTATCATCAAAAAAATTCAAGATTCATCAATGGCAACTTCTAAAATTTTTAACAGATTCAAAAACAAATGTACAGGCTAGCTGAATCTAGTTGCAACAACCTTAAAAATATAAAAATTACAAGAAATAGACATCGATTTCACTTACATGCAAAGGAACAATCAAAACTAAAACCTTGCTCCCTAGCTATGGTGTTTGGTTAATTGGAGAAGAAGAAATGAATATAAAAATGTTTTAATCTTTCTTTAATTTGTTTTAATTTTCCTTTAAATTACAAAATTACCATTGTAATTATATTATTTTATCCTTTTCAACCAAAATGCCATGCCACCATGTTAACTAAGACATAATTTCTACTTAAATCATTCCTCATCTATTAATTAAGCTATTTGATCACCTAAACGCAATAATTACTAAGTTTTGCACCTTTTACAATTTAGTACTTTTTCTTTAATTAACTATCTAAACATTAAAATTTCTTAACCAAATTTTAATATGACTCTAATTACTTTATAAATATTCTATAAATAATATTACGAGTTGACACGACAGAAATTTGTGGTCCCAAAGCCACTATTTTGTCACAACTAAAAATTAGGCTTTTACATTAGGGATTTCTACGAAATTAAGATACTAAGTGAAGAAATTGTATAATTTAGATTGATTATGACAGATGAAATCTAGGTCAATTCTTTCTTGGGTATTGTCTCGCTTCTTGGTTGTTAATCGTTTATTTTCCAGATTTGTTCTTTATCGTGTTCTTTAGTTAATTAATTTAGTTAATTTTACTCTTAATCAACCAGTCCATTTTATCGGTTAAATAATAGAATGGCATAATTACTAGTACTTTTAGTCCTCGTGGGAACGATGTTTTTGCTCACCGTAGCTATACTATTAATTGATAGATGCACTTACCTTTGTTAGTTTTTAGTTGGTTTACGACTGCATCAAGTTTTTGGCACCGTTTCCAAGGACTAAAATATTAGGAAAACTTTATTTCTATTAATTTAGTCATTTTTTATTTTAATATTTTTATTTTTAATTTAATTTTTACATTCTAATTTTTTGTTTGTTTGCTTCTGGCAGGTTCTTTTGGTTTATAACTAGGAGGAACCCATTCGATCTATTACTTTTTCATAGTGAGATTGAAAAGACTACTCGCAGAAATCGTAGAGCGGTAAAAGAAGCAAGCCAAAATAAACAAAATAAGTAGGCAATCAAGAGGAAAAGAATATTACTGTGGAGATGAGTGATAATCAAAATTATAAGCTACCTCCTGCAGCTCCTGCTCCTCATACTATGTATGATTATGCTAAGCCCACTCTGATTGGGGTTGAATCGAGTATTGTGAGACCCACCATTGTTGCAAAAAGCTTTAAGCTGAAGCCAAACACAATTCAAATGGTACAACAGTATCTTCAGTGTGATGGTTTGCAAGATGAAGATTCGAATACTTTTATGGCTAACATTCTAGAGACTTACGACACTTTCAAGATTAATGGCGCTACTGATGACATCGTACAGTTATGATTTTTCCCATTCTCTTTTAGGAGCAAGGAAAAATAGTGGTTAAATTCATTGCCACGAGGTTCTATCACGACTTGGGATCAGATGACTGAGAAGTTTCTGTTGAAGTGCCTCCTACTGGCTGAAAGTGTTAAGTTGAGGAACATCTCTTCTTTTTCTCAAATTGATTTGGAAACATTATATGATGTATGGGAGAGATTCAAAGATCTGTTGACATGGTTCCCTAATCGTGAGTTACATTTGTGGTTGCAAGTTCAAACTTTCTACAATGGTTTGAATCCCTCGAGTAGACAGATGATTGATGCAGTAGTTGGCAGAACATAGAATAACAAAACACCTAAGGTAGCTCAAGAGTTTATTCAGAAGATAGCATTGAATAACTATTAGTGGCAAGTCATGAGAGCAAAACCAATTAAAGTAACCAGTGTTTTTAATATTGATGCAGTTTCTATGTTAGCAATTCAGGTTGAAGCTCTTGGTAAAAAAATTGATCGTTTGAATTTTTCTAGGCAGGTGAATCTGATGATGTAGTGTGATACGAATGGAGTGGGGATGATTAATTCAGAATATTCACCCTTCAAGTCTAACATGGAGCATGAGCAAGTCAACTTTATAGGTAATCATTCAAGATCTCAAAATAACCCCTATAGCAATAGTTATAATAAAGGTTGAAGGAACCACCCAAATTCTCTTACGGTGATCAAGATAATCAAATGTCACAACCCCTTTGGGGCAGCCTCATCAGTAAGAGAAGAAATCGAACCTTGAAGAGATGTTGGCTAAATTTATTTTAGTGTCACAAACTCGATTTCAAAACACTGAGATAGTTTTGAAAAATCAGCAAGCATCAATTCAAGGACTTGAAAATCAAATTGGACACTTTGTCAAACTTGTTTCCGAAAGACCACAAGATAGCTTACCTATCAACATTGAAACTAACCTAAAAGAGCAAATCTACGCAATCACTATTCGAAGTGTGGAAGGGTTAGTCGAGCCTGAAAAGAAGTCGAAGCTAGAAGCTGATGTGAAAAGTGATGAGGTTGAGGAGAGTAAGAAAAAACATAAAAGAACAATATGGTAAATTTCTTAAACTCTTAAAAAATTTGTACATTAACTTACCATTTGTTGAAGTCTTTTCGCAGATGCCAAAGTATGTAAAACTTTTAAAGGAGCCGTTAACAAATAAAGGAAGTTAGATGACTTGTCGACTGTGGAGTTCAATGCAGTTTGCTCGGCCATTCTCCAAAACAAACTACCCAACAAACATAAAGATCCAAGGAGTTTTACTATTCTTTGTCTCATTGGTAGTTTAAATGTTGAAAAAGCTTTGTTTGATTTGGGGGCTAGTATAAATGTCATGCCTTATAAGATGTTCAAACAACTTGGTCTTGGGGAACCCAAACCCACTAGGATGAGAATTCAATTAGCAGATAGATCAATTAGATATCCTAGAGGTATTATTGAGGATGTACTTGTGAAAGTCGATAAATTTATATTCCTTGTTGATTTTGTTGTATTGGACATGGATGAAAATATTAAGGTACCCATGATCTTAGGTCGACCCTTTTTAGCCACTGCTAGAACTGTTATTGATGTGGGTACTGGTGAACTTGTGCTTCAAGTAGGTAATGAAAAGATTACTCTTCAAGCATGTGATTTTGTGACAGTCCCTAGTGAGCGAGATGATACTAATTCTTCTGTTAATGTTGGTAATCATGTGACTCAATGTTGTTTGCAGGAAATCCCTCATGAAAATATGTTGGAGCCATATTTTATTCAAAGTGATATAACTCGAGTGATGAGTGAAGAGCAAATGGTGCAGCTCGATGAACTAGATGAATAGCGAACAAAGTTGAGGAGAAACCAAGAAAGCAAAAGGAAGTAACAAAGCAATGCCATGATGTGCATGTAAAGAAAATGAACTAATTCAAAGTTGGGGACAAAGTGTTGTTAGACAAATCGGATCCACGAATTTTTCCTTCAAAGTTCAACTCAAAAGGGTCTGACCCATGTGTGGTAAAGCCGTATTTCCATACGAAACCAATGAGGTAACACACCTTGATTACTGCACATTCATGGTAAGCAATCATCGTCTCTAACTTTCTTTTGGTGGTAATACTGATAACGAGAGAGAGGAGCTCCAACTCCAAGATTCGACTTAAACGTGAGCTTAAAAAGGGAAGTCAAGCTTAGACTCTAATTAAGCGCTTCTCAAGAAGCAACCCAAGTGTTTTTATTTTTATTTATTTATTTTACTTTCATGTTATTTTGAAAAAAAAATTGACAAAATTTGAAAAAAAAAAAGAAAAAAACTTTTGAATTTTTTTAAAAAACAAGAAATGAAAAACAAATTGAAAAAAAACTTTTGAAGAAAATTTCAAAAAAGAATTTGAAAAAGAATTTTTGAAAAAAAAAAAGTGGTCCATATGGTCTGAGGTGATCCACACAACCTGGATACACGGGCGTGTCTTAGGCCATGTGCATACAGGAGTTAATTTTTCCAATTTTAATTTGACCCACACAGGCTGGAGACATGGCCGTGTGAGACATACGGACGTGTGGTAGACTGTGTGGCTCACACGAGCTCGCACACAAGCTTTGGAGAAGCGAAGGAGCATCGCACATGGCCTAACACATGGCCGTGTGGTTTCTACGCTTATTTTTCTCTATTATTAAATAACACACGGTCTGGGTGATTCCACATGGTCGTGTGGCACACACGACCTGACCATATGGCCATGTGGCTCACATGGCCTAGCACATGACCTTATTTTCTTATTCTTTTGTTTTTTTTCTACCCTAACCAAACGATTTCATTTAGTTTTATATTTTATTTGTTTTTGTTTTTGTTTTGTCTTTTGTCTTTTGTCTTTACTTTTGTTTCTTTTTTTTTGTTTTATTTTATTTTATTATGCATTGTACTTTTATTGTTTTATCGGTTGTTTTTCTATTTTGTTATCTCTTTATCTTCTAATTCATTTTTTTTCTATTTTCTTATTAGTTTGCTCAGAAACATGCACTTCATTTAGAATCGCCCACAATTTCGGTTTTCAATATTTCGATGAATTCATCCAAATTCAGGGCAATTTTAGTTCTCTTCCTCCTTATGATATTGTACTTATTATGTGATTTTAATTGTTTGTACATTGAGGGCAATGTACATTTTAAGTGTGGGGAGGATTTTATATGTTTATACGATATAGCACCTGAATTATTGTTTGTGTTTAAGTAATTTTATCGAATCTAACATTGAAATAATTTCTTTTAATTTGGAGTTTTTATTGATTTGGTTTTGGAATAATTTGTGGATTTTTGTGTGTTGTGTGATTTATACTTTAAGCATGATAAGTTTTTTTTCAAATATTATAATTTTAGATTGTCTCCCTGAACTGAAAAATTATTTTAAATTTTTAAATTTGCAAGTTTGACATCAAAACCATAATTTTTTTTGAGCTTTTGAGCCTATAGAGCATATATTTTATTTCTTGCTCATTTTATTTTTGGTTTTGTGTATGTCAACTTGATTTGGAGTTCTAGAGCTTGCTTTGATTGTGCATGTAGAGACCACATTATTGATTTGATATACTGAGATGATAGAGGTACTTAGGATTTAACCCACTTAACCTGTAAAAAGCTTACCTATTGAATTAACCCTTAGTAAACCCCATTGATCCTAACACATTTTTTTCTAACCCGTTAATGTTAACCCATAACTCATATCTATGTTGTAAAATTATCCTTTTTATTAACTCCCTTTTTGTCGAGATTTGATTTGATTAGTTTCCTAACTATGTTTCATTATTTGAATTGCTGAATTTTGTTTTGTTTAAAAAAAAAGAAAATCAAAAGGGAAAGAAATCAAAAAGAAAAAGTATATCAAAAAATTATATTTGATTGAGCTTGAATAATTAGTTTCATATTATATGGAAAAGCTCAGTTTCATTTGTGATATTTCTTGTTGATGTGAATTCTTTTAATTCAGCAACTGATGTTTGTTTCTAGTTTGATAACTTATCAACTCAACTCTTGATTATAACCCACTTTTCTAACATTTTCCATGCCCTTAACCTAAGCCCATTACAACCTTGTAAAGACCTATTGATTGGTGTGTCATCTCATTTATAGTGGTGGAGATTTGATTTTCAAGCCAATGGTAATAACATTTCTCGTTTGACTATTGAGTGCACATTATTTGAACCTTAAACACTGTAAGTGTTGTGAGTGAATCTTTAGTGAGGATGCTTTTTTTTTCTGTTAGAGTATGCCCAAAGACCAATCATGAGATGATTGTAATAACATAGTTATTTTACCTCGTTTATTAATATTAAGCATAGCCATTATTATTTCAGTTTATTTTATATGTATATAAATAAATTGTTTTATAATAATGTCCTGAGAATAATATGATTATTCTTAAAAGATCCTTAGTTGAGTATTATTGTGGGCTTGGACAACAATAATGCATTAACACTAACATGGAGTTTATTGACGACAAAGTGTTGCCATTGACATGAGATGTCAAAATCAATACATGAATATGTGTGTTAGAGAACAGCATATTAGACTAACCCGCTATAAGTGTGTTTATTGGATTATTATGTAATAGTCACAACATGACTCACAGTGATTACTATGTATACAATCCTCAGACTTGAGATCATCATTATCCCAACATCGTGAGTCGTATATTTTGATACAGTCAAACGTCTACCGTAATTGGTTGTTCTATAAAAGCTGATGTTGGATATACCACAATATATGTAGTGGGATATGGTTGGTTAATATAGAATTTGTCCCTACTACATAATGGGAACAATTGATTGAGTGAGACTAGAAATGCATGGCCATGCTCGAATAAGTTGATATGAGATGTCATACTTATTTGTTTTTCATAGTCTACTCAAGATACCAAGAAACATTAGATGGGCTATGCAAGTGTGACTATTCCATGACTTGTGTCCATTCTAGATATAAATGACAAAAGGATTTAATACATGAAGGGGTAATCACAGAGAGGTTATGTCGAATCATGACTTCTTGTAACTTAGGTAGCAATGATGCATTGCTACATGCCACTCATTGTTTGTAATATTAGAATCGTTCTAGTATTACTGCTAACGTCATAAGAACCTAGAATGTCACACCCTATGGTTGAAACGAACGGAATCCAAATATAGTTGGTATTGAGTTTAGTTATCACAAGAATTAAATTAATTATAGAATTAATTCAATGGGCAGTTAAATATCGAAGGATTTATATGTACAAATATGTTGTACATATAATGAAAAATATGGTTAAATTAATATATGAATTGATTTGTATAAAATTTAACTAAAAATAATTTACCGAAATCCTTGTTATAATTATTGTAATTATAATTTAGGATCAAATATTATTATAATTATTGTAATTATAGTTTTTTGGTCAAACGGCCGTGTGAACCACACGAGCTACAACACAGCCATGTGCCAGACCATATGGAAATCACAAATCTCACTCCAAACCTACTGAAAAATGTATTTTTTCAATTTTTCTGGCATTTTAATACCTATATATATGAAAAAAAATAAGAAGATAAGGGAGGGCCGTCACAGAATACTAAAAAAAAAACAACTCGGGAAACACCATTGAAGCTGAATTTGAAGCAAATTTCCATCAAGATTAAAGATATCCTTTTGATTTCTTTGAAGTTTATTATGAGTTTCTTTGTTTCTTATGGTTGTATTGTCTTTACGATGTTTTTATTTGCTATCATGAACTAATTTTCCAAATACCTAGAGAGATGAACCCTAGGATGGATTCTGTTATTTAATTTCTATTTTTACGCAATAAATTCTTGGATCTTGTTCTCAATTATGTGTGCTTAATTCTTGGTTTAATAATTCTAGACTATTAATCCATGTTTGATATGCTTGAATCAAAGGAGGAATAGACCCAGTTTAAGAGTAGATCTAGCATAATTGAGTGGAGTTCTATACAATCCTAGGAATAGGACGATATAAATCTATTGAATTAGAGTCAAATCTAATAGGGGAATCCATATATCGAGTTAATGTGATAATAGGGGTTTTAATTAGAAAAAAATTTCAATTAATCAACTTAGAGTCAGTTGCTCTTAGTCTTGAAGAGGGATATTAGCATAATTTAAGGATTTCTACGAATGAAGATACTAAGTGAAGATGTTGCGTAATTTAGATTGATAATGACAGATGAAATCTAGGTGGATTCTTTCCTAAGTGTTGTCTCACTTCTTTGTTGTTAATCGTTTATTTTCCTAATTTGTTCTTTCTCGTGTTCTTTAGTTAATTAATTTAGTTAATTTTAGTCTTAATCAACCGTTCCATTTTATCAGTTAAATAATAGAAAGGCAGTATTACTAGTACTTTTAGTCCTCATGAGAATGATATTTTTGCTCACCGTAGCTATACTATTAACTGATAGGTGCACTTGTATTTGTCAAATTTTTTGTTGGTTTACAACTGCATCAGTTATCTACTGGTTGATTTGGTTCTTGATCTATACGTTAATACATTCGATTTATCAATAACTACTCTTCAAATTTTAACAGTTTTGAAATTAGACACACAAGTTAACTAAATCGTGATACAACGATCTCAAAAACATAAAATTCATGAAGAATAGACTTTGAAAACACTTACATACAAAACTGGTTGTTCAAAAAATACCAAGAGCTTTTCTTTATTCTCTAATGGAGATGCTTTAAGTGGAGGAACATGAGAATGATGACTCTCTTTCCATCCACTAAAGATTCTACTTAAACACCCAACACTAATCATTCATTACTAGGAAAATGTGGTTAGCTGCCACATAACACCTCGATCAATTCTTATGAAATGCATTTAACTAGGTAGTCAATAATTCTTACGGTTTAGTCCATACATCAACATTACTATCCAATTCAACCAACTATCAAATCAAGGATCAATATAACACTAAAATAAGCTCATAACTATTAATGAATAATATTTACTGACTCACGCGTCGGAATCGTGGTCCCGGAATCACTATCTCTGACACTACAGAAAACCAGGCTGTTACATATACAACCTACATCAAAATACCAAATCATTCTTTAAACTTAGAATTATATAACATATGACTCCTTTAGGTACATGCCATTAAAGTACAAGAAACATCACCAGTTGTTGAGCCTGGCATTATTGTCGGATGCTGATACTGTGGGACGCTCATAATCACCCTAACCTACGCATGGAGAACAAAATTGTACGCTGAGTATGAACTTAATGGTATTTCCATCATCCGAATAAAAATTCATAATAGAAAACATACAAAAGCATAAAGTAAAGGTCATAAGATTTACATGCCATTCATGTGTCAAGCCATGCCATTTCATCATTTTACCACAATTATAACATGTAATGCATTTTATACCATGGTTGATATCATACAAGCTATTGTCATATTTCTATTCCAAACTTTCTATTCAATGAACATAGCCAATTATTCTACCAATTTATTCCATAATTCAAGATCCATTTTACATTTTTAATTCCCTATTAACTTGACTCAGACTAGGACGGATACACAGATCCAACCAATCACACCGGTTTGGCACCTAGTGCCTATAGGATAATCTAAAATAGTAACTTACGCCCAGTGCTAGTTAGTATAACCAATCACTCCTCGACTCATAGTCATAATAACCCTAAAATCTTCCTATCCTATGGCATGCCAATTATATCTAACTCTGCCCAAATAGTTAATAGGGTAACAATGTCTCAGTTTCATTAATTTTTTTTTTCAAATCAATACTATTATTTCATCTATCAATCATCAATACATGTATATGACAACATAATCCATGTCAAAATGGACTCAATTTAACATTTATATCAATGTGTGACATTGTCGAATATATTCAATTTAGCCCTCTTTACAAACAACCAAATCCGAATCGGATCAATTCAACTCGTTTTATAATTTTCAACTCATCTTATATCTTACCATGCAAAACAGTTCATAAATGCAGCAAAAGAAGTAGTTCGAATTATAAAAATATAAACTGTAAACTCTGAGCTATTTTTTTCGACAGTTGTCTTTTCCTTTCCTTTTTTAGGAATTCGGGTTGACATTAGCTACAGATTAACATAAACACAACAATTCGTCAATACAAAATCAAATTCATTCAATTTCAAATTTAAGCAACATTTACAATTTATTCAATTTAGGCCCTAAAATTGGGACTAACATAACTTTCAATATAGAACTCAAATTTTTAATATGATTTTATTGCAATCCATTTAGGACCTCCTATTACTCATTTCCACCTCTAATTTTGTAATTTATGCATTTTAGTACCCATTGTGTGAAACTATCAAACAACTATATAAATTAGTCCTTTTTCATTCCTAAGCTTAAAATCTATCAATTTAGTACCTAAAACTTCAAGATATCATCAATTACATATTTCCAAAACTTTAACGGCTTTGAAAAATATCACACAAGTTAGCTAGATTAAGCTCTTAGGATTTCAAAAACATAAAAATTATAAGAAAATGACTAAATGGCACTAACCAATTTGAAGCTTGAAATCTTAGAACCCTAGACCAATTTTCATTCTTATTCTTCTTCAATATTTGGCATGGATGAATAGAAATGAGATGAGCTCTCTCTTTTTGTGACACCCTACACCCAACCTGGTCACCGAGTCTGGGTACCGAATGTCACAGTTAAACCTGTAACACCCCAAACCTGGCCTAGAAGTTATGGCCGAATCTGGCGTGTCACATTGAAGTGTCTTTTGAAAAATGGACTCGTTGGTAAAAATTTGTTTCTAAGTTTAAAATAAACCCCTTTATTATTAATTAACAATCAACTAGTTAAAACATTTGTCTTGTTATCTAATATTGTCTTAATATGTTGATCTAAAATTGCGGAAGCTTTTGAATACTCTAAAGTTTAAATTTTGTGTCTTGGAAAACAGCAGTTATTTTGAAAATACGTTTTCTCCTAAACTAGCTGTTTAAAATAAGTAAGCCAAAGCCCAATTTAAAAAAAATTAAACAAATATAAAAGCCCTTATTACATAAACCAAACCTAACATAAAATTTAAGTTTAATTAAAAGCAGTGTAGAACAGTTGTAGTTGTGTGGCCACCTCCGAGTCCCTCGTAGCACCAAATCGCCTATGGTTGAGGATTACCTATACAGTAAAAAGGCAAGGGTGAGTTTACGAAAACTCGGTGTGTAATCCCCTAACAAGTAAACAGTCAATTAAACAGCAGATAAATGCAGTTTGGGCATGAGCCCGTCACAGTAACAATGCAGTTCAGTGTGGGCCTAAGCCCTTTCCCGTAATAGTAAACTATTGGGCTTGAGCCCATCACAATGCCAGTAATCAGTAGGGCCTTTGCCCAATTTCAGTAATAGTATCAGTGGGGCCTTGGCCCATAATAGCAACAGATATCAGTCATGCAGTGAACAGTATGTAACATCATTAATCGATGCAGTAACAGTACAAAATCATTAATTAGTGCAGATATGCAGTTAGAAATCCTACCCAATCCAGCCTCTACACACCATTCTGTCCCGCCAAACACATCATGTGGGGATAAAATCGACCTACCCAGCTAGACACACCAAGATTAGCACCGGTTGCAGCACTAAACAGTACTGCAGTAAATCTGTCAGTAAAATAAATGACATATAGCCATCAGTAGGTCCACAGTCGTCTTGGGCGACCCGTGCAACCTTATCAGTACGGTACACTTCCTCCAAATATAACAATCCATCCCCATGCAATATACCGTGACATAATATCATACGTGTATGCAAAATGTCATGTTCAATCATAGTCATACATATCATAGAGCAATTCTGTCATACATAACATAAGGCCATAACAATCATTTCATCTCCTAGGGGTATAACAGTCATTTTACCCTATGGGGATATTTCGATTATTTTACCCTATGGGGGTATTTTAGTCATTCTACCCTATAGGGGTATTTTATTCATTTTATCCTATGAGGGTATTTCATTCATTTTACCGTATAAGGGTATTTCAGTTATTTTACCCTATGGGGGTATTTCGGTACTATGGGGATATTTTAGTCATTCTAACCTATGGGGGTATTTCGGTACTCGAAAGGTCCGCAGTCTCCTCAAGCGACTCAGGTTACCTAAATGGTCATAACAGTGTAAATGGGCCCAAGGCCCATTACTCGGCCTAAGTGGGCCCACACTCTCGTGCGACCCGTTCAGCTCAGATTTCGCCACAGCTATGCGATCTACATAGCCCAATCCAATATTTTCCATAAAATTGTGGTTTTCATCCGTGTAGGCCCACGAGCCCATTGAGCCCACACAACCCATTTCGGCCCAATGTGGCCCATTGCAGCCTAAGCCCATGAAAATGCTCATGGAGGCCTTCACAGTTTATCGCCCATGATTCATAGGTTCGGCTTTCCACAGGAGAGATATCACGCTCGTGTGGTCTTAAGCGCCATATTTCAGCTTTCCAGCTTTTGTCGTTCTACAGTCACAGTGGGGAGTTTACACACCTGATGCGATTTGCAGATTCCCTTTGATCCGAACACACTCTTATTCCTCAAATCAATGATCATCGTACCCTTGGTTCCCAGGCAATGTGCCAATCAACCTCGACCACCACCAGGTAGGAATGGAAGCAATGCAGGTTGGAGAAAGTAATGAAAACCTTGAAAACCTCGCCGATCTCCCCATCGAGAATAAGGAACAAATGAGATGTGTGATATATATATCTCTCCACAACAACAACCTCCCCAAATCCCAATATTCTCTCCTCAAATCTCTCCAAATATCCCTCCTCAATTCTCTCTATAACCAGTTCAAACTCTATTTAACAGTATTTCAATCCAACTCTACCACCCACACGAATTAGGCAACAAAATAAATACTCCATTGCACAACCTAGGACTTGAACCTTAGACCTCACAGTTGCACAACACACCACCTTGCCATTAGACCACAAGCTCTTTTTGTGTTATAAAACCAACACTATTATTTATAAGGCCTATATGCCAGTGTCCAGATTCATTTAAGAGCAAAACTAAAAATTTTGCCAAGTTCAAGACTTGAACCCAAGCTCTCTTGTAACCTTAATGACACCACAACCACTAGACCACATTCTTCATTATGACATTTTTTTTACACAATAATTTAAAAGGCCTACATCCAAGCATCCAAGGTTTTATCCACTTAAAACCAAAATTTTTGCTAAAGCCCAGGTTTGAACCCAAGACTTTTCCAACTCCTCTCAGGACCCTTAACCACTAAAGCAGACATACTTTTATGCACAGTTTCCTAACCATTCCTTTGCTCAAGGCCCAATACTTTTAGGCCCAAATTTTGGGGCGTTAGAAAACCGTATTACTTGACAAGTTTTCTAACCAGATTTATTTACCCACTTAGACAGTAAAAAATTTCAATTTTTAACTTCTATTATAACTCATATCATATGAGTATTACATTATTATAAACTTCTACCTTATTCATCTCACAACTATTTAAAAAAATTAAAAATTTAGACTTTAATAAAGATATATCCACTTGATCCCCGAGGTGTGGCCACTAAGGTTGCCCCTTTATATGCATGGTACAGCTACCGCGCCCTTCGCACAAGGCTGGAGGTGTCTGGCTTGGTCCCTTCCCCCAACGACTCCAATAATTTTAATCCTGCATCCAAGGCAACACTATCGTAATTTCAATTGAACTTAGTAAGATTCAGTACATCAATAAACAAAAGCACTATGTTTCTAGAACAAAATAAAAACACATAATTTAAAACCCGTTGAGCATCTTAAGAAGTCTACTGATTTGTTGGCATAACCAAGCTTTGGAATCTTTGAGCCAGTCATTTGGCAGAATTAATCCATGGTTTAGGCATAGATGCACTTTTCCAAATATCCATTTCTTCTGGGATTTAACCTAGAAAAGCTTCCTCACGGACATCCATATTACCTTTCCTGGCTTGCCTCTTTAAATATAGTCACAAACACAAATCATTCACACTGTCGACTTCTACCAGTGGACTTATGTTGTAACGGCTTCAGTGGAGGATCCTTGCCCTAATCCATTCATTTCACACTGAACTCATTATATGATTACCTTATTATCCCGGAAACCATCTTCCTTCGACTTAGCCCTAGAATAGACCCTTCCCTAAGGAAACTTAATTTCAACATCTTCACATGTAGTCTCGTATATGACATTTGGCTGCTTGCTGAACACCCTTTCCTTACAGACTTGTCTGTAGGATAACCCCGTAGGATCTTTCTTTTTCAGAACATTTTTGCTAAGACTATGTCTTTCTCAGGTTTCCCCTTGGCGGATTTTCCACTACGGACAGTCCAACGCAGACTCCTTATACCAAATAGACTTGATATGTACCGTCTTCATTAGACAAATCCTAGTGATCTCTCCACCAAAGACAATTATTGATGGACCTCCCACTCTTGATAAAATCCTTGGCGGACTTACCTGCCTCTGGCTGCCTCTTACTAGAAGACCCTTAGGATTTAAATCCACTTGTTCGGCTCACTATCATACCCGATACTAGTTTGCTCACCAAACACTGGCGAACTCATAGTGGAGAATACATAGATACCTCCAATAATATATCCTTTTCATAACATCAGCCATGTTAAAACTGCTTCCACCAATTTCTCTTATCGTCATAATTTGGCAAATCCCCTTATCAACAGGCTTACCCGCATTCTCAGACACTTCTACCTACCTTCGAATTTTGGCGGATCCTCTTGTTATCCCATTTGCCAATCTTCTCAGTCACGCTATGATCATTCAGTCTTACTACACGCCACGAGAGTTGTACGATGACTACCCCTTTTTATGCCCTGGTGGGCTTCTTGGTTCTATGTATTTACGAACTTCATATGTTGCCATAGCCCTGCTATGGTCTTACACATTATGATCTCATGTTTACTATCCTGGTGGACTTCATATGTTGCCATAGCCCAACTATGATCTTACACATTATGGTCCCATGTTTACTGTCTTAGTAGACTTTATATGTTACCATAGCCCAACTATGGTCTTACACATTATGGTGTCATGCACCTATGACTCCGAAGAATTAGTAAACCTTTTCTGAGGTGTCACCTCAAAGGACCAATCGATAACCACTATCACGGTGTTGCTTCATAGAGTTAATAGATCGTCATCACGGTGTCGCTCTAGGGACCAAGTAGATAACCATTCCACGATGCCACCCAACTCCCTCAGGTCCCCTAACTATTCATTTGTTTCTCTATTACGCCAACTTTTCCTATCTTCATCTACCCCGTCAAGGCATCTCCCTCATTACTCTGTATTATATAACATATATGCATTTCACGTAATTAATTGTTTTTATTTCTATAGCATACAGTACGCCGTCCATTACATCAACTCACAACTAATTAACATACAATATACATACTTGCAAGGATACTCATTCTCACGCATCATTATGCATACACAACATACTCATTCACCATGTTCATACACAACCACGGATTCAGACATCACAGAACAGACATAGACACATATCATTCAAGTAGTTCAATGTTATCAATCACCCAAAGATGGAGTAGAGAAACCCACCTAAACTTTTTTATCCTTGCCAGATTAGCTTTTCCAAATTCTAAAGCCTCCATCATCCTGGACACTAAGCACGACAACTGTATATCAGTTAAATCAAAGGAATTCTAACTTTAAACCTTGAATCAAATTTTTATATAGGAGCTTTTCAGGGATTATTACTTCTTTTTCCTCTAATTATGGACATAGAGGAAATTAGGAGCTTACCAGCTTACTGGATTTTCATTTTCTTGACCTTAGACCTCACGATCACCACCCCACGTAACGCTTTCCTTAACTCCCCCTTCTTCGAAGCAACCAAAGAAGATGATGCCAATGAGAAGGAAATACAATCAGAATTAAGAAGAATTCATCTGTTGAGTAAGGCTTCTCCCCTATATATAACCCTTCTTGCATGGTCATCAAAGCCCCAATTAACCACTCACCAATAATTATTGTGTCTCCCACTAAGGGGCCAGCTATTTCTCTTTTAACTAAACTAGAATGGAAACTTAACTATTTACCAATCAGTCACAAAATTCCTAAAATTTCCAGTAAATCTTGCATTCTTATCATTCTATTCAAATAACTCCTAACTTTCCTTTAATTTTGGGGCATAAGTGAAAACCGGGTGTGACACTTTCCATCCACTAAGTTTATTTGTTAAGCTTTAATTCATTTTACCATTATTTATTAAATTACCTTTTTAGCCCTTCCATAAATCATATAGCTAGCCACCGTCCACTATCCTTATTAATGATCATGGTCTAATTGCTAACTTGATCCTTGTCCCTTACTTTTAATTACCACTTCTTTGGCAATTTTAAATTTAACCACTTTTACAATTTAGCCCTTCTACTTAAATTAATCACTAATTTAGTAAAATTTCTTATTCAAAATTTAATTCACTTTTAAAAAAACTTTGTAAATATTTGGTTTACGAAAATGGAGTCCCAAAATTAGAGTTTTCAACACCATTGACTTTCGGGTTGTTACACATTAGACATAAGTTAAATCTTTCATGAACTACCAGTTTAATAATATATTTAAAGATTATTGCATCCACCACAAAATAATATTATATCTTTTCATAATCAATGCTAGGACTTAGCGAAAAGCTTCACATTTCTTATTTCGTTTTTGTAAAACTACTTCATTTGTACCCTTACTGGCTTTATACCTTTAGATATATAGACTATGGGTCCAAAACCTCTTACGTCTTTCTATTTTGGTCAATCTATTCCATATATATATTTCTTGACAAATTTACTCAAAATTATTATTTTCTTTTTTTATCTCTATAATACTATTGCATGCAAAATAGTTGTAAAAAAATTTTCTATTTTATGGTTCCATATTTTCTTGTATTGACATAACTTATCAAGATCTCTTTATTTTCATTTTTTATCATTTTTAAGTACGTGAATCCCTTCTAGAGTTTTAATAATTAGTTATGTCTTAGGTCTCCTCAAGAGCACCTGCCTCCACTATATGATCATTTAGATTTATTCTTTTCTTTTACAAGAATTTTCATCTATCAAACAACCATGACTCAGGCATGTATTACCTTTAATTAGGCTAATAAGTTTTCCGACTGGGACTTCAGTTCAAATCAAAACATTAGCTGGTATGTAACACTTGGTTATTCTCATCAAGTCAATAGGTGCATTTGGCAGTTAAGCTGTAATAAAGTGAATTATCTTTTTGAATTTCTAAATCAAATTAATTTCTACGAGGATCTAGATAATGATAATTCATTCTATTTAATCATTTCATCTAGCTATTATCATTTTTCCCCCTGATATTGGGAAAACTTGTTAAATTAAAGTCCTAATCATCAAATCATATCATAATTGAATCTCCAATTCAATCAAAACATATAATAATACGAGATTCATAATTAGTATATATTCCCAACATTATTTGAATATCCATTTTGTGCATTGTGGTGGAGCAACTTAAACATATATCACACATTCAAAAATTCTAAAATGGGATGTATTTGAAAATTAAAAAGCCAATTGTAATGAAAAGTATTTATCAAAACGTATTGGTATGATGCGTACAAGTGTAGATTGATATAAAATATCATATCCTTATATACAAAAAAAAATTCTCAACAGTAATGGTTTAGCTATTAACTTAAGGCCTTTAATCATTAATTTTGCTAAACCATTTCATACGTATAAACAATAGGCTTTTGCAAGTCACTCGCACTAATAATCTAGCATATAATAATCATTGAAAGTATGAGTAATAAAGTCACCAACATTAGCCAGACTTGTACCAATTGCATAATCTGAAAGTTTTTTTTCATAAACAAATCATTAAATAAGTAATATTGTAAACTACAAGTTGCGAGTGATAACTCACATGTAATTAACTTGCAGATGCATCTACCAAAATTATATCAAAATATTCACTTATTGGATAAATGAGCCCATATTTCTTTTAGAAATGTAAAAGATTCAATATCAACTTTTGCTAGTGAAGTTTAATAAAAAACAATTAGAACAAGCAACACTTGATAAATGAAGAATCTCCTGGCTCTTTAATAAATATTCATGTAAATTCTTATCTTGTTGCATCATTATTGGTCAAGATGGTCTAATTGATCATGCCAACTAATGATTATATTTGGACTAGTAAACTTCTTGTTTACTATGCACATGATTCAACAATACTAATGTATACTTCTGATTTACCATCACATGTGATTTAACCATGCAAACAAATATACTAGAATTGTATTGAAGAAAACACTAAATTAATAAGTCTAGAGTTAGTTATAAATGTCATCTTTGAAACATCCAAACATAGAACATTAGTCTCAATAAAATAAAATCAAAGCCAAAGCTACATGCATTTGTTGCAAATAAATTTTATCAATTTACAAAATACACACAAACACATATTTAATTTGTATAGATATATATGCAAAATTAAGCAAAGCATATAAGCATACCATAAATGCACAATAATTAAAAGTTGGAATATAGGATGAAACTATTCATTTGAATTCCAACACAAATCTTATTATCAGTCTCAACATTATCTTCACTTTCCACTTTTGGTGGTAAGAAAAATTATTATGACTACCATTTGACGATTATTATAGTTCCACCCACCATGTCCACGATTATATCCTTTGAATTTGTTATATATTGCTACATTCACTTCAGGGAATGGAGTAGATCTAGTAAGACAGACTTAATGTTTTTTTCTTTATTTAATAACTTGTTATTTTATTCAATCACAATTAAACAACATTTTTCCACGATATTGCTACTGTAGGAGTACATTTATAGCACGAAAAGTTGAAAAAGGTTTCTAACAAGTTCTTATAGTAATGCTCTCCCCATATAATGTTAATTTGAGAACTTATCCTAAATATTTTAATGTTATATCCATGTCACACCCCGAAGAATGGGTTAGAAGAATCGGGTCTTTTAATCAGAGGTTGTGTCAAATAACAGAAAATAGGGTCGTAAGTGAGTAACTTAAGTATGTGAGTTTCATAATCAGGTTCTTACTTTATTAGTTAGCTCAAAACAAAATTCAATTTTGAGGTCTAATTTGAAAAAAATGGATTTTAATTTATTTAGAGCCTAATTAGAAAAAGGAAAGAGCTAGGAGTGACCAAAAGGGCAAATTGCCTAATTTTTGTAAATTGGCTTTCAAATAGCAACCACTCACGTCTTCCCCTCATCTTTTTCCATCATTCAAAACAACAAATTATCTTAAACCCAAATCCCCTATTTTCTCCCTAATTGACTTAATCTTCGCGATTTTCTCATCTCCCACTTTGAAATCTCTCCCAAATTTTTAAGAAAACCCCCAAAAATATTATCAATTTCCTTATTCGATTTCCAAATGAATTTTTTGACAATCAACCTTTCGTTCATTCTTCTTCTTGATAGAGGTAAAGTTTTGTTTCCTTATTAAACTTTGATATATTCTAGCTACTCAAATCAAGTTTGATTCTTTTAAAGAGAATTTCATGTTTTAGTCAAAATTAGGGTCTTTAATGGTTAAATCTGGGTTTTCCAATTGTAATGTTGTTTCTAGGTTTTTTTTTACTTTTCTTGATGAGATTAGAAGGTTTTTAAACTTGCTTTAATCAATCGTTAAAATATTTGAAGGATTTAATGATTTTTTGTTCAAAGTACTCATGAATGTCGAAAATTTTCAGAAACATAAATCTAAAAATTATGGGTAGTTTAAAGTTTGAGATATGCTCTTAAATGAATAACTAGCTGTTTGGAATCTATTTTAAGCAATAGGAACAAGTCTAAATTAAGAAATCTGAGTTCCGGCTAAACTAGTCAAAATTTTTTGTTTAAAGAGGAGTTAGATAGAATCTACGTTAATGTTTGATTTATGGTGAGTTTATGGCTGTTAATTGTTTTTACATAGTGTGTGGTTAATGTTTGTTAAGTTTCAGTATCGTTGGAGCCCTCTACGAGTAAGGCGAAAGGTAAGGAAAAGCTAGTTTTGAGCTTTTGGCTAATAAGTGGAAGCGTGATTGGTGAGTGTCTTGAGTCACTGTTGGTATGCACAATCCATAGCATTAATCGGGAGCTTAGGAATTGCCTAAACTCCTATCTTGTGTTCCGAGTGTATGCCTTCTTTATACTTTTGCCTTGATATAAAACTTTGCTTAATGTATGTCGAGTTAAGGAATGTGAGGTTCTTATGACAAGTAATGTGTGTGAATATTTGGATGCAATAAATTGATTTTAATGCACACAAATGTGATCTAATATGTGATGGCTCAATTAGCATTGTTGTGGCACATAAAGTACAAATAAATGTGTATTCGGTAAGCATGCATTGTGTACAAGTTTGTGGTGTAAATTAATGAATATGAATAGAGATGATGTGCATTAATACAATAATTAAATATGTGTAATTGTGGATATTTTGGCCTTGTGATCTCTTGAAACTGTTGGATATAGTTGGCATGCCATAGATGGAGAGATAAGGGAATGTCGAGCTAAGCTCCATTCATTGGGACATGTTGGTATGTTGGAGAGTGTTTAGCAACATGCTACACTTATGGGACATGTTAGATTTTTTGAGTCATTGGTGTGATGGAGATTTATGTATCCAATGTGTGGTGATAGACTCTAGTTTTACGTTTCATAATCTCCAGTTGTCAAATTATCATTAAATGATTTATGTATGAAATATGTCATATGTATGTGCATGTGAGTACTTAAGCTTAACATGTGAGATAATGTAGCATGAATATGATATTTTGACTTAATGAAATATGAATGTGAATGTGTCGTAGTATGCTCTTGCTTAACATATGACGTTGTGTATGCTTGTGGTAATTTTGAACATTCACTGAGCTTGTTTAAGCTCACACACTTCACATTAAAATTTTGCAGATAAGTAGCACTTTCGGTGTGAATGTTGTGGCCAAGGAAGTGATCTTAGCAAGGCAATAAACTTTTGAATATGTGGTTTTATAATTTTTGAACACTTTGAATAAAGGCATTATTGAATACTCAGGACACAATTATCGATACCATGAGGTTGGGATGTTTTTAAAAATTAACAATAACCCAATTTTGTATCGATACCCAACCACAAGTATTGATTGAAATATCAATACTCTTGCCAAAGTATCGATAAAATGGTTTAAAAAAAATTGACAAAGAGCTAAAAATGTATCAATTTTTACATCAATATCAATACCTAATTTACTATATATCAATACCTACTATTTTGTATCGATACCTACATTGTTTTCTTTAGGACTTTTAAAAAAATGGACCCTATTTACGGATTGAACGTTTCTAGTGCCGTATAATGTTTAACTAGACAGGACCACCCTTGTTGATGATTGAATGTAGTAGTTGTTGTTCTTATTTGAAGCTATCTGTGCATGTTTATAAGGGTCCATTTCTTTACATGTAAAAGGTTTTACGGAAAATGTTTTCTACATTTTCCTGTGTTTGTTTCACAGAAAACAGCTTAGTCAACGGAAAATGACTTACAGGTCAACAAAAAATAAGCCTTTTTTCCTTGCAAAATGACTTACCTTTTTGAAAAGCGTAAGTCATTTTCCGGAAAAGAGTTCCTCAATAGATAATTTTACTTTTATACAAAATTTAACTTAAATCAAGTTTAAAATTATTATATTGATAATAAATTCTATTTTTATTTTTAAAAATATTTAAAATATTTAAAATATTAATAGAAACTGTTATATTTTTTAATATTATTAAACATACATATTTAATTATTTATATTTAGTCATATAATAAATTATTAATATAATTAATATAATTTATTATTTTTAATAAATTATTTAATATTTAAATTTTATTTTAATAGTAAATTTTAAAAATAATAATTTTAAATAATATTATTCACTTGAAAATATCAATATTAATATTTTAATACTAAATATTTATTACAATTATAAATATATTAATAATAAATATTTTGTAGTATAAATGTTAAAATATGTCATAAGTCTATATACTCTTCACAATTTTGCATTTTAGTTTCTGTACTTTTATTTTCAAGAATTTAGTCCCTCTACTTTCCAAATTTGAAAATCAAGTCAAACTGCTGACATTGTTATTTTTTTTGTCAATTTTGTTAAAGTCACATTTTTAAATAAAAAAATACTCAGTTGGTAATCATGTAACTAAAAAATAATCATTGCAATGAACCTAAATTTAACAAAATATTTTTAATATATGTAAAAACAATGTAAAATATAAAATTATAGATATAAAATAAACTCAATTAAACAATAAAAAAATAAAAAAATCTCAAATGTATGTTTGTTTAATTGAAAACGACTTTTATGAAATATTTTTAAAGAACCTGCCAAACAAAAGAAAATATTTTAAACAGATTCATCCAAACACCAGAAAATATTAGCTTTTCTAGAAAAGTAAGTCATTTTCCAGAAATCATTTTCCGGAAGCTATTTTCAGTGAAACAAATGGAGCCTAAGTTTCAATAGCGGTTGTAGCATCCTATTACTAGGGTTTGACGACCAGGCCAGATGAGGGGTGTTACAATTGGTGGTATCAGAGCCTAGGTTTTCTAACACTCAGACCTAAGTTTGTCATTATTCGGTACTAGGGTGTAACCCATGTACCTAGATTTTCATATTACTTAAACTGTTTGACTTGAATATCTCTGTTGAAGTTATTGTGAAATTGGTTTTTTGGGGGGTAGGATTGGGAACACATTGCCTTTATTTAAATGTTTCCTTTCAGGAACATGCCTTAGATCATTTCCCGCCACTCACACTCTTGGTTGATTGTGTTTGTTAGAGTAGATACAATATGCCTCGTAGACGTGTTAATGTGAATGGGAACGCTCAAGAGGATAGTACATCCTCTGCACCTCTTGTGATGCCTCATAGAGTAAATGTACCAGATGAGAGTGTTGGCCTTCTGATGCAAGCCATGATTGGGGTATTTCAGAGGATTGTTGATGCCAACCCTGCTCCTTCCAATCGGGGACTGCCACTTGAATGTCTGCGGGCATTAGGCGATAAAGACTTTACTGGATTAAAGGGAGTTGATCCAACTGTAGCGGAATACTAGCTTGAAAGTGTGGAGAGGATCCTCGATCATATGTCCAGTATTGGCAAGGAGAAGTTGGGATGTACTGTGTCCCTACTCGACAGAGAAGCCCACCGTTGGTGGAATATAGTGAAGAGAGGTACTATTGCAGACCGTTTGACTTAAGATTATTTTTTAGAAGTGTTTAAAAGGAAGTTTATGGGCGAGCAGTACTTGGAAGCCCGTAACCTTGAGTTTCTAGACCTGGTTCAAGGTAGTTTGACTGTAGCTGAGTACAAACCGAAATTTGTGCGACTCAGCCAGTATGTTCTTGAGATGGTACTTACTAAGAAAGACTGATGCAAGTGGTTTTGTTTTGGGCTTAATCAGGAGATTCGATTTTATTCGGTAGCTCAAAATATTGAGTTGTTCGATGAGATGGTTGAGAATTCCAAAGCTATTGAGGAAACTTTGGCTGAGCCATCGTGCTCAGTGGTGACTGAATCAGGGAAAAGAACCTTGAATAGTTCTAAAAGATCTGGACGACCGTCTAAGAGAGGCCATGATATTTAGGGTTTTGATAAGAGTGCATGACACGAATTTATACCAAGTCAATCTAAGCAGCAGAGCAGTGTAGTGGTTAGCACTGGTGGGTTGTCAAGAGAATCTAGATGGCCGTATTGTGGACATTGTGAGCGTAGACATTCTGGAGAGTGCCGAAAATTGACAAGAGGATGTCTCAAGTGTGGGTCTAACGAACACTTGGTGAGGGATTATCCAAATAGAGTTGAGGTTTCGTAGACTCAGAGTTTTGCACCTGTACCTATGCCTGCTAAAGGTTGTGGCCGAGGTAGAGGTGGTAATATGGGACCGGTTGGGCAGTGGGATGCTGCTCATATCGTTACTACTTAGGTGGAGACTGAAGGACCAGCTCGCATGTATGCTATTAGGAAGTCACAAGATTAGGATTCTATCAACGAGATTGCAGGTATTTTTTCCTTGTAATCAATCCCTTTATTCTCATTGGTAGATTTAGGATCTATGCCTTTGTAAATTTTGAGCAATTTAACTAATAAGCAAAGAATCCAGATAAAGGCTATTAAATTAAGAACTATGATTACGAGTTCTTTAAATGAGAGTATCATAGAGAATAAAGGAAACTAGTAGTGAAGTCACCGAAAGACAGTCCGTGGTAGTGAATAGGATCTTCAAGAAAAACCCTAGGAAGTTAAAAAGGAATCTGAGTTGTGCAGCAAAAGCGTGGTGGTTGTTTTAAAGGAAAACATAACAGGTTTTGTGATTAAGCGAATGATGTGTCATCAGGAAAATTTCGAGGACAAAATTCTTTTTAGAGGGGAAGAGTTGTCACACCCCGAAGAACGGGTTAGAAGAATCGAATTTTTTAGCTGGAGGTTGTGTCAGAGAAAGAAAAATAAGGTCGTAAGTGACTAATTTAAGTATGTGAGTTTCATAATCAGGTTCATAATTTATTTGGTAACTAAAAAAAATTTCAATTTTGAGGTCTAATTAGAAAAAGGGAAGAGCTAGGTGTAACAGCCCGTTTTCAATGAAATCGGAACAGTGGTTTCTAGACCACAAATTTGAGGTCGAAAGAAAATTTATTTTAATATTATTTTATGGTCTACAGTATGGTAGAAATATCATATCAAAATTTCGTTAAGAAATTTTATCGTTTACATGTCTAATTTGATAAAGAGGGTCAAATTGCATAAGGTGCAAAAGTTAAATTCTAGTAGCTAAAGGTATCAAATAGCTATGGAATTTAAAATTTGAAGTCTTTATATGACAAATAGACCATTTAGAAGAGTTAGTAGATAAGGATGATTATTCATTATTAGAAATTGAATAAAGTATTAGGGTTAATTTTGAAAAGATGATAAAATAATGATGGTAAATGAAATAATTAATTAAATTAATAACATTTTAATCATCTTTCCTAAAATAAAACATGGAAACCCTAACCATGAGAGTTGAGCTCAAGCAAGCTTATTTTGCTTAATTACGTAAGTATTTTGGTCCCGTTTTTAATGATTTTTATGTTTCTGAAATCGTAATAGCTTAATCTAGCTATCTTGGGGATTAATTTGTAAAACTATTAAAGTGTTAAGGTTTTCCCATGGATGAGTATAGTTTAATTATGAAATTTTATTGTAGAAAATGAAAGGTTGTTGATAGCTAAACAGCTTCTGTAAAGTGAATTTTGATGAAATTATTATTTAGGGACTAAATTGAAAAGATGATAAATTCATGAAAAAATTCTAAATTTTATGAAATTCATGGGCTGCTGTTGTTATATATGAAAATCAGCTAGGCTTGAAATAAGGATTAAATTGTATGAATTTCATTTTTTGAGCCTAGGGACAAAATCGTAATTAAGTAAAAGTCCTTGAATGTGGAACTTGATTGAAGATCTTGTCCATCCATGATTAAGGGTTATTATATGTGATTACTTGGCTAACATGATAAGGATATGTGTTAGGGCTTTTGGCCAATTTGGTTTGAATATGCCTTGAATGCTTACCTTAATTGTGATTAAATGGTAAGTTAAATTCCATGTTATACGAACTCACTAAGCATTAAATGTTTGCTCTATTTTATTTTCCTTGTTTTATAGTAATTCAGAAGCTCATTTTGGTTGGAAGCTGGTCGGAGCAACTTCACACTATCCATCGGCCCTTTTCGGTATATTTAGTAAATCAATTTTGGTTATAATGACACGTACAGGGTAACTTGGCCAATGATGGCATGCAAATGTTTTGTTGTGATTAGCCATTTGAATGGCTTGTGTTTGATACATTTTGATATGTATATATATGGCCTTAACATGTTTGATGTGTGTGTGATATGGTTGAATGTTGGAAATCATATAGGCATATTGATGATTTTTTTTGAGATAGTATATTTGGTACAAATATGCATATATGTGTATTTCGTCAATTTGGTAAGTATGGATACTTAGATATATGTGGTGATATGTTATGTAGAAGACTTGGTTTTGGCTTGATTTGAATGTCTTGTTATGTCTTGTTATTGTGTAAAAATGTAAGTTAGGTTGATGACAATTGGGACAAAAAATATGGCTTGGAAAATGGTCTATTTTTGTCTACACGGGTAGACACGGGCTTGTGTCCCCTGCATCTTTAAAATTGCAAAACAGAATTCTCACACGGCCTAGCATACAGGCGTGTGGCTTGGCCGTGTGACCCAAGTCAGAGATCTCCTAAGTTTGGACATGGGCTAGGACATAGCCGTGTGTCCTTATTTCGAATGCCCACACGGCCTGAGACACGGGCGTGTCTCTTGACCGTGTGAGCCACACGACCTGACCACACGGGCGTGTGTCCCCTACACCTTTGAAAAATTGTAATATTTTCCGAAAAATTCTCTGAATACCTAGTTTAGTCCCGACATGTTTCTAATGTCTATTTTGGGCCTTGAGGGCTCACATAAGGGACAATATGATCAATTTTGATTGATTTCTAATATCAATGCTAAATAATATGAAATGTCTGTTATATAATCTGTAAACTCTAGTAATGCTCTGTAGCCCTGTTTTGGCAAAGGATATGGGTTAGGGGTGTCACACTAAGAGTGACCAAAAAGGCAAATTGCCCAATTTTTGTAAATTGGCTTTTAAATTGCAGCCACTCACATCTTCTCCTTATCTTTTGCGACATTCAAAATAAAATTTCTCTTAAACCCAAATCCCTAATTTTCTCTCAAATTGGCTTAACCTTTGTGATTTTCTCATCTCCAAAACTCTGAAATCTCTTTGAATTTTTAAAAAAACCCTCAAAAATGTTATCAATTTTCTCATTCAATTTCTAAATGAATTTTCTGGAAATCAACCTTTCATTCATTCATTCTTCTTCTTGATTAAAGTAAATTTTTGTTTCCTTACTAAGTTTTGATATATTCTAGCTACTCAAATCAATTTTTTGATTCGTGCTAAGAGAATTTCATGTTTTAGTCAAAATTGGGATCTTTAATGGCGAAATTCAGGTTTTCCAATTAAATTGTTGTTTCTAGGTGTTTTTTGACTTGTTTTGATGAGATTAGAAGGTTTTTAAACTTGCTTTAATCAATCATTAAGAGATTTGAAGGATTTAATGATTTTTCATTCAAAGTAGTCATGAACGTTGAAATTTTTCAGAAACATAAATATGAAAATTCTAGGTGTTTTAAAGGTTGAGATCTACTCTTAAATGAATAACTAGGTGTTTGGAATCGATTTTAAGCAATAGGAACAGGTCTAGATTAAGAAATTTGAGTTTCGGCTAAACTAGTTAAAAGTTTCAGAATCGTTGGAGCCCTCTACGAGCAAGGCAAAAGGTAATGAAAAGCTAGTTTGAGCTTTCGATTAATAAGCGGAAGCATAATTGGTGAGTGTCCGAAGTCACTGCTAGTATGCACGATTTGTAGAGTTAATTGGGAACTTAGGAATAGCCTAAAATCCTATCCTTAGTTCTGAGTGTAAGCCTTCTTTATACTTTTGCCTTAATGTAAAACTTTACTTAATGTATGTCGAGTTGAGGAACGTGAGGTTCTTATGATAGGTAATGTGGGTGAATATTTGGATGCGATAAATTGATTTTAGTACACACAAATGTGGTCTGATATGTGATGGCTCAAGGAGCATTATTGTGACACTTAAAATGAAAATAAATGTGAATTCGATAAGTATGCACTGTGTACAAGTTTGTGATGTAAATTGACGAATATGAATAGAGACAATGTGCACTAAAGTAGTAATTAAATATGTGTAATTGTGGATATTTTGGCCTTGTGATCTCTTAAAATCATTTGATATAGTTGGCATGTGATAGGATTGTGAGCACTCACCTTTGTGTTTTGTGATTTGGGCATTGAAGCCCTAGGACAAGTTGGAGAGATAAGGGAATGTCGAGCTAAGCTCCATTCATTTGGACATGTTGGTGTGTTAGAGAGTGTTTGGCATTATGCTACACTTATGGGACATGTTAGACTCTTTGAGTTATTGGTATGATGGAGATCCGTGTATCCAATGTATGGTGATGGAGTCCACTTTTACGTTTCATAATCTCAAGTTGTCAAATTATCATTAAATGATTTATGTATGAAATATGGCGTATGTATGTGCATGTGAGTACTTAAGCTAAACATGTGGGTTTGTTTGGATAGCACAAAATAATTGAATGAAAATGTAATTATTAGGATAGTAATTACTCTCTTTTGTAATTATAAGAAAATTGTAATTTCCTAGATGTATTTAGTTAACAGAGAGTAATTATATCGTAATTTCCTATGTCATGTTTGGTAGTACAAATTGTAATTACACAGTTACATAAATTTCATTTAAAAAAATATTAATTACTATAAAAATTTATTAGTATGATAAAAATAATTTATAAATAAGTAACAAAAATTAAAATAAAATAATCATATGCATTGTGTTAGTCTAAAAATGTAATTGATAATACGATTACTAAAAAAATAACAAGAAAAATAAACCATATACAATTTTTTTTAATTGTTCTAGTTCATATTTATTGGGTTATTCCCTCTTTAATATTTAAAATATGCACCTTATTATCATATGTTGGTCTTTCCTCTATAACTGAGTTAATCATCATTTGAATTTGTATCTTTAAGATTATCAAGATGTTCTTCTTCCATCTACTTTTTGAAATATAAATTATCTCAATTCCACTTATGATTAAAGTTGTGAAATATGCAACATGCTAGTACGATCCAACTTTTTTTTATATGTTATACAAAGGTGATGTTGTTAATATGATAAATATTTTTTCAAAACAACAAATACCTTCTCAACCGCATTTTGAAGCCTTAAATGTTTCAAATCAAAGTTTTATTATGCTTGTGTTTAACACTATTTTCTCAAATGGTATCATACACCACAATATATTGCAAGAAATTTTTTTTATTTGCATAATTAACATCGACCTTATAATATTTACACTCACAATTAGAGGTGATCATGGGCCGGGACACAGCTCGAGCCCCTCTACAGCCTCTACCTCGGCCTCTAGTACCCATCTGCGGATACCTCGTGCACTCATCGTAGAATTTGTAGCTTATCTGTGTTAACAGTTTTATGAATCAATTACAGTTTCGATATCTATTAGTAGATATTTTATGCAAAACAATATCAGAAGTTTAGAGTTTGTTAACACAAATCACAGACTAACTATAGTTTTCAGTTTCACTGCTGTTTTTAGTATACTCTATCTACAGTGTTCTCAGTACAGTGTACTACCTATAGTAGTTTCAGAACATGCTACTCATATTTTCAAAAACTTATCAAAGTTTTTAGAACATTTACAGAATCGGCGCCGAAGACTCAGTGTACCACATACTCAGTCAAAAATATTTCAAACCATTTAAAAATCATTCTTTAAAACCAAGTTTTAAAACCCAAATCCCCAGCTGAGTATTGCAACCTGGTTCTGATACCACTAAATGTAACACCCTAAACCCGTCTTAGATGTTATGGCCGAATCTGGCGATGTCAAATGGAAAGGGATTTGAAGACAATATTGTCGAATTTAAAAATCGTTACAGTAAGTTAGCTTTTATTTAATTCGAAAAGAAAAAACTAGTTGATTTACTTTAAAACTTGTCTCTTATTGAAAGCTTTTGTAACCAATTAATTTACGGAAAATCGTTTCTATTTACGAAGAACCTTAGTTTTTCAGGAAAAAAATCGTGTTTTGTGGAGTTTCAGTTTTTTAAAAAAAATCCTTAAAAAACAGTATAAAGTCCCAAATTTAAAGCCAACCAGTCCATAGTCTAGAAGATACATCAAAAACCTCAAATAAGTAATAAATTCTAGACATTAATGGAAAATAGTCTAAAATTTACGTGTGGCCACCGTTGAGTCCTCTGCTGCACCGACCTATCAAGCCTGGGGATTACCTGTATAGATTAAACAAAGAAAGGGTAAGTTTTCGCAAACTCAATGTGTAATCCCCACAGAAAACATGCATACAAATAATCAATAGAATTCAGTTAGATACAGTCCGGGGCCTGTGTCCATCACAGAATCAGTTTGGGCCTTAACCCATTCAGATACAGTCTCAGAAATGCATTAGGGCCTTGGCCCATATCAGATACAAAATGCAGATACAGTAAATCAGAATCCTACCCACCAGCCTCTACACACCATCTCCATCCAACCCTATACACCATGTGGGGATTAAATCAACCCACTCATCCCTACACACCATGCTGTACCGAAATGCGACACATAATCATAAGGTTGCATCTGAGCTGCCAGATAACAGGCTTAATAGCCTCCACTTCCTCCAAATATCATCAACCTACCCCGATGCAATGCAACATACAAAATATGTCATGCCATTATGCAATTAATAGTACATACATTCAGATATCATAAGTCATGCTCGGTATAGAAATCACACAAATCACACATATAGGGATCTAAGTAAAGCTTACCGACCCTAGAGTAGGTCCATTGTCGACTTGGGCGACCCGTGCAACCTTACAGAACTTTTTAGAAATATAGGCTCACACGCCTATGTGGCCCACTCAGCCCAAATTGGCCTTGGCCACATGATCCATTTTTAATGTAACTCGGGGTAGTTAATTATTCATATATGTTTTCACTATTTACTTATATGTTCCTTCAAAGCTGTCTACTTGAGTCGCTGTTACTAAATTATTTATATATTGAGCTACAGAATTCCGAATTAAGATCCACTTGATGGCTTTGAAACTAGACTCAAATACCTTTATGGCTTTGAAACTAGACTCAAATACCTTTCTACCATAAAATTTTCAAAATTTTTTGTTCTGCCAATAAGTACAGTAAAATCTTCAAACTTACTCCTGTTCTGCTGTCTGACAGCTTCGTCCCTTCTTTGCTAAAAATTAATTATCTCTTAGTAAAAAATTTGGATGATGTTTCCATTTGTTTCTATTGAAAATAGTCTCAATAATAATGTAAATATGTAAATTTTAACCCCCAATTATTTTTCTCCAATTTTTCACGATTTTCCAAAGTCAGAACAGGGAAACCCGAATTCATTCTGACCTTGTCTCACAAAGTTTATTATACCTTGTCTCATGAATTCATTTTGATGTAATTTACCCAACAATCAAATAAAAGCCTACTGAACAATAGTAAGGCCTAATTTATTCAAAATACTAAAATTTGCCCAAGCGAAAGCTCGAACTTGGGACCTCCCAAACACTCTCAGAACACATAACCACTAAAGCTGATAGATATTTGTGTCATATTTTCACAATAACGAAATTAAAAATTTTTGGGCGTTACAAAAGTTGAGCAGATTGATAAAAACAATCTCACAATCAAGGGTACCACATAAATACCGCAAGATTCATTTTAATGCAACCAGATGGACAGTAGTAGGCGCATACATGAACTAACATATGCGATTTACAGCATAGGCAATATCAGGTCGAGTAAGGACCACATACTGTAAAGCACCTACAAGACTTCTGTATTCAGTATGGTCATGAAGACGATCCCCATCATCCTTGGATAGAGGAGACGAAGTAATCATAGGATTATGAACACTCTTTGCATGAGTCATGGAACTCCTATCTAGCAGATTGCGAATGTGCTTTCGTTAGCATAGATGAAGACACCCTTCGGTGGAACGAGTAACCTTAATCCCTAATAAATAAAGGAGATCACCCATATGTTTAAGTGAGAACTCCTTATTCAACTGCTGAACAAAGCTATTTATACAGGTAGACATGCTTCCAGTAATGATAATATCATCTACATACACAAGAATATAAAGAGTGAAGTTAGGCGTGACTTTAATAAACAAAGATGTATCAGACTTTGATAGAAGAAAACCAACAGAAAGGAGAAAGCACTTCAATTTATCAAACCAAGCACACGGAGCCTGACGTAGTCCATACAAAGCCTTGTTCAGATGACAGACCAAAGGTTTACCGTTAGAACCATATTGAACATACCCTGGAGGTTGCTGTATAAACACTTCATTAGTAAGATCACCATTTAAAAAGGTATTATTCACATCCACCTGACGAAGTTGCCAACCCTTGGAAACAACAATAGATAGTATGATTCGAATAGTAGCAGGTTTTATTACCGGACTAAATGTTTCCTTGAAATCGCACCCAGGTACCTGAGAACATCATTTAATTACTAACCGAGCCTTACGACACGCAATCGTGCCATCAAGATTTTTTACTTTGAAAAGTCATTTACATCCGATCACTTTACAATTATTTGGTAACGGAACAAGTTCCCAGGTGGAGTTATGAATGAGGGCATCATACTCAGCCTGAGCAGTGGCACGCCATTTGGTGGCAAAAATGGCTTTTTCAATCGTGTAAGGCTCAACAGATTCAACAGACAGAGCCTTGGGCTTAAAAACACCAGCCTTAGACCAAGTAACCATCGGATAAGTATTTGTTAGGTGCAAAAGAGCTGACGGAATAGTAGGAGAAACTGGAATATTAGAACCAATCGTGGTTGGATTGGGTACACCGTCATTATCAGGAAAAGAGGAGAGAGGATAGAGCTCATGTGCAGAGCCCAAAACAACCTGAGGAACTTCAGAGTTAGAGAGAGAAGGATAAAAACCAAGAGGTGAGGTCAACGCAGGAGGTTGAGCGGATGAGGACTCCGTGGGTCGAGAGCAGACAGGCTGAACAAGAGGAACATATGTTGGTGAGAGAGATTGACCTAATGAAGATGTGGAACCTCCCGTAACAGACTTAGGAAATAGAAAATGGTGTTCATCAAACACAACATGACGAGAAATAACGACCTTACCATCTGGTGTGAGACATTGATACCCTTTATGTTGGGAACTATATCCTAAAAACATATAAGGTTGAGAACGAAAATCCAACTTGTGACGCAGAAAAGGACGCAGATACGGAAAACAAAAACACCTAAACATTCGTAAATGATCATATGTGGGATCTTGTCTATGTAGAACCTTGTACAGGGATTGTTCATTCAAAATCGAGGTAGGAAGACGATTGATGAGATGAATAGCACAACAAAATGCATTGCCCTAATAATCTATAGGAAGATTTGTTTGGGCCAAAAATGTAATACCCATGTCAACAATATGCTAGTGTTTGCGTTCAGCCACCCCATTCTGTTCGGGCATATGAAGATAGGACAATCTATGAATTATCCCTTGAGTCGCCAACACTGACGTGAAAGCGCGAAACTCTCCTCCCCAATCACTCTGAAATTGTTTGATTTTTTTCCCCAAATTGAGTCTTGATTAATTGTTGAAACTAAACAAAACAATCCACCGCCTAAGACTTTTGACGAATAAGATAAATCTAAGTAAAGCGAGTGCACATGTCAATAAACGAGACATAATACCAATTACGTCCACAGGCAACTGATGTAGGTCCCCATAGGTCGAAGACCACTAAAGTAAAATGATCAGTATATTCAGTAGTAGGGGTTGGAAAAGGCAGTTTATGAGACTTCCCTTTTTGGCATGCAGTATAAACATTATCAAGACAAACTTTATTGGAAGCAATATTACATTTATCTAAAACAGATTTAAGAACAGAAGCAGAGGGATGACCAAGACACTTGTGCCACAAAGTAAAATTATCACAGCTAGAAGTCCGAGTCTGAAGTCCAATGTTGGTAATAAAAGGAGCCACAATAGACGGAACAGACGCAATCAACAGAGAAAAATATTAGAGCCCATCACGAATGTGGCCCCTCAATAAAATTTCCTGAGTCTTGATGTCCTTAACAACACAATAAGTCAGATGAAATTCAAAAAACATGTTATTGTTAGTGGAAAACTGAGATACAGACAGTAGATTCTTCTGTATAGTCGGTACACATAAAATATTAGATAAGCGAAGTAATTTATTCTGTGTAAGAAACACTGAATTTCCAACAGACGAGATCCTGGTGGGAGTCTCGTCACCCATTAAGAGAGAGGATGTAACTGAGTAAGGTGTAGAGTCATTCAACACAGAGGCATCGCGACATACATGGTGTGTAGCCCTTGAACTTGGATACCAGGATGCAGTTCCGATGAGTATAGAGATATAGGAACCAGTATCATCAAGGTTGGACCTAAATTGAGTGGCGTGAATATTAGGCTCAGTAGAATTAGATACATCAGACGCATACAAATCGGGTAGATGAGTGAGCCCAATGCACGGATCAGACCCGGTGCAAACATGAGCCCTCAGTTTGGTCCGCCAAGGAACAGACGGCCCAGACGCATGATAATCACCGTCACCGGAAGGCCCAATCTCGCGTCCATGTCCAAGAGAATTAGAAAACTCTACACAATTGGATGTTGGCCCATTTGGAAAATTAGTAGCCTGCGGCCCAAGTAAATGTGCCCTCAAGTTCCTGGTTTGGGCTAGATGGCCTGGCACGCACGGGCTGACCAGAATAATAGCCATAGTCATACGGCCTAGTAGCAGCAGGCCCGAACCCAACAACAGCAGCAAAATGGCCAAATAATGAGTCCTGCCTATGCACTAAAGGAGAAGACTCATGCCCAGGCCCAAATTGCAACATCGGCCCAATGGCATTGTGCCCAAATCCATCATCAAAAACTGCAAAGGGGTTAGAAACCCTAGTGGACAGCCTAGGCATGTGAGACACAGCACAAAAATTTTTGCCAGAGAAGAAACCATACGGTACTGTCGTCGAAGGGCCATAAACCCACCAGAAGTTTACAACGAAAACAAAAACCCAGCAGCCGAGACCTAACTCAGACGACTGACCGGGAGTTAAAGCCTAAGCCACCGACGGTTGTCCATTATAATCGCGATTATAACGATAATAACATCACTAGGCTAAATGCCCAAATCGGCCGCAAATCTGACATTGGATGTGGGAACGAAATCCTTTGCCACGACCGACAGACGGAGGAAGCCACCATGAACAGAATCCACCATCGGTGGTGACGGAATAGACTCCACAAGATTTGCATGAATCGGCAGTTCTTGAACTGAACGCATCTGTCGCGTCTCATATTCTAATAACAAGTCAACAAGACGTTGAAATGGCAGAGTTTCAGACGAGAACGATGCTAAGGTAAGCACAACATCAAACTCCGGAGGTAGACCTATAAGGACAATCTCAACCTTTTCTGCCTCTGAGATCCGAGAGCCAGAAGCCTCGATCAAGGCACAGGTATTCTGAATTTTTGCTACATATTTTTTGATTAAAAGGTTATCTTTCTTAAGTGAGTATAGATCGTGACGAATGCGAGATAATTTTGCACTTGTGACTGCTGCAAAGAGACGAGTGGAAGTATTCCAAACATCACACGCCGTTCAAGCATCTGTAAATGAGGATAATAGTGAAGGATTAATAGTAGAGAGTAACCAAGAGGCAAGTAACCTATAATGTTGAACGAACGCCGAGGCATCCGGATTTGGAACGAGAGATCCCTCTGGCGACTATACAAAACGCGGTGGAGCAGGTAACGTGCCCTCCAAAAAACCAGTCAGTTTGTAACCTTCAATGATCAGGCGAATATGTTGTTGCCATTGAACGAAATTTCCATCATCCAATTTAACAGTGTCATGGCAAGGGAAGGATTGAACGATCCGAACACCAGTGGACGCCGAACAGCCATGCTCGACAGAGGCAAAGTCAGTAGAAGTAGTGGTAGTCATGGGAGCAAACGAAGATCAGGTCTACAGCACCGAGGTGACTAATACCATGTTAATATCTACAGTAAGCTAAGTAAAAGCTATATCGTGTATTGAAAAATGTATTCTGTATTATTTCTGTATTATCTTCATTGAATTGTACAACACTAGTATTTTTTATGAATATGTGAGCTAGCTGTTGCTAGTAACTGTTGTTAACAACATAACAGTTTTGAATAACAGACTAACAACTTACAATAACAGAGTCGTTACCATTATACTCTAACAAAGTTGGAAGGGCAAAAAAATCATTATGCCAATAAGTATATTATTTTTATACTTCTTGGCCATAACTTTTCATAAATAAATATATTATAACACTTTTATAACAATTGTTTTTTTCATAATTTTAGACTTTTTTAGGATCTAAATAATTTTTTTGGTTATAACTTTAAAAATACCCATTATTTTTATAATATAAGAAAATTTTGGTCATAATCATCCCAAACTCTCATACATGTTCATGTTTTTTATAACTTGTATAAAAATAATTTTTAAAAATTAGATTGTGATGTGATTATCTGCGTAATTATTTCCATTCTCACTCTCTCCTTAAAAATCGAAAAGTGTAATTGTGATGCTTCAATTACATCCAATTTAGTAAAATTCATTTTAACGATTGCTAGTATTCTTTTAAAGAAATGAAGTAATTTTAATTGTATATAGAAGATTTACCATCACAATTATAATTTATAATGCATATAGATTTTTTTATATTATGCTCTTAACTTCTCAAAAAATGTAATTAAATAAATTAATCTTCCCATATAACAAATTTCTATTATCGTTAATATACCAAGACAATTTTTAGATTAAAAATGAATTGGGAAGAATTAATGGCAAGTCAATCTTGGAATATCATTACAAACCATTTTTTATGTATTTTATTATTTTTAAATATAAATAATATATTTATAAGTTACTTTGTAGTAAGTTGTAATGGCAATTTATATATGTTTAATGTTTACTTTTTATTTTAATATCTATTAAAATTATGATAAAAATTTTAAAAACTGATTATTGAGCTAACTTTTTACAATCATTTGTACAAAAATTTATTTTACAAACGCGGTTGAATTTGTTGATCTTAAAAACAAATGACTGATGAAACTAAAAAGAATTATTTGAAATACGATTTGTATGATTTATATAATAAAATATAATTATATATGAAATTTGCGTCCTTATATTTAGAAAATAAATCCTATATTTTATTTCATATTTGAGAATCTAATTTAATTTCCCCTCAATATTATTCTTAAAAATATTAAAAATAGAAATAATTTAATAAATTTTAATTTATATAATATTATGATAAGCATAGTTTTTTTTTTAAATGAAATATGTTTATGTTATAGTTAAAAGATATTATATTAGGGAGAATGATATTATTGTTTTATTAGTTATATATTGATAAATTTTTTAATTTAAATTGATATTATATACAAAAATTTTATACACAATGAGCAATATATTCTTTGTTGTGGTGAATCATAATGTTCAAATTCGTGATATAAATATCAATGTAATATTTGAGTCTGATTAATATGATGCTCATAAAAGATATCATATTAGTGAAGATGAAGTGTAAAGTCAATTGAAAATCGAAGCTTTGATTAAATTGTATAGATATAAATTTATTATATATGACAATCCAATAATATATTTTACGATTCATATAATGTATGATGATAATGTATAGATAATGATTGTGGAAGGGTCGAGCTCGACAGCAATGAAGAAGAATATGGATCGGCGATATTCTAAAACCGAAAAATCTATATTGTGATGCTGTGCAAAATAATAGAGGTGAGCAAAATTCGATTTGATTCAAAAAAAATCGAATTTTGAGTTAATTGAATCGAATTATTCAAATTATTCAAGTCAACTCAAATAAGTAATTCGAGTTTCGAGTACGAATCGAGTTGAATTTTACAATTCAAATAACTCGAATAATTCGAATAACATATTGATATAAATACCCTTTTGGTCTTTGCCAATTTTAAAATGAGCAAATTGACCTCTCTCTCAATAAAAATTACAAAATAATTCAAAATAATTTTAAAATTTTAAAATATTTATAAAAATTACAAATTTATATTTCTTAAAAATTCTAAAAAATTCTAAAAAATTCTAAAAATTCTAAAAAGTATATAAAGAAAGTTAAAAAAATAAAAATTTTCTAGAATAATAATTTTGGCACATAAATAAGTTAATTAATGATTCAAGTTTATCGCACTAAAGTAATTTTTTTTATTTTGCTTTCAAAAAGTTTTCAAATATATATGGTTTCAAATTTATGTGCTATAACATGGAATTAGTTATACCATAACAAGATTTTAATTTAATATGTTTAATTTTTTAATTTAACTCAAATAATTTTATTTGAATCGACTCGAATTTCATTTTACTCAATTTGATTTAAAAAAATTTAAATCGAGTTAAAATGATAAAATAAGGCTTGTTAACTTAATTAACATAAAAAATTTTATTCGATTCGATCGAATACTCACTCTTAGATAATAATATACCGAGAGAGGCCAAAGGGTGTAGGTGAAATAATTACACAACTCAACTATTTTGCAAAACTTTTTTTTAAACTCTAATATATAGATGATAAAAAAAAAGCCTTAGCCACTTGACAATTTTTAACGAAAAGAGAAAAGGTTAGGGTAAGTATAATACACGTCACGTTATTCCAGACAAGTTTTGCTTGCAGACACAGTTTCTTGCCTGTGAGTCGGTGACCCATCTCAAAATATCACCCGTAACATCTTTACCCAATCACGCGGCCGCCTCCTATTGGTTTGTCTCTTTGCTCAGCAATACCCCACTCTCCCTACGTCCAGCTGTCTCACTACTTCATAACAATTGTATCATTCAATTAGTTATTGTAGGTTTAATTTTTTTCAACCCCTTTCCTCTTTCAGCTATTACCTTTTAATTCCCTATCTCTCCTGC
This sequence comes from Gossypium turneri, assembly GCA_008044935.1. NCBI lineage: Eukaryota > Viridiplantae > Streptophyta > Magnoliopsida > Malvales > Malvaceae > Gossypium > Gossypium turneri. Next base: position 12,405,324 of record CP032582.1, on the reverse strand, counting down.
TTGATTTAAAAATTAAATTTTAATTAATAACATTTCCATTCAATTTAAATATATATTATTATTTTTAGATCAAGTCTTCGAATATTAAAATGATATATATTCAAGTTTAACCAAGCTTTTGTGAATTGGACTTTTAACTTTTAAATAAAAATGAAGAGAAACTAAATTTTTAAAATCAAAAGTAGAAAGTCTAAATTTCAAAACCCCAAAGAGTACAAGGGTTGGGGATAGAATTAAACATTTATTATAATACTAATTACTAGGGAACACTACACCTAATTCATTAAATTATTAATAAATTCATATTTTGGTCACTTAACTTTAAAAAATTACAACATGGTCACTGAACTATTTGAAAGTATTTATTTAAGTCATTGGCTTATTAAGTATATTTTTAAAGTTCTGTTAGCGAGCTCCAAGCTATGATTCGACGATTGGTACAATGGATTAGTACCTATCAAAGAGTAGAAGAACATACCTCAGATCCAAGTCAATCTAACAGTCAATGTAAGAGATCGGAGAAGAAAACTATTTGAATTTTGATTCGTAAATTCATAACATTCAAAGTTATTCTATGAAAATAATTAAATTATTGAAGAGAAGGAGAATAAGAGCTTTTGATTGGTGTAGACCGTGTGAATAAAGCCAAATAACAGAGATTTAATATCTCAATGAATTAAATAAAAACTTCCAAATGATTTAGGGACTATTTTGTAACTTTTTAAAGTTAAATGACTGAAATGTAAATTTATTAATAGTTCAGTGACCTTGGCTGTAGTTTACCCTAATCAGGTAATGTAACAGCAAATTACATGGTCATGTATGTGGGCCCCAATCCAGACTGTCGAGTCTTGATCGCCACATTACAATGTGTCTTTGTTTGATAGTTTGATGACGGAGGGCCCCGAAATAGCTTCTCATCCAACGGCTATTTCTGATCCAAACACGTTCCTAACATTTTTTTTTTCTTTTATAATCATCATTTTTTCTGATTTTCTCTCCCTCATTTATTTATATATTTATTGAGAGTCTGGCGTCTCGTTGTCATTAGTTTCTGTTACTAGTTCACTCTCCCTCTGTCTTCAAGAAATGGATCGTAGAAGTGCATTTGCCGTTGCTTTGATTTGCTTTGTGGTGACCGCTGTCGGTGGTCAATCTCCGGCAGCCTCACCTACTAAAGCTCCGCCGGCCGCGACTACTCCTGCCACTGCTCCCGCTACTGCCCCTGTTAGCAAACCTAAATCACCGGCTCCAACTGCTGCCCCTACCACTTCCCCACCAACTTCTTCACCACCGGCTGCGGCTCCGGAGAAGTCTGCGGCGGTTCCAGCCCCATCTAAATCTGCCCCGGCTTCTTCTCCTCCGGCTGCTGCTCCGGTGAGTTCTCCACCTGCTCCAGTACCTGTGAGCTCTCCTCCAGCCAAATCGCCTCCCGTTGCTGCACCGACGACTCCACCAGAGAGCTCGGCCTCTCCTCCGGCTCCTGTTGCTGCACCAACTACTGCTGAGGTTCCGGCCCCAGCTCCAAGCAAGAGCAAGAGCAAAAGCAAGAAATCCAAGAAACACCATGCTCCGGCTCCTTCACCTGATATGCTTGGACCTCCCGCTCCACCAACTGGAGCTCCTGGACCGAGCCTCGATGCTTCCTCTCCCGGTCCATCTGTCGCTGCCGATGAGGTACATTCTCTTCTCTTTACTAACGCTTCTGTAGCTTACATCATATAACAATGCGCTTTCAGATCTGAACTTTTACACTGCATAAATGTAGAGAGATCTTGTTTTTCTTTTAATCGCGTCTAAAGGATGCACCGTTGAGCTAGTTCATTTATTTTTCTGAAAAAGGACCGACCAACGGATCTTTTTTTCATCTTAAAACTATGTTTATTTGTAACATTTAAAGAGTTATTATAAACAAATGCAGAGTGGAGCAGAGGCAATGAAGAACATGGAGAAGATAATTAGAGGGTTGGCGTTGGGATGGGCAGCCATTGCTTTGAGCTTCTAGATTGGTTTTGATCACATTCCACATTCTGCGTTGTAATTTTTTGGTTGGTGTACTGAGAGGCGGAAACTCTAGTTTTTTTTCCTATGTAATTTCCACCATTCTTTTTTTTTTTTTTCCCCTTCATTTACCCATTTTCTGTCTTTTATTTCTCGATTATATTTTAATAAAATCACAATTTATTTTACTAATACCAATGCTAATGAATCTCAAGATCATTTGTGCAGGTTAAACATTGTAAAAGTAACAAAACTGAAACGATCATATATAGCTCATGAACCATTACAGGGAAAAAAGGAGTTGTTTGGTTAGACAATGTTCCAATGAAAGTACAGAAAAGCTTAAAATGGCAGCAAATGCATATCTTACAAATCAATCTGAATATTTAGCTTAATCTGAAAGAACAGTTTTGAGTAAAAAATAATTAGGCATGAGGGCATAAACCAGGACAGACGTTATTCATTGGTTTCTATCGTCTTCTCCCCCGGCTGCAAACACCAGACAGACTCACATGTATGAAACTTCTTACATTCACAATTGCCTCGTATCAGAAGAAGCACTTCACAAGAGGACTCTACAAATTAAAAACTCTCTTTTTCTCTACAACAAAACCCTGTAAAATGCATTATTTGAAGCATCAAATGTATACAAACTGTATTAGACCCAATGCCTACTTTCAAGCGTGATTCATCCTTAATTCTAAAGCTTTTAATTTTATTGGTTAATATTGGTGTTTTTGTCGTTTTCCCATCAACCCAAACCCAAAAGCATGCAAATTCCCTTCACTTGGAATATGGAGATGGTAAAGTAGAAAAGTAGTCATAATACACTATGATATATATATGCGTGTGTGCGTGTAAATGGCCAATATAAAGCTTTCTTATTTGCTCGAAAAAGAAGGCAAATATTAATTAATAATATATAATATTTGGCATTCATTAATAAGACTCGGTCACTTTTACAGATCCATATATTTTTTATTTTTTTAACTATAATTTCAAATAAATAATTAAGATAATATAATTAATTTAATATATACCAGGTTGATTTATCTGAAAAAAATTTACATTTAATTATCTATGTTGTTTTTTTTTTTAAATTTATCATTGTTGTTTTGAAGAGAGAAAGGAAAATACGTCTTACATGGTACATTTTCACTGTCTATGTCATTGAAAATGCGTCTTATAGGGCGTATTTTTAGCTACTTCAGCTGAACATGTGTCATGTTTTCACAAATTAACAACTTAGCTCTTTTGATTAGATGGTTAAGTGTTAGTGTTTCTAGTCTTAAGTTCTAGGTTCAATTCCTCTCCTATTCACTTTTGTAATTTTTATTTCATGTTATTTTAAGTTTTTTTAAATTAATATTTTGACATATTAGCTCTTTTGGTTAGATGGTTAGATAATTGTGATTTCTTCTTTCAGTCCTAAGTTTGATTCCTTTTATAAGAATTTTAATATGTATTTTTTATTTCAACTTTTTTATTATTTTTAATTAATATTTATAATTAATAAATATATTATTTTCAAGTTTTTTTATTTTTTATTTATCTTTTTAATTAATAACTCTTTTATTTATAAAATCAAATAATTATTGAAAATATCATTATTTTTAGTAAATATAATTTTTATTTGTATAATTTTTATCTTTCAATCCATATCATGAATGTAGTAAACCGACATATTATATATTGTTGTATAATGTATGATGATGATGAATAGATATAAATTTATTATATATGACAATCCAATAATATATTCTACGATTCATACAATGTATGATGATGATGTATAGATAATGATTGTGGAAGGGTCGAGCTTGATAGCATTGAAGAAGAATATAGATCGACGATATTCTAAAACCGAAAAATCTATATTGTGATGCTGTGCAAAATAATAGGAGTGAGCAAATTTCAATTTGATCCGAAAAAAATCAAATTTTGAGTTAATTGAATAGAGTTATTTGAATTATTCAAATCAACTCAAGTAAGTAATTCGAGTTTCGAGTTCGAATCGAGTTGAATTTTACAATTAAAATAACTCGAATAATTCGAATAACATATTTGTATAAATACCCTTTTGGTCTCTGCCAAGTTTGAAACTGAGCAAATTGACCTCTCTCAATAAAAATTACAAAATAATTTTAAAATTTCAAAATATTTATAAAAGTTGCAAATGTATACTTTTAAAAAATTATAAAAATTTCAAAAAAAATCTAAAAAAATATAAAGAAAGTTAAAACATTAAAAATTTTCTAGAATAATAATTTTGGGACCTAAATAAGTTTATCATACTAAAGTAAATTTTTTTATTTTGCTTTGAAAAAGTTTTCAAATATATATGGTTTCAAATTTATGTGTTAAAACATGGAATTAATTATAGTATAACAAGATTTTAATTTAACATGTTTAATTTTTTAATTTAACTCGAACAATTTCATTCGAATCGACTAGAATTTTATTTTATTCAATTCAATTTGAAAAAAATTCAAATCAAATTAGAATGATAAAATAAGACTCATTAACTCAATTAACTCAAAAATTTTTAATAGATTCGATCGAATACTCACTTTTACATAATAATGTACCGAGAGAGGCCAAAGGGTGTAGGTGAAATAATTACACAACTCAACTATTTTGCAAAACTTTTTTTAAAACTGCAATATGTAGATGATAAAAAAAAAAATAATAAAGTCTTAGCCACTTGACAATTTTTAACGAAAAGAGAAAAGGTTAGAGTGTTTAAGTATAATACACGTCACGTTATTCCAGACAAGTTTTGCTTGCAGAGACACAGTTTCTTGCCGGTGAGTCGGTGACCCATCTCAAAATATCACCCGTAACTGCTTTAGCCGGTCACGCGGCTGCCTCCTATTGGTTTGTCTCTTTGCGCAGCAATACCCCACTCTCCCCACGTCCAGCTGTCTCACTACTTCATAACAATTGTATCAGTCAATTAGTTATTGTAGGTTTAATTTTTTTCAACCCCTTTACTCTTTCAGCTATCACCTTTTAATTCCCTATCTCTCCTGCTTGATTTAAAAATTAAATTTTAATTAATAACAGTTCCATTCAATTTAAATATATATTATTATTTTTAGATCAAATCTTCGAATATTAAAATTTAACCAAGTTTTCATGAATTGGACTTTTAAATAAAAATGAAGAGAAACTAAATTTTTAAAATCAAAAGTAGGAAGGCTAAATTTTAAAACCCCAAAGAGTACAGGGGTTGGGGATAGAATTAAACATTTATTATAATATTAATTAGTAGGGTAAACTACACCTAAGGTCACTAAATTATTAGTAAATTCATATTTTGGTCACTTAACTTTAAAAGTTACAACATGGTCACTGAATTATTCGAAAGTATTTATTTAAGTCATTGAGTTGTTAAGTATTTTTTTTATGACGATTGATACAATGGATTAGTACCTATCAAAGAGTAGAAGAACATACCTTGTAAGAGATCGAAGAAGAAAACTGTTTGAATTTTGATTCGTAAATTCATAACATTTAAAGTTGTTCCATGAAAATAATTAAATTGTTGAAGAGAAGAAGAATGAGATTTTATGATTGGTGCAGACCGTGTGAATAAAGAAAGCTATACAACAGCGATTTAATAGCCCAATGAATTAAATAAAAACCTTCGAAGGATTTAGTGACTATTTTCTAACTTTTTGAAGTTGAATGACTGAAATGTAAATTTATTAATACTTCAGTGACCTTGGGTGTAGTTTACCCTAATCAGGTAATGTAACAACAAATTACATGGTTCATGTATGTGGGCCCCCAATCCAGACTGTCGAGTCTTGATCGCCACATTACAATTTGATGACGGTGGGCCCCGAAATAGCTTCTCATCCAACGGCTATTTCTGATCCAAACACGTTCCTAACTTTTTCTTCTTTTCTTTTTATAATCATCATTTTTTCTGATTCTCTCCCTCATTTATTTATATATTTATTGAGAGTCTGTCGTCTCGTTGTCATTAGTTTCTGTTACTCCTTCACTCTCCCTCTGTCTTCAAGAAATGGATCGTAGAAGTGCATTTGCAGTTGCTTTGATTTGCTTTGTGGTAACCGCTGTCGGTGGTCAATCTCCGGCAGCCTCACCTACTAAAGCTCCGCCGGCCGCGGCTACTCCTAGTACTGCTCCCGCTACTGCCCCTGTTAGCAAACCTAAATCACCGGCTCCAACTGCTGCCCCTACCACTTCACCACCAACTTCTTCACCACCGGCTGCGGCTCCGGAGAAGTCTGCGGCGGTTCCAGCCCCATCTAAATCTGCTCCGGCTTCTTCTCCTCCGGCTGCTGCTCCGGTGAGTTCTCCACCTGCTCCAGTACCTGTGAGCTCTCCTCCAGCCAAATCGCCTCCCGTTGCTGCACCGACGACTCCACCAGAGAGCTCGGCCTCTCCTCCGGCTCCTGTTGCTGCACCAACTACTGCTGAGGTTCCGGCCCCAGCTCCAAGCAAGAGCAAGAGCAAAAGCAAGAAATCCAAGAAACACCATGCTCCGGCTCCTTCACCTGATATGCTTGGACCTCCCGCTCCACCAACTGGAGCTCCTGGACCTAGCCTCGATGCTTCCTCTCCCGGTCCATCTGTCGCTGCCGATGAGGTACATTCTCTTCTCTTTACTAACGCTTCAGTAGCTTACATCATATAACAATGCGCTTTCAGATCTGAACTTTTACACTGCATAAATGTAGAGAGATCTTGTTTTTCTTTTAATCGCGTCTAAAGGATGCACCGTTGAGCTAGTTCATTTATTTTTCTGAAAAAGGATCGACCAATGGATCTTTTTTTCATGTAACATTTAAAGAGTTATTGTAAACAAATGCAGAGTGGAGCAGAGGCAATGAAGAACATGAAGAAGATAATTGGAGGGTTGGCGTTGGGATGGGCAGCCATTGCTTTGAGCTTCTAGATTGGTTTTGATCACATTCCACATTCTGCGTTGTAATTCTTTGGCTGGTGTACCGAGAGGCGGAAACTCTAGTTTTTTTTCCTTTGTAATTTCCACTATTCTTCTTTTTTCCCCTTCATTTACCCATTTTCTGTCTTTTATTTCTCGATTATATAATAAAATCACAATTTATTTTACTAATACCAATGCTAATGAATCTCAAGATCGTTTGTGCAGGTTAAACATTTTAAAAGTAACAAAACTGAAACGATCATATATAGCTCATGAACCATTACAGGGAAAACAGGAGTTGTTTGGTTAGACAATGTTCCAATGAAAGTACAGAAAAGCTTAAAATGGCAGCAAATGCATATCTTACAAATCAATCTGAATATTTAGTTTAATCTGAAAGAACAGTTGAGTAAAAAATAATTAGGCATGAGGGCATAAACCAGGACAGACGTTATTCATTGGTTTCTATCGTCTTCTCCCCCGGCTGCAAACACCAGACAGACTCACATGTATGAAACTTCTTACATTCACAATTGCCACGTATCAGAAGAAGCACTTCACAAGAGGACTCTACAAATTAAAATTTCTCTTTTTCTCTACAACAAAACCCCTGTAAAATGTAAGCCCAAGCAACAAACCCTCAAAATGCATTATTTGAAGCATCAAACGTATACAAACTGTATTAGACCCAATGCCTACTTTCAGCCTCTTCCAGCACTACCATGTCGTTGGTTCCTGAAGTAGCTCAGAAGTGCCTGTGCCTGTGATCAACTCATGCTTAAATAATGGTAAAGAAGAAAGGTTTAGTGAGAAATAAAAGAAAAAAGGAACAGCAGAACTATTACCTTCTCTTTAGCTCTTGGGGTGCCGGTCTGGGACAATGCCACTAGTGGTGGAACAGCTCCTTCTTGGAGAACCATATTGCAAAACCTACCACTGGTTGTGCAGAGTTGTAAAAGGGCAGCGGCAGCATTTTCCTTTCCTCTCGCTGAGCCCAACTCAACAACCTCGACCAGCACAGGAATCCCACCCTCCTGCCCAATAGCATTCCTCCCTTCAGGAATTGTAGCAAGATTAGCCAAAACAGCAACTGCCTTATCAACCATTCCAGCTGCTGGGTCCATCAAGTCCACAAGGTGTCTTACAGCACCGGCTTGCACAATTCGAGCCTTGTTTTCATGAAATATAGACAGATTAAACAAAGCGGTAGCTGCATCTTTCTTTCCCCTAGGGGTACCATTCCCCAATAAATCAACAAGAGGCTTGATTGCCCCAGACCTTCCAATCTTGACTTTGTTATCCTCAATGACTGAAAGGCTGAAGAGAGTGGCAGCTGAGTTTTCTTTAGCTTCAGGGCTTCCTGTCTCAAGGACATGAATCAGAGGCTCAATTGCATCGGCATCAGCAATTGCTGTTTTGTTGTTATCATTAATTGACAAGTTAAGAAGTGCTGTAACAGCATTTTCCTGAGTCTTCATATCCGGTGAATGAAGCAAATCAACTAACAAGACAATGGCCCCACAGTTCGCTATTATAATCCGATTATCCATATTGTGCTTAGCAAGTAACCTGAGTTGAGCTGTGGCCTCTCTTTGAGTATCAACTGAAGTGCACTTCAAGTCCTCCACTAACTTCTTAACCTGGGCTTCAATGCCAGAAAGGTCAGCCCTGTTCTCAACACCAGGAGAAGAAACTATTCTTGGAATGAATCTTTCCGATGGCCGGCGCCAGATTGTTTGGCTTCGAGATCGTGTATCCATCAACCGAGGAGGAAACTGAGATTCTCTTTGTGGAATGGCTGAGCTAACTCTAGGCTGTGCATCAGATTTCACCTCTCCAGAAGCATCACTATTGTAGGCTGCGAGATGAGTTGAACCCTCAGAAGTCTCATTGGCATCTCCAACAGCTCCTCGAGGAGAATCTGGATTAGGAAGCGCACTAGAGGCTGAGACAGATCTTGTGTGGTTCTGAGATGACTGACCAATATTGTTAGAAGGTGACACAGGGGGTTCACCAACAGAATCGCTATACCTTTGTTCCAACTTTGACCTGTCTTCCGCACTGTTTAGTGATATTCTTGCAACATCCAAACCCCCTCCATTTCCAGCTATAGCTGGCAAGGAACTTTCTGAGGTAGAAAGAGGATGTAGTGGGGAGGTTCCCTTGTGATGAAGTCCGCCAGATGTGACTAGGTTCTTACCAGCTTGACCTCTGGACCGTGACTCAGGTGACAATGGTTGGCTGCTTCTAGGGGGAGGAAAACTATTTGAATCCCTTGGCAAGCCAGACTCTGCGTGCACAAGAAGGGGGTAGGATTGGTCTAAACTGATGGACTTTGTGGGATTAGGCAACTTCACATTGTTTGACTCGCACCAATTTGCAATTAGTGCCTTTACTGTGTAATTAGGTATAAGAGTGGTATGAGCCAAAGTTTGCCGTGTCTTGGGGCACACAGTGAGCCCAAGACTAATCCAGTTCTTGATGAAAGCCCGCTCATATGTTTGGCCAGATGCCACAATCACTGGATCAGTCATTAGCTCTAGGGAAAGGGGGCAGCAGAAATCAGCAGGTATTGGAACTGGGCTACAGGTCTCAGATTGTTTCATTGATACAAGACGATCATGCATGCGATTTACAAGAGCAATAATTTGATCAATAAACTCAGCTTCTGCAGTTTTTTCAGCTTGTTCAGCATTCTCCTTCAACTTTTCAAGGGCCACAGCCTCTATCAGAATCTCCTGGTTTGACCTCAAACTCAAGTTCTCTGCAATTTTCACTATTATGTCCGAGGATGGTCCAACACTATCCACTTGATCCCGTATGGCTTCCCTGATGACAGATGATGCTTGCTCATATGCTACATGCTTAATTTTCTGCAAGCAGTGCTGCAATCAATTGCTAATAGTTAAACATCCTGAAATGCGGAATCCCCCTTAGCATTCTTTGAACTCAGAAATTAAATCAAAATGAAAGCTGCATATTTTTTCAAATCTCAAAACTGTATACTTAGATGCCATTCACGCTCCAATACATGACAGTTTTTTGGTAATCATTGTGAGAATACAATAATTATGCTGTATTTATAAAACTTAAATACAAGATGAAGAGTACAATCTTCAAATAAAAGTAAAAGCTTCAATTAACTTGGGTTTTAAATTACCTCAAGAGATGCTGAACTCAATTCATCAGGCAGATGCTGATGGGAAGACTTCAAGAACTGGAATACATCAAGGCTAAAATTCCAAATCTTCGATATTAATGACTCAACTTGCAGAACCTAAAGGTCAAGTGAAAGAGAAGATAGTTATCCAAGTGCATTTAACTAAAGGACAACACTAATTGACTGACAGTACCTTAAAAGAAAATTATATTCTTTTATAACATTATTTCCTAAAAGGGCACCCATATATAGCAATTTTCCACCTAAATATGAGCGAACATTCAAGAATCAGCACTTAGGGGCTAAACTTATTCCAAAAGCTATACATTCCAACAATCTCTTAGGACAAACATGATGATGTTCTAATAACCATAAGAAATTAGAAGAAAATGTGTTCATAGACCATAGTGCAGAAAACATCCACAAGAATTAACTGTAAAATGACAGCAATAATCTACAACATGCATCTCATATGAAAATATTAATGTTCAGATGGGTAATTGATCAAAGCTTCACGATATAAGGTGAATGTCAATGCCTAAATGTTTAACTTAGGTACTTCTTTTCCAGTCATAAGTGGACTAAAATTGCTAAGTGAAGATGTGAACTCAAGTAACTAGTAACTTACAAAGTAAACTTTACTCAAAAGGGGTTGCCAGCTCTCGAATTGCTCTCTCAATTCTTCTATAGAGAGACTCAATCCTTCAAATGCCTTACCAAGCACTTTATCAGAAGTAATTTCTGAATCAATAACTGCGCTAAGAATTGGCTTCAACAACTTTAGTATCTCTTCTGCTCTCTGGTAAAACTTCTGAACTGGTTCTGAGTTAATGTTCTCAAAAGATGACAAATTTAAAAATGAGGAAATGTTACCGAGAAGTGCTTTTAACAAAGAAATCTCCATATGATCTGGGTAACAAAAAAAGTCAGAGAGATCGCACGTAAGAAAGAGTAGAAGGAGAAAAACTATAAGAATAATAATAAGCAAACAAAAGATGCAAGTATCTTTGTCGTGAAACAATAGGGAGAAAACTTTGGGCCTAATTACTTTAGTTTAACAACATAATTCCTTTCTCAGCATTCAATTTAACCTAAAGCAAAATATCAATGAACTAGAGCTTATTCTGCCAACATAACCGTTATTTCATAACCGAACTGATACGGGACAAAATGCATGAACTCATTTGCAGAAGTTTGGAGGGTGAAAAAAGTGAAGCCAGAAAGTCACTTACAACAAGGTACATACCGTGTTTCATAAATTCTAACAGCAAAATCCTTTCTCAATAATGGATGACGAATCCTTTGGAAACCATATTATTCCATAAAACTCAAGAAAACCCTTTTGAACATCAGCACCATAGCTCATGTAGCACACTATCTTGATAACAAGAACCAGACAGGTTCTTGAAATCTCACTTTTGCCAACTAGTAATCCCACTGTAGAATCAAAATTTTAGATCAAGCTTGATTGAAACTTAAAGTATTAAGAGCACGAACAAAATAAAAAAAAAATTTAAACCATCAAATATAATATTTACCACCAAAACACTCACAGCAATTACAGCAAAGTTTCCCTAAAAAGTTCATTATGCTGATAATTTTCCTAGCATCCATGAAATGTAACAAACGCAAACCTAAAAGAAATAACCAAGAGCAGCGACCTCTCCACATTAAACATAACATGATCCCCAATCAGCCACTACCAAAGAGAGTTACTTGACTAAAAACAAGCCAAACCCTTCTCAGATTAGATAAAATGAATTTGCCTTTACTCCAATACTTTGTAAGATTCTGTACTACCTGCAGTCCCTCTTCACTACTGCCCTAATTTCTAGGAAATCAACAATTAGTTATTTGGATATATTTCTCCTATTGCACATCAGACACACCTTTTAGAAAAGAAAAAAGACACTATTAGAACAAAAAAACCGGATAAGACTACTGGGATATAGAGCCATCCTATACAAATCAATCAGTTGATGCTTCAAATCAAGGACATAAAGGCCTCAACAAGAATTACAAAAACAAACATAAAATGTCGTGGGAACCATGGTCAAGTTCCACATGCTACTAGATGAAAACAAGCGCGCTGTAATGAAGCTACAAATTTACCCAAACCATTACTTCCAAAACCTATCAGAAATGGTTTCTAATATCATTTATATTTCTTAGTTTATAATTTACTTGCTTTCCAAGTTCCCAATAACAGAATAGTAACGTCACTACTTAATCAAATCGTTTTAGAACTTAATGATTTTGGCACTCCTGCATATTAGTGTCATACTAATTAAAAAAATTAATTTGTTCATTGAACAAACATAAGCTGTTTTTCGCACTTTCCCAGCAGCAAGGCAGAAAAATAAATGAATAAAAATTAACCCTAAAACCCCATCAGTGGTCCTTCAAATATAATTTATCCAAAACACCCACTTAGCCTTTCAAAATCATACTATAAAACAATATGATCATAAAGGAAGTAATTAGATCAAATGGGTTTACTTATTATTTCAAAAAAATACCCAACTCCAAATAAGTAAACAACAACACAAATGCATATATAAAAACCAAAAAGATAATTGAACTCAACAAGATAAAGAGAGATTTCCAAAGCCAAAGAAAAAATTTAGTACCTTAATGCAGCTTTGAATTTTGGGTTTTTTTTTCCTTCTTGTTTATTGATATCGCTAATCTTTCCAAAAAGAAAAAATAAATAAGTCCCAGATTTCGCTATCCTGTTGCTGGGTCTTCAGGCCATTCCTTTTCCTTTTTCAAGCTCTTTTTTTTTTTTTTTTTTTTTTTGGGGGGGGGGGGGGATTAGTTACTTTTTTTAATTTATTTAATCGTTTTGCTGGCGTTGCTTAGTTGGAGATTGGCAGATTCTCGTCGTTTTGGAATTTCTTTATGGGTATTTTGACTGGAATTTTAGAATTTATTTTCTTTTATACTTTTATGATTGGCCAAAAGTAGTAATCCTACTTCATGTAATAAATAACTAAATGTCCTTACAAATAAAAGAATTTTCATTAATATAAATTTTACGCATTTAATTTGCCACTAATTTTAATCTAATTGCTACAGTTATTAATCTTATCATCCCCGCTGATTTTAGTTTTATTGGGTCCAATCTGATCATCCAGCTAAATGGAACCTCTTAAAATATAGGCATAATGACTTGACTCTCTAATTTTACAAAAAAGAAAATTATTTTAACTATTTATTTAATTTTTCGTCTTTTTTATCAAATCTCCTCAAAATAGATAGAAAAGTTAATATATTTTTAACTTTGTTTATGATACATACATATAAATTGCCACGTGAATGACATGTCAGCAATGTTAACTTTTTATTTATTTTGGGTAATTTGACAATAAATGCAAATTCAAGAGTTAAAATGGTGAAAAATTATATGGGGTTAGAATAATTTTTTAGAAAAAAAAATTAGAGGATCAATATGTTAACTTATTTAATAATTTAAATATTAAAAAATTTAAAAATATTTAAATTTTAATTAAATCATTTTTACCGTATTCAATATACAATATGTAATCAATACAAAACATCATTATACAAAATAATAATTAATTGAAATAATTAACATAGAAATTATTTTAAAGATTCAAATAAAATGCTAATAAAGAAATTTAATCATTAATAAACCATTTGTAAAAACTATGAAAAAATTCAAAATTTTAACATTTTATTTTCTGAGTAATATATATTTTATTTAGAGTAGATTATTCAAGTACAAGCAATGCGAAATATTGGTGTTTCAATCTTTTGAAAGCAGTCGCAATATTAATAGATATTTTAGAATCAAAGACTATGAAGGAAAAAAAAAAAAGCAATTTGTTAAAAGCAATCCTAATATTAGTAGAAATTTCTAAAATCAGATTTACAATTAAAAAAAAAAAACAAATGCAACAGTAAATTGAAATACATGTTTTGTTGAAAAGCTGGTTCACGTATATCCGGCTTGGACAAAGTTTAAGGTAGATTTTCAAAATTACAGTGTTTGGTTCCCTGAAATGGTTGAAAAGAATGTTTTTGTTTAGAGTCTCACTCACTCCAATCCTCTATATCCAGCAAGATATGATAAATCTATTGTTTACAACACTGTTGTTTCAAACAGTAATCCCACTAGGAGGCTTTCATCAATATTGGCATTTGGTAGTAGGTGTAAGGTGTTTCGAGCTTTTTGATATCATGCCTTGACAACGGTGTCTAAGATCGACTTCTTTGATTCGATATGCCGCTTTAGGGAGTATCAAACGACGAAAGCCTCGAGAAACAAGGTAAATTATAAATGCAAGATATGCGCCTGTAAAGGCAGACACTATGCTTGTGAACATTAGGCCACTCCCTTCGGAGGAGAAGAAATTGAGTAAAAGATACCCGTTGATCACGATCACCAGCGCTGCCACAATCCATGCCACTGTCTGCAGAAGAGAGGGGAAAACGTAAACAAGGCGAATTCTTCATTGACAGGATCTACATGCAGTAACCACATTACTTTGAGTGTTGATAAGGCAATCATCACTCACTGACATTTCCTTTCCTATGCTTAGTAGGGAAAATATTGATGAACTGAAGCAGGTATGAAGATGTTGATCACCAAATAAGTGGAACTTATAAAATAGCATGAGTCGATAGTTTGCGTGATGGAACGGTACAAGCACTTAGTTCATGACTAGGTGTAGAAAAAGAGCTAGATTATATCAATGGCTTCAAGGAATCCCAGTATAACAGTGTATATGAATGGAAAATGTACTGAAACTAGAACTCTCAAGAGGTAGCTTTTAGACAACAAAAGTTGTACATTGTCCCCTGCTAAAAGATGGAATGGAAGAAGTTCTAACTGCTATCAGGGTCGCTACATCGTTTTCAATGAACCGATTTCGCATTTTATATAGCTCATGCCACAGTCAGTGGCAGGAGAGACGGGTTAATGTATTAGCAAGGCGCAACACAAGGAGATTAGCAGCATACCTTGAGTACATGGCCAATTCTGAAGGCACCCATGATTTGTTCTTTGGATACCAGACAAAGAAGTGGGATAAGAGCAAAAGGGATCTGAAATGACTGAAGCACATTAAGCCATTCGTTCAATGTATCAAGGGCTGCTTCAGATGAATCGAAAACAAGAGCAACTATAATAGTAGGAATAATTGCACAACTCCTTGTGATCAAAGCTCTTATCCATTTTTTCAACTTCAGCTTCAAGAAGCCTCTAATGATGAACTGCCCTGCATAAGTGCCTGTAATAGTGCTACTTTGTCCAGCTGCTAACAACCCAATAGCCCAAATATACAAAATGGGGAGTAACCCGCCTCCATATTTTTCAAGATACTGGCCTGCATTCCCAAGACCAATACCAGTGGCTATTTCTGTGTCATAAAATGCTTTAGCAAAGACAGTGGTAACAAACAGGTTGATTATAAATGAAATTATAAGTGCAGCAGTCGACTCGATGAAGTAATAATTGAGAGCTTCTTGCACCTGGCCTTTCTTGTTACGATCGATTTCGCGTGATTGCACTAGAGCAGATTGCAAGAATACATTGTGAGGCATAATAATGCAGCCCACAACTCCCACAGCCTGCTTAATGGTTTTGGAGCTGAGTTTTGGAACCAAAACACCTGTGAAAATATGAAACCTTTGAGCATCAGTGAACTGCAATACTAAATGAAATTTATTAAGATATATGAAGCATGGAATTTGCTACAATGGAGCCAAGTTAGTTGCCGTGAAGAAGCTCGGTGCCACTTGGTTTTGTTTCACCGAACATCCAAGCAAAGGAGACGGCCATTGTTGCAATAAGGCAGCAAAAAATGCTTCCAGCTTCCTCACTCTATAGTTTTCAAGAAACAAGAAGATAAAACTGTAACAAGGCAAAGAAAACGAAGAACCAGGTGAGCATACAAAATAAACCGAAAACCTTGAAAATTTAGACATCGTATATCATAAAGAAGCAACCTTTAATGCATACAAATACTTCTAACAACAATAATAATAACTCCAAATATCAACAAGAACACTAACCGGTCACTAGCTGTAATAAGAACTCCAGCCCACAAAGGCAAAGCACCATTAGTCAAAATCTTAATAGCAATAACACTTCCAACGACTTCCTGTATATCAGCTCCAATCAAAGCCAGCTCTGCCATCACCTACAAAACCATCCTATCCCAAGTCGGGTACTCTTCGCTACAAAGCTCAACCAAGTGTTTCCCTGTAGCCACACCAAGCCTTGCAGCCAACAACTGAACCAACAATCACATAGCCGTAGCCCACATCAACAGCCACAGTAAAGAGTAATCGGCTATAGCTCCGGGTTGGAGATCGCCTTCTAAATTCCCAGGGTCCAAAAATGCTAGACATTAAAAAACCGGGTCCGGTGAAAAGCCAAAGCTTTTTCCAGGAAAAAGGTGGGACTATTAGCAGTTTAGAAAGTTGTTAAGTCAGTTTTTGAATCTAGTAAAATGCTGTTACATTGTTTAGAGCAGTTACTCAAGCCTTATATATACTGTACCTCATGTGTTGAGGGGTTAAGGATTTTTGAATAAAGAAAGAAGTTTATTCTCTCATTCTCTGTTTTCATTCTCTGTTTGGTTAGATATTTCTATCTCTTTTATCTAGTTCTTTCATGGTATCATTCACCATTTGATTCTGGATTTTTGTTTATCATGGCTTCCGCTGATTTCGCATCCGGTGAGCCTAGTTCTGGTGTGTTCGCCGGCGATTGTATCACGAATGTTTTTCTTCAGCATGAGGTGGTCAAACTCGATGACGGCACCTATATTCAATGGCGTAAACAGGTAAAATTAATCGTTGATGGCTATGGACTTACAGGATTCTTAGATGGTACCATTGCTCCGCCATCACGATTTATTACAATGCCTGATGGATCTCGTGCTCCAAATCCGGCGGCTCAGGTGTTCACGCAGCAAGATTGGCTTCTAACTTCCTGGCTTTTGTCTACTGTAAGTTCCTCTCATCAGTCATCGTTTGATGATGCGTGCACGGCGTGTGACATATGGACCACGGTAATTAATCTGTTTGCAGCTGATACTGGCGCCAAACAGTCAAGGATTCGGCATGAGCTTCATTCTTTGAAGAAAGGTAATCTTTCTATTAAAGCTTACGTTGCTAGAATTAAATATTTGTGTGCTATGTTACCTCTGGATCTCGTATCTCTGATGAAGAGAAGATTGAGGTAACGCTCGTAGGCTTACTGCCGGAGTTTGAGGCGGTTATCTCTTCCGCTCGGCTGTCGACTGAAATTCTGTCATTACAACATTTGGTTGATGCTTTATTTGACTGTGAGAATCGTCAAGCTCAAGTATTGCAGGAAGTAAACTTGAGCACAAATCTTGTTGAAGATGTGCCGTCTGTTGAAGGAGCCAGTCATGGAGGTCATACGCCTGTTCGTGGCCGTGGCAGAACTTTTCGATCTCACATTCAATGCCAGATCTGTAGTCAATTCAGTCATGTGGCTCAGAAGTGCTACTACCGTTATCATCGAGACTCGAATATCTCCTACCAAGGGGTTTCATCTGGTGTTGAGAGGTCTGATTCTGGGTCATTTGCGCAACATGATGAAGAACAGTGTGTGGCTCCTTATCAGAAAAGTCAAAGAACATTTTATGGCCAAGGGAACTATGCGAGTCAAAATAGGTATGCTGGTGGTCAAAATTGGTGTGCTGGCATGCAAAATGAACAATTGGCACGTGGGCCACATGTGTCATATGCTCAGCATGACTATGGCCGTTCCTATGGTAATGTTTACAAGTCCAATTTGCGTCAATTTGGTAATGATGATGGGCCTGGTTTTAATGGCAATGCGCCACTTGAATTCGTTGCTGGGAATGGAAGACGTGTATCGCATGGGCCGAATGTTGTACACTCATCACATGGGCCAAATGTTGAACCAAATGCTGGGCCGAATGGTGTTCCGTCTTCTAATTTTGTTCAAGTTGATTAAGTTGATCCCGGTTCACCTGAACCGATTGGTGTTGATCGGGTTCTGCGATTTACCAAACCGCGAGCTCGGTTTATACTGGGTCAGACCCATGTATTGGGCTTCCTCGGCTAGGGGACTTACATGCATCTGATTATTATGAACCTTCAGTGTCTGGCTTTTATGTCAATACTACTCATCTTGGATCTAATATTGGTAATGATGGTTCGTACATTCTAGTGCGCGGTGGTACCACGTCTTGGTATCCTGACTCGGGAGCAAGTCATTATGTCTGTCGCGATGTGTCAGCTTTACGTGATGTCACGCCATATTTAGGTACATCATCTCTTTTAATGGGCGATGGTACTCCTGCGGTAATTTCATCAATTGGTACTGCTATTTTACCTAATCAGTCTAAGTCGTTACGATTGTCAAATGTTTTATTTGTGCCGAGTATACGGAAAAACCTTTTATCCATCTCACAGTTTGCTTGTGATAATGGTGTGTTTTTTGAGTTTCACCCTACCCATTGTGTTCTTAAGGATGCCGTGACCCGGGAGACATTGCTGACGAGCCACATTCATGATGGACTATATCAATTTTCTGTGCCAGTGGTTTCTGCTTCGTCTAATGTTGCGGTTCATCGAGTTTTTGGAATACTGGGGATATGCATTTTGTTGTGCGGTTCATCTTATAAATCGAATTCCTACTGTCATTCTTCAGGGCAGTTCTCCGCTTAAGGCACTTTATGGAAATGAGCCGACCTATGGTCATCTTCGAGTTTTTGGCTGCTGCTGTTATCCTTACTTACGTCCGTTTGTAAGTCATAAATTGGATTTTCGATCTCAGCCCTCTACATTTTTGGGTTACAGTCCTCGTCACAAGGGGTATCAGTGTCTTTTACCAGACGGTAAGGTTATAATTTCGAGGCATGTAGTATTTGATGAGCAGAGATTTTTGTTTGCTGAGACTAGTTCCGACAAGACTGTATCGACGACCAGTCAGACTAGTTCGACTGTTGTTCCTCTTGTGTGGCCCTATTCTTCCTCGTCTCTTGAGCCTTGCATGATGACACCATCTCTACAAGGGTTGCAGTCTTAATATAATACTCCTATTTTAGATGTTGAGTTGGTGCAGTCTCAGTTAGGGGTGAGCAAAACTCGATTCGACTCGAAAAAATTAAAAAAAATTTGAATTTCGAGTTAAACAAATCGAGTTATTCGAGTTAATCAAGTTATTCGAATCAACTCGAATTTTTTTTTCAAATTTCGAGTTCGAATCGAGTTTAGTTTTCGAATTCAAATAACTCGAATAATTCAAATAATTCAAATATCAAACTATAATATTTTATATTTTTACCCTAAACTCCCAAACTTTTTTACTTTTACCTCAAAAGTTTTACTCATTCCTACTTTTCCCCCAAAACTTTTACTCCCCTCCCCTCCCAACCCCCCAATCTACCCAAAATATATTTCCCACTAAAATTTTACTCTCCCATTTACTTTTTTTCAAAATTTTACTCCCAAAAACCCTCAAAACCTTTTATTTTCCCCCAAAATTTTTACTCCCTCCCACTTTTCCCCTAAAACTTTTATGCCCTTCCCATCTCACCTCCCATCTACCCCAAACCCTCCCCCCTCCAATTTTTTTTTAATATTTTCCCTCCAAAATTTTACTCTCCCCTATTTACTTTCCCTCAAACTTTTATTCCTCAAAACTTTTTATTTTTCCCCTAAACTTTTACTTCTCACCCTGTACTCTCAAATTAAAAATCAAAATTATCCAAAAAAAATCACTAAACATAAATAGTAATAATTTTATTTATATCTCTATTTATATTATTAAATTAAATTTCACATTTTATATTATTTATATTATTGAATTGTTTAGTCATATTGAATATTTATATTAAAATTGAATTATTAATTATGCCATAAAATATTTGTGTTAAAATTTTATATTGGTATCAATTTCACGTTTTATTTTTAAAATAACTTTTATTAAAAAATCATATTTTTACATTTAATATATTTTTTAATTCCAAAATACATAGTAACAAGAATCTGAAGATAATTGAAACAACTAAGCAAGCAAAGGAGCTAACCAATATAAAAAAATTAATAAATAAATTATGAGGCGATGAAAGTTAAAAAAAATTTTTTGATTAAGGCGGACAAATTTTATTACGATGGGTGACAGTGGTTACAAGGACCCAAAATTATTTTTTAAAATTTAACTCGAACAAATATATTCGATTCAATTCGATTCGAATTTCATCTCACTCGACTCGATTCGAGAAAACTTCAAATAAAGTTAGGATGATAAAATGAGATTCAAAAACTCGATTAACTCGAAAATTTTCGATTTGATTCGATTCGATTCGATCGAATGCTCACCCCTATTCTCAGTCTCATGCTTCTTCGGCTGATGTTGGGTCTGGGTCGAGTAATCTTCCAGCAGTGTATGGATCGATTTCATCAAGTGATACTAATGCTCATTCGGGTTCATCAAGTGATACCAATGCTCATTCTCACTCTACCTTGAGAATGTCTGCAGGTGTTTCGTCGGCATCTGACAGTCAGGTTAGTAGGCCACCTGTGGGTAATACTCATCCAATGGTCACTCGGGCCAAGGCGGGAGTTTTTAAGCCTAAGGTGTTAAATGTTGAAGCTATTGAACCTTCTACAATTGAAGAAGCCATGACATCTACTGAGTGGCGTGCTGCTGCACAAGATGAGTATGATGCTCTTATCCGTAACTCCACATAGGAGCTAGTTTCTGCTCCATCCAATCGTAAGGTCATTGGGTGCAAATGGTTGTTCAAAATCAAGAGAAATTATGATGGTACTATTGCTCGACATAAGGCTCGCTTAGTCGCAAAAGGCTGCTCGCAGGTTTCGGGGTGTGATTTTAAGGAAACTTTTAGTCCGGTGGTAAAATCGGCTACTATCAGAGTTATTTTGTCTATTGCTGTGTCTAGGGGGTGGTCACTTCGACAAGTGGATGTGAATAATGATTTTCTAAATAGAGATCTTGACACTGAGGTTTTCATGCATCAACCTCCTGGTTATGTTCAGCATGATTCACATGACAGACCTCTGGTGTGTCGTTTGAAGAAAGCGATATATGGTCTTCGTCAGGCTCCTCGTGCCTGGTTTGAGAAGCTTAAAGAATTCCTAATATCTGTGGGATTTGTGGTATCGAAGTCTGATGCTTCCTTGTTTGTTAGGGTCAAGTCAGATTCAATGCTATACGTTCTTGTGTACGTTGATGATATTATTATTACTGGTGATGTGCCTACTGTTATAGACTGGTTTGTTCAGTTGTTGAATAATGAGTTCTCGCTTAAGGACATGGGCGAACTTTATTACTTTCTTGGGATAGAAGTTACTCGTTCTTCCTCAGGATGTCTTCATCTCTGTCAGAAGAAATATATACGAGATATTCTTATTCGGTGCTTGATGGAAAATGCGAAGAGTGTTCATACACCGATGATAAGTTCTTATGTCATGACTAGAGATGAGGGTGAAAGTTTAGAAGACTCGACTGAATACAGGAGCCTTGCTGGAGCATTACAGTATGTTACACTTACGAGGCCTGATGTTGCATATGTTGTTAATCGGATATGTCAGTTTATGCATTTTCCTACTTCTGTTCATATGACTGCTTTAAAGCGCATTTTGCAGTATCTAGGTGGCACGCTTGAACTTAGGGTTGTGTTTCGTCCGTACGCTAGTTTGTCCTTAGTTGGGTATGCTAATGCAAACTGGGGGTTAGATTTTGATGACTGTGTTTATTTCGGACATACTCCTGTGTCTTGGTGGTCTAAGAAACAGCAAGTCATTGCTCGGTCTACTGCTGAGGCAAAATACAGGGGTCTTGCCGCAGTTACTAGTGAGGTTACGTGGCTATTATCGTTACTTCAAGAATTACATGTTCAATGTCCCGATATACCCAATATTTGGTGTGACAGTTCTGGTGCAGTTGCGGTTGCTGCTAATCTTGTTCTATGTTCAAAGTTTAAGCACGTTGAGTTAGATTTATTTTTCGTTTGTGAAAAGGTTGCTAATGGTTCAATAGCAGTTGGAGAAGTTCCCGCGTGTGATCAAGTCGCTGATGTTCTCATTAAGCCACTTTCGCTATCGAATTTTGCTCGTTTTCGGAGTTGTCTACGGGTTTTGCCTAGGGAGAAGATGGATGAATATTAACAGTTTAGAAAGTTGTTAAGTTAGTTTTTGAATCTGGTAAAATGCTGTTACATTGTTTAGAGCAGTTACTCAAGCCTTATATATACTGTACCTCATGTGTTGAGGGGTTAAGGATTTTTGAATAAAGAAAGAAGTTTATTCTCTCATTCTCTGTTTTCATTCTCTGTTTGGTTAGATATTTCTATCTCTTTTATCTAGTTCTTTCAGAGACGACACCCAGTGAAGCTTCATCGTCTGGTTCGTTGATTCCAACGATGTAGACCTTTTCACCGGAGTCGTAGGCAACATCCTCGTCCGAGTCTTGATCGGATAGTAACGGAACCTTATTGTCTTCCGGTTGCATGTTGGGGTGTAGGCAGCGTCTAGTGGAGGGTGCTTTTGGCTTTTGGACTTGGTTTGAACAAAACTAAAACGAAAAGGACAACTACCGTTCCTTCCCACCATTGCTCGTGGGCTTTTCTTTTTCGCCTTTAGTGCCTTCACTTCTTTTATTTATTTATTTATTTATTACCATATACTATATATTTATGGGATTCTTGGCAATTTGCCACATACATAGATGCAATGGCTAGCAAATCAAGCATTTGCTCGCAATTTACTTTACTTTAGTTTGAAAAGTTAAATTTAACTTCATTATTATTATCGAGTTAAATTATTTATAGAATTGAATTTAATATGTTCACCAATCATTTATAAATTAAATCAATTATTTTTTTATTTTACTTTGTTGTTATTCAATATTATTAAATTAATTCCAACTTGATTTTAACCTCGAATAAAAATGATTGAATTTAAACTTCAGCATAAAAATTGTAAAATTTCTTTAAAGTAGAAAGGTTTAATCGAATCGAATTTTTAATTTTAAATCCAATCTTACATTTGAGTTTTAATCTATTTATCAGAAAATACGTTAAAATTATTCTATTAAGTTCATTAATGTAACATTTTGAAATAAAAAAATTATTCACTTATAAAAATTGTAATGGATTTAAATTTAACATAAGAATTAATAATATTAATAATTAGACTTATAATTTTAAATATTAAAAGTAGAAAGACTAAAATTTTAAAAATAAAAATATAAGGACTAAATTATAAATATATGAAGAATATAGAGCATATTTTAACAAATTTCTTATAGGTTAAATTCAACTCGATTTCATGTCATGACTCTGTTTTTTCTCTATGAGCTTTTTGGATTTAAAATATAAATTTTTTTAAGCTTATAGCTACAAAATGCATTTAAGGAAAAAAAATTAGCCCTTCACTAAATTTACAAAATATTAAAATTAATTGACAGACCAATAAAATAGTGGCACGTGTTAGTGTATAGTTTAATCTTATATTTGTTCATTAAAAATATTAAAAATCATAAAGGTTATAAAAAATTAGAGTAAACTATCAAAATAGTCACTGTTGCTTGCCTTAGGTTACATTTTAGTCACTTATGTTTGAAATGTTATGTTTTAGTCACTTACGTTATCATGTTGTAACATTTTAGTCACTAAGCCATTAACAGTGTAATGGTAAGCTAAGGTGGCACGTTAAATCATCACTTTAAATGAAAATTTTAGGAGAAATTCTACAATTGATCCTTATATTTTTCCCATTTTGAGCAATTTAATTTTTTTTCTTTTATGTTCTTTTAACTTTCCTCTTTTTTTTTTTTTTATTTTCCATTCTCTTCTGCTTCTCCCTCTGTTTTCCTCCTTTTTTTCATTTCTTTTAACGTAGTTTTTTCATATTTTTCATTTGTTAAAACTAGTCCACAAGCTTGTCTTACTCGAAAAAATTAAATTGTTAAAAAAACGAAGTATAGGGACTAGTTTTAACTAATGGAAAACATAGAAAAACTACGTTAAAAGAAATGGAAAAGGGAGGAAAACAGATGGAGAAACAGAAGGGAATAGAAAATAAAGAAAAAAAAGAAAATTAGAAAATAAAAGAAAAAAATTAAATTGCTCAAAACAAAAAAATATGGGGACCGATTGCATAAATTAACCTAAAATTTTTGTTTGAAATGATGATTTAACGTGTCACGTCAGCTTACCGTTACATCGTTAACGACAATTAACGGCTCAGTGACTAAAATGTTACAACGCGATAACTTAAGTGACTAAAACGTAACATTTCAAACATAAGTGACTAAAATATAACCTAAGGTAAACAAAAGTGACTATTTTGGTAGTTTACCCAAAAATTTATAAAATTTATAAAAATTCTAATAAATTATAAAAAAATAATAAAGCATATTTAAAATATTTAAATCTTATAAAAACTTATAAATAATAAAAATCTAATAAATTATAAAATTATTAAAATTAGAAAAATTAAAAATTATAAAAAAAATTATTTAAACACTTAAAAGCATAATGAACACATGACATTAGACCAATATTTGGATAATGAGAATAGTCATCAAATTGTTAGGATCATTTTCATGTTGAATAAAATGTTGTTGATCCTCTGCAAATAAAACAATAGTTGCGGGACCCTTTTATTTTTATCAATAAATTATTTTTGTAAAATTTTTATCTCTAATTTTCTAAGTATAGTACATGGACTTAAAAAGTTGAAAAGTGTATGCTAACTATGTTATGATATAAAGTATTTTTGGTATGATTAGAAACTATCAGCTAAAATTTCATTATCCAACAATTACAAATATTAGCATATCAATATAAAATATTCTAACCAAGGTTTTTAAAAATGGACCAATAGTCGAACTAACCAGGCCATTGATTCTACTAGTTCAATTGTTCCATTTAGTTCAATTAAATAAATCATTAAAAAATTTTAAAAATAAAAAAGTATTTAAAAAAGACCAATTTCTTAAAATTTTGGTAAAAATGTTTTTGGCAATTTTTGAAAATAAGTATGATTTTAAATGCTTAGTTATTGTCTTAGTCCAGTTAGTAAGATATGATACTTTGTATCCGGATCCTTCGATCGGGTCGGGTATAAGGTGTTATAATAGTGGAAATTTATTTATTTAGAATAAATTTTAATTTTTGAAAATTACGATATTTATTGGTTTTTTATTGAGAGAATTACTTTCATACTGAAGGTAAGTTTCGTATTCTGTGATTGGTTCGTATTCTTGAGCCCACACTCGACATATTTCGTGGTATGAGGACAGTAGAGAATATCATTCGGTTGAAAATCAGGATCGACTTGAATTCAACTCGCACAAAACACGAGTACTTATTGATAAAAATTTATTACTATAAATATCACAAATTAAGTCGGTTTTGAAAATTTTTAAACTTTCACTATAAATATAAATTGTTTTTTAAACCGGATTTTTCAAACAATCCTTGAAATTCCGAATAGCTTGTAGACATCTGAGACTCCTTCTACGATGCGAAGGACTCATGGCTAATGTTTCCTGTGAGATATTGGTGCAATTGAAGGCTTTTCCCATAATTTGCTAGCAATTATAAGGGCTTACGAACTCTTCGGATTGCTTTCTTGAACTTGCAAGAAGGGAATTGTAAAACTTTCATTCCACACCCTGATGCTCAAGTCAAACATATTGAAGAGAGAAAAGAGATAAACCATGTGATTTGGGGACTTATGAGATGGTTATAAATGGTGAAGGTGGTTGCCATTTATAAGAGCCAAACGTTACGCTCTTATTAAGAGCTTAATAGGTGGTAGGTGTCAATTTCGTGTTGGAAGCTCAGGGTGCACGAGCATTGAAATAGGGGATTTCTCTCCGACATTCCAGCGTGGGCCTTCTAACTTTGTGGTCTTCTTCTTTGGGCCGCCTTATGTGATATTGGTAATGTAGTCTCTAATGGACTCAAAAATGGGGACTCAAAGATCTAGAGTCTGAGTTGTACCCAAATAAGTATCTTTTGCTTGTTATCCGTTCAGTCTTCAAATAATCAAATGTTATGTATTCGATAATTTTAAATCGTAAGATTAAAATTTCAACCAAAAATATAAAATTAGATGCAAGCATAATCTGAACTTGTTAGGTACTTCTGTTCCACTCGACTCAAGTTTGTTTGAAATCTATGTTGGATAAGGTAAAGTACAAAGCAAGCAGATCTATGAGTATACTCTGTAAATCAAAATGCTTATCAAAAGCTTGTGAGTGCCTGAATTGTTGAGACTTTGCTTCATTCAAGCATGTCCTCAGCCCTGCTTTTCACTTCTCCTCCACCGCCAACACCCTCCATAAACCGTAGCACTCTCTCATTCGCCGCCGTCACCAACTTTCCACCATCACCAGACAAGCTAGCTCTTCTTTTAGATAAATCCAGCTCCATCCATCACTTGCTCCAAATCCACGCAGCTCTTCTCCGCCACGGCCTTCATCAACATCCCATCCTAAATTTCAAGCTTCAACGCTCTTACTCTTCTCGAGGCCGTCTCGACTATTCACTCGCTCTCTTCAATCGAACTCTCAACCCCAACATCTTTTTCTACACTTCTATCATTAACGCCCACGCCCTCCATGGTCTCTCCCAAGAAGCTTTATTTATCTATATGCAAATGTTATTTGAAGGTGTGCAGCCTAACGAGTTCACTTTCTCTTCCATATTGAAATCTTGTTCTCTTGAACACGGAAAAATGCTTCATTCTCAAGTTATCAAACTTGGGTTTGATTCAGATTTGTATGTAAAGACAGGTCTAGTCGATGTTTACGCGAGAGGGGGTGACGTTGGGTCCGCCCGTCTCGTGTTCGAGAGAATGCCAGAGAAGAGTTTAGTTTCTTTGACCACGATGCTAACTTGTTACGCGAAACACGGGGAGCTTAAGGAGGCAAGGTTGCTGTTTGATGGAATGGTAAAGAAGGATGTGGTATGTTGGAATGTGATGATCGATGGGTATACTCAACATGGAATGTCCAAGGAAGCTTTGGTGCTTTTCAGGCGAATGTTGGCAGCGAAAGCTAGGCCTAATGAAATCACTATACTAACTGTTTTATCAGCTTGTGGTCAGCTTGGAGCTTTAGAGTCAGGCAGATGGCTTCATTCCTATATGCAAAATAATGATATTCAAGTGAGTGTTCGTGTTGCTACTGCTTTGATTGATATGTATAGCAAATGTGGGAGCCTGGAGGATGCAAGATTAGTGTTCGATAGGATTTATTATAAGGATGTTGTTGCCTGGAATTCGATGATTATAGGGTATGCCTTGCACGGGTTCAGCCAAGATGCATTGGAGTTGTTTCATGAAATGTGCAGGATTGGTTTGCGCCCTACTGATATTACTTTCATTGGTGTTTTGGGTGCATGTGGTCACGCTGGTTTGGTCAAAGAGGGATGGAGTTTTTTCAATGCAATGAGAGAGGAGTATGAGATCGAACCCAAGATCGAACATTATGGATGTATGGTAAACCTTCTTGGTCGTGCTGGTCGATTAGAAGAGGCATATGAGCTTGTGAAGAACATGAAGGTAGAGCCCGATCCCATCTTGTGGGGAGCTTTGCTTGGGGCATGTAGGTTACATGGTAATCTTGAATTGGGAGAGAAAATAGCAGAGTATCTTGTCAGCCACAATCTTGCTAATTCAGGGACTTATATTCTTCTTTCCAACATGTATGCTGCGAAAGGCGATTGGGAAGAGGTGGCGAGGATAAGGGCCTTGATGAAAGACAGTGGGGTGCAGAAGGAGCCTGGTTGTAGCTCAATTGAAGTGCACAATAGGGTTCATGAGTTCCTTGCTGGGAATTTGAAACATCCAAAAACCAAAGAAATATATGAGATGTTAGAGGAAATGAATGGTTGGCTCAAAGCTCATGGTTACACCCCACAAACAGAGATTGTACTACATGACATAGGGGATGAACAAAAAGAGCAGTCACTTGAAGTTCACAGTGAGAAGCTGGCGCTTGCATATGGTCTAATCAGCACTCAACCTGGGACCCCTATCAAGATCGTAAAAAACCTCCGGGTGTGTTCAGATTGCCATGCCGTGACCAAGTTGATTTCTAAGATCACTGGCCGTAAAATTGTAATGAGGGATCGGAATAGGTTCCACCATTTTGTGAATGGTTCATGTTCTTGCGGGGACTACTGGTGATCAATAAAAAAGTTAGACCAACATTCTAGTTTTGTTGAAATACAGAAGCTAGAATTGAATTAGACGCTCAAAACTGATGCCCTTTGGTTTAGTAAGACGAACTTGCCGTAGAATGGGATTAGGCCATCTTATTTTAGGCTTCTTCTTGAGGTCATTGATTCAGTGTTTTAAATGCGAAAGGGTGGGAGAGAAGGAAATTTACATGACTGAACCATCGAGGATGAATCCAACGAGTATATTGATTTTTATTTTTAAAGATTTTAATATGTGTATAACCATATTTAATATGTCCATATATTTGTTGGGCTCGAGTGTTTTATTTGAAGAACAAAAAATCTAAATAAACGAAATTAAACTATGCTATCGTGTGTATATATAATCTAAAATAAAGTTTTATGCAAAAAAGGAAATAATTTTAGGTCTCGATTCGCTAGTATATTATACCATTAATCACAATAAATAATAATTTCATCCAATTTTACAATTAATTTAATTTTATTATTTTTATTTAGCCATTACTTTTAGGCATAATGCCAAAATTTTGTTAAAAATTACATTTTCTTTCAATTTACTCCTTTTCTTTTTTTAAATTAAATTTGGTTTTCAACCTTTTAAAAAGAGTCGAATTTGACTATTAACCTTTCAAAAAAGTCAAATTATTATTTAAAACGAAAATACGGACTAAAATGTTAAAATTTTAAATATGATAACTTGTATGGCAATTCACATGTACTTCATATATTTTTTTAATTTTTATGAAATTTTTTTGGATTTTGGATTTTTTAATATTATTGTAATTTTTAAATTATTTAAATAGTGCAATGTTAGCATGAAGTAAATATGGACTGTTACACGAGTTACCACGCTGACATTATTAAAAAATTAATATTTTAGTCAATATTTTCGTTAAAAAATTAACTTTTTTGTAAATTTTTAATATTCGATGTACCATTTAATTTTTCCTTTGTTTTTTTTTGTTGCTTTTGTAAAAATAAAAATTCTCATAGAATGGAAATCATTCTAATCTCAAAATTTAAAATTAAACATTTATAGTATTATGTTTTAATTTCTTAATCATGAAATGTAATTAGAAGTAATTTAAATAATATATACATTTAGAGCTGAGCAAAATCCGATTCGATTCGAAAAATTCGATAAAAAATTAAAAATTTGAATTAAATAGTTCGAGTTATTTGAGTTAATCAAGTTATTCGGATCAACTAGAATAAAAAAATTAAGTTTTTCGGTTTAACTTGAATATGAATTATACAATTCGAGTTATCTAAAAATCCGAATAAGAAAGGGCAAAACTACGTCGTTTTGATAAATGTTTACCTTTTCTAAAATTAAAAGTCAAAATCATTAAGTTAAAAGAAAAAATTACGTCGTTTTGATAAATGTTTACTCATTAAGTTAAAAGGCAAAACAATTATATTGTTTATGTAGTTAAATAATTTTGTATTTCATCTACTAGTTAAATAATCGGTCCATGTAAACGTAACATTGAATATAAATAATATGATTCGTTAACTCGACTCAACTCGATTAGATTAGATTAAACTAAAAAATTCAAATTGAATTTAGTTGCTAAAATATAATTCATCAACTCGACTAACTCAAGTCAACTTAACTCAACTCAATCAAATACTCACCCCTAAATACAACTCACCTCACATCGTCCAAGTAAAAACAACAAAAACTAGTGTATATATACACAATAAACTAGTCATAGAATGAAACAAAAATGACCGAATCCATTTTTTATTTATTATTAATGGTGGGATGTCATTAAAGTTTTCATCGCCATAACTTCTTTACTTTTGTAAATGTCATCCCGCCAATATGGTCAAGCATCATTTTCCAAAATGGGTAAGTTTTCATTTTCTTTTTTGGGATAATGCGATATTTGCCCCCTTTACTGTAGTAAAATTTTCAAATGTGATATCTAAAGTTTCAAAATGTCCAATGTGTCCCTTGTATTTTACTTCTGTCTTCCAAAAAGATAACGGGGTCTAACTATGTTAATGCTTGACATGTTAGGACACATGGGCCACTCTTATCACGCCACATTTCACATTTTTGCAAAAAAAAAGAAGCCAAGTCAAGTCAAGGGGCTTTGAAACAATTTTACCCCTTTTCAAAGCAAAAAAAAAAAAAAAAAAAAAGAAGAAGAAAAGAAAAACGAAAATAAATAAAACTTCATTACAATCTTTTTGTAATCTGCTTCTAATTTTAATCCCAAAACCCATTGATTTCCTTTTTTCCATAACTAAAAAGAGTCCTCATTTTCAAATGCAAACCTTCATTTTCCACCACCACTATCACAGAGCTTGAGCCTGTTTTCACCATTGTCAAGTCCTTCACCCCAGCCGTGGTGGCAAATCTTGTTCCAAGTTTTGACTTCCTTGGCATTGCCATTGATGGCCCCGGTAATGTTTTCATTTCAGAATCTTTAGGGGCTTCGATTTCAAACACCCATTTTTATTTATGAAGAGAACATCCAACTTTTAAGATTTTAGTTTCAATTACTATTTGGGGAAATAAAATTTAAAAATTAAGATTTTGATGGGTTTCGATTTGGAAAAATTGATTTTGTGGGGATTCTTCTAACACCTCAATACCTGACCCGATTGCCAGACTCGAGATATAAGATGTCACATTTGTTGCCGAAGCAACTACGATCAGTCACAGTCAATTTATACCATTTAATGTTTAAATTCAACGAAAACGTAGATTTAATACAATATACAAACATTTCCAAGTCATACACGAGCTTACGAAAGCTCAAATAGTAGCCCAAAGTCAAAGAAGGACCAAATTGTAAAAGTTTCAAAATACAAGGTTGACATCATGATGTCACCAAACAGTTTGTCACGTGACGGCATCAGGCCACTCGACGTCGCAGCGCCACTTATTGTGTTGGCCTCGTCGAGACGATGGGGTTCCTTGTCTCTTAGTGACATTATAGATCATTTCTCGTCGCGACGTCCCTTATTGTTTTGACAATTTATACAGAACAATAACCTGCAATTTTTCCAGCCAAGTTCTAACACATTCAAATTTTATACCAACTAACAAATACATTCATCTAGCAGAAACTCACGTACTTAACAATCTAGTTCAACAATAAGCAAATGCTTTATACCCTATAAACTAACAATCTAAGGCATTACTTTTAAAACATACACGTTCATATCAAAATCATCAAGAACTTTAATATTGCAGCACATATACATATTCATACTAAATTTAAGTCAATTTACAAACCATATCTAATCAACCAAGCTTATACATTAGTCTTTTGAACCAAAATTGTTTATAAGCATAATATGTGTAATATCCCGAAAATTACTACTGTAATACCCAGAAAATTACTACAGTAAGAAAGTAGGTATCCTTGATAGTAAAATAAGGAAATAAAGTGACAAAAAGGGAAATTTTGAGTTATGACAACATTGGTAATTATATTATGACATATTAATTCAAGAAAGGATTAAATCGCAAAAGTGAGAAAAGTTTTGTTGCCCAAGAGTAAGTACTCGAAATTTGAGGGGTTAAAGTGTAAATATGAAAAAATTGAAGGACCAATAGTGTAAATATTTTAAGGGTGGAATAATCTAGAAACTAAGGAAAATGGATGAATTAGGACCAAATTGAAAAGGTGAATAATTTTGAGGGACTAAATACAATTTTACCAAATTAAATGATGACTCAAGGATGAAATTTTTAAAGATTATAAGGGCAAAATGGTCAATTAGAAGAGAGAGAAATCTAGAAGGCAATGATGATGTTGGTGATATTTTAGATTAATTAATTAAATAAATATCAGTTTATTAATATTTTAATTTGATTTTTAAATGATATTTTATTATTTTATTATTATTCTATTTAGTATATATATGGAAGGAAAGATGAAGAATCTTCATCTTCTTCCCATGCATCCAACGTATGAAGAGAAAAGAAAGAAAGAAACTTTCTTTTCTTTACAATTTGATCTTTTCACCAAAAAAATCACCATTTTCACTTAGAAATTAAAAGAATTTTTATATCCATCAAGAGAGAAAGATAACAAGGAGACAATGGGGAGCTAGAATATCAAGTTAGATTCAAGAAATAGAAGCTGAAGGAGAGAGAAAATCAAGTTAAAGATTGAAATCAATAGGACAAGGTAAGAACATCAAGATTTCAATATATTTTTAAGTTTGTTATTATTGAAAAAGCATGGAAATGATGTTATAGTAGAGTTTTCTTAAATTAAGTCTTATGTTCTTGATATATTAGTGAAGGAAAATAAGAGAAAGTGATGGAAAATATTATAGAGAAAATGAATAAGGAAGTTATAAACTTAGTAATCAACATTTTGCACTAAAACAGTTTTGGACAGCAGTAGTAGGCTAACTTCGAAAAATCACCATAAATTATGTAAATAAAATTATAGGATGAAAAAATTATGAAATTAAAGCTTATTAAGTCTAGTTTCTCATAGAAGAAACGGTGTAAGTAATGGAATTGTAAATCATGAGATATAATAAATTATGTGAGACAAGGTCAGAATGAATTCGGGTTCCCCTGTTCTGACTTTGGAAAATCATAAAAAATTGGAGAAAAATAATTATGGGCTTAAATTTATATATTTAAAATCCTGATTGAGTCTATTTTCAAGATAAACAAATGTAAACATCATCCGAATCCTGTACAAGGAGATAATTAATTTTTAGTGAAGAAGGGTCAGAACTGTCAGACAGCAGAACAGTGATAACTTTAAAGAATAAACTGTACTTATTGGCTAAACCAAAAATTCTAAAAATTTTATAGTAAGAAGATATTGAGTCTAGTTTCAGATAAAATTAACAGATCTCAATTCGGAGTTACATAGCTCAAGATATAAATAATTTTGTGACAATGACTCAAGTGGACAGCTTTGAATGAACAAATAAATAAATAGTGAAATTATAGATAATGTTACATATAAGCATGTTATATACATTAAGGATGTGGAATGGAGAGGAGGAGGAGGAAAATATATGATTATTCAACTAGCATGAGTTTTCATTAAAAATGGCTAATTTGCATGTTTTAGGTTTAGGGACTAAATTGAATAAAAGTAATATTTTAAGGGTAAATTTGTAAAAATGTCAAAAAGTGACCAACTTAAATGAAATGGATTGTTTTATTATTTAAATTATTAAATTGAATGAAATATTAATTTATATCAAGATTAAGTGGAAATTCGAAGGAAAATAGAAAATTACCAAAATATCCTTGAATTTTGGTATTTCTGCAATTTAGCCTGGTAAGTTCGTGTAACTTGAATTATATTCTTAGATGATTGGAATATATATATTGGATTGAGAAATTGATTTGAATTGTGAACATGAGAAATTGTGAATTGAATGAAATGGAAATGAAGCTTTGAATTACATGAGTAAATATCGGGTCTCGTAGGCCCTATTTGTTATGAATATAATTCCGGCGTCGAATACGGGTAAGGGATGTTACAATGTGACATCACCAGATTCGGTCATAATGTTTAGACCGGGTTTGGGGTGTTACAATATGTATTAAACTTGACTCAACCTAGGTACATGCCTTATAACCGACAAAAGAGATTTATACAAACATTGTTGAGTCATCACAATTCAAAGCTAATTTTACATTATCATTAAGTTATACTATTTTCAATTTTATTTAATTTGGTCCTATATCTCGATAATCAATCAAATTCATACCAATGCAATTTGATCAATCATATTTCACTTACCTCAATATCGTACCGTGCAAAATAACAAAAATATGCAACAATACAAGTAATTCAAATCATAGAAATACAAACGAACATTTGAGTTATTCGTCGTTGGCTTTCACTTTTCCTCTCCCTCTTGACGTTCCCGTGTCGTCTTTAACTACAAATAATAATCCGACAATACATAATATTAAAAGCTCAAATCAAAATTAATTACAAGGTCACACATATTTTCCAATTTATTTAATTCAGTCCCTAAAATCGAGGCTAACCTAACTATCAATTTAAAGCTCTAAACTGAAATACGATTTCACTATTACCCATTAGAGACCTCCTATTTCTTATTTATACTATCAATTTGACATTTTATTCACTTTAGTCTCTAATGTAAAAACTATTAATTTAGCTTCACAATTTAGTTCTTTTTCACATTTAAGCTTAAAACCTATCAATTTAACACCTAAAACTTTAAATTCTCAATAATGACATCTTTCAAAACTATAACATTAGTATATGGGCTAGCTAAATCAAGCTCCCATGACCTCAAAAACATTGTAATACCTAATTAGTGACCAAAACTTTGAAAACCCTTGGAGGCTTTTGTTTTCCTCTTCAATGGAGGTGGACGGTTTTTAGGTGGAAGATGAAAGAAAGTTTCTGTTTCATTCCATTGAATTTGGATATATATATACATGATTAAGTTTTAATTAATCTTAGTTTAATTAAACATAGTTTATTTTAATTAAGTTTAATGCTTAATTAACCTTACCATCCAGTAGCTCTTAATTTGACATGGTATAATTGATATTTTGGACCCTTGGTTAATTGCAATTTAAGTCTCTAAATCTTTGGCCAATTAAAAAATTATAGCGATAAGACTTTTACAATTTACCCTTAGGCCCTAATTAAACACAATTTCGACTAAATTACTTATCCAGAATTCAGTTCACCTATATAGTAACTTCATAACTTTTTTTATTTAATATTTACAGACTTGGTTTACGGAAATGGAGTCCCAAAACCATATTTTTTGACACCACTGGAAATTGGGTCGTTACAGTCTTCTTCACTTTTCGGATGAAACCAAAAAAGATTATGGCCAAAATATATCTCCATGAAAAGTTGAGATTTTGAAAGATGGGTTTTCAAATAGGGAAGAAGATTGCTTGGTTTTTTTATTTTTATTTTTCTTTCACTGGATGAGAAGTGACAAAAATGAAACCAAAAGCTAAACCTTAACGATTACAAATTGGGGATGGTTATTGCCAACTCAATTTTTTTAAAGAGAAAATTTTGGGGAAGAGATATTGACATTGTCATTGATGAAGAAGATAAAATTTGGGATTTTTATTTGATTTTAGTTAAAATAAAGGTTTGGTATAATTGTGTTTTAGTCCTTCAAATGACTACATAAAAGAGTGATGTGGCAAATTGAGCCACATGTTATTTTCCAAAAAATGTCAACCATTTTCTTTTGCCTTCGGAAATAAAATGGTAAAATTGTTATCAC
Organism: Gossypium turneri; assembly: GCA_008044935.1. Taxonomy (NCBI): domain Eukaryota; kingdom Viridiplantae; phylum Streptophyta; class Magnoliopsida; order Malvales; family Malvaceae; genus Gossypium; species Gossypium turneri. The sequence continues at coordinate 12,369,788 of CP032582.1, read as the reverse complement.
GCCCCTAGATTTGAATTGGCTAACATTTTTCTTGCAAAAATTGCCACGTGTCGATATTTTAGTGGTTCACATGTAATGCCACTTTAACGCCATTAGACTCAAGTACCTTTTTAGAAAAAGAAAGTAAAGTACAAGAGGTACATTGGACATTTAGAAACTGTAGGTACCAGATTAAAAATTTTACTAAATATAGGGGCGAATATGCCATTATCCCTTTTTTATAACTTCCATTTTTGAAATCTTTTATATACCAGTATGTAGCTTTATTTTAATCCCAAATGGATCGGGTTTCACCTATTATGGGTAGATTCGACTTAACTTTTTCAACAAAAAGTATATCAAATGGATATCAGACAAAGCTTTAACCATCGCTTCATACAAGTGAAGACAAAATTATATATTTATAATCACAAAAAATATTTAAGTATTATTATAAAAAAAATTAATCCATAAATGAACAACTGTTAATGCTCATTTTAAAATTTTACTATTAAAGTTTATTAATTACAAATTAACATTATACTTTTAAATAATTTTTTTAAGTAATGAAGTTTTTTTTTAAATTTTTAAATAATATATTGTCATAAATAGCAATTGATTGAAGTCTAAATGATTTGACTTTTAAAATATATTTAGTAGTTAAAATTTTTTTTATAGATATCTAAAGTATCCAAACGTTAAAGATTTTAGTCTAAAATTGTGCTATTAAAAAGAACTCAACGAATTAAATTATGCCATGTGTTTTTGTTTTATAATTTCATAAATACTATTGTTAAAATTGTTTTCAAAGTATATTATTATTATTATTAAAGTTGTTATTCTACTATCCCTTCTCAATTCACAAGAAAACCAAATTCATCTTTCTCCCGAAAACCCATTTGAACTCCAAATGGTATGCTCGATGATGCCCACGGATGACGACATTGACGAGAATACCAAAATCGTTGAGTTCTTTTATTAAGCCGATGGACTTCAAAGGATTTATGATCGTCGGAATAAAAGGATTTGGAGACAAAAACAATCATTATGATAAGAATCTTGAAACCCACAATTTATCTATATATTTATTTTTTTTAAAATAAAATATTTAATTATTATATATAGACGACGATGAATAATTACTCTGAATTTGATGAAGATGAAATTTTTGATTTTTTATTAAAAATATTTAATTATTTCATTTATATATTTAAAATTTTATATATAATTTTTATAAGAGATCTCACTAAAAGGGCTCCTAAATCATCTTTGGATTTTTCCATAGTTTTCTAAAAACAAAAATTCTTGGGAGAATTAAAAAATATACTTTTTATTTGGTCAAAGGTTGTTAAAATTCTTTTAAACTTTTTTAGAAAAATTTCAATTAAGTTTCTATATTTTTCTTTAAGTACCTAAACAATAAGATTATAATTAATTAAAATTTTTGATTCTTAACCGTTACAGAATAACGATAGTCTTTTTTCTGGATATTTTACCACTTGACACACCATAATTATGCCAAGTGATAAAAATTGGTGTTTTATATTTAAAATCATTACAAATTATAAAAAATTATAAAAAAATCATAGAAACTATAGAAAATCATAAAAAATTTAAAAATTATAATATAAATATTTTAAAAATTATAAAAAAATAAAAGTGCAAAAATTATAAAATATAGAAAACTATAAAAATTATTATAAATGAAAAAATATAAAATTAAATATATTAAAAAATATATTATAAAAAATATAAATCATGAAAATATAGAAAAATTGTAAAAATTATGATTTTTTTAAATATAGAAATTTATTAGAAATATTAATAATTTTTTTAAATATTATAAGAAACATAAAATTATTAAATATATTAAAAATATATATATAAAAAAAACTAACGTTCTCCATTTACACACTAACCATTGTTAACAATACAATACCTATTAAAAATTATGAAATATTTTTTGATCCCTAAAACTATATGCTATGTTCGTCCACCACAAACCTCTCCAAACCTTATGCCCCTTTTGTGCATGGATGATGTCAAGAAAGTGATTTGAGATGTGAACTAAGGTGGGGAAATGGGTTGAGAAAGCAAATGACAATAGAGAATATTTGTATATAAAATGTAAATATATTTTTTTATATTTTATATTTTTGTAATTTTTTATATTAATTTTTGAATAACTTTTAATAATATATTTTTAATTTTCTATTGCATTTTTTTTGTAATTTTCTATTTTAATAATTTTCTATATTTTAAACATTTTTCATTATTTTTACAATTTTTTATTTTTCATAATTTATATATATTTAAAATTTATTAATTTTTTTTAAAATTTTTCTATAATTTATATAAAAAATTCATTTTTAATAAATTTTTTTAAAATTTATATTTTTATAATTTTTTTCACTTTAATAATTTTATATATTTTTAAAAAAGACATATATTTTTATGATTTTCTATAATCATTTAATATATTTTTATAATTATTTAATAATTTTTAATATTTTTGAATATAAAATACATGTTTTTGCCACATGACACAATTTTGGCGTACCACATGGCGAGAACACATAAAAATGACTATAATTATTCTATAACAGTTGACCGTTAATTTTAATGGTCAAAAGGCTTAATTGATTGTAATTTTAAAGTTCAAGGGATTAATTGAGTAAAAAAAGTATAGATACCCCAACCAATTTTTACCTCTCATCGGGTCATACCCCAATCGGTTCAAAATTCGACTGGTCGATCTGACCCGATTTAGATAACATTGAATTTTGGAAATTTTGTTTATATATTTTTTTTGAATTTTACCTTTAAAGTTAACAATGTCAAAGGTAGAATAACTTTTTTAGCCCTCAATATTTATAGGGGTGTTCAAACAAATATGTTCAAAAGACAGAGAGGTGATTACCCACTTTGCTAAACTCAAAAGTCCAAACATATATTCATGGAAAATGAAGTTATTAAAATATATTTATTTTTTTTGGTGGAAAAGAGAAAATTACAAGAAATAAAAAATGTCAACTAGCCTAACTCCGCACATGGGGGTTTTCCAAACATTCGCAGCCCTTGCCTTCCCGAGTGAGCCAACCTGGCAAGGTTATCGGCTTCCTGATTCTCTTCTCTAGGTATGTTATAAATATTCCAATGTGAAGTCTGAGACAATAACTGAAGAAACCTCCTAATTAGAGCTGTATTGGAACCTCCTGTAGAACTCTCTTAAATGGCCATCACTACTTCAATACTATTAGAATGAATCATGACATTATCCAAACCACAATCAATTAATAGATTAAGACCATCCAATATGCCCCACAGTTCAGCCTCAAACACTGAGCAACTTACCCAAAACCTATTATAACCAATGATCCACTTCCCCTTTTAATTTCTCACAACCCCTCCTGCTATTGCAGAGTCGTCCTCAAACCTAACAGAACCATCTGTATTTAAAGAAACCTAGCCTTTAGGCAAATTGGAGCAGGATTTCATAATCCTCCCTGTATTCAATTGACTTTGATTGATCTTCAAATCATGCTTGGCCCAACTATATGAGGCTCTAATAATATCAAAACTGCTCTATGGTACACCCTGAAAAATAACAAGGTTATGATTCTTCTAGATACGCCAGATGATAATCCCAAAAAGACATTCCCAACTAACCTCCATGAAGCAAATATCATACTGATTAAGCAAATTGGAAGCAATCCATTCCTGGGTGTTACTAGAATAGAACCTGATAAGGCGATTAGTAGGGATTAGAAGATTCCAAATATCTTCTGCTGTCAGACAATCTCTTAAAACATGTAACACATCTTCGGAGATATGGCTACAAACTCCACGAATCGAACTCTGCCCCAAACCCCGACGAACTCTTTCTTCACTAGTGAGAAGTCTCTGCTTAAGAATTAGCCAAATAAAAAACCCTACTTTTTGTAGACCTTTGAAATTCCAATGGATCTTCCAAGTATCTTCCTTCAATTTCCAAGAACCCGTATTAATTCTTCCATAGGCGTTTTTAATAGAAAAAGAACCCGTCGTTGAGCCTACCCAAATTATCTTGTCTACGCTTGCCTCTGGATGAGGTGGGGGTATTCCAATAATCTTTCGTATGAATGTCCTAGGTACCCAAAGCTGAAATAATTCAAGGTTCCAATTACCATCCACTGAAACCATATCACTAAGAAAATAATCCAAATCAAGACTAGAGTGATCGAGAATCAAATTAACGAGAGGCTCTACATTAGGAATCCATGGATCTCGCCAACATTTAACTTTTCACCCATCCCCCACTGACCAAAACAAATTCTCCTGTATGAGAGGCCAAACCTTAGTAAGGGATCTCCACAAGGAGGAACTTCTACTGCAGGATAAATTTTTTGGTATTTCATCAATTACCCCATACTTTGCTTGTAAATCCTGTACCCAGAGAGCTCTAGAATCAGTCAAAATTTTAAAACCCAACTTCATCATGAAGGAAGTGTTGTGATCTTGCAGCTTTCAAAAGCCAAGACTACCATGCTTTTGAGGCTGATAGACATCCTCCCATCCCACCAAACCCAATTTCTTACCATTCTTTGAAGATCCCCAAACAAATTGACACACCATACGTTCAATTTCCTCGCAAAGTCCCTTGGGAATCAGCATAAACTGCATAAAGTAACTAGGAATTGCCATAAGAACGAATTGAGCTAGGGTAGTCCTACCAGCAAGAGACAAATATCTCGCATCCCACCCCTGTAGCTTACTTTAAACCTTGTCCACCACAAAGCACAAAGAACTATTGGCAACTTTATCATGAAAAAAGGGAATTCCTAGATAGCACCCAAGCTTGGGCACTCTTCGAAAGCCAAGAATACGACATAAGTTATTTCCTAACACCTTAATCATGCCTTTAGAAAAGAAAACACTTGATTTGTTCACATTAATCTTGTGTCATGAATAATCACAGAAGCTATCTAACACTTTCTTCAAGATTATGGCTTGACTCTCTTCAGCTTGACCAAATAGAATCAGATCATCTGTAAAAAATGGGTGAGACAAGGAAGGGCCTAGACAAGATAAACGGATAGGTCTCCAGCAACAAAAATTAATATTAGCCTATATACTATGGCCAAGCCATTCAATGCATAGAACAAATAAGTAGGGGGAAAGTGGGCACCCTTGACAGACCCCCTAGACGGCTTGAATTTCTGAGTTGAATTGCCATTCCACAAAATCTGCAAAGTAGAGTTAGTGATAGTAGACATAATCACATTACAAAGGTAATACGATATACTTGTAGCTTGAAGAGATGCATCGATAAACTCCAAACGCATTTGATCACATGCTTTCTCTAGGTCAATCTTTATGGCCATCCAATTCTGAGTCTTTTTCTTAATTTTCATGGAATGAAATACTTCCCGAGCAATAATAATATTATCCATAATACTCCTTCTCGTAATAAACCTAGTCTATTCTTGACCAATAATTCTTGGAAATACCTGTTTGAAATGATTGGCAATAATTTCCATTACCAACTTGTAAAAAATTGAGCAAAGGCTGATTGGTCGAAATTGGGAAAACAATCTGGATTTGGGATTTTAGGAATGGGGACTAAAAGGATATTATTCAGCTCTGGATCAATTGATTCACCATAAAAAATATTCTTGATCCAAGTACAAATCGAATCCCCAATCTGCTCCCGTTGACTCTAAAAGAAGAGGGCATGGAATCCATCACTCCCCAGCACCTTCAGAGGACTATATCAAACAAGGTAGATTTTATTTCCTCATTTGAAACTGGTTTGCTTAACATTTGGATCTCATCATCTTCAAGCTTCAGAAAAGAACTAGTAGGAAGACCTCTCATAAGCCCCGGGTCTTCTCCATATAAATTTTTGAAAAAACATGACGCCTCCTGACGTAGATCCCCATCATAAAAAATCCACTCTCCTTCCTCATTTTTAAAGCCGTAATCTAATTTTGCTTTCTCCTTTTAAGGGTGCACCTATGGAGGAATTTAGTATTACGATCTCCTAGAGAAAGCCAATCACACCTCACCTTTTGTTTCCAAAGAAGCTCCTCATGATACAGTAGATTTTCCAATTCCTCTCTAGTCTACAATTCCAACTGAAATAAATGGCCAGACTGAGAATAATTCAACCTACTTTGAATCGAATCAAGTTTCTGAATCAGTTTCTTTTTGCGTATCCTAACATGGCCATATACCTCATTATTCTACTCTTTAAGTTGGCTTGTGAAATTAGAAAGTGAGCTAGACATAGAACCAGCAAAATTCCAATTATTCTTCACGAAGTTGGAAAAATTTGTATGCTCAATCCATCCTGCTAAGAAATGGAAAGGACGACCCCTAGAAGGATAAAGGTCAGATCGAAGCGAAAGAAAGATAAGCTTGTGATCAGACTTGAGTCTAGGTAAGTGGGTCACGAAATAATTTGGAAAAGAATTGAGCCACGCCTCATTCCTAATAGCCCTATCAAGAGTAGGCATCTAGCAGCGGCAGACAAGTCAAGAAAGAAAAGCTATGCCACCATTTCTTTTCCTTTTCTAGGTAAACTACACTAAAATCACTAAACTATTAATAGATTTATATTTTGGTCACTCAACTTTAGAAAGTTATAAGATGATAATTGAATTATACAAAAATTTTCATTCAAGTTAATGGACTATTAATATTGTTGTTGTATAGCCTTCTCCATTTGCACTGCTTGCACTAATTGTAACACCCCTTACCCGAGACTGTTGCTGGATTCAAGCTCAAGGCATTACCTAACTTAAAAATTCGGGGCATAAAATTTTACTTTTGAAATTAATTTCACTATTCACAACAAAGCTGTCCATCTGCACAGTAGTTACTAATTTAGTTATAACTCGAGCTACAAAATTTGAAATTTAAATCTGTAAATTTTTCCTGAAACTAGACTCATATGTATTCTTACTATAAAATTTTCAGAATTTTTGGTTCAGCCAATTAGTACAGTTTATTAGTTAAATCTTTCCTGTTTCACCACTCGACTATCCTGACCTCTTGTCACTAAAAATAATCTTTCTAATTGTAGGATTTTCATATGGTGTTCTCACTTGTTTCTACAGAAAATAGACTCAATAAGGAATCTAGAAATATAAACTAAAACTCATAACCATTTTTGTACAATTTTTAATGATTTTATAAACTTAGAACAGAGGACTCCAAAAACAGTTCTGACCCTGTCTCACTAAAATTCACAAATCTTAAAATATAAAATTCATTTTTCCACACCATTATTTTTCTATGAAAGTAGACTCAATAATATTTAGTTATATATATCATTCACCTTCTAATTCATTTTATACTATCCTAGGTGATTTTTCAAAGTCACGTCACTATTGCTGCTTGAAATCTGTTTCTTTGCAAATTTTACTCTTTCATGATTTCTATGCATGATTTATCACCTAAACATTTGTAACAACAAACACCTTCATACTTAGCCATTTTAACAACCATTCATCATCAAATACTTACATATCATTCTTTAGCAAAATCATAAATACAAACATTCAAAATAACTAAGTCCCTATACATGCCATAACCCAAACATGGTTCATCATAAAATACCGAGTTGTTGTCGTTGATAGTGTGGACGATCTCCGATGTCTTTAAGTTCCCGAAAGTAGCTTTACAATACTATAAGAGAAAGAAAAATAAAAGAAGTAAGCATAAATCTTAGTAAGTTTACTAGCAAATAAATAACAACATTTAACATAAATAATTAAACTCAAATGTCAAGATCTCTAGTTTACTCTTTATTTAATCTCATTCTCGTTCTATTGCTGGTTTACTTAGTTAACTCATGATCGTAACTTATTCTTCTCTTGCTGAAACATTGAGTATCAATTGATAATATAGTAAGTTCTTAACTATTATAACTCATCTGAGCTTGCCATTTATGCTTTTAAATGAACTTTCATTAACATGATTCGTTTACTAGCCCGTTGAGCCACGTTGGAATAATAAGGATACTTGGGTCTTTTCTGATAATAACATGCCAAAGCCATGTCCCGGACATGGTCTTACATGGGATGTTCTCATATCGGTGCCCATGCCATGTCCCAGACATGGTCTTACGGGGGACCTCTCATCTCGGTGCCAACGCCATGTTACATGGTCTTACATGGGACCTCTCATCTCGGTGCCAACGCCATGTCCCAAACATGGTCTTACATGGGACCTCTTATCTCGGTGCCAATGCCATGTCCCAGACATGATCTTACATGGGACCTCTCATATCGGTGCCAACGCCATGTCCCAGACATGGTCTTACATGGGACCTCTTTACCCAAATATCATGACATTTGTATCCGATACATTCCTCATGTTTCAACGGGGCTTTTTAACACCGATTCTCTGTCATCTCATACTTGAGTCAACATTAAATAAATTCATAAAATAAATGCATAATTGCTGGAAAATAACAATATTAATAATAATTATTGAAATATTGTATTTATTTGCCGTAAACTTACCTTAGTATAAAATATAGCCAAATTCACCAACTTAGCCTTCAAATTTAATCTTTCCTTTGTCTAACCTCGAGTTTCGTTCTTCTTGATATAAAATAACAAATTTAACTCATTTAATACTCACATTTATCAAAACAGCCCTCGACTCTAAATTTGGCAAAATTATGATTTTGCCCCTAAACTTTTACATAATTATGCTTTTGCCCTAAAGTTCAGAAATTAAACTTCATCTCATATTCTTATGTTATATCACATGCTGAACAATTTTCTCTTCTATGACAACATCAAATTCTCACTCTAACACTTACTTATGTACATTAGGGATTTTTACCGATTATGTTAACTTACTCATTTTCGCTTAAAATCGGCTAGCAAAAGTTGTTTAACATAATTTATAGCTTCATATTCTATCATAAAACATCAAAATAAACACTTTTAACCTATGGGTATTTTTCCAAATATAAACCCTAGGTTAAATTATCGCTAGAATAGCTAAATTAAGCTACCGAGATCTCAAAAACGTAAAGAGCATTAAAAATGGGGCTTGGGATCACTTATTATGGAGCTTGGAAGCTTGAAAACCCTAACTATGGCTTCTACCCTTGCTAAATTCGGCCTAATGAAGAAAATGATCAAAAATTGGCTTTTTAATTTTGTTTTTAATTCATTTTAATAACTAAATGACTAAAATGCCCTTAATGAAAAACTTTGGAAACATGCCTAATCATGTCCATTTTTATCCACCAACTTAACCAATGGTCTAATTACCATATAAAGACCTCCAATTTAAAATTTCATAACAATTGGACACCTCTAACATATAGAACTCAACTTTTGCACTTTTTGCAATTTAGTCCTTTGACTAAATTGAGTGCCCAAACGTCAAAATTTTTGAACGAAATTTTCACGAAATATTTTTGTGAAATTGTAGGCCATAGAAATATAATAAAAATAAATTTTTCCTCATCGAATTTGTGGTCCCGAAACTACTGTTCCGATAACCTTAAATTTGGGCCATTACAACTCTCCCACTTTAAGGATTTTCGTCCTCGAAAATCTTACCAGTAAAGAGATTCGGGTATTGTTTCCTCATTGTCTCTTCCGGTTCCCGTGTCACTTCCTCAATCCCGAGCTTTTGCCATAATACTTTCACCAATTTTATCTTTTTGTTTCTAAGTTTTTTTGTTTCCCGTGCTAATATCTTAACCGGTTCTTCATTATAAGTCATATCCGGTTGAATCTCCACTTCTGTCGGAGTAATAACATGTGAAGGATCTGATCGATACCGTCGTAGCATAGATACATGAAAAACACTATGAATTCTATCGAGTTCCGGTGGTAATGCCAATCGATAAGCAACCGGTCCAATTCTTTCTATGATTTCATATGGTCCGATAAATCTTGGACTCAATTTACCTTTTCGACCGAACCAGAGAACTTTCTTCCAAGGAGACACTTTTAAGAATACTTTATCACCCACCTGAAATTCAATCTCTTTTCGTTTAAGATCAGCATATGACTTCTGACGATTGGAAGCTACTTTTAGACTATCTCGAATCAGCTTTACTTTTTCTTTTATTTCCCGGATCAAATCAACCACATGTATCTTCTTTTCACCGAGCTCTATCCAATATAATGGTGTTCTACATTTTCTACCATACAAAGCTTCATATGGAGCCATTTTAATACTGGACTGATAACTGTTATTATAAGCAAATTCAATCAAAGGTAGATACCTTTCCTAATTACCTTCAAACTCTAATATACAACATCGGAGCATATCTTCCAATACCTGAATTACACGCTCAGATTGGCCATCTATCTAAGGATGAAATGCAGTGCTGAAATGCAACTGAGTACCCAAAGCTTCTTGCAATTTTCCCAGAAATGAGACGTAAATCGGGGATCTTTATCTGATATAATGGAGACTGGCACTCCATGTAGTCTGACAATCTCAGATATGTACAATTCAGCCAATTTATCTAAAGAATAATCCATACATATCGGAATAAAGTGCGCGGACTTTGTCAATCGGTCGAAAATTACCCAAATGGCATCTTTCTTCTTCGGAGACATCGGTAACCCAGATACAAAATCCATAGTGATTCTTTCCCATTTCCATTCCGGTATAGTGATTGGCTGAAGCAATCCCGAAGGCACTTGATGTTCAGCTTTAACCTGTTGACATACCAAACACCTTGACACAAACTCAGAGATATCACGTTTCATATCCGGCCACCAATACATCTTTTTCAGATCATTATACATTTTATTACCCCCCGGATGTACAAACATAGTACCACTGTGGGCTTGTGTAAAATCTTCTGTATGAGCTCTGTATCCTTCGGCACACATACTCTACCTCTGAATAATAAGCAACCGTCAGTCCCAATTTGGAATTCTGAATCATTACCGGATTCACAATGTACCCGTTTAGCCTGTAACTTCTCATCATTTTCTGAGCCTTACATATTTGTTGACGAAACATCGATTTAGCCTTCATTTCAGTTATGATTGAACCATAATCAGTCAGTGACAACTGGGCATTCATAGCTCGTAAAGAAAACAGAGATTTCCAGCTCAAAGCATCAGCTAGAGCATTAGCCTTACCCGGATGATAATTAATAACCAATTCATAATCTTTTATCAATTCTAGCCATCTGCGTTGTCTCAAATTCAAATCTTTCTATGTCATCAAATACTTCAAGCTTTTATGATCAGTATAAATATGATACTTTTCACCATACAAATAATGCCGCCATATTTTCAATGCAAATACAATAGCAGCTAATTCAAGATCATGTACCGGGTAGTTTCTTTCATGTGGCTTAAGTTGTCTTGAAGCATAGGCTATTACTTTATCTTCTTACATCAAGACACAACCCAAACCATTTAATGATGCATCACTATAAATAATAAATTCCTTACCCGATTCAGGCTGTACCAACACAGGTGCTTCCGTCAACAATTTCTTCAATCGGTCAAAACTTTGCTGACATTTATCTATCCATTCAAATTTAACATCTTTTTGTAATAAACGGGTCATCGGAGAAGCTATCATAGAAAACCCCTGTACAAATCTCCGATAATAGCCAGCTAAACCCAAGAAACTTCTAACTTCAGATACATTCTTCGGTGGACTCCAATTGACAATAGCTGAGATTTTACTTGGGTCTACCCTGATGCCTTCTGCAGATACAATATGTCCGAGAAAACCCACCTCTCAAAGCCAAAATTCTCATTTACTGAATTTAGCATAAAGCTTATTTTCACGCAGAATTTGTAACACTATTCTCAAATGTTCTGCATGCTCCTTTTCATCTCGAGAATAGACTAAAATATCATCAATGAAAACTACTACAAACTTGTCTAAATACGGTCTAAATATCCGGTTCATCAAATCCAAAAATACTGCAGGTGCATTAGTCAGCCCAAACGGCATAACCAGAAACTCATAATGCCCATACTTGGTTCTGAAAGCTGTCTTTGGCACATCTGGCTCTTTTACCCGTAACTGGTAATAACCCGATTGGAGATCAATCTTTGAGAATACTGTGGCACCTTTCAGCTGATCAAATAAGTCATCAATTCGAGGCAACGGGTACTTATTCTTTATAGTTACCTTATTGAGCTACCGATAGTCGATACACAATCTCAAAAACCCGTGTTTCTTTTTCACAAACAAAACTGGAGCACCCCAGGGTGAATGACTCGGATAAACAAAACCTCTATCAACAAGTTCCTGTAATTGCGTCTTTAACTCTTTTAATTCTGTAGGAGCCATACGATACGGAGCTATAGAAATTGGGGTAGTTCCCGGATTCAGATCTATAGAGAATTCCACTTCTCTTTCTGGTGGCAACCCCTGTAATTCCTCTGGAAACACATCAGAAAATTCACATACAACTGGCACTGCCTGTATCATTGACTCAGATACCTTAGTATCCAACACATATGCCAAATAAACATCATACCCTTTTCTGACACACCTCTGAGCTGTCATCACTGAAATCACATCAGATAATTCCTCTGTCTGATCAGATTTAACACGAAGTAATTCTCCATTCTGGCACTTTAGCACAATATATTTTTGTTTACAGTTTACTACTGCATCATGCTGAGTTAACCAATCCATGCCCAATATCACATCAAACTCATCGAAAGGCAATAACATCAAGTCAACCGGAAAACAAATACCTTTTACCATCAGTGGACAATTTTTACAAACTTTATCCACCACCACAAACGGCCCAGGGGGTTCGATACTTTAACCATAAATTCAGTAGGTTCAACAGACAAAACTTTAGCAAATACTAATTTTGTGCATATGTATGAATGTGTAGAGCCAGGATCAACTAATGCAATAACATTAGTATCATAGAGAGAAAATGTACCGGTAATTACATCAGGGGACGATGCCTCTTCACGAGCACGAATAGCATATGTTCTTGCGGGTGCTCTAACATCTGATCTAATTGATGAGTCTCTGGACATACCCCTGTTATTCGCTCCAACTCTTGGGTTTTCTCTGTGGTCTATCTCTGGTAGAAACATTTCCTGATCTCGCACTGGGTATAACTTCTCTCTTAGCTATTTCAGGACAATCCCGAATAAAGTGATCTAGTGCACGACATTTAAAACAAACATTTTCACTTGCTCTTCACTCTCCGGGATGGCGTCTACCACATTGAGGACATTCTGGCCTAGAAGGTCGAGTACTGCCCGTACTTGCAACTGTAGTGGTTTGAGCTCTAGAACCCTCAAATCTTCTGCTTCTACTTCGGCTAGAATATCTGGCTGGAAAATTTGATCCACTAGAGTGCTCTCTATGCCTCATAGACGTAGACTGAAATGATTTACTCATTTGCCTATTTTTTGTATCTTGCACTTCAACTTCAGCTTTGGCCTTATCTTTTTCTTTTAACAAATCTACTACTTTACAGGCTCTTTCCACCAGAACAACAAACTCTCTGATTTCCAATACACCTACTGATAGTCGGATGTCATCATTAAGCCCATTTTCAAATCTCTTGCACATGTTAGTTTCGGTGGACACAAATTCCCGGACATATTTACTAAGTCTGACAAAATCACGTTCATATTCAGTCACGGTCATCTTACCTTGTTTTAGCTCAAGAAACTCCTTCCTTTTCTGATCTATAAATCTCTAGCTGATATACTTCTTACGGAACTTCTCCTGAAAGAAATCCCAGGTAACCCTCTCACTCGGTACAACTGACACGAGAGTCTTCCACCAGTGATAGGCTGAATCTCGGAGAAGTGAAACAACACACTTTATACATTCTTCAGGTGTACAAGATAATTATTCAAAAACTCAGATAGTATTTTCGAGCCAAAATTTAGCTTTCTCGACATCATCGTCTTTGGTAGCCCGAAACTCTTCAGCCCCTTGTTTCCGGATCTTATCAACTGGAGGTCTCTCTCTGATAACTATACCTGCAGCTGGGGAAGCTACATGGGGAACTTGAGAATCATGAGGGGGTGGAGGTCTCATCTTGGTGCCAACGCCATGTCCCAGACATGGTCTTACGTGGGACCTCTTTACCCAAATGTCATGACATTTGTATCCGATACATTTCTCATGTTTCAACGGGGCTTTTTAACACCGATTCTCTGTCATCTCATACTTGAGTCAACATTAAATAAATTCATAAAATAAATGCATAATTGCTGGAAAATAACAATATTAATAATAATTATTGAAATATTGTATTTATTTACTGTAAACTTACCTCGGTACAAAATATAGCCAAATTCACCAATTTAGCCTTCAACTTTATTCTTTCCTTTGTCTAACCTCGAGTTTCGTTCTTCTTGATCTAAAATAACAAATTTAACTCATTTAATACTCACATTTATCAAAACAGCCCTCGACTCTAACTTTGGAAAAAATTATGCTTTTGCTCCTAAACTTTTACATAATTATGCTTTTTCCCCAAAGTTCGGATATTAAAATTCATCTCATATTCTTATGTTATATAACATGCTGAACATTTTCCTCTTTTATGACAACATCAAATTCTCACTCTAACACTTATTTACATTAGGGATTTTTACCGATTATGTCAACTTACTCGTTTTCACTTAAAATCGGCTAGCAAAAGTTGTTTAACATAATTTATAGCTTCATATTCTATCATAAAACATCAAAATAAAAACTTTTCACCCGTGGGTATTTTTCCAAATATAAACCCTAGGTTAAATTATTGCTAGAATAAGCTAAATTAAGCTACCGGGATCTCAAAAACGTAAAGAGCATTAAAAACGGGGCTTGAGATCACTTACTATGGAGCTTGGAAGCTTGAAAACCCTAACTATGGCTTCTCCCCTTGCTAAATTTTGCCTAATGAATAAAATGATCAAAAATTGGCTTTTAATTTTGTTTTTAATTCATTTTAATAACTAAATGATTAAAATGCCCTTAATGAAAAACTTTGGAAACATGCCTAACCATGTCCATTTTTGTCCACCAACTTAACCAATGGTCTAATTACCATATAAAGACCTCCAATTTAAAATTTCATAACAATTGGACACCTTTAACATATAGAACTCAACTTTTGCACTTTTTACAATTTAGTCCTTTTTACTAAATTGAGTGCCCAAACGTGAAAATTTTTGAACGAAATTTTCATGAAATCTTTCTGTGAAATTGTAGGCCATAGAAATATAATAAAAATAAATTTTTCCTCATCGAATTTGTGGTCCCGAAACCACTGTTCCGATAACCTTAAATTTGAGCCATTACACTAATCAAAAGCTTTCATTCCCCTCCCTTTTTACAATTCGATTTTTTTTCATGAAAAAACTTTAAACATCACGAATCTATGAACCATAATCCAATCAATTTTTTTTTGATCTTCGATATTGACCATCAGATCGACTTGGATCTAAGTAAGGGTACTGATCCACCCTACCTATCATTAGCAGGACTTTAGAAAAAAAAACCTTAACAACTTAATGGTTTAAATAAAAACGTTCAAATAATTCAACGACATGAAATTTTTTCAATAGTTTAATAACCATTTTGTAACTTTTTGAAGTTGAGTCATCAAAACGTAAATTCACTAGTAGTTTAGTAATCTTGAATGTAGTCTACCCTTTCTTTTTTGGTTCAAAAGAATATTACAAAATGATATAAATTCAACAATCCGCTCAATTCTTAAAAAAAAAATCCGCTCAAACCTCATAAGTTCCTACTAGAAATTTTATCACATGTGTATGCGTGTGGACACTACGAATTAGAACACAAATATTTGTTTAAAAATAACATACAATAAACAATGAAACATATGGTTTGAAACTAAGTAATTATAATAACACATGAAATATGTACGATATTAAAATAAAAAACTAGATTAAATCGTGAGTAAAAAAAGTTAAACACAAATACATCAGATTAACAAAAAATTATATCAAATTGTAAGTAAAATGAAATTTAAACATATAAATACATCATATTAAGAATACTAAATGATTACAATTTTTTAACATGGTGTTCTCGTCAATATTAAGTTGATGTCGAGTTAATTTGTGACACAAACTCAATCAACAACATTATTAATAAATATTAATATATATATATACAATTAGGGTTTGTTTGGACATCACAAATAATTGAATGAAAATGTAATTACTAAGATAATAATTACACTCTCTTGTAATTGCAATGAATTGTAATTTCCTAGACGTGTTTGGGTGTCAGAGAGTAATTACATCGTAATTCTTTATGTAATGTTTGGTAGTACAAATTTTAACTATAAAGTTACATAAATTTCATTTTAAAAAAATATTAACTACTATAAAAATTATTAGTATGATAAAATTAATTTATAAAAAAGTAACAAAAATTAAAATCAAATAATCATATGTATTGTGTTAGTCCAAAAAAGTAGTTGATAATATGATTATTAACAAAAAAAGAAGAAGAAAATAAACCGTATGCAATTTTATTTAATTGTTCTAGTTCATCTTATAGAGTTATTTCCTCTTTAATATTAAGCATATTCTCCTTATCATCATCTGTTGGTCTTTGACTGAGTTCATCGTCATCTAAATTTGAATCTGCATAATTACGATTATCAAGGTCTTCTTCTTCCATGTACTCTTTGAAGTATGGATCATCTCATTTCCACCTATGATTGAAGTTATGAAATATGCAACATGCTAGTATGGTCCAACTTTTTTTTATGTCATACTAAGGTGATGTTAATATGAGAAATATTTTTTTAGAACAAATGTCTTCTCAACCACATTCTAAAGCCTTGGATGCTTCAAATCAAAGAGTTCGCCAACTGTCTATTAAGCTTGTGTCTAGCACCATTCTCTCAAATGATATCATGCCTCACGATAGGATGTAAGAAAAAATTTTCTATTTTCATAATTAGTATCGACATTATAATATCTGAATTCACAATCCAAATAGTCTGTAGCTTTAATTATAAAAACTTCTATAAACTTAATTCGAAGAAAAACTTATACTAGGTTATATCTATTTTTATAATACGTAAATTAAGTAAAAATAATATAAAAATTATAATATACAACCTTTATAAAAATGTTTTATAAATTGTCCTAAACTTTCATAACATTTCTTATAAATAATATAAGTTTTTGCCATAACTTGATAAAGTTATTTTTTATAAATAAGTTATGATAAAAAAACTATAACATTTTTTTTGTGAATAAGTATATTATTTTTATAATATATAGCATGGACACATAAATAAGTTATGTTCATACTTCTTGGCTATAACTTTTCATAAATAAATATATTATTACACTTTTATAACATGTAAAATTTTTTATAATAAACTTTTTTATCATAAAATTTAGAAATTTTTTAGGATTTAAATAATATTTTTTGTTATAACTTTATCAAATACATATTAATTTTATAATATATATTTTTTAGAATTTATAATATAATAAAAATTCGACTATAACCATCCCAAACACTCATACAAGTTCATGTTTATAATATAATTTTTATAACTTGTAAAACAATAAATTTTAAAATTAGATTTGAGTGTAACTACCTACGTGATTACTCCAATTCTCACCCTTTTCCTAAGAATTGGAAAGTGTAATTGGGGTGCTCCCATTACACCGTATTCAGTAAGACCTACTAATTACAATGGTTATCCAAACATGCCATCATTGTGTAATTATAAGCAATTACACTCAAATCTAATTCCTATGTGGCTTTCTAAACACTACCCTAATGAAAGTAATAAAATGTGCATATTAAAATAAAAACATATACAAAAATATTAAAATAAAGTTTTAGTTGAGTGGTAAATTTAAAATTTTTTCGATGTAATTGACATGGGTTCAAACCCCAACATATGCATATATATATATTTTTATTTTTTAACTTGAAAAAGGTTAAAGTGCCCTAGAATAATATAACTTATTTTAAATATGATTAAACATTTTTGTAATTTTCCTAACCAAGTTGGTGCTTGGTTGACTAGTTACGCAAACACAGTCAGGAATATTATTAACGGTATAGATAAATGTTAGATAAAAAAATTTAAAAATCATATTTTTCTATAAAATAAGTTATACTATTATTAAAATATTTTTATTTTTTAATAAAAAACATTTATATTAAAATTACTAAACATTATAATTTTAAATTTTTATCCTTTCAATTAAGACTTGATTTTTATATAAATTTTTAATAAATGTATTTTTTATAATCTTATTTTAATCACTTGTTTGTCATAATCTAATATATACTTGTTATACCCCTCTACCAGAAAGACATGTGTCAAGCACAAAAGACATTTTTGACTTTGCATTGACCCTCTAAGCACAACCATCCAACCCGCTTCAAATAGAACCTATCACTCGTGGTCATAAGAGATTGTTATCTTACTGTGAACACACTTCCAAGACAATAAGGAGTCCATTTAAGCTTAATTACTTCAAACTGATAGAATCCCATAATACGCACCCATGATTATTCATTACATGTTTAACATGATTAAATGCTTATCTAGCCAATATCATACCACTGGAAAATGAGACTTTTTCCTATAAATACATTGAAAAACTATGGGCAAGGGATCAATCCTTTCTATACCTTAAAGTTACTTGCATTTATCTTTTCAATCAGCTTGTCCTCTTATCCTTGTTTCAACTCTCGACCTTTATAGGTGAACCAACATCTACTACATCACATTGATGTCGTCTTCGTTCCAACTTATCTTCCTCCCTTGTTATACTTTGTATAAACAATACTTAAATTACAATTATATTCATAATTCGAAAGATTCAATAAATTTTTTAATTACAATAAATAATCATTAGAAGTATGAAACTAAATAGCTAATTTAACAATGAGCTAACTAAAATCAATATGATTTACATATGATAAGACCCAATTGAACACTTAAAATCAGAGGTTGTCAACATTTGCTAACATAACCAAAGTTTTATTGGTATGAACAAAAACTCTCTTTTTTGAAATTACAACTATATTATCTGTTTCAATTAAAATCAATCATTACATGCACTGAATTAGATAATTAATGTAACGTCCCAAAAATCGGGGGTTATTAGAATTTGGTTTGTAAATAGAGAGAGAGAGGTAATGCCTTAATTTTTAAGATTATCTATGCATTTTTAGGAAATAAACGAGGTATTGGTTTGTTGGTTAAGTGTTAGTGTAATGTTCCTTGAAACCCAAGTTCAAATCCCTTCTCTCTTACTATTTTTATTATTTTGCAAATTTTGCCTTAAACCCTAGTATGTGACATGCCTTGCTTTTAAAATAAATATTGCAAAATTATTTCAAGAATGAGGAAAAATCCTAATGGTTAAAATAAATATAAGATAGCATGAAAATTAAATGAGGTCCCAAGTTTAAATCCTTTCCTTTGCTAAATAATTTAATTTTTGGGCAAAAATCCCTTATTTTTAATGTGTGTGCCACCCAAGTCTTGTAACCCTAGGTATAAATGTTAATTTTTCACAAATAATCAGCCTTTCATCCTCCTCCTCATTGCCCTACCCGTTCATCTCCTCCTCTCCCTCTCTTTGATTTTATTTATTTTTCCTTTCCTCCATTAATGCCGTCCCCTACACCTCCCATTTTACAATCTCTTTCTTTTTCTTTTTGCATCAAGATTGTGCACCATCTTCTTTATTATATTGATTCCATTTATCCTCATCTAAATCAGCCCCAAATCTAAAATCTTGAACCCCAAGATCGATCCCGAACATTGCCAAGAAAGTGTCATTGCCGTTTCTCTCAACTAGCTTGGGTAAGATCTCTTTTCTTTTCAATTTCTTGATTAATCTTGTAAATTAAAAACAAAAATATCTAGATATTAGATTGGGTGGATTTTAAATGATTTCAAAGTTATTTTTCAAGATTTTAATAAGATCTCAAACCGTTTTAAAATTCACCCCCAATTTTGGGCACCATGGGTGGTGGTGCGTGTGCCTATGTGCAAGAAAGGGGTCTGTTTTGTTTCTTGAATCTTGACCAATTAATTCTAGCCTTAATTTGTGTTCTTAGACCCTCTTAATTAGCTTTTAAACCCATGTCAATTAGGGAAAATTTTTTTTGATCGATTGGTTATTCGAAACTCGCAAATCGTGAAGCGTAAGTGCAATTAATGATAACTAGTTTGTTATTCGACGTAGTTGTTGGGTAAATGTTATGAAATAATTAAATGAAGGAATTTAGTCATTAATTAGCTACTGATTTTCCAGTACATTATTGAATTAGGTGCTGACCCAAATGCCTCAAATCAACCATAAAGGCGAAGAACGATTATACGTACAGTTCGCATCGGTACAGTGTAAGGAATCTAACTTGTTTGGATTCATAAAATGGTTATAATTTCAATGATTGGTTTGGAATCATAAGTGGGCTTTTTGGGGCTGGTTTAATGTTAAATTGGTTGAATTTATACGTTTAGGTTCGTTTAAAGAATTATTAAGGAAAATTGGAAGATTTGTTAGTGTGTTGCGAGGAAGAGAAAAATAAGGTGTGGGTCCTAAACTAATAAAATTATTTGAAAATATTAAATATCATGTTATATTTGATAAATTAGCTTGTTGATTTGATTGTCTTAATAGCCAAATTATTGATTTTGTGAGTGGCCGAATCAAGTATGTTTCTAGCCTTAAAATATTGACATTTTGGCAAAATTGCTAGTTTGATAGTATGAATGTTTAATTGAGTTTGTAATTGCATATTTGAGTTACGAGATAGGAGAATGTTTGATTGAATGATATAATGTATTGAGATATTAATCTTATATATGATTTAAACGTATGAGATATTTGTTATATTGTGTATTGAAAAGGGTGCTATTTATGCACAACGAAAATCTGTTAAGTATGTGAAATTGAACGATATTGATTGATACAAACACAATGATAATTTGAAAGATTGGAACACTGTTTCTATTTGCTAAAAATGTTATTATTGAGGACATGCTGAGCATGTCAAATGAATGTGATATTGAGATATGATTACGTATGAGATTGTGTGACATATTGCCTATGCATTGGGTTGAGAT
Organism: Gossypium turneri; assembly: GCA_008044935.1. NCBI lineage: Eukaryota > Viridiplantae > Streptophyta > Magnoliopsida > Malvales > Malvaceae > Gossypium > Gossypium turneri. The sequence goes on along the minus strand of CP032582.1, from coordinate 12,348,739 downwards.
TTTGTGGTTGACGGAGGAGTTTTGTGGAGTACCGGTGCATATTAAGTCCGCATTATTTATAGTTAGTCAATTACACTTGGAGTACCAAGGGGAATGGTGATTTATCGCATTTTTACTGGCAGCTTGTCTACATTTTTATTGGCAGAATTTTTTGCATATTGTTATTGGTGGTTTTAACCACAATGGGCTTAAGCCCATAATGTTTTGGAGTTCGGATGACGTGTCCTAGGGAACTCCTAGTGTGTAGCGGACAGTATGGGTAGGAACCTTTTTGCATTGTATCATGTTCATGACATACTCAAAATTTTTTTGATTTATGATATGTGTTGTATTGTGTTGTATTGAATGATATCAAAATTACTGATTGTTACTCGAATGAATGATGTCCCATGCTCATGCACCGTTTGACATCAAGTTGATAATGGCTATGTAATGACATGAAATTCCTACGATGGTTCTGTTTTCTTCAGTTAAAGCTAATCTGTTTCACTGTATTCAATATTTATGTTTGTTTGAATAATTGTTCGACTTACACTGAGCTTTTCATAAACTCACCCCCAATAGTGTTTAACTTTTCAGGTAAACCTCGAAATTAGAACTAGACTCGGCATTCGGAGAACCACCTTGGATCTCAGATTATTTTTCTTAATAAGTATTATTAAGTCTTTATTGGTTTTGGTTTGTAATTTTTAATTATTTCTGGTCTGTGGCTTGGTAACTTTTTATTTGGGGATTTTTGCATGCACGGATTAATCAAGCATAATAACCGGATAATGCATGATATCTAGCTCAAGTAAAATTTGATATTGTTTCCTAGTTTTCGCTGCATTGCAAAGGAACCGTTTTTGAAAAGCAAATCGATAAGGCAACTAAGTTTCCAAAATGACTTGAAAATTCCGCTGCATTAGTTTAACTTCGAGTTTTTTTTAAAGAAGAGCAACAAGCAAACGATTTTTTTGAAACAACACTATCAACAATAAATTGAATCCTAAGTATACACGACCTAATGAATGAATGTTTTTAAGCTAACTCAAAGTACAACTATGATTTTCTCTAAAATGAGTTTATTTAAGGTCTTCAAAAGTAACGTAAGTTAGCTTAGCCATTTCGGTGGCTAATGTAGCCTTCTCAATCTAGTCCTAACGTCTAGGCCAGGTTAGGGTGGTTACAATTAACTCAACAACTAAATAAATTCAAACTAACCAACTAATTAAAATTAAATAAATATGGAGAGAATCCACACATTTATATAAGGTTAGACTTGAACATGAGATAACAAAATTTTCAAAATCTCAACATTACCATAGAACTAATGTTTCAATTAGTAGAACAAAATTTTGATTATGAAAAAGAAAATAAAAAAAAGATCATTATACGTCGTATGTTCATTTTCAATATCAAGTTAAATATTAATAAAATTCTAACTTTGATGGTTTTTTTTAATATTTTCCTAATAACGTAGTTGTTGAGGGAAAAAGTGGGTCGAGGTAAATATGATGGTTCACCCGATAGCTTGAGAGCTGCGAGGTGAAAACAATATAATTGTGTAGAAAGAAAAGAGAGAAAATGAAGGAAGGAAGGATGAGAGTATGATGCTTGAAGATGGCTTGAGAGAGAGATAAGCACTCATAGTTTATATTGAGTCTGTAACACTCCTAACCCGTATCCGTCGTTGGGTTAGGGCTACGGAACATTACCAGAAATTCATAACTTAAAACATTTGATTTAAAACATTTCATAAATCATTGCAATTATCAATCAATCACATTCATAACGTCCCTTATTCGAGCCCTCGAGGCCTTTGAAACACATTAGAAACGATTCGGGACTAAATCGAAATCATATAGAATTTCATGGAAAAAGTTGAAATTTTTCATACTGCAGGGGTCACACGGTTGATACATACGCCTGTGTCTCAGGCCATGTGGGAATTTGAATTAGGGACACACCACCGTGTCCTAGCCCATGTCTATGCCCGTGTAACTCACTGGCTTGGGTCACACAGACAAGCCACACTCCCGTGTGCCACGTCGTGTAACTCTCGAAATGGCCTCACACGCCCGTTTGCCAGGTCGTGTGCTAGGCCATGTAACTGCCTGACTTGCAACCCTTTGAAACTTATAGGGGACACACAACCATGTCGCATGGCTGTGTGTCACAGACAGCTAAGACACACGCCCGTGTCTTAGGCCATGCGAACAAGAAATATGCCACTTTTAAGCCATTTCCTTCACCCAAATCATGCTCACACATACAAGCCCTTTGCACCTATTTCAAGCATTCAAAAATGTACCTAAAATATGCATAATAAAGCTATATCAATATGGTATTTTGCATACAACCAATATGCCAATAGGTATCTCAATTCACATAGCATCAAAGATACTTAAACATAAGCATAACTTAGCCATTTATCAACTCAACATTTGCAACATAATTCCATACCAATTCATACCACAATGGCCACATACTAAGATCACATTCAAGCATACCAAAAGAGACATTCAAAATATATCATCACTAACCATTTTAACATTAACCAACAAGCACCAAAATGCCAAAATGTCATCAACCAAAGTACCTCATTTACTAACCAAACATATTGGCTATTTAATCAAGTACAAAACACCTATACATGCCATTATAATCATGACTTTAAAACATCAAAATATATTGATATAGTCGATGGATAGTGTGATAAGTCTTTGACGATATTTCAACTCGAACAAGCTTCCAATTAACTAGAAAATGTAGAAAAGAACACAAAGTAAGCATGTAATGCTTAGTAAGTTTGTAAATCATGAATAATGCTTACCATTTCAATGCATAAGCTTAAAGAAATAATATGAATCAATCTATTACAAGCTTGAAACAAGCCTAAGCATCACCAACAATATAAATTAAGGTTTAAACACATAACTTAAGAAAATGCATCACATGGTAATGTAAACTTCAATATCATAATGCATATGATTTCATATTTTTCATCACATGAATATACATACTCCATACTTTTCCACAATTTCATAGTTAATTTCATTGAAGCCCTTACCGGTTCATCCCCTTTTCATACCCGGTAAACCATTTAGAATACTATCAGATACGCGAGAAAGCTCACACAAAGTGTGGTAAATGATGGTCGAAACCATCCCTTTTCTTATTCGATGGTCAAAACCATCCCTTTTCATATTCGATGGTTGAAACCATCCTTTTTCATATTCGACGGTCGAAACCATCCCTTTTCATATTCGATGGTTCAAACGGGGCTCGATAGTCGTCGATATGTTGTTGGATTTTTTTGTAGAGACATGATATGATAATATGACATGATAGCATTTAAAACAACACATTAAGATGCTATTTAAACGTATGAACTTACCTCGATGATAAAATGTATAAACGGAGTCGATTATTCCGAAGTTTTATCTTTGTCCCTATCTAAAGCCATGCAAGGTCTATCTTGATCTAAATGAATAAATTCAATCTATTTAATAACCATTCAATTCAATTCAATCCAATTTCATATTTTTACAAAATTAAAATTTCCCCCTATTGTTTTATTTTCATTATAATTTAGTCCCTAAGCTCGTGGGATAAGTGATGGGGGAGGAAGGAACCGAGCAAAAAGAAAAAAAAAAGAGGTGGAAATGGGGAGAACTTTGACGACAGTCCAATTCGACTCGTGCGTAGAAAAATATTGGATGGTACATCACCTTGCAAGGCAGCGGCTGGCGACCAGCCACGCTAAGAGTAATGAAGCTTTTATGTTGGAACTGTCATGGTACGACAGTTCGAGAGTTGAAGTAACTTCTCGTTGCAAATGAACCTAATGTTATTTTTTATGCAAAACAAAAGTGCAAAATAACAAGTTTCCTCGTATTCGAAATATATGCAAGATGGATGGTTGTATGGTTGCCAAAGCTATAGAAAATAGTGGTGGTCTTGCAATGATATGGAAGTAGGGCACAAAGGTTGAAATAAAAAATTACTCTAATAATCATATCGATTCCTTAATTCATATGGATAATGACAATCCCATTGGATTCATGTGGTTTTACGGGAATGCCAACCCTAACAATGGAAGAAGCTCTTGGGACATGTTAAAGAGGGTGGGAAGCATAGTTAAGGAAACATGGATTATTAGAGGGGATGTCAATGCAATTCTTAACGACTCAGAAAAAGAGTGCGGTTGCAGGAAACAAAAAGCTTTGAAGGATGAGTTTCGTGAGGTAGTTGATGAGCTCTCTTTATTATGAAGCAATTTGTCTTGACACCATTAGTCGTAAGCTAAAAGAGGGAGCCAGGGATCCAAGACTTAGATTTAGATATGATATCTACTGGTCAAAGGAGGAAGGTGCTAATAAAATTATTAAGAAGGCGTGGAATGATAACGCTATGGACATTATGGATAAGATGAAGATGGTGGGCCATACCCTCAGTCAATGGCAGTATGAACAGTACTATAAGATGAGAAACCAAATTGGGGTTTTGAAGTCTAAAATAAATAACATCATTGATGGTCTGGGTAGCAGGTGCGATGGGAACAGGTTAAAAGCCATGAGATTGAAGCTCGGGCATCTTTTGGACAAAGATGAGAAATACTGGGAAGGGTCCGTTGGCTAAAAGAAAGTGATAGAAACACTAGGTTTTTCCATGTTAGAGCAACTAGTAGAAGACAAAAAATAGCATTGACAGATTGAGAGATACTCATGGATGCTGGAAAGAAAACACAAAGGATATTTGTGCGGCAGCCAGGAGTATTTTCAAAATTTATTTGTTTCTACATTATCTTCTAATGTTTAGTTGAATGTTGAATATATTGATAATTGTGTGTTAGTGGAAACGAATGAGAATTTGACTAAGGATTTCACTGACAAGGAAATAGTGGAAGCTTTTAACCAAATGGGCCCTAGAAAAGCCCCAGGAATTGACGGTCTGTTAGGAAGTTTTTTTAAAGATAACTGGGAGGTGGTAGGAGTGGATGTTATAAAATTATGCCATGATGTCCTTTATGGAAATCGTACTATGGATAGTTTAAATGTGACGATTATTGTTTTAATCCCTAAAATAAAAGAACCTTTGGACATGACTAATTTTAGGCTTATTAGCCTTTGTAGGGTTTTGTATAAAATTATTGCCAAAGTATTAGCAAATCGACTAAAGGCTACTCTTTCGAAGTGCATTAGCCAAAACCAAAGTGCTTTTGTCCCCGGGAGAATGATTCATGACAACATTCTAATCTTGCACGAGTTGGTTCACTACTTAAAAAGTGCTAAGAATGGTCCTAATAAGGGCTTCGTAATGAAGCTCGATATGAGCAAGGTGTACGACCACGTCGAGTGGAGCTTTATTGAGGTAGTCATGAGAAGGATGGGTTATGCAGATACTTGGGTGGACAAAATCATGAGCTGCGTTAGTTCTGTCCATTACGTTGTAAAGTACAACTCCACTTTCTCCGAGACTGTTATTTCGAAAAGGGGTTTTAGACAAGGAGATCCTCTATCTCCTTATATTTTTCTTTTTTTGCATGTAAGCCTTACCAAAATTTTTAATCCAAGTGTAAAATAATAATTTGATTAGGGGAATTCGAGATAGTAGAAATGGTCCTAGAATAAATCATATATTTTTTTGCAGATGACGCACTAATTTTGATACAAAATAATGAAAAGGATGTTGAGGAAATTGTGAAAATTATGACAAAATTTTCAACAGCTTCGGGCCAAAATATTAACAAAGATAAATCTATGATCATGTTTAGTCCTAAAACTCCTTGGCCGCAAAGGCATCTTTTTTGTAATATGCTTGGTATACGTGTAGTGGACAAGTTTGATAGTTATCTAAGGCTTCCATTACCTATTAGCAAGAAAAAGTCAGATGCCTTCACTAATATTATCAATCATTGCTCTTGCAGGATAAACAGTTGGTTGAAACGGCTTATATCCTATGGTGAAAAAGAGATCTTCATTAAGGTTATCATTTAACCGATCTCGACCTACGCTTTTTCAGTGTTCCTTACGCCTAACGGTATCATCGATGATCTCCATTCGAAAATGAGTCGTGCTTGGTGGACAAGCAATGAGAAGATGCGTGGTTGGGCCATGATGAAGTGGGAGAGAATGTGTTACCCAAAGGGGATTGGAGGTATGGGTTTTAGGGATATGAAGTTGTTTAACTTGGTTCTCCTTGGTAGGCAAGTTTGGAGGTTGATGCATTTCAAGGATACGTTATGCTTCAGAGTCTTAAGTGCTAAGTACTTTCCAGAGGGGGATATTTTGTGTTCTAAATCTTGTGACAAGCCTTCGTACACGTGGTCTAGTATAGCTAAAGTGGCTGAGTTTCTCAAAGAGGGTTTTGTGTGGCTCGTGGGGGATGGCAATACAATTGATATCAAGAGGGACCAGTCGGGGTTTGAAGGCCTCAATGGGGATTCTGCTTGTAGGGAAAAGTTGCATATAAACGAGAGGAAAGTTAAGGACTTATGGGACCCTCATCGTAAGACTTGGAAAGAGGATAGGGTTATTGAGTTATATGGCCGTATGTTGGGGGATCAAATATGCACTATCCCCATTTCTCATAATGGCATTAAAGATGGTAGAATCTGGTTTCATAACAAGTATGGGATTTACGCGTCGAAGTCAGCCTACTCTTGGTCTTTACTTAAGAGAACTGGGTTTGGTCCCCATAGAAATTTTTGGAAAATAATCTGGAAATTGAACATGCTCTCCAAGATCAAAGTTTTTAGTTGGAGACTTGGCCATGGTTTACTGCCCATTTATGACAACATTGCTCATATCAGGCAAAATTTTTCCAATACCTGTCCCAGATGTAATAACAGTGAAGAGACGGTCATCCATGTAATGAAAGATTTCCCTGTGTCTCGTGAGATCCTTACTCTTGGCATCTTAAATAATAAATTATTAGAAGGGAATTATGATCGCTGCATCGACTGGCTAGAAAATGGCCTTCGCGTGTAGGATGCCAAAGCTGCTGCTGATTTCTTCACCCTCCTTTTGGGATATCTGGAATAATAGGAATAATTTGGTTTTCAATGGAAAGGGGGATGGGGCAGGGAAGGTTTGGAAAAAGGTGAAAACCCTCAGTGATGATTTCAGAATATACAACATCACATATCCACCTGTTATCCCTCTTATTTTGGCGAATAAAAAATGGATGAAACCACCGATCGGCTATGTTAAAATTAACTTTGATGCGGATAATCTCAAACAGTGGCGTGGGGTATGGTGTCATTGCCAAAGATTCGGATGGTTTTGTTACAGGGGGATGCTATGGCTTTAAAGACAAACAGCTGGACGTAAACTGGGCAAAAATGGAAGCTTTTGTAGAGAGTTTGAAGCTGACAGCTACTTTGAATGCGCCAAACACTATTTTTGAATCTGACAGTTCAAATTTGGTTAATAAAGTCAACAATTGAAATGAAGATTTGACTATTCTTGGTCGATGCATTAAAAGGGAGTGCAGGGGATTTAATAATTTTGATTCGGTCCAAATGAAATGGGTTAACCGAAACAACAATCAAGTGGCTGATTTCCTTTGTAATTTGGCTATTAAAAAGAGATGTAATTTGTTTTTTAAAATTAATTATCCTTTGGAAATCCATAACATTGTAATTCAAAATGCTATTAATTGAGTTTGGACCCTTTGGGTCGTTTTTATCAAAAAAAAGAAAAAAGAAAAAAGGAAATGCATGCAAATTCATCTTTAACCCAAGCTAGCAAAATTTCACATGCATCCATAGTAACTCATACATTTCATTATTTCCACCACACATTTTATAGAATTTACAAATAAATCCTTAATTGAAGTTTTCAACCAAAATCACTTTACAAAAGTTGTTTATCTAACAACATAGATTCATTTTCTTCCATCAAACATAAAAAAAAAAACTTGAACACATTCATGGAAAAGTCCTAATCTTTTAATAGTTTTACAAATTAGTCCCTGGGCTAGCTAGATTAAGCTACAACGACTCCAGCCAGAGGATGTTGTGACACATCCCTGAAGCCAAACTTGAGTCAAGCATACTACCTTCGATGTCGCGACACAGGCCTTGCATGAAAAATAATAACGAGCTGAGGGCATTTTGGTTTGCACAATGTATTTTCACGTATAAACTTTAGCCGACCTAAGGCTAAGGACGATGGCTAACCCTTACTCTATAAATAGACTCATTAGACAATTGTTTAGGGACAGTTTTCATAGTTCATAATTTTCTTTGTAATTTAGTTTTCAATTTTTGGTTATTCTTAAGCTTTAGATTTATTTTAGTTATTTTGTTCGTGTTCAACAGAGAATCTAATTTGTGGATTTGACCAACTCTTTATGGACTTCGCGCCTTCAATTCAATCAATATAATCAGGATTGGTCTTCCGAGACTACAACTATTTGGTTGTATCTCGAATATCCATCTAAGAAACAATAATATTCATTACCTGCTAGTTGATCTAACTTCTAATCCACAAAAAGCAGTGGAAAATGGTCCTTTCGAGTAGCCTTGTTCAATTTTATTTAGTCTATACAGATTCTCCGACTCATGACAATTCTTGTAGGGATTAACTCGTTATGTACATTCTCAAAAATTGTGATTCCACGTTTCTTCGGTACACATTGTACCGGACTTACCCATGAATTATCTGAGATAGGGTAGATAATTCCTGTATCTAACCATTTGATCACTTCCTTTCGAATTACCTCTTTCATGATTAGGTTGAGTCTCCTTTGCCCACTAATCCTAGCTCTTTCGCCCTAATCTAGGATAATTTTATGCATACAAAAAGAAAAACTTATACCTCAAATATCAGCTATGGTCCAATCGACCGCCTTTTTAAATTTCTTTAAAACTTTGATCATTTGCTCCTCTTAGTGTTCTGTTAAGTTTGCTGAAACAATCACAGGCAAAGTAGAACAATTACCTAAATAAACGTATTTTAAATAGGAAGGAAGTACCTTAAGTTCGAGTTTGGGTGGTTCCTCGATTGACAACTTAGGTTGCACAAACTCCTGAACTTCAAATTCTAGTGGTCAAACCATGCTGGTTGAACATAAACCCTCAGATTGGCTTCCATCAAAGCTATGTTTTCATTACCTTTTTCATCTTCCAATGGTTTAGACCCTAAAGTGTTCTCCAATGGGTCTTCAAAATTGTTCTCCCATTCTATAGAAACTAAGGTTTCTAGCTCTTCCATTACTGAACATTCCTCCATCGGATCAGGGAATTTTATAGCTTTAAGAACATTAAATTTTACCTAGTCATCCTTAACTCTCATCGTGAGTTCTCCTTTTTGCACATCAATCAATATTCTTCCCGTGGCTAGGAAAGGTCTCCTTAGGATGATCGACACTTACTCATCTAGTTCAAAATCTAAGACAATGAAATCATCAGGAAATATGAATTTATCGACTCTTGCCAAAACATCCTCGATCTTTCCTTCAGGGCATACTAAAGATCGATTTGCCAGTTAGAGTGTCATAGTAGTAGGTCTTACTTCGCCTATTCCCAATAGTTTGAAAATAGACTTGGGCATCAAGTTGGTGCTTGATCCTAAGTCGCATAAAGCTTTACCATAGTAAGATTCTCTGTTATTACAGGATATAGTAAAGCTTCCAAGTTCCTCCAGTTTCAGAGGAAGCTTGTTCTGTAAAAGCGCACTGCAGTCCATTAAAGCGACAGTTGGAAACACAAAAATATATAGACTTTTTCATACCCTTTTTAACTCAAATTCATGCAATTTCGTAGTAATTCTTGTTGAAAAATATAATATAATTATAAAATAATTAAATTTTACTCAAATTATCAAAATATTTAATTTTAATTAATTTTATAATAAATTTTCATAAATTTTGATTTATTTTCGACAGGTTTCCACAAAAAGTGAAAATTGGCTTTATAGACACTATTAGAGGACAAAACTATGAAGCGATTTTTGAAGCATTGAGGCAAATTAATTTTTCAACCTAAGATGGTCCAAATTATGAATATTAATACATAGTATAATTAATTTTAATTTTTATCCAATTTATTTTGGGTTAAATAATTATTATTAATTATATTATGAAAGGATGCCTAGTTGTGCTAATACGAGAGACTGATCCAACCGAGCAATCGGGCTACCAAAAACCATCCAACATGCTAACCAAATCAGCTCAAAATAGCTGATTTATTGACTTGCAAATCAGCCCTTGAGTTCTCCTTGAAATTGCAATCAAACCCCTTTTCTTTTTGTGCTTTTAAAGATTTAGCCCAAGCTAAATTTAGCAAGTTTGAAACATTCAAACTTGCCACATGTGTGGCTGGCCAAGGGGGGTATATGGCTGCTGGTTTTTTTTTTTTTCTATTTTTATCAGCCAATACCATCTATAAATACCCCTTCACTTATTCATTTCAACACACCTTTCATTCCACACATCTCTCTCTCTTTCACTCACTTTCTCTCTTCGAAACCTCTCTTTGTTTCCCATTTTTCCCTTCCATTTCCTTTTTCGATTTCCCTCTTGGAAAAGATCCCTTCAACCACCTTGGGTAGTAGAATTAAAGTGTTTGTAGAAGCTTCGGTTCAACAAGAACGAGCAGAGAAGGAGGAGCGGAGCAAACTAGTCAGGCTTCAGAGAAACACAAGATTTGATTCTAGTTTCCTATCCTTTAACTTTTATTGTTGCTGTTATGAAAATGTCTATAAATATTTGTTATGTTTGTTATTATAAATTTAATTAACATGGCTTAAATTTAATTCGTGTTAGATTGATTGCATTTCGTCTACTTAATTTATTAAAATCATGTTTGTGTTGTTATAGGTCTTAGTAAATTGTTTGATTAAGTAAGACCATGATTATGTTATTCTTGCATTACGATTGTAAGGTAACTAATGAATTAATTATTAATTGTATTGAAATTGTAAATTGACAAAATACTTAATCAGTGCATGCTTAATCTTCTAAGGTAGCTGAGCGTTAAATTAGTGACAATATTAAACGGTACTTTAGCCTTGCATAACTTGCATTGGAATTTTTACTTTATTTTTATTACTTAGTTAATTTTTAGTTTTTACATAACTTTTTCAAAACAAATGATTTTCCTTCACTAAAGTGCTTTTAATTGCATTTCATAAATACTTTCTTATACAGTCCCTGTGGGTACGATAACCTGACATTTACTTGTCACTTTATTACTTGTGATTGTGTACACTTGCACATTTCCATCGTTCCAAGGTTTTGACCAGTAGCCATATACCCCCTTGGCCGGCCACACATGTGGCAAGTTTGAATGTTTCAAACTTGCTAAATTTAGCTTGGGGTGAATCTTTAAAAGCACAGAAAGTGGAGGGGTTTGAATGCACATCGGCAACGACACCAAAAACTTGGAATGATGGAAATGTGCAAGTGCACACAATCCCAAAAAGTAATAAAGTGACAAGTAAATGTCGAGTTATCGTACTCACAGAGACTTTGCAAAGAAATATTTATGAAATGCAATTAAAAACACTTTGGTGAAGGAAAATCTTTTGTTCTGAAAAGGGTTTAATAAACTAAATTTAAATTAATTAAGAAAATTAAATGGTAAAAATTTCAAAGCACGATTTCTGAAAAATAAGTTTAATCAATATGACATAATTGTGCTAGATCAAATACATTTCTTAATTTAATATTACTAAAACAATGTTCATGTTGTTACAAATAAATTCACGGCAACTTGGTAATTTGTTAACTATATAACATACTGACTTACAAAATTAACTAATCTCTTCAACATATTACTATGCCAATTCAAACAATTAATCAATTTTAATAAGAAAGTAAAAGATTAAGTGAGGTAACAATATATTCCTACATTGAAACATTTTAATCATAATAATCTTGCAAGTTATGCAAGGCTAATGTACCGTTTAATACCGTCGCTAATTTAACCCTCAGCCACCTTAGAAGGTTAAATATGGACTGATTAAGTATTATGTCAATTTATTACAATTTCAATATGATTAATAATTAATTCATTAGTTACCTTACAATTGTAATGCAAGTATAACATAATCATGGTTTTACTTAATCAAATAATTTACCAAGACTTAGAACAACACAAACATGATTTTAATAACTTAAGCAGACGAAATGTAATCAACCTAACACGAATTATATTTAAGCCATGTTAATTAAATTTAGAATAACAACATAAAAAATATTCATAGACATGTTCATAACAACAAGAAAAGTTAAATGATGGGAAACTAGAATCAAATCTGGTGTTTCTTTGAAGCCTGACTAGTTTGCTCCGCTCTTCCTTCTTCGCTCGTTCTGTTGAATCGAGGCTTCTATAAGCACTTGAATGCTTATAACCAAGGTGGTTGAAGGGCACTTTTTCAAGAGGGAAATCGGCAAAGAAAAGTAGAAGGGAAAAATGAGAAAAAAAGGAGAGAAAGTGAGTGAAAGAGAGAGAGATGTGTGGGATGAAGGTGTGTTGAAATGAATAGGTGAAGGGGGTATTTATAGGTGGGATTGGCCGGCCACACATGTAGCAAAGTTTGAATGTTTCAAACTTCGCTAAATTTAGCTTGGGGCAAATCTTTAAAAGCACAGAAAGTGGAGGGGTTTGAATGCGATTTCAAGGAGACTTCAAGGGCTGATTTTCAAGTCAATAAATAAACTATTTTGAGCTAATTGGGTCAGCATGTTTGACAATTTTGGGCAGCCCGATTGCTCGGTTTGATCAGTCTCTCGTATTAGCACAACTGGGTCTCCTTTCCATAATATAATTAATAATAATTATTCAACCCAAAATAAATTGGATAAAAATAAAAATTAATTATATTATGTACTAATATTTATAATTTGGACTGTCTTAGGCTGAAAAATTAATTCACCTTGATGTTCAAAACTCGTTTCCCGATTTTGCGCCTCTTATAGTGTCTGCCAAGCCAATTTTCACTCTTTGTGCAAATCTGTAGAAAATAAATAAAAATTTATAAAAAATTATTATAAAATTAATTAAAATTCAATCTGTTAATAATTTGAGTACAATATAATTATTTTTCGACAAGAATTACTACGAAACTGCATGAATTTGAGTTAAAATGGGCATGAAAAAGTCTATATATTTTTGTGTTTCCAACAGTCTCATATTTACTCTAAAGCCTCCCCCAATGGATGTTGATGAACTTCACATAATTGGACATTTGCTCTAAAGCCTCTACCAATGGGATGTTGATGTGAAGTTAGTTTAGAACGTCCAAAAATTTCTTGAATTGCACCTCCTGTTTCTGCTTATTTGGCTGGAACTTTTGAGGATATGGAGGTGATAAAACTTTGGGTTGGATTGGACAACTTTTTTGAGGAGATAAATCTATATATAAAGAAAATGTTAGTTTTCCAGAATTCACTAGCTAGGTTTTACCTCATCAGACTTTGTAAGTTCTGGCTCAGTTGATGTAGGAATTTCAACTGTTGGTTGACTTCCCTCCTTTTCAATGGTTTCATCTTCAATCACAACCTCCTTGGGTTCCAAAGTCTCACCACTTTGTAAGGCAACTACTTTGTAATGTTCCTTACCCAAATTTCTTGGATTTTCTGTATCGCTCAGCAAGGCTCCTTGCGGTTGGTTACGAAGCTCCGTAGTTGACTAATCCATTTGGTTTTCCAAATTTTTCAGTGTTGCTACTTGGATTTGGATTAAAGTGTCATTCTTCAACATGTATGCCTTCAACAAGTTCTCCAAACTGTTGAATGGCTCAGCTTGTTGTGGTTTTAGAGCTTCTTGATTGAACCCTTGGGGTTGGGTGGGTTTATGCTGCATGTAAGTGTTGTTTGGTCCATTTCCTTGGTAACTCCAAGAAAATTTTGGATGGTTGCACCATGAAGGATTGTAGAAGTTGGACTGTGGTTCGTGTCCACTTCTATTATGGTGTTGATTCCCTACGTAATAAACTAACTTGAGATTTTATGGACAATTCTCAGAATAATGACCATCCCTACAGTATATGTAGGAAACAACATCAAACTGACTTGGTGACTAAGCTACAAAATTATTCAAACCATTAGCGGTAAATAGTTTCAACATTAAAGAAATAGAAGATACTTGAGCTAAGAATGATCTAAGTGCGTCCACTTCGTGCACTCTGGCTACTCGTCTTCCTGAAGTTGCTCGATTTGTTGACCATTGATAGTTTTTACTAGCAATCCTCTCAATGATCTCGTAAGCCTCATTATAAGACTTAGACAAAATCACACCATTCGTAGAAGCATATACCATCAACCTTGTGTGTGCATTGAGACCATTATAAAATGTCTCCAACTGGATGTAGTGTGGAATCCCATGATAAGGGCACTTATGAAGTAATTCTTTGAATCTCTCCCATGCTTTACAAAAATTTGTCATCCAATTGTTGAAAAGTGGTTATCTTATTTTGCAACTTAGCATTTTTTCTAGGTGGCAAATACTTAACCAAAAATCTTTCTACTAATTCTTGCCATGTAGATATTGAACTTGGTGGCAACGAATTAAGGCATACTCGTGTTTGATCTCGCAACAAGTATGGAAACAACTTCAACCTTAATCCGCCTTTGCTCACACTGACTATCTTAAACGAATCGCTCACCTCCATGAATAATCGAAGGTGAAGGTGTGGATCTTCCGTGGCCATTCCACTAAACTAGCCCACTATTTGGAGCATTTGAAACATCACTGGTTTCAATTCAAATTACAGTGCCTCAATCTCTGGTCTCATGATTCTTGAATTTAATTCATTGAAAAGTGGCATAGTGTATTGTTTTATGGCACGATCCCTATCATCAGCAATAAGGATTGGATTGTGCACATGATTGGCTCAATTTCCTTGTCCATCATTTTGATTTCCAAGGTCCATCTCAGCTTGTCTTCGAGCTGATCTTTTGTATCTTATCTGTCTAAATGTCCGCTCGATCTCAGGGTCTATATATAATAAATCGATAATTTAATCTATGCTCATAAACACCTAAAAAATAAATCACAAAAAGTAAGAATAAAGAATAAATTAGTAAAGTTAAAACTTAGATAAAAATGAAATAAAAACCAAATTGAAAAGAATAATTTCACAAAAATGATTAAGGGAACAGTCCCCGACAACGATGACAAAAACTTGTCATGCTCGGTTTGTGCAAGTGTACACACTTGTTATCAAGTAATAAGTAAGTAAAAGAGTTATCATCTCCACAGGGACTGTGTATGTTAATCAATATATTGCAAAATTAAAGTTAACAATTTTATGATAAAAACACAATATCTTGAGTGATGGGTGATTAAGTAAATTAAATTATCTAGATGCATGATTGATCCCTAATGCAATTTAAACGAAATGCAAAGTATGAAATGAAATTAATGGATGAATTTAGCAAAAACAAAAACTTCAACAATCAATAACATGAATAAGCTAGGATAATTACATCATTCAACTTAGCTTATTTTGTTGGATCGCCGGCACCCCTACGGCGCAGCAGAAAAATTAAAAATTCGGCGATCCTAACCACGGATCCATGTGTGAGGAACGAATCGGGGTGATGAAGGTTACGAAATTACCGAATGTTTATTCTGAGTAGATAGCAATGCCTCAACAACGAGTAGTCTGATCTGCTATCGAACCAAGCCGCAATCTATCGTGACCCCAGCCTCTACGTAATCCACCCAGTTGATTATGAATGGAAGGAATCCCCAAAATAGTTTTGGAAAAGAATTTTCTTTGACGGCTGCTAGACCCAAGCAAAGAAAAAACGGGATTCTTATATATCTTTTTTTAGGGTTTTTTAGAAATTAAAATAAATATAATAATATTTTAAATTACATTAATTATAATATAATTTCGGTAAACCATATATTTATTTGAATTTATATACTAACCAAATTCATGTTCTCATAATGCGTACAACAACCTTGTACATAATGATTGATCTTTTGGCATACTCTAACAATCTCCCACTAGCACTAAGACCAATCACTTATATATCTAATACCAAGCGACGTAGCGTGACGATCATGCTTCTGCTGTGTCAGAGACTTGGTCAGGGGATCAGCAATGTTATCATCTGTAGGTACTCTGCATATCTCTACATCGCCTCGATCGATAATCTCTCGAATAAGATGGTAGCGCCTAAGTATATGTTTGGATCACTGGTGAGATCTAGGTTCTTTAGCTTGTGCAATGGCTCCATTGTTATCACATCGGAGTTCTATAGCATCTGATATGCTAGGCACAACCCCTAGTTTAGTAATGAACTTTTTGATCCAAACAACTTCTTTTGCTGCCTCACTGGCTACAATATACTCGGCCTCTATTGTAGAATTGGCTACTGTACTTTTCTTTGAACTCTTTCAGCTCACAGCACCACTATTAAGGCAAAACACAAAACCTGATTGTGATCAAGAATCGTCCTTATCGATTTGGAAGCTGGCATCAGTGTAACCTTTTACACTTAACTCTTCCTCACCTCCATATATTAGGAAAGTATCCTTAGTTCTTCTCAAGTACTTAGGGATATTCTTGACTGTGGTCCAGTGACCTTCACCGGGATCTACTTGGCATCTGCTCGTCATACTTAAGGCATATGAGACATCTGGACGGGTACATAACATGGCATACATGATAGATCCAATAGCGAAAGAATATGGAATTTTACTCATGCGTTCTCTCTCTTATGGAGTTAAAGGACACATTTCCTTCGAGAGTGAAATACCATGTCTCATAGGTAGGAATCCTCTCTTAGATTCTTCCATACTGAACCTTTTCAGTACT
Organism: Gossypium turneri; assembly: GCA_008044935.1. Classification (NCBI taxonomy): domain Eukaryota; kingdom Viridiplantae; phylum Streptophyta; class Magnoliopsida; order Malvales; family Malvaceae; genus Gossypium; species Gossypium turneri. The sequence continues at coordinate 12,331,973 of CP032582.1, read as the reverse complement.
TTATCTATGTATGTACTTTGGCTTAGACCCAGTAATTGTCTTGATCTATCTCTATAGATCTTTACTCCTAAGATGTAAGTGGCTTCGCCCAAGTCCTTCATAGAAAAACAACTTTCTAACCAAGTCTTAATAGACTGCAAGGTAGGTATGTCATTTCCTATGATAAGCATGTCATCCACGTACAGTACCAAGAATGTTATAGTGCTCCCACTAACTTTCTTGTAAACACATGGCTCATCTTCATTTTTGATAAAACCAAACTCTTTGATTGCATCATTAAAACGAAGGTTCCAACTTCGAGAAGCTTACTTTAATCCATAAATGGATCTTTGTAGCTTACATACTTTTCTAGCATCTTTTGGATTGACAAAACCTTCAGGTTGTGTCATGTACACATCCTTTTCAAGTTTCCCGTTAAGGAAAGCTATTTTGACGTCCATCTGCCAAATTTCATAGTCATGAAATGCAGCTATAGCGAGCAAGATCCTGATGGATTTAAACATAGCTACAGGAGAAAAGGTTTCATCATAGTCAACACCATGAACTTGGCAAAAACCTTTAGCAACTAATCGCCCCTTGTATGTTTGTACATTACCATCCATGTCGGTCTTCTTTTTGAAAACCCACTTGCACCCTATGGGTTTAACCCCTTCGGGTGGGTCAACCAAAGTCCATACTTGGTTTTCATACATGGAATCCATCTCAGATCTCATGGCTTCAAGCCATTTCTCAGAGTCTGGGCTCGTCACCGCTTCTTGATAAGTCCTAGGCTCATCTTGATCTATAAGTAGAACGTCACCATACGTTGTAAGGAGAAATCCATATCTCTCAGGTGCTTGGCATTCTCTTAAAGATCTACGCGGTGGTTGTGTTTCTACAGCAATTACTTGCTGTTGTTTTATCTCTGGTTCAGTGGTATTTTGTGATTCTCTAAGTTCATCAAGTTCTTTTTTCCACTTCCTTTTCTAGAAACAAATTTCTCTCTAAGAAGACACCAGTTCGAGCAACAAGTATTTTGTTCTCAGTGGGATTAAAGAAATAATATCTTTTGGTTTCTTTTGGATACCCTACAAAAACACATTTTTCAGATTTGGGTTCAAGCTTAGTAGACGTCTGACGTTTAACATAAGCTTCGCAACCCCAAATTCTCATAAAAGACATACTGGGACGTTTCCCAGTCCACATCTCATATGGCGTCTTTTGAACCGATTTAGATGGGACATGATTTAGTGTGAAAGTAACTGTCTCAAGTGCATGTCCCCAAAAGGAAGTTGGCAGATCAGCATGACTCATCATGGATCGAACCATGTCTAACAAAGTTCGATTTCTTCTCTCAGAAACTCCATTCCATTGAGGAGTACCAGGAGGAGTAAGTTGTGAGACAATCCCACATTGCTTCAAAAGATAATCAAACTCTAAGCTCATATACTCCCCACCTCGATCAGATTGAAGTGTCTTGATAATTTTTCCTAGTTGATTTTGTACTTCATTTTTGAATTCCTTGAATTTTCCAAGGGATTCAGACTTATGGCGCATAAGATAGACATACCCATATCTACTGAAATCATCAGTGAAAGTAATGAAGTAGTGAAATCCTCCTCTAGCTTGTGTATTTATTGGCCCACATACATCAGAATGTATTAGGCCCAATAAATCAGTAGCTCGTTCACTTTTACCAGTAAAAGGAGATTTAGTCATTTTTACCAATAAGCAAGATTCACATATTTCAAATTGTTCAAAAACAAATGAATCCAAAAGACCATCCTTATGGAGCTTGGATATGCGTTCCTCACTTATGTGGCCCAAACGACAATGCCATAGATAAGTTTGATTTGAGTCATTTATTTTTGATCTTTTAGTATTTATGTTGTAAATAAGATTCATTTGATCTAAAATATAGAGGCCATTAATCAATTGTGCCGAACCATAGAAAACATTATTGAGATAAAAGGAACAACACTTATTCTTAATAATTATCTCAAAACCAATTTTTTCTAAACAAGAAATTGAAATAATGTTTTTAGTCAAACTGGGCACATAATAACAATCCTCTAAACATAAACCAAGTCCACTAGGCAAAGATAAATTATATGTTCCCACAGCTAATACAGCAACTTTTGCTCCATTTCCAACTCGTAGGTCCACATCTCCTCTAGCCAAAGTCCTACTTCTTTGCAGTCCCTGTACAGAAGTACAAATGTGAGAACTACAACCAGTATCTAGTACCCATGAAGTAGTAGTTGATAAATTAATATCAATAACATAAATACCTAAAGCAGACGTTCCGCTTATTTTGGCCTTCTTGACTTCCTCAAGATAGATAGGGCAGTTCCGCTTCCAATGTCCAGTCACACCACAATGAAAACAGTTTCCTTCCTTAGCCACCCCACCTTTAGGTTTCAATGCAGCCTTTACTTTTCCAAACTTGGGCCTACCTTTGCCCTTAGGCTTTGTCTGAACTTTGGCCTTTCCCTTGCCCTTGTTATTACGGACCATCAGTATAGGCTTGGGTCCAACCTTTTTCATGTTGCCTTCAGCAGTTCGTAACATACTGAGCAACTGTGGCAGAGTCTTATGAATTTCATTCATATTGAAATTGAGGACAAACTGGCTGTAGCTATCCGGCAACGATTGCAGAATAACATCAGTGGCTAACTCTTGGCTCAATGGAAACCCAAGCTTAGACAGGCTTTCAATATAACCAATCATCTTAACGACATGAGGTCCTACTGGGCTTCCTTCAGCCAGCTTACATTGGATTAGGGCCTTAGAGATATCGAACCTCTCTTGCCATGCTTGCCCCTAATAAAGTTCTTTCAGGTGCTTAATCATTTCATAAGCAACCATGTCCTCATGTTGCTTCTGAAGCTCAGGATTCATAGTGGCAAGCATAAGACATCCAACGTCTACCATGTCATTAAGATGCTTCTTGTAAGCATCTCTATCATCCCTCGAGGCATTAGCGGGTGGTTCGTTAGGAACTGGTTGTTCAATGACATATAATTTTCGTTCTTGTTTGAGGACAATCCTCAAGTTACGGAACCAGTCAAGAAAATTTAAACCATTCAACTTGTCCTTCTCAAGGACTGATCGCAATGAGAGTGTATTAGTGTTTGCAGCCATAATATATCTACAACCATAAAATTATGCGTGTGAAAATTTATCAAATTTATATCAATCATTAAAAGGACTTAATTAAATGATGTTCCTACTATTTTATTACAAAACTAATACCCTCATATATTAGTTTCAGAAAGACTTTCTCGAAAAGTATTTCAAATGGGTTAAGGATCCATATTTCACCTCCTCTTAAGTCAGCTTTGGCTTTACTCTCAAGATTATGGTTATCTAGGTAAGTAACACTTGCTAATTACATCATATGTAACTCCTAAAGTTTGGTGAACAACTCTTGTTCTAATCATCTTATGATTTATCCAAATTACTTGCCTCTAGGTTTCTAATCCTATTAGAATAACCTAGTTAAGTCATTAACCAATTTTAACCAGCGAATATCACTTGTTTATTCTTCGCATTTAACCAAGATAAAGACTAGTACTTCGCTTTAGCAGAACCTACACAGTATTGATCGAGGCCTTAACGAGGGCAAAATTGGAAGGCTATATTGACTTAATATTTTAATAGAGGGATTTTATTAAGATTGTTCCATCTCACCAATTATGGTTTACATTAATCCATTTAGCCATTTAATTGATCTCATCAATTAATGTGGTTCTTTATTATCAAATTTTAACATGTTTAAAATTTGGCATGCTTTAGACATCCATAGCATCTCATACATGAATTAAGCAATAAATAAATGCAATAGTTATAGCCCATAAACTAAGGTGGTGCAACCCAAGCCAATGGGAGAACCAAAAGGAAACCAAAAGGTGTAAGCCGTTTCTCAAGCTATCAGTCCACACTAGTTGGCCCATCTTCCTTTTCAGCTAGTCCACAGCTACTCTTGCAAATTACAATATGCAAAATCTCGTTTTACATACGAGGGAGTAAGATGAGAAGAGAAATACAAGAGAATAGTAGTAAGGCACGACACGCAGGCCGTATTTATAAAATTACAACCTTTTATCAAATGGGCTGTTGGGCTATAACTATGCATTTCAAACACTGTGCATGTCAAAAATAGCATACATAATTAAACACTTTGTTAAGGTGAATTATAACATATCCTTTCAACTTTTATGGCCCACCAAGTTTTATTTATTATAAAACATACTTTAAGAAGATGGGGGCTGAGGCGGTGGAGGGAGCGGGATTGATCCCTAATGCAATTTAAACTAAATGCGAAGTATGAAATGAAATGTATGAATGAATTTAGCTAAAACACAAACTTCAACAATCAATAACATGAATAAGCTAGGATAATTACATCATTCAACTTAGCTTATTTTGTTGGATTGCCGGCACCCCTACGGCGCAGCGGAAAAATTAAAAATTCGACGATCTTAACCACGGATCCATGTGTGAGGAACGAATCGGGGTGATAAAGGTTACGAAATTACCGAATGTTTATTCTGAGTAGACAGCAACGCCTGAACAACGAGTAGTCTGATCTGCTATCGAACCAAGCCACAATCTATCGTGACCCCGGCCTCTACGTAATCCACCCAGTTGATTATGAACGGAAGGAATCCCCAAAACAATTTTGGAAAAGAATTTTCTTTGACAGCTGCTAGACCCAAGCAAAGAAAAAACGAGATTCTTATATATCTTTTTTAGGGTTTTTTAGAAATTAAAATAAATATAATAATATTTTAAACCGAAAATTGTAATTACATTAATTATAATATAATTTCGATAAACCATATATTTATTTGAATTTATATACTAACCAAATTCATGTTCTCATAATGCGTACAACAACCTTGTACATAATGTGTTCGATACTTGATTACCCAATTAAATTAATTCTATAATTAATTTAATTCAAGCGGCAACCAAATACAATCCCAACTATGTTTTATTCCGTTCATTTCAACTATAGGGTGTGACCCTGTAGGTTCCTGTAACGTTAGCAGTAATACTAGAACGATTCCAATGTTACAAACAATGAGTGGCATCTAGCAATGCATCATTGCTACCTAAGTCACAAGAAATCATGATTCGACATAACCTTTTTATGATTAACCTTTTATGCAATAATCCTTAAGTCCTTTATCTCTGGATTGGACACTAGTCACGGAATAGTCACACTTGCATAGTCCATTCCATGTTCCTTGATATCTTAAGCAAACTACGATATACAAATAATTATGACATCTCATATCAACTTATTTGAGCATGGCCATGCATTTCTAGTCTCACTCAATCAAGTGGCCTAAGATATTACTCCCATTATGTAGGAGGGGCTTATCCTATCTCGATCAACCATATCCCTCTACATAAATCGTGGTATATCCAACATCAACCTTTATAGAACAACCAGTTACTGTGTACGTTTGACTGTATCAAAATATACAACTCACGATGTTGGGATTATGATGATCTCGAGTCTGAGGATCATATACATATTAATCACTATGAGTAATGTTGTGACAATTACATAATAATCCAAGAAACATACTCATAATGGGTCAGTCCAATATGTTGTTCTCTAACACACATATTCATGCATCGATTCTGACATTCCATATCAATAACAACTCTTTATCATCAATCAACTACATGTTAGTCTTAATGCATTATCGTTGTCCTATCCAACAATAATACTTGACTAAGGAACTTTTAAGAATAATCATATTATTCTTAAGACATTATTATAAAACAGTTTATTTATACACACAGAAAAGAGGCTGAAATAATAATGGTAACGCCTTATATTAATAAACATGATAAATTAAGTATGTTATTATAACCATCTCATGATTAATCTTTGGGCATACTCTAACATATTTTTATCATGCTTAATAGTGTTCAGAAATTATTTTATGGCAACCCAATCTTTCATGAGTTTGGAAAACAAATTAAGCCCTTTTAGAATCTTTTACTTAGTAAAACATGCATTTTACTGATCATATTAAACTCAGGGTTTCTTAGGATTCATGTGAAGTAACAGGGACGGGTTAGGTTTGAAATAGTTTAATCACATAAACCTAAAAATTATGCAAGATAATAGATCTCGTTAAAGTTATTATGAACCTTTAATTTTGTCGAGTTAGGATCTAAATTAAGCATGCACATTTCAATTATTGTGTCCACTAGCCATCATCTGGTTAGGATCGCTCAGCTAATTCTAATGCATCCAATCACGTATGAATGAAATACATACTTGAGTTCAATTGAAACATGATTGAATGAGGCACAAACACCATAAACATGGTTGAAACAAACCTTATTAAATAAATGCAATCATCCTAGCTAAATAGAATTAAGCTACCATTGTTGATGAGAAGATAATAAAGCACATTGCAAACATGATTAAAATCAAAATAACAAAGTGAAGGAAGAATAAACTCTGTCGAATCAGCAGTCTTGTGAACTCTAATTAAAGATGTTTTCCTTCGATCCTTGTGTTTCTCCTTTACTAATGGCTTCTCAAGGTGGCCGGCTAAGAGGTAATCTTATCAAGGTTTTTGGCAAATAAAGAAAATATGGGATGCTATGCATGGAAATGAAGAGAGGAAATGAGAGAATTGAAGAATGATATGAAATGAAAGATGAGGGATTGAGTAAAGGATGAGGGATGTAGGGATGAGGGATGATTGAAATGGGGAATAAGTGGGGATATTTATACTTGAAGTAGATGGTAGAGTTTAATAAAAATAGGGATTGGAATCCCTCCATTTTCTCCATTGCTTGGTCAATCACATTTTGTGGAAGAAGGTGGATGATGGTTCCTTTATTTGAGCATAAAATCTTGCTAAATTTAGGCATGGTTTGGATGGATTGAAGGGAAATCTTTGTGTGCTGATTTCCAATGATTCTCCAAATGAAGAGACCTCTAGATTTTTGGGCAGCCAACATGCTTGTGCCGAATTTGGGCTTGACTCCCCCTTGTTGGACGGTTCTATGACCCATTAAATAATCAGACTTGTCCACCATGTAGTATCATTTTAATTGGGTCAAAATAACACCTTGTTGACCCATTTAGCATGGTTTTTCCATCCAATATAGGAAATAAATAGTTCATGTTTATGCAACTTTATATTCAGCTCTTTATTAAATAAAATTTCTGGTCCCATTGCACAAATAAATATAAAATATTAATAAATAACATGAAATAATTTAATTTATGCACAAAATTCATGTAATAAAGCACAAATTTGCATATTTTATAAATTCATGTCTGTTATCAAGGTTTAAGCAAAATTCATTAAATTAATTAACAAATACTTGAGATTAGTATTATTTTAAAGTAAAAGGTGGTAAAAGCTACTAGAAAAAAACCTATATAAAATAGAGTTTACACGGACACTGCTTCATTATCATATCTTTAGTAGCAGTATTCACACTCTAGATGTTACTATGTCCGGAGGTGTTCATAACTCACACCCAAATCCTACTCAAAATTGTCTCTAATCAGTCATCATTCTTGCATGCTTCCACTAATTAATCACATCCTATGAGGCTCCTCGAGTGTCCTAATTTTTGACACTTTACCTCCACTAGGTTGTTGGAAGACTTAAAATTGTCCTAGTAACTACTACAATTATATTAAAAGCGACATAAAAACATGGGTGGCGATATTATTAGTCAGAAAGTCCACCTAATAAGGTTCTCGCCACAACTAAGAACTCGACATTCTACAGAGTGGAACTCTACAGTATTGGCAAAGTTCTGCGAAGTACTTTGCGATGAAGTCACCATCCTCATTTTGTCTAAGTCTCTTGACTTAGGCGATCTTCGCTAGCGTAGTCTCCCAAACTAAATCGGCTCGCCAAATGAGGGTGTGATAATGAATTTGTAATAAAAAGGGAAAGGAAAAATGCAACCTAAGGGTGAGAACAAAAAATCAGGAGATAAAAGAAAAAAGAATATTGGAAATAATGGAAAGAAAGGTAAATTTCCACTATGTTCACACTACAAAAAGAAATGACACATCTAGAGAAATCTTACTGGTACAAATTAGACATACAGTGTAGGTATTGCAAACAACTTGGCCATGTGGAGAAAGTTTGCAAGAACAAAAACTCATTAGACCAAGAACAACAAGCTAGAGTAGCAGATACCTTGCAATAAGAGGATGGAATAGTTTTTGTTGCTTCTTGCTATGCAACATAAACTTACTCATGTGCTTGGCTCATTGATATTTGATGCACTCATCGCATGGCATCAAACATCAACTTATTCAAGGAGATAGACAAAACTTGTTTTTCCAAAATCAAAATTGGTGATGCTGAGTTTATAGAAGTCAAAGGAAGAGGAGTTGTGACAATTGAGACACGTTTAGGTACAAAACTTATTCCAAATGTTTTATTTGTACCAAAAATAGATCAAAATCTCCTCAATTTATGATAACTCTTAGAAAATAATTAGTGTTTAAAGACAAAGAATGCATAATTTATGATCCATCAAGCCATGAACTCTTTACTATTTGCATTAAAGGAAGTTATTTCTCCTTACACTTGGATCAGTCTAGTTCATTAGCTTATATTTGCTTAGTTAATGAATCAGAATTGTGGTATAAAAGGATGGGCCACTTAACTACAAGGACCTTAATCACATAGATAAGAATGAATCAGTGTTGAAGATGCCCACAATTACAGAACATTCTAAAGTTTGTGAAGTATGGCAGCTAGGAAAGATAAACAAACTTCCTTTTTACATTAACAAGGCTTGGAGAGCTTTTAAAAGCTTCAATTGATTCACATTGATGTTTGTAGGCTGATGAATATGGTATCCTTGAATGGCAACAAATATTTCACTATTTTCATAAAGGATTTTACTAGGATGTGTTGGATATACTTCATAAAACAAAAATTTGAGGTAGTAAATGTGTTTTAGAGCTTCAAGGCATGGATTGAAAATTAAGCTGATTGCAAAATCAAAGTCATCAACTTAGATAATGGTACTGAATATACATTTGAAAGATTAGATGAGTTTTGCAGAATTCCAAGTATTGAGCACCAGTTGGCTGTAACTTATACTCCAAAGTAGAATGGTGTAGCAAGAGGAAAAATAAAACCAACATGGAAATGGCTAGATGTATGTTGTTTAAAAAGAGTCTTCATAAGAAAAATTGAGCAAAAATAGCGTTTAGGTTTAGTTTTCTTTAGGTTTTTTCTTAGTTTTTTTCTCCTTTTCTAGGGTTTCTTATTTTCATTTTCTTAGTTGTAGATTTTACATTTCCCACCAACTTTTCTTCTTGTTTTAGTTGTTCTTAGTGTTAGTTAAGTTAGTTATCATTGTAGCTTAGGTTTATTTGTACTTTTAGTCTTTGTACCTTGGTTGTAAGACATTTTTAGCTTTAGTTTAATGTATTCCAGTTTATTTTACTTTGAAATTGTTAAAGTTTGTCCGTTTATGTTTATTGCTTTAGATTTTCTTGTTGAATGCTTCCCTTTTCATGGCTTTTAAGTTTTCTTGCATAAAAATCCCAGCTTTTAACTTTTTTTCTTAAGCTTTGCTTTAATGGCTTCTTTGCTTTTTATTTTTATGTTTGTTAAATTTATTTTCAGTATGAGTAGCTAAATCTTTAAGGGGGCTGGTTGATGGAGATGCGGTGAGATAATTTTTAGATGAAGGACCAAATCGTAATAAAGTAGAATAATTTGAATGATCTTAAAAACATAGGATTGATGACCCTAAGGGAACATGTAAGCAAGTGAGGTCGAGAGGAGATCTTGTTGGACACCAATTCATTAGTCCTAAGTTAACCGATGAAATCTAGAGATAATTCGAATTAATTTGTCTAACTTGGTAAAATGGAGACTGATAGGTAAAATAGAGATTTTGATCCTTATTTCGAGGATTTGTGAACCACATCAATTTCAACCAACCAGCATTTGTTATTTAATTGTTAAGTTCATAACTTTGTATGTTTTACAATTTAGTCCTTGCAATCTAGATAGTAAAGTAGATTAATTTCTCTTGATTTTAAGATTTGTCGTAATATATATTTTTTTACAATTAGTTGGTTAGACTATTTATTTTACATGCACATTGTTTAAAAATTCTTCAATCCAAGATTCTCTTGGGTTCAATCCTTATAATACTCTAGTGTTCCATTATAACAATACAACTATTACAATTGAATAGTCGCACTTGTAGTAAAGTCATGATTTTTATATTGTATTTATTCAAGAGTGTTGATCTTCATATCTCTCTTTACTCATTCGCAAAGATGGAGAGAAAGAGAAGCTGCCAAGTTGTTGGCGTTGTTGCCATCTATTATCCCTTTTCCTTAACACTAACACTGTTGACGTTTTTCGAGCTATACTTCTTTTCTCCATTTTGCAGTGTAAACGTATTTGCTTAGGCCATTGGATGAACCGCGAAATGAAATAATTTGTGGCAAAAGGTAAAGTTGGAATCTATTTTCCTCGCCTGATTACAAATTTATGCCATAAGATAAAGGTGATTATAGACCCAATGGAGCAATCATACCAACTTGTCCGTAGCATAATTGGCGACACAATGCTTTATCAGTTTTAGGCCCTTCATCGATAACAAATTAAGGATTGGAACCAACAAAAGAAGACAAAGATGAATATTCCACCATCTCGTTCGAAGAAAGCGTCCACTAAAACGACATCTAGGGGCCTCAAAAAGCAAGTCAAGAAATCATTTAAGGAGGCCTAATACACTAATTGAAGTGTGGACGTAATGCAAATTTTCACGGATGCATTCATGGAGAGCGAAGGGAAAGATCCTATTTAGTGACCAATGAGGTCCAATGATGAAGCTATAGAGGAAGAGGAATCTAACGAGGAGGAAGCAGTTGACAATGACGAGGAGACAGAAGATGATGACGCTACACCGTACCATGACGTCTTTGAGGATTTGATTGCGTCCAAACAGCCATTCATGTAGGGCCTCGTCATCTGCGACCCGAGCAACCAACTTGGGGTGTCAGATAAGAAGTGGATTGTCAAGGGGAAATACAAAGGAGTAGTCAGACCGAACGAGGGTCCATGAGGAGATTTGCTAGAGTTACATGTTTTCATATTTTATTTTATTTCTTTATACGGCATGTAAACTCTTAAACTACACTACTTTTGGAACTTATTTTCTGTTTTTAGATTTTTTATTTTGGTTGTTTTTGTGTGTTTTTTCTATGTACAGCGAATTACCCTGAAAGATGTCACAACATTCGTGAGCTTTAACGAGGAGGTGGACCCCCGAGCTAGTCTGACGCTCTATTCTAGGGAAGTTCGATAACCTCTTATCTTTTTCGGCAACACATTGGGGGTAATGCGTAGTGTAAGTGTGGGGGGATGCACATAGTTTTATGTGTTTTAGTTTTTCTTTCTTTTATGTTATTTTGTGTGTTTAATTTCAATTTTTTGCCTTTTCCAAAAATACCAAAAATATTTTCGTTTTTTGTCTTTTTTTTTTGTGTAATTGCATGGCGCTTGGATTATAATTAGGTAATAAGTTATTAGTTTTAAATATTGAATAAGTACATAGAATTGCCAAACTTGTAAATTTTGAATGATACTAGATAATTTGCTATTCTTAATTGTAGACTATTTAGTTCAATTAGTTAATGTGTATAATAGAGTAAAGGCAATAACCTAAATGAAAATGTATAAAGTGCACAATAGGATGAATAAAGTATTTGGATAATTGTTGATAAGTAATTTGAATTGTTAATTGTTCGTCTAAATAGATGTATGCTTGAAAGAATTAATGTTGTGTGATTGATTCGAGAAAGACCTTAGACATTGTTTGAAATAGCCTAGAACCTACAAGCTTACTTGTTACTATGTATTCCTAGTTCTCATATCTTTGAGCCTCAGTTACCCTTTTCTTGTAAGCCTTAATATCAAAGCCTTGAGCCTAAAAAAGTCTAGTACTCAATCCTTCTCAGTCTCATTCTTTAAAGTGCACTACGTAATGGACGTTAGGCCATGGACAATAAGGGCTAGGTAAAAACATTATGGTGGCTTTGTATGCGAAAAAGAAAATGAATGGATTACATTAGGTAGTACATATTAAAAAAATGAGTGAAAGAGCGCAAAATAAAGAAAAAGAGATCAAAATCCAAATTAAGGTCGAAAATGAAAATCTTTCAGTTCACAATTACAAATTTTGTACATACTATTATTACATAATACCTTCTAACATTTTGGAGAAATAAGGTAGGTGAGGGAAGGAGAAATAAGGAGGTGAGCTCGTAAATAAATTGGGGGCGAGTAGGGAACAATGTAATGTGCTTAACCGTTTTTAATCCTTGAACTCGTTTTGAGTGCTCATTGTTTCAATTCTGAACCATCCTAAGCCTCAGAACACTACAAGCCTAAAAGACCTTTGGGACCGGAATAATTCAGCAACACAATAATTCGTGAATAGCTTGCATTCATTTGAATGAATATGACCTATTCTTTTTAAATATCTAAGCGGTCTACATAATTTATTTTGATGGATAAAACTTGTACATATGTTTATTTCCATTGCCTCTACATCTATTGTAACAACCCATTTTTCAGTGTTGTCAAAAATTGTGGTTTCAGGACCACAAACCTAACGAATGAGTCCATAAATATTATTATTTAATATTTACAAGTCAAATATAGTATTATATTAAATTTTGATTTGTTAATTTTTTCTAATTGAACGAATAGTTAAGTACAAGTGGTTTGTAATTAAAGTCAAGTGGTTTTGGAAAATATGGTTTTGGGACCTCATTTCTAAAAATTGGGATCTTAAATATTTTATTACATATTTATGGAGTTGCTATATAGGTATATTGAAGTTTGGTCCAAAATTTATAATGTTTAGATAGTTAATTAAGTAAAAGGACTAAATCATAAAAGCTACAAAAGTTAATTGCTATGAGTTTATTAATGTTTAATGGCTATAAAACCATGATTGGAAGGCCTTATATGGTAAATTGACCCTAATTAATTATTGTGGATGGTTAATGGGTAGAAAATTATATAATTAGATGATTAAAAATGTTTTAATTAAAAGACAAAGTTATATTATTAACAAAGAATAAAAATAAAAGAAATATAAGCATCATCTTCCTTATTTTATTTATGTATGAACTGAAACACCATAGCCAAATTAAATAGAAGCTTCGGCCAAGCTTTAGTTGGGTGCATGTAAGTATTTTTTTCAACTCGTTTTTCATGATTTTTATGTTTTCGAGATCGTTGTAGCTTAATCTAGCTAACCCGATGATTAATTCATAAAATTTTTAAATTTTTTGAGGATGAATTTGTGATGTTTTTGAATTTTGATGATAGATTACTAAGTTTGATGCTTTTGAAGCTAACCTAGGGACTACTTTGTAAAGTGGTTTAGGTTAGTTTTTAGTTAAAGGACTAAATTGATAAAATATTAAATTAGACATGAAATTCTTCTAAAATTTGAATAATTATGGCCTGTAATAGCATAAGATTGTGATAAATTTAAAAGTTTTGGGTTTAGGGGCTAAATTGTATAAAATTTAAAAGTTTAGGGTAAAATGTTGTTAAAGGGTAAAAAAATTAAATTTAAATGTTTTATGATATTGAATTGGTTAATTGAATAAAATTATTATGTTTAGATCAAGAAATAGAACAGTCGGTTGATAAATGTGGGAAAGGAAAAGTCGTCGAGTAGTCATCGTCGCGTGTTGATAGCTATCGTATTTTGGTAAGTTCGTAGTGTATTAATAAACATATTTTTGTAATTATTACTTGTTTTAAAATCTTGAAATTATGAGGTTGTAAATGTTATGCATTGATATTAATTTATTATAAACGAAAGCCAAGGTGAGTACAGAATAAGTCGTGAATTATTGAATATTGAGAAATATTAATGGTGTGATTTGTAAATGAATGTAAATTATTACTGTATATGGAATTGCTTATGCGGAAGTGCCTCTGATTTTTTAATGTGATGAATTCATTTAAAATCCTTGTTTAAACGTAGTAAACGATTAGGATACAATTGGCACACCAATAGGGTTAGAACGCGCAATTGTACGAGATTTAGAGTTTGGTGTCTCTATTAGCATTTTGATGCTCTCTGTGTGATTGAGTTACCCGAGTATCCAAGTCATGTTACTATAGTTCATCGGTCTATGAAAGTTTATGACTAATGTTAATATGATTTAATAGTTCAGATGTTTATCTTTTATAATGTTTGTATTAAAGAATGATCATGCAATAATGTTTCATTATGGTATTGATGTAATGAAATGTAGATATATTTATATGCATGATTTTGATTGAATCATTAAAGAGTATGAACTACATGATGGACTAATTCAGTACTAATTCTATGTGTTCTTGTACATGGTTGTTAGGTTTAAGTAAGTGTTTTTAGTTATCAAATGTTTAGTTAAGGTAAGTTGATTTGAATATTAGCTATGAACTTACTAAGATACCTAAGCTTACTTTGTTTGCTCTTGTTTTCTGTATTTTGCAAAATTGGTGAGACAGATCAACTTCAAAGCTCACACTATCATCTTTTGTTTCGGTAGTTTTTGATTTGTTATTTTGGTTTTGTTGTATAAGGTTTTAAAGTTGATGAACTTAAAGTTTTAGTTGAATTTTTAATATGGTTAAAGTTGGTTTATAGTGTTAAATTTCATGTTTCACGATAAACTTATGATGAATGTGGTGAATTTAATTTGGAACATCATTTTGATTCTATTATGGTAGATAATGATTTGTTCCATTTGATTTATAAACATGATTTTGGTATTTGGTATGATGAAAATTGTACCTTGTCATTTGATGTCTCATTTGGTGAATTGTTGTTAAAATGGTCTTTTTAGTTTTAGTAATTCATGAACTAAGAATGAACTATGTTTGCATTTGGGAGATTAGCATGAATGGATGATTTTTGGTTTATGGTATATAGGACTTGGGTGATGATTGAATGAGTTTTATTAGTTAATAATGTTTTAGCTTGAATGGTTATTGTTTATGTTTGAATTTTGGTGCCAATGAGGGCATATTGGTTAGACACATAGGTTGGTTGTGAATTGGTATATTTTGGCATGATTTGGTACAATTTGAATAAGTTTAGATGTTGGTTAATGCATGGCTTGGAATCTAAGAAATGGTGTGTGAAATGGCTTGTGCTTGAAGGTGTTTTTGGGTACACACAACCTGTGACATGGTCTGCCACACGGCCGTGTGGTCACTTTGATTTTTGGTGCAGGTTTGTCCATACGGTCACAGTTTTTTACACGGCCTAGTGATATAACCGTGTGACCGAGTTTTACACGACCTTAGAAAGTTACACGACCTGGAAACACGGGTGTGACCTTGAGTTACACGGGCACAGTTTGTTAAATAGTTTGGCCACACGACCATGTCTCTTCACCACATGGTTTGAGCCCCGTCACACGGCCATGTGGCCCCTGTTTTTAGTTTTTTACCCTATTTTCATGTTTTGATTCAATTTAATCTCTGGTTGTTTCTAAATCATTTTTAATGCTTTGTAAATCAATTTAAGTCCCATTTTAGTTAGAATAACATGTTTATTGAACGAAATTATTGATAATTGATTTAAATGTAAATTTTTGAATTGAAATAATCTATATTTGTTCTATTAATTATTGTAACTTCACATAACCCTAATCTGATGATGGAGACGGGTGAGGGGTGTTACATCTACTGTAATTTTTACTTAGTGAACTAATTATGTTTGCATCAGGAATAAACAAGTTAACTAGATATCACTCTTAAGTTACATGTGAGGTAGTTCTTGTACGAGTTTGATGTTTTACTGCTATGTGACTTAATTGCCTGATTTAGTCCATGAGTCATCTTTTCTATTACATGCTTAGTGTGTTTGCTTAAGGACAAGCAAAGAGTTAAATGTGGGGGAGTTTGATCTATCGTAATTTGATTTGGAAAATTAGGCTTTCTCGGTATACTTAAGGAGCTTATTCTCAAGAAAAGTAGCGCCTTTTTTGTAGTTTTTCGTAATTTTTAGATTTTAATTTAATAAGTGTAAATGCCTTGTTTTTACTCATTTTGAGACCTAATTTGGCCAATAGTGCCATTGGGGGCCCTAACATATGGTTGATTGATGTAGGGACATGTTGAAGGCTAAAATTGAGTGAGAATGACACTAAAGGAGAGGGTATTGTGATATCCAAACCTTGGAATTGTGATACCTCCAACAGACTCAAGATTGGAGACCAACCTTTAGTGGTATTTCGATATCCACCCTCCAAGAAGTCCCCCAAGTTTAAAATTGTCTGAGGTATTGCGATATCGTTACCGTGAGGGAACAAAAATAGATAAGAAGGGTAGTATTTGTCCACCTAAAGCAACAACCATTGCAGGCTTGTCCAAGGGTATTTTGGGCACAAGAATTGGGTCAGACTAGATGCTATATCATCCAAAATTTGTCTAAGAGAAAAAAATGCTACATTACCTTAGTTTTAGTTTTCTTTAGGTTTTTTCTTAGCTTTTTCTTTCTCCTTTTCTAGGGTTTCTTATTTTCATTTTCTTAGCTGTAGATTTTACATTTCCTAGCTACTTTTCTTCTTATTTTAGTTGTTCCTAGTGTCAGTTAGGTTATTTATGACTATAGTTTAGGTTTATTTGCACTTTTAGTCCTTGTACCTTGGTTGTAAGACATTTTCAGTTTTAGTTTAATGTATTTCAGTTTCTTTAACTTTGCATCTATTAAAGTTTGTTTCTTTTATGTTTATTTCTTTAGATTTTCTTTTTAAATGCCTCCCTTTTCATGCCTTTTAATGGCTTCTTTTCTTTTTCTTTTTATGTTTGTTAGCTTTATTTTCATCATGAGTAGCTAAATATTTAAGGGGGGTGGTTGATGGAGATGTGGTGAGCTGATTGTTGGATGAAGGACCAAATCATAATAAATTACACTAATTTGAATGAACTTAAAAATATAGCATTGACGACCCTAAGGGAACATCTGGCAAGTGAGACTGAGAGGAGATCTTGTTAGGGACCAACTCATTAGTCCCAAGTTAATCGTTGAGATCGAGAGATAATCCAAATTAATTCATCTAACTTGGTAAAATGGAGACCAAGTAGTAAAATGGAGAATTGGATCCCTAATTCGAGGATTAATGAACCACATCAATGTCAACCAACCACTGTTTGTTAAGTAATTATTAATTTCATAACTTTGCATGTTTTAAAATTTAGTCCTTGCTTGATAGATAGTAAAATAGATTAATTTCTCTTTATTTTATGATTTACCGTAATATATATTTTTGCAATTAGTTGGTTAGACTCTCTATTTTACACACACATTTAAAATTGTTCAATTTACGATTCTCTTGGGTTCAATCCTTGGAATACTCTAGTGTTCCATTGTAACACTACAAATATTACAACTAACTAGTCACACTTGCAGTAAAGTCACGATTTTTATATTGTATTTTAATTTAATAGTGTTGATCTTCGTATCTCTTTTTATTTGTTCGATAGAGAGAGAGAAGCGACCAAGTTGTTAGCACCGTTGTGATGTGGTAGCCCTTTGCTCAACTCTAACATTGTTAATGTTTTTCGAGTTGTGGTTTTTTAACCCATTTTGTAGCATAAACGTATTTGCCTAGGCCATTGGATCAACTGTGAAATGAAATAATGTGTGGCAGGAGGTAAAGTTGGCATCTATTTTCCTCACCTGATTATGGATTTATGCCATAAGATGAAGGTGATTATAGACCCAAAGGAGCAATTATACCAACCTGGCCGCAACATAATTGGTGATACAATGCTTCATCAGTTCCAAGCCTTTCATTGAGAACAAATTAAATACTGGAACTAATAAAGGAAGAATATAATAGACATTCCACCTTCTCATCCAAAGAAAGCATCCACAAAAAGTGACATCCGAAGGCCTTAAAAAGTAACTTGAGAAATTATTTAGGTTGGACGCAATGCAAATTTTTGTGGATGCATTCGTGGAGAGTTAGGGGAAAGATTCTATTCAGTGGCTGACGAGGTCTGATGATGAAACTACGGAGGAAGACTCTAACGAGGAAGGGAGCAAGGAGGAAGCAGTTGACGACAACGAGGTGACGGAAGATGATGACGTGACACCGTACCATGACGACTTTGAGGATTTGTTTGCTTCCAAGAAACCATTTATGGGGGGCCTCGTCATCCATGACTCGAGCGACCAACCTGCAGTGTCATACAAGAAGTCAGTCATCAAGGGGAAAGATAAAAGAGTAGCCAGATCGAGCGAGGGTCCACGAGCAGATTTGCTGGAGTTACATGTTTTCTTTTTTTATTTCTTTGTGTGGCATGTAAACTCTTAAACTATACTACTTTTGGAACTTATTTTCTGCTTTTAGATTTCTTATTTTAGTTTTTTTTGTGTGTGTTTGTTCTATGTGGAGTGAATTACCCTAACAGACTACATGAGCCTTAACGAGGAGGTGGACCCCCGATCGAGTCCGA
Organism: Gossypium turneri; assembly: GCA_008044935.1. NCBI lineage: Eukaryota > Viridiplantae > Streptophyta > Magnoliopsida > Malvales > Malvaceae > Gossypium > Gossypium turneri. The sequence continues at coordinate 12,313,458 of CP032582.1, read as the reverse complement.
TGCTCCATTCTAGTGAGGTCCGGTAACCTCCTATCGTTTTTGGGATGCACATAGTTTTATGTGTTTTAATTTTTCTTACTTTTACGTTATTTTGTGTGTTTATTTTCAATTTTTTGCCTTTTTAAAAAAATTTCAAAAATACCAAAAATATTTTTCATTTTTCGTAAGGGGACTAAAACAGACAAAAAGGATAGTCTTTGTCCACCCGTAGCACCAATCATTGAAGGCCTATCCAAGGGTATTTTGGGCCCAAGAATTGGGTCAGAATAGCTAATATATCAACCAAAATTTAGTTGATAGAGAAAAAAATGTCACATTACGTTTGTTTTGGTTTAATTTTTTTTAGGTTTTCTTTTAGCTTTTTCTTTTTCCTTTTCTAGGGTTTCTTATTTTCATTTTCTTAGCTGTAGATTTTACATTTCCCAGTAAATTTTCTTCTTGTTTTAGTTGTTCTTAGTGTTAGTTAAGTTAGTTATCATTGTTGCTTAGGTTTATTTGCACTTTTAGTCAATGTACATTGGTTGTAAGACATTTTTAGCTTTAGTTTAATGTATTTTAGTTTCTTTTACCCCGCATCTGTTAAAGTTTGCTACTTTTATGTTTATTGCTTTAGATTTTCTTGTTGAGTGCTTTCTTTTTCATGCCTTTTAAGTTTTCTTACATAAAAATCCTAACTTTCAACTTTTTTCTTAAGCTTTACTTTAATGGCTTCTTTACTTTTCATTTTTATGTTTGTTAGGTTTATTTTTAGCATGAGTAGCTAAATCTTTAAAGGGTTGGTTAATGGAGATGTGGTGAGTTGATTTTTGGATAAAGGACCAAATTGTAATAAATTGGACTAATTTGAATGAACTTACAAACTTAGTATTGACGACCCTAAGGGAACTTCTAGGCATGTGGGACTCAGAGGAGATCTTTTTGGGCACTAATTCATTAGTCCCAGGTTAATCGTTGAGATCGAGAGATAATCCAAATTAGTTTGCTTAACTTGGTAATATGGATACCAAGAGGTAAAATTGAGCCATTTTGAGAGTTAAAGCGATTTGGATCCCTAATTCGAGGATTAGTGAACCACGTCAATGTCAACCAACCATCATTTTTATTTAATTGTTAATTTCGTAACTTTGCATGTTTTACAATTTAGTCATTGGTAGCTATATAGTAAAGTATATTAATTTCTCTTGATTGTATGATTTGCTATAATAAAAGTTTTTGCAATTAATTGGTTAGACTCTTTATTTTATACGCACATTGTTTGAAAATTGCTCAATTCACAATTCTCTTAGGTTTGATCATTGGAATACTTCTGTGTTCCATTTTATTGCTTATAAACTAGTTATCATTTATAGAATAAATATAACACCAAAAAATATAAGAATTGAGAATGGCGGTGTCTAAAAATGAATGGGTCAAATTGTAATATAGTTGTACAATGAAATACCAGAAGTTTTCTGAGGGTCGTACCCAAGGGAGGATGAAAGAAATAATGAAAATACTTTTTACAATATTAAGTCTAAGTAGTAATAGTTAGTTCCTATATTACAATGGATCATAAAGTAGATTAAGAGATTAAAAATAAATATATATATAAAGATAAACAAATTAATTAAACCGATAAACCAATCAGGAAGATTAATTCACTTTAAGGTTTGCAACTAAGTTCAGATTGGGGTCTAGAGTAGATTAGTCATCGTTTCAGACTATTATTACCTCGTGACTCTAATTAACTTAGTCGATTAGCTGATACTCGCTTATCTCCGGACATCACTTTCTCAACCAGGACTCATTACGATTTACTTGGTTTGACTTCATCTTCTGATTTCGTCTACCTTATTGTAACTTATTAAGGTTGTCAAGCCTAATAGTTTAAGAATACATAGTTTATACCAACCAATTCTATCTTGAGAAATCTCAAATCCTCCATTAATCACATCCCCATCCACTTGTTAGTCTCCCCTAAGGATTTTATCCACTCATGTTATTCATAATCTCCATTTCAATTGAATAAACCATGTAAGAACCATGATTGATTCAGAGAAGAAAAGAGATTTGAATAATTCATGATTGAGTATCGAATGGGGGACGGAGTAGCAAATCTCTCAATTGAAATAACGAAATAAAACAAGTGTAAAGAAGAATATAAACTGAATACTTTAATTAAGTAAACAAGTCCTTGAATCAAAACTAATTCAAGAAGAAAAACAAGAAAGTATCTAAAAGCCGAAAAGAAAATAATTTAAAACTAATTCTAAACTATGAGGGTTTTTAAAGGTGTCTAGGACGACTTGATTACATTCGAGAAGCCTATGCATCACTTTTTCCTTGATTCCACATCAACTAGGCCCTTATATCTTCATCATATACACTCAATTAAACACATTAGCTCAACCTAAGGCTCGCGTCGGTCTATTGGGTCACAACACCTACAAAATGTGTTAAAAGATACTTATTTTATTAACTTCTAATCCTAAGGCCTAATTACCAAAACCAAAATATAAAATCCTAAATTTCTTAGAAACCAAGCTCTTTAAGTGTGGAATTGACTTGAATCGGCTAATACTTTTAACGATAGGTCAAATAACCCCACACTTAAGTCTTTTCTTGTCCTCAAGCAAACTACCTAAAAACAAAATAGAAACCCCAAAAATAAATGAAAAACAAGAAATAAACATACAAAGAATGAAAATTTACTTGATTCGGCTTAATACACGAGATTGGATAGGAGCAATGACACTAGGAAGATTTGCCTAAATATATAACTCTAGCTAGAAATTTAAATAATTCAAAGTTATTTACACCTAAATGGATTAGTTCAATAAATTTCAAAGTAAACAAGTCAAAGAAAATTAAATATATTTCTCCATCAAATTTTATATACGAATATAGTACTTATTTTTGTAGAGTAGAGTCAGTTCGAATATTTTTTCCTACTCGGTTTATTTTTACCCATGCTTTGAACTTTGATGCAGTAATATTTCCTTGATAACCCTCATGATGTTTTTTTTTTATGTTGGAATATACTCGAGATTTTTCTCTGGCACTTCTTATAAGGTTACACTAGTCATACCGCACCGTTTCAATAACCATGGATTTTACCGAGTATTTTTATTTAATTCGAACCTCCTATATTTCTGCAAATATAATTACGTATTCATATCTACCTTTATCACTAGGTATATTTAATCTCTTTTACCTATTTACAATGTAATAAACTAAATTGGTTAGTCTAAATATAAACAACCTAAATTATTTAATTTCAAGCTAAATTTAAATTTTAAACAAACAACTTAGATATACACTCCTAATCAATCACTCATATTTCTACAAGCTCAAGCACAAACATACAATTAAAAAGAAAGTTTAAAAATAAAAACAAGGAAAATAACTGAAAAGAAAAAAATAAAATTTTCTTAAGTCACCCCTAATGTGCAATTAAAAATGTAAAGGAAAGAGGTTACCCAATTGGCGTGGTAAGCACATCGCAATTGGTGGGACTACTCCTTTTGGTTTTGGCTCGCAATTGTAGTGTCGTAAAAAATTATGAGGTTCCTATAAAGAAAAATTATCAATACCCAATCTATATGTAATAGAATCTTAAGTAACTATCTAACTAAAAAATAAAAATCAACCACAAATTGAATAAGTCTTAAAAATTAGGAATCCAAGATAAAAGTTTAAGGTGTAAAATTAATTGGTTCCAAATTCCGACTCTCTATCTGTGCTTTGCCTTGCTCATTCCACTGTTCTATCTATTTGGCTTGAACCTCCAAAAATTCCTTGTATAGTGCATTGCTAATGAGATTTTTTGATGGTCTAAGCAACAAGTAAGATTTTTCCATCAATACTCCTGTCTTTTTGCGCAGAGCTGCCGCTAGATGTGGAAAAAACAGTCCGACCTTCGTTTCAAGAACACAATGTATCATGCTTCTGTAAATCCATACGCTAATGCAAATTTGTTTTTTTCTACAAAATCGTGTAAAGCATAATAGCTCGAAAGGTATCAACATTAGTGACATTCTTGGATGGATATATCCGGTTACAAATAATTTGAAACAACATCTTAGCTTCAGGGGTTAGGCTATTTTGTTTAAAAGATAATGGAAAATTTATACCTGATTGTCGTTTCCATTCTCCTCTTCCATCAGTTAGACACTATATTACATTGTCCATATCAATGTTTTGAAATATATTGAAATCTATTTCATGTAAGAAATGATTTGTATAGTATGGAACCTTGTAATACTTACATATTTCTCATGTTGAGACAATTATGTTGTAACCCTTGATCTTGACCCGTGACCAATGCGAACTTAACAGTCGCTTACTATCTACTTCTTCTAGAGCCTCATAAAAATCATGAGCAGCAGAGGCTTACACTGGCTCTTTCTGGGTTCTGCAGAATGTACCCCACTTGTGGTAGTCAATGACAGCCCCAATTCTACTATTTGAAAATATCAGGAATTCGAATCCCCATTCCTGAATTTCAGCTTTGTCCTCCATCCTTAATGAGGAACTAGCTGTTGTATTTACTGCAAATCGAATCACATTATCTGCCCATGATTCTTCACTAATTGTTTGCATATTATTATCAAGCTTTCTTTCTCAAGTTGTTGCATAGTTACCTATAACGAATTCATTTTCAAAAAGGTTGTTAAGCATGGATTTAGGGTTAAAAGATAGAGAAAAAACAAGGTATTCGTGGAATCCCAAAGAAAAAGGGTTGCTAATTGGAATTTGATTGGGTATGATGGTATGAAGGGCGTATCAGTTGGTAAGGCCAATATAAAGAAGCCATCTAGGGCCTTAATTGTTGTCCAATCTTGGTGAATATCTTTGAAGATCATGTTGAATCGAGAACGGATATATGCAAAAAATGGCTTGTGTGTCTCTCCACAAGGGATGCTTGGCACAACACGGCAACAATATTTCCTGTGTTTTTATTGAATTCAAACGCATGCCGTACCATAGTCTCACCATGGGGTTGTTGTGTGACTACACGACTTCAATTTGGCTTCTTTGAGACTTGTAAAAGGCTTTCGATGGCCTGCATGCACTCTACTAATGTCTAGCTCTCCCCTTGTCATCAAAAACCTACTTCCTACTAATTCTAACGCAAAATGAAAAATCTAATTCCTAATTCTAACAAATAAAAAATAAAACTTTATACAGTATTTACAATTTAATTAGATGCAATGGTTCAAATATATGTCGTGCTTCTAGACTTGTCCGAAAAATCCTTAAATTTTACCATCAACTTCACCTAACGGTCATGCTCGTCTCAGCTCTTCCAATTGCTCATGTTTCCACTAAATTCTTGCCATTTATCCCATTTTCTCATTTTATATTCCTTGTTCTATAGTAAAGTTAATTGTATAATGAACAACTAAGTTAGTAGCGTTAAGCCTCCCCGAGGGAGGTTGGAGGCGTAACGTTCCTAATGGTAAGCCTCCCTGAAGGAGGTATGGAGGGTTAATGTACCTATTTGCCTTGTCCTAGCACTTCTTAAGCTATGCTTTCCCGTGCCTTCCCTATCGGGAAATCGTCTGAGCAATCTAGCTTTTCCTTGAGCTAGATTGTTGTTGAGCAAGCTTTTCCTTGAGCCAAGTTGTCGAGTACTATCATTCACAACAATGGAACTCATAGCCTAAAACATGGGTAAATGATACCCTCTCATTGGCATTACATGGTTAATAAAAAGTAAACATGGCCATGGGTCGTCTGTCTTTGGGATGGATGATTTGATCACTATTTGATAATGATTGACTTTTCATGAAGGAAGATGTTTAGGTTATCATGAGATAAAAAAGGATCATATTGGGGGAACGAATATTATCCTAAAGAGATTAAGGATATCCTATAAGGGTATCACACTTATGACAAGGTCATTATGATATGTCCTTGGGGAGAGCTCAGTCACAATACTATAGTGGAATGACTTCGTGAATAAATGATTTTATAATTAATAGGTGAAAAGCCACAACTTAATTATAAATCATTTGAGCCTCAACTACATATGTACAATCACTCCCTCTGCTAGCTCATTCAAACCAGAAAAGAATTACGAGTTTGAATAGAATGAGCAAAATGAATAGGAAAAGAGAAATGGAAAACATTCAAAAATGATTATGGTTTTTTTTTAAATGGAAAAATAGAATCATTTGGAAATGAATGTAGGCTTTCAAAAATGGAAATGGAAATGGAAATGATCTATTTGAAATTCTATATGGATTACTTAAAAATGATCGAAAGAATAAGTTTATGTTTTTAAGCTATTTTGAAGCCAGAAAACGAAAATAAACCATTTGGTCACAATGAACATGTTAAGTTATGATATATTGAGCATGTTTTCTTAAAATTTTACTAGGGATAAAATCGTTAAAATTTTTATCGGGAGTAAAATCGTAAAAAAATTTACTGGGGGTGAAATAGGGATGAAAAAAGTGTTCAATATAGAACATTAGAGTTTATTTTGGGAAATATAAAATTTGAATCGGGTTGGATCACATTATAGAGTATTAGGTAAAAAAGTCCAAGAAGTACTCATAATTGGACCCGATGAATGAGATGTTTGAATGCCCATCATAATACATATGAGGGGAAGTACACAGTATTAGCCCCTCTCCCTCTCATAGTTAGACTAGGAAGTTGTTTTTCTATTTGAAAAAAAACCTCTACAATTTAACAAGGCTTCTACCTTCTTTCCCTATAAATAGATGGCATCGATAGAGCTATTTACATAACTTGGAGAAATTGTTACTCTGTCCAAAAATAAAGAGAATTTATTCTCAACAATTAAATATATTTTTTCAGAATAACAATTCTACCGATTTCTATCAAATAAGAGAGAATTTTCGTTTTTATCCCTAAAAGAAAAGAGAAATTTTTCTAGTTATGTGTTTTGATTCAATTGATTCAAGCCCACACTCAAAGCAGTTCGTGGTACGAGAATAACGGAGAAGATCATTTGGTTGAAAGCTAGAAAACATCAAGGATCTGCTTATCCGATAACACAATTACGATTTCGGTATTGCTATAAATATCACAAACCAGGTCGATTTTTAAAATTTTAATTTTCTGCTCTACAAGAAAACTATTTTCAAACCAGATTTTTTCCAACAATTGGTATCAACAACTAGGTTGTACTATTTTTATAGTGTAAATTGAGACTAAATCTCTCTCTTCATCTTGTTTGATTAATATTTGATCAGATGTGACATTCTTGTAATTATTCGCATGTTTAGGGGAATGTATGTGAATGAATCCGAAATTATATATTTTTATATAATTATTTTCCAAGGTTGTGGTTCTTAGGAAATAGACCATGCACATCATCTCTATCTAGGACTATTTTTTTTATAGAAACAGACATAGGACAAACATGTAATTTTTCCAAAAAGGAGTCCATGACAAGGAGAAGATGGAGTGATGGTGGTCGAAGACACAAGGAATGCCTTGTGGTGAAAAACTAAAACTATGTAATTTTTGGTTTTTCATTTATTTTCTAGAAATAGAACCATGGAAAGCTTGGCTTGCAATTTAATTTATTTACCCATCTCATTATATATTTGTTCAATTATTATTATTGATATGATTGTGATATATATGTATTAGACGATCCACAGTTGATCGATTAAAGATAAGAAGTGTGGTAACGAGAAGGTGCATGTCTAGGATTGGATCTAGCTAACAAAGGCTTGGTTTTTAAGTGGTCAAATATGATTCACCTCCCTTTCTTGGGATCCTACCTGGTACACGGTTCACATTCACTTCTACGGTTTTTTTCCTTAAAAGAAAATTGTAGAGAATCAAAATTGTTTTTTATTATGAATAAATGAATGTGAATACTATAAAATTGCCATAGTATGTCATGCATATATGAGATAAGCATGCCATATATTTAGGAAAGAATGCCACATGTACTTATCATGCATATATTGATCATACATGATTAAAACCAGAAATTATAAAAACCTTGCATTTTTTTTAAATATTGAATGGGAGAAGGTCCCTAAACAAGACCCACGACCTCCATCAATGGTCTCTTGTGATGGCATGGCAAGTGCACTACCCCACGGTAGGATTGCTATGTGGATTTCACTGAGGAGATTTGTAGTAGCCCATTTTTTAGTAGTGATGGAACAGTGGTTTTGGGATCACAAATTTCTGTCGTGTTGGCCTGTAAATATTATTTATAGAATATTTATGGAGTCGTTAGGGTTGTATTAAAATTTGATTAAGAAATTTTAATGTTTAGATAGCTAATTAAAGAAAAAGAACTAAATTATAAAAGGTGTAAAACTTTTTAATTATTGCATTTGGGTTATTTAATAGCCACATTATTTAGTTTTAGAGGGCCAATAAGGCAATTATACCATTTATGAAATGAAAGTTAATATTCAAAAATTTTGCATTTTAGATCAAGATCCTACTAATTTACGTGGAAAAGGAAAAATTACGGAATAGTCCTGAACTTCTGCAACTATTACAACTCAGTCCAAGTAAGTTCGTTCGGTTTATAATTTGATATTTATATGAAATTTAAGATGATATAATGTGAAATAGTTTTTTTAATTGTTTAATTGATGTTATAATATTTTTGGGAAAATGATATTGAATTTTGGTACTCGGGTTGGATGAACGCAAGATAGAGTACGACTGAATGTTGACTTGTTACGGGGGATTTGGAATGGAGAGTGATGTGGTGTGATATATATATTTTCCTGAGTATACCGAGGTTTAGCATTTGTTGTGAACTCTCGTCTTATACTAACCTGATCTGGCGTGCTATGAGGGCGGTTGTATAGCCTGTGGGCCAGGCACTTAGTGCCATGGCGTGTTATCAGTTGGATTAGATATTATGAACGATTGGCGTGTTTCGATTGGATTAAATCTTATGAGTTTTTAGCGTGTTATCAGTTGAATTAGCTCTTATGAGCGTTTGGCATGTTATCGGTTGGATTGGCTCTTATGAGCATTTGATGTGTTATATAGTGGATTAGCATTTATGAGTGTTTGGCGTGTTATCGAGTGGATTAGCTCTTATGAACGATTGGCATGTTTCGGTGGGATTACTTGTGTATTCGTATCTATAAGTCGTTCATCAGGTCGTAAATCATTGTATTATAACTTATTTAATGATTTTGAAAGGCATGACATGTATTTGACATCTTGAATTAACCCGTTTTGGACATATATGTTTTCCCAGAGATTATTATTTGAGCTTTAAATTGAATTATGCAATTCACCAGTTTGATATTGTGGATGACAGGAAGCACTTGTTGTTGAATTACTTTTGATTGAATTGTTATATTTACTTCGGTAAGATTTATCGTTTCTATACAACGAACTTACTAAGTTTCAAGAAGCTTACTTGTGTTAATTTCTGTTTCTTGTAGATACTTTCGAAGGTTGGACGATCGGATCAGCACTCAAGTCACACTATCAATCTGTTTTCAGAATTTTTTAAACGTTTGTTTTGGATTATATAGCATGTATGGCATGTAATAGGCTTGTTTTGTAACTCCCCGAAATTTGGGCCTAGAAGTATTAGGCCTTGAGCAAGGGAATGGTTAGGAAATTATGTACAGAAGTATGTCTACTTTAGTGGTTACAGGTCTTGAGAGGAGTTGGAAAAGTCTTGGGTTTAAATCTGGGCTTTAGCAAAAAAATTGGTTTTAAGTGGAAAAAACCCTGGATGCTTGGATGTAGGCCTTTTAAATTATTGTGTTAAAGAAATGACATAAGGAAGCATGTGGTCTAGTGGTTGTGGCGTCATTAAGGTTACAAGGGAGCTTGGGTTCAAGTCTTAGCTCTTGCAATTTATTTTGGTTTTTCTTTTAAAGGAACCTAGACTTTGACCTTTAGACCTTTTAATTAATTGAAGATAAAATGTGACACAAAAGAGCTTGTCGCAAGGAGGCAACTGGCGTGTTGAGCTATTGAGGGGGCTTGGGTTCGAATCCTATTGCAAGAAAAAAGGATATTTATTTTGCTAGCATGAGGTGGCAGGAGTTTGAGGTGGTTTTGAACTCTATTGGGTGAGAGTTTGAATGGGTCCTAGAGAGATTTTGGGAGTAAGTTATGGAGAGATTGGTGGAGTGAATCAAAGAGTTGGAGTGAGAGGAGAGATGTGCTAAACTGGGTGTGTAGCTACTCAGATTTTAGGTAGAGATGCCTTTTGGGGGGTATAGTCCTTGTTCGGGTTCTTGCTTTTTGGCATTTTCATTTACTTCTCTTTCTCTTTGGCCGAATTGTTCTTTGGTGTTTTAGCATCGTTTGTCACCCTGGACGATACTTAGTAACTGAAGTACCTCTCGGTACCTTTCGGGTTCTTTTCTGTTATTTCTCTTTCAGCCAAATTCACTCTTCTCTCTCTTCTTTCTCCTTCATCTTTTCGTAACTGTTCTTCTTTTCTCTTGGTCTAAGTGGTCGACTTTCTCTTTTCTAGTCTCTCTCTGTTAAGCCAGTTGGTTTGAAAGTGATCAGCGATATCTTCTTCTACTCATAACACAGTGGTAAGCCGAATCCTACATCTCCTTTTTCCTCTCTCTCTTTTGTTTCTCTGGTTTTCCAAAATAGACTGAATGACACAAATCTTGTTTTGTAATTTCGAAACCATTGGATGATAGTCTCTGATAATCGGTGGAGCGTCGACTGCCTTGCTTCTCTACATCTTTACCTTCTTTCTTCGAATATCTCTTTGGCCGAATACTGTGGGGGGTAAGTAGGCTTGTTTTGTAATGTTGACCGAATACCCAATTTGCTCTAACAATAATTCTTTAGACTTTGGGCATCAATTCAAGCCTTGTATTAATCTGTCTTATATGCAATAAATCGAGAAGGAAGGGGTGATCGTTCTCAACCAGCAATCTAAATGGAATAATCGCATAACTTCCGGTCAAGGTTGATCACGCTTGGGATAATCTGTTCGTTGCATATCAGGTGTGTAATCACACTGTCTCCGCTGCAAATCGACAAAAGTCAAAATGCTGAAACTTTGACATTTGAGGCCTCGCGAGCGTACGATCGCTCGTGTGGTAAAACTGAGCCCACAACCGTGGGCGATAAATTATAGAGGCCACCACGAGCGTTCTCGTGCTCTTGGGCTGTTATGGGCCTCGTTTGGCTTAAATGGGCAGTGTGGGCCCAACGAGTTCGGGGGCCCCACATGGATAAATCCACGGCAAGTGGCAAATACTGGACTGGGCCCTGTAGTTCGTACAGTCGTGATTGAATTTGGGCTAAATGGGCCACACAAGCGTGTGGGCCCACTTGGGGTGGGCATGGGCCCGGGCCCAAATACACTAAAGACCTTCTAAAGGGTCGTTATCTGTACGGAGACCCCCATAGGATAAAATGACCATAATACCCTTGTAGGGTAAAATGACCGTAATACCCTGTAGGGTAAAATGACCGTAATACCCTTGTAGGGTAAAATGATCGTAATACCCCTTTAGGGTAAAACGACCATAATACCCCTGTAGGGTAAAATGATCATAATACCCCTATAGGGTAAAGTGACCGTAATGCCCCTGTAGGGTAAAATGACCGTAATATCCTGTAGGGTAAAGTGTTCATAATGCCCCTGTAGGATAAAATGACCGTAATGCCCCTGTAGGGTAAAATAATTGTAATACCCCTGTAGGGAAAATGACTGTAATACCCCTGTAGGGTAAAATGACCGTAATACTCCTGTAGGATAAAATAACCGTAATACCCTCAAAGGGTAAAACAACTGTTTTGCCCTTCGAGGGTAAATGATTGATTTGTCTGTGAAGTAAATGACTGATGTAACTGTGATTGTAAGACTGATTTGTTGGTGTTTTGTATGACTGATTCTGAGCATGGCATTCTGCATACACGACATACTACATGGGGTTGGGATTCTGTTATGGAGGAAGTACTGTACTGGTGGCTCTACCACAATCACTGTTACTGGCACCTATGCTGCGATACTGTCACTGACAGCTTTGCTGCAATATTGGTGTGTGGGCTAGGTGGGTCAACTTTGTCCCCACAAGGTGTGTTGGGTTGGTACAGGTGGCGTGCTGGTTGGATTGGGGTGGGTAACATACTTGCACCATACTGATATTGTATCGGGCTTAGGCCCACATTGTTCTTGTATTGGGCTAAGGCCCACATTATTTCTATATTGGGCTAAAGCCCACATTATTCTATTCTGCTACTAATCTGGGATAGGCCCAACTATTACTGATATTGAGAATGGGCTAGCCCCAAATGATTCTGTTATGGGCTGTGACCCAAGTGATATTGTAGTGGGTTTTGGCCCACGTATGCTCTGAATTGGACTGTACCCTTACTGTTAAAAGGGCCTTGGCCTTGACTATTTCTATTTTCTTTTTCTATTTTTGTATACTGACTGTTACTTTAGTAAGAGGATTACACACTGAGTTTTCATAAACTCACCCCGTTTATTAACTGTGCAGGTAATCCCCAGCATTAGGAAGATTGATGCTGTGAGGGACTCAGAGATGGCCACACAACTACTATTGTTTCCGATTTTCTTTTAAGTTACCTACTTATAAGTACTTATATTTTGAATTGGGATTGACGGTTTATTACGTTTCCAATCTATCTAAAAGTAGATCGTGGTTTTCCAAGTTAATAACTATTTTCAAAACACTACACTTTCACAACTTAATCTTGAAACATCACGTTTTCGTAAATCGGTTACTTTTAAACTTAGCTTCCACAACTTTAAAGAAATTTTGGTAATAAACTAACGTAACTAGGATTTTACTCAAGTTTTAAATTAAGAAGGGTTTTTAATGAAAACATGGTTTTTGAAAGACATTTCAATGTGGCATGCCAGATTCGGGCCTAACTTCTAGGCCGGGTTTGGGGTGTTACATGGTTTTTCATTACTTTTATTTTTGGTATGTATATATGTACAGAGTGAGCCTAAGTGCAAGTCGTTAACTTGAGCATCACTAAATGATCTTGATGTTTACTTGGAAAATATTTAGATAATGACTTGCTATGGATTATGAATGATGGAAGATTTTTTTGATATAAACTTGTAGTATATGTATGACTAAAAGGTCTATTTGAATTGTTGTGATTTGAGGTGCCTATGATAGGCATATTGGTTAGAATTTAAGTTGTGTGAATTGGCATGTTTTGGTTGATGAATTATATTGCTGTATAAGTGTGTATACTTGTGGTACCAATGAGGGTACATTGGTTAGGCATCTAAGATGGTTTAATTAGCATGATTTGAGCTTGTTTAATGTCATTTTGAAAAGGTCTAATAACTAGTAAATGGATTACTTATTGTCCAAGAAATCTTGAACTGGTAAACTTGACATTTAAGGTTCATTTAGGTGCACACGGCTTGGGACACACCCGTGCCACTTGGCCGTGTACTACACACGGCCTGTGACATGATCGTGTGGCCCAACTCAGTGTGTTATACGGGCAAGAACACGGGCTGAGACATAACCGTATGTCCCAATTTTGAAAGTTACACGGCCTGGGGAATTCCACCTGGCCTAGTCACACGGTCGTGTGTCCCTTATTTTTGAAATTTTTCATATTTTCTTTAAACTTTCTGATTTGTTTCAAATTAGTCCCTAAGGGTTTTAAGATTAATTATTTAGTCCCTAAAGCTCAATTTAAGCCTTGTAGATATAAGATATTATTGTAATTCAATTACTTTATGGTATTTGAGAAATTATAAGTGAAATGATCATGATTTACTTGTTTATTTTAATTAACTTGTTATAGTATTCTTGTAACCCTACTTTGGTGACGGATACGAGTTAGGGGTGTTACAAGATTTCCTAAAAGAAAGAAGAATTCTTTTGTGATCAAATGGTAATTGGACTGACCCTTGTGGTAGGTATTATCATACAATAAGTCAAGAAATTCTATCTTCAAAAGAGGACAACTAGTCAAAGCATGCTACTCTGTGAGATTGCCCCAGGATGTCTCATTTGTGGTGCATGATGCGATAGGTGTTAAGTTGATGGTTATACACTTAAGATCTTCTAGTTAAGTAACTCCTCACGGAGCTCTACTTAAGTTAGAATAATCACCAAACGTTACACGATTATTAGTACGTGTGAATGCCTAAGGAATTAGGTCCATGTACTAATTGGATAGAAATCCATGTTCTTACTAGTTGATCATGATCACCCCACAATGATTTGATTCAATAGGTGTAGGAATTATCGTTGCAATGACTTACAATTGTTTTTCAAGGTTTAATGTAAGACGCTTTCAAAAATTTGCTTAATACAAAGATATTAATATATGAATGTTTTATTTTCAGTTCGAAAATGACACAAACTCCTTTATTAAACATACTCACTAAAAACAAACTGAACAAAAACAACTATAATGAATGGAAAAGGAAATTGATAATTGCTTTGAGAAACTTAAAACAATTCTTGATACTATGTACCCTCTGGCCACTCAAGCTGAGGCCAGAAAATGTGGGAAGAGTCTGATGAGATAGCTCATTGCTATATGGTGCCAAGCATGACCAACACTCTGTATAAGCAACTGGAGAGCTATAAGACTGCTAAAGTGATTCTAGATAAGCTAGAAGACATGTTTAGAGGCCAAGCTATGTTGGCTCAATAGTCTGCTATAACTAGCTTAATGAATGCCCAACAAAAAGCTCGACACTTAGGCCAAAGACCATATGGTCACTCTTATGGGCTACTTTGCAAAGGCCACGGACAATGAGACCAATTTGGATGAAAACACCCAAATAGAGATGGTGCTCAAGTGCTTATCCAAGGATTTTACTAGTTGTCAAGCCGTTTATAACCTTGGGAACAAGAATCTGACGCTTACACAACTCATGAAGGAACAACGGTCAAAGAATATGACTTCTGTAGTATGTAGTGTCATTCACAACATTGGACTTCATAGCCCAAAACATGGGAAAATGATATCCTCTTATTTGCATTACATGGTTAATGAAAAGTAAACATGGCCATGGGTCGTCTGTGTTTGTGATGACTTGATCAGTATTTGATAGTGATTGACTTTTCATGAAAGAAGATACATTGGTTAGCATAAGCTAATGTCAGATCCCAAAAATTAGGGGTTAGTAAAATTGGGTTAGTGAATCGAGATAGAGTGGTCATGCCCATATTTTTGAGATTTTTGATGTTTTTTGTTGTTTTTTTAAAAGAATGAGTTACTGTTTTGTTGGTTAAGTGTTAGTGAAACTATCATTGAAACCCAAGTTTAAATTCATTCCCTCGTACCATTTTTATTTTTTTGCAAATTTTGACTCAAACCTGTAACATCCTAAATTTTTGGTTTAGATCTAGTAAAATCATTTCAACGATGAGCTATTGGCTTAGTGGTTAAGAGAAAATAATGAAGCAATGCAAATAAATCAAGGTCCCGAGTTTGAATCCTTTCCCTTGCAAAATAGCTTAATTTTTGCTAATAGTTATCCTTCTCCTTGTTTTGTGCCGCCTAAGCCTTGAACCCTAGGTATAAATACAAATTTTTCTTGTATTTTGCAGCCTTGAAGTCAAGTTTTCCTGACCCTAGTCGTTCAGCCTCTTCCTCTCCTCTTTTCTCTTCAATTTTCTTTCTTTCATCCTTTGTGTGTCGCCGCCTAACCCACCAAGATTCACCATCAATTTTTCTTCTTTTTGTAACAAGTTCTTTCACCATTCACCCCTTCTTCTTGCTTCCATTTTTCCTTATTTTTCCAGCCATAAATTTGAAATCTTTTACCTCCAAGAATGATCCCCATCGTTGCCCAAGAATTGCCATAGCCGCCCCTCTCTTTTAGCTTGTGTAAGTGCCTCTTTTCTTTAAATTTCTTGATGAATCATTCAAGGGAATACCCAATTTTCCAGATTTGGAATTGGGGGAAATTTTAATGATTTTATGATTATTTTCCAACCTTTAAAAGTGTTTTCAATTGGCTTTTTAAAACAGCCTCGATCTGCCACCATTAGTGGTGGTATGCCGCGCCTAGAGGCACCAAAAAGGGGCTGCCATTTTCTTTAATTTTCTCCATATTTTTCCAAAAAAAAATTTGGTCCCAAGAACCCTTCCTTATCAGCGTTTAATCATATTTTCCTTGTAACACACCAAACCCAGCCTAGACGTTATGGTCAAATTTGGCGATGCCACATGGAAAGGGATTTAAAGACAAGATTGTCGAGTTTAAAAACTGTTACAATAAGTTAACTTTTATTTAATTCAGAAAAACTAGTTAATTTGCTTTAAAACTTGTCTCTTAGCGGAAGCTTTTGTAACCTATTAATTTAGGGAAAATCGTTTCTATTTACGAAAAACCTTAGTTTTTAGAAAAAAAATCGTGTTTTGAGGAGTTGCAATTTTAAAATAAATCCATAAAAAATAGTATAAAGTCCCAAATTTAAAGCCAACCAGTCCATAGTCCAGAAGATACATCAAAAACCCCAAATAAGTAATAAATTCTAGGCATTAACGGAAAACAGTCTAAAATTTACGTGTGGCCACCGTCGAGTCCTCCTCTACACCAACCCGTCAAGTTTGGGGATTTCCTGTACAGATTAAATAGAGAAAGGGTGAGTTTTCACAAACTTAGTGTGTAATCCCCACAGAAAACATGCATACAGATAATCAACAGAATTTAGTTAGATACAGTCTGGGGCCCGTGCCCATCACAAAATCAGTTTGGGCCTTAGTCCATTCAGATACAGTCTCAGAAATACATTAGGGCCTTGCCCAGATCAGATACAGAATGCAGATACAGTAAATCAGAATCCTACCCACCAGCCTCTACACACCATCTCCGTCCAACCCTACACACCATGTGGGGATTAAATCAACCCACCGATCCCTACACACCATGCTGTACCGAAATGCGGCACATAATTAGAAGGTTGCAGTTGAGCTGCCAGATAACAAGCTTAATAGCCTTTCAGACACTTCCTTCAAATATAATCAACCCACCCCAATGCAATGCAACATACAAAACATGTCATGCCATTATGCAATTAATCGTACATACATTCAGATATCATAAGTCATGCTCGGTATAGAAATCAGACAGACATATCACACATATAGGGGTCGAAGTAAAGCTTACCAACCCTACAGTAGGTCCACAGTCGACTTGGGCGACCCATGCAACCTTACAGAACTTTTCAGAAAAATGGGCTCACACACCTATGTGGCCCGCTCGGCCCAAATTGGCCTTGGCCACATGATTCATTTTTAATATAACCCGTGCTAGTTAATTATTCATATATGTTTTCACTATTTACTTATATGTTCCTTTAAAACTGTCTACTTGAGTTACTGTTGCTAAATTATTTATATCTTGAGCTATAGAATTCTGAATTAAGATTCGCTTGATGTATTTGAAACTAGACTCAAATGCCTTTCTACCATAAAATTTTCAAAATTTTTGGTTCAGCCAATAAGTACAGTAAAATCTTCAAACATACCCCTGTTCTGCTGTCTGATAGCTTCGTCCCTTCTGACAGCCAATAAGAATAGGCGGCATAATTTTTTGGAAAAGAGAGTCAAAATTTGGCTATAGGAATAAAATAAAATAAAATCCTAATAACCCCCAAAATCCCTTAATCTTCTCCCCTACTTCCCACTACACATCCACTACTTAAAATCCCCCTGTTACACAACTCTATCCCAAAATCTGGGCAAAAAAAAATACCCTTGCGTGCATAGGGATTCAAACACAAGACCTCAACCATAATAACACACCATTTAACCACCAAACCAATAGACCCATTCTGATGTAATTTACCCAATAATCAAATAAAATTCTACTGAATAAGAGTAAGGCTTAATTCATTCAAAATACCAAAATTTGCCCAAGTGAAGGCTCGAACTTGGGACGTCCGAAATACTCCCAGAACACATAACCACTAAAGCTGATAGATATTTGTGTCATATTTTCACAATGACGAAAATAGAAATTTTGGGGCATTACATTTCTTAGGGAAATTCAATCTTGATCATTCGACGATTCATAACTGACAATTAAGGAAGCGTAAGTGTGGTAGCTTGTCAGCTAGTGCATAGTTTAAACTTCATTGTTGGGGAAATTGATAATTTATTAGATTAAAGAATTTTATGATTATATAGCTAATTTTTTTAAGTATTTAATGGTGTTAGGTTCCAACCCAAACTCCCCAAATCAATAGTGAGGTTGTTAGACGTTCACACGTACACTTTGCATCAAACCAATGTAAGAGACCTAGTTAGTTTGGATCTGAAAAATTGTTATAAATATGTTGTTTGATTTGAACCCATAAAGAGGGTGTTTTAGGACTAATTAAAAGGTGTATTAATTTGATAAAATATTTATTTTTAATTTAGGCTCGATTAAGGTCTTAAGGAGAAACTGCGGGTTTCATTAGTGTGCTACAATAGTGCAGAAAAATGGTGTGGGTCCTAATCTGTTAAACTTGAATGCTTTAATAATATTTTCTATGATCTAAATGTGGATTAAGGTTTCTGTTCGGGCTTAGTTAATTGACTAAATGAATTTGTTAAAGTGGCTAAATCAGGTATGCTATTAGCCTTGACTGAATGGCATGTTTGCAAGATTGTTTGGTTGACTGAATAGTTAATTATTTGATATTGATATGAAAGATTTGTTGATATGATGTGTGATTGATTGTATGTATAGCATGTTTTATTTTGGAAATAGATATTGAATGCCCAAAATCTTGTTAGGTAAAATGCCATGAAAAGTATTGAATGGAAAAACTGTTGTACATGACTAGAAATATTTTCCCATAGTGTTAATTATTGATGATAAGATTAAATGTCACTATATTGATGGTGAAACTGAACGATTGATATGTGAATGTTATAATGATGGCATGTAATCTATGCTACTGAAAGAATACGAATGAAACATGCATTTGATTGAAATATTGTATGACATATCGCATGTGTATGGGGTGGGATATTATGGTTGACAGGGGAGTTGTAGAGTTCTAGCAGCATATTAAGTTGGCATTTATATGTAGTTAGTGCAGTGCACCAAGAGTATAGTGGAGATTTGTGATTTTATCGCATTATATCTTTTATGGTAGAATATCTGCATTATGTTTATATGGTGGTTTAACCACATCAAGCTTTGCTCTCACTGTTTGGAGTTTGGCAGACGAGTTTTGGGGAACTCGTGGTGTGTAGCGAATGGTGGGGGTAGGAATTCATTCTTGCATCATGACATGTCCATAACTTATTTTATTATTGATATGGTTGCTATAAATATGTTACCTAGATGTTTTGTGTGATTGATCTTAAACGATTGTTGAATGTGCATATTAATTAGACTCACATTGAGCTAGTTAGCTCACCTTATTACTTCAAACCTCTCAGGTAATGAACGAGATTAGGATTGAACATGGGATGCAGACGTACAACGGACTTCAAACTTCGATTTTATTATATTATATTACATTATATTTAAAGTTCCTTAAATTTATTTGTTTTTTGGACTGTAAAACTATTTGAACTGTGCTTTAGGTTATTTTTATTTCTGAGGGATTTTCATGCATGCATAATTTCATACTTTAAGTTGATATATAGGATTATTCTAAAATTGGACTGAGCATATTACTTGGCTTAATAAATAATTGGATTTTAATTTTTTTCCACTACAACTAAACCTAATAGGGTTTTTCCAAAAGTAATGTCAAGCAATGTGTTGTCTTAAAATCACATCAATGTTATTAACTTGAATTAATAAAAGTTAACTTATTAAATGAATTTTTTCCAAAATAACAAAGGTAGTCACGATTTTATTTAAAAGAGAGTGCATTTGAGGTTTTCATCCAATGATATGGTAGATTTGTAGTTTAGGTGTCCTATGTGACTTTCACAATTCGGCCATAACATTTAAGCCGGGTTTGGGAGGTGACATATAAAATAGGATCACATTGGGAGAACAAATATTATCCCAAACAGATCAAAGATATCCTATGAGGGTAACACACTTATGACAAGGTCATTGGACGAGTACTGGTAGTTGCTTTTATAATGGTATGTCATTGGGGAGAGCTCAGTCACAATACTATAGTGGAATGACTTCGTGAATAAATTATTTTATAATTAATAGGCAAAAAGCCACAATTTAATTATAAATCATTTGAGCATCAACTACATATGTCCAATCACTCCATCTGCTAGCTCGTTCAAACCAGAAAAAAAATTACAAGTTTGAATAGAAATGAATAGAATGAATAGGAAAAGAGAAATGGAAAACATTCAGGAATGATTATGGTTTTCTCAAAAATGGAAAAATAGAATCATTTGGAAATGAATGTAGGTCTCTAAAAAGGAATTGGAAATGGTCCATTTGCAATTCTATATGGATTACTTAAAAATGATTGGAAGAATAAGTTTCTACTTTTGAGCTATTTTGAAGCCCAAAAATGCAAAAAAAAACCATTCGGTTACATTGAACATGTTAAGTTACGAAATATTGAACATATTTTTTCAACAATTTACCAGGGCTAAAATTGTTAAAAATTTTATCTGGAGTAAAATCATCAAAATTTTACTAGGGGTAAAATGGGGATGAGAAAATTATTTAATATAAAATATTAAAGTTTATTTTGGGAAATAGAAACGCCGAATTAGGTTGGATCACATTACAAAGTACTGGGTCAAAAATCAAAAAGCCTAAAAAGTACTCGCAATTAGACCCGATGAATGAGAGGCCCAAATCCCCATCATAATACATATGAGGGGAAACACACCCTATTTGCCCCACTCTCTCTCCTAGTTAGACTAGGAAGTTATTTTTCTATTTTAAATAAACCTCTACAATTCAACAAGGGTTCTACCATCTCTCCCTATAAGTAGATTGCATCGGTAAAACTATTCACATAACTTGGAGAGATTGTTACTCTGCAAAAAAATAGAGAGAATTTATTCTCAACTATTAAATATATTTTTTCAGAATAACAATTCTATCGGTTTCTATTAAAGAAGAGAGAATTTTCATTTTCAACCCAAAAAGAGAAGAAAACATTATCTAGTTCTTTCTTTTGATTCAATTGTTTTGAGCCCACACTCGACATAGTTCATGGTATGAGAATAGCAGAGAAGATCGTTTGGTTGAAAGCTGGAAAACATCAAGGATTCGCTTATTCGAAAACACAAGTACGATTTCGGTCTAAGTTTTATTGCTATAAATATCACAAAATGGGTCTATTTTCAAAATTTTAATTTTTGACTTTGCAAGAATATCGTTTTCAAACCGAATTTTTTTCAACAGTTGTTGGGGATTAAATTGATTACTGCGTAACATTTCTCCCTAGTTAATCCCTCACTATGGGCATCACAGACATATTTGAACCCTTCTATTTTGTCATCAATCTTTATGATTAACTCATTTCACTTAACATCGATAGTCGATTTAGAAGTGGCCAGAAAAGGCTTTCCCAATAGAATGAGGATTTCTCGTTCTTCATCAAAGTCAAGGACTACAAAGTCGACAGGAATTATGAATCCACGTACCTTGACCAATACATCCTCGAGTACACCATTTTTAAGATGCTTAAGTCTGAGTTTTCTATATATCGACAAGGGCATCAATGTAAAAGCCCGAATTTGGGGCTGGTCGGAATAGTGGTTTCGGGACCACAAATTCGACGAGAAAAAAATTATTTTCATTATATTTTTATTGTCTATGATTTCACAAAATGATTTCGTGAAAATTTTGTTGGAAAATTTTGACGTTTGGGCACTCAATTTAGTCAAAAGGACTAAATTGTAAAACGTGCAAAAGTTGAGTTCTATATGTTAGAGGTGTCCAATTGTTATGAAATTTTCAATTGGAGGTCTTTATATGGTAATTAAACCATTGGTTAAGTTGGTGGACAAAAATGTGTATGGTTAGGCATGTTTCCAAAGTTTTTCATTAAAGGCATTTTGGTCATTTAGTTATTAAAATGAATTAAAAACAAAATTAAAAGCCAATTTTTGTCCATCTTCAACCACTAGGCTGAAAATTGCATGGAGAAACCATGGCTAGGGTTTTCCAAGATTCCAAGCTCGATTGTAAGTCCGTTCTATCCCCATTTTTAATGATTTTTACGTTTTTGAAATCCTCGAACAAGATTTAACTATTTTTACCATTGTTTTGAACTAGGGTTTGTGTTTAAAAATTTACCCATGAATGATATGCATTTATTTTGATGTTTTATGGAAGAATATGAATGTTTGGAGTGTGATAAGCGATTTGTACTAAGTAATTTTCGATGAAAATGCCTAAAAGGATTAATTTGTAAAACTCATAAAATATGTCACAAGTGTGTGAATAAGTGAGTATTGTGGACTGCTATAGTTGTGAAAATGGTTCAGCTAGGCCTAAAATGCAAGGAAATTGAATAAAAATTATTTTACAAGCCTAGGGGTAAAAATGTAATTTTTCCAAAGTATGAAATTGAATCTGAATGAGTCTATTTTCACATAAAAGAAACAGAGCAAGCAAAAGAGTTATATATTTTGAGAAATTTGAATTTTAGTTAGACAGATTCAGAATGAGTTCGAATCCCTTGTTCTGAATTTGGAAAATTGTCAAAAATTGTACAAAAGGAATTATGGGATAAAGTTTATATGTTTAGAATACTTAGTGAATCTATTTTCAAGAGAAACAAACGGAAACAATATCCGAATTCTGTAAAATGAGATAATTAATTTTTAGTGAAGAGAGGTCAGAACTGTCGAGCAGTGAAACAGGGGAAACTTGAAAGAATAAACTGTACTGTTTGGCTAAACCAAAAATTCTAAAAATTTTATGGTAGGAAGATATGTGAATCTAGTTTCGAGGAAAATTTATGGATCTTAATTTGGAGTTCTGCAGCTCCGGGTAAAAATAATTTAGTGACTCTGACTCGAATAAACAGCTTTGAATATACATGTGAGTGAAAAGTTGAATTATAGTTAATGTTCTTTAAGTGTGTTATACACATTAAGGATGTGGAATGGAGAGGAGGAGGAGGAAAATTGGAAGAACATATGAATGATTTGTAATATCCTAATTTTGGGTCTAGTCGAAACAGTGATTTCAAGACCACAAATCTGATAAGAAAAAAATTTATTTTATTATATTTTAATGGTCTACGATTTCACAAAATGATTTCGTGAAAATTTCGTTCAAAAATTTTGACGTTTGGGCATTCAATTTAGTCAAAAGGACTAAATTTTAAAAAGTGCAAAAGTTGAGTTCTACATGTTAGTGGTGTCCAATTGTTATGAAATTTTAAATTGGAGGTCCTTATATGTAATTAGACCATTGGTTAATTTGGTAGACAAAAATGGACATGGTTAGGCATGTTTCCAAAGTTTTTCATTAAGGGCATTTTGGTCATTTAGTTATTAAAATGAATTAAAAACAAAATTAAAAGCCAATTTTTGTCCATCTTCAACCCCATGGCCGAATTTCACAAGGGGAAACCATGGATAGGGTTTTTCAAGCTTCCAAGCTCGATTGTAAGTCTATTCTAGCCCCGATTTTAATGTGCTTTACGTTTTTGGAATCCTGGTAGCTTAATTTAGCTTATTCTAGCAATAATTTAACCTAGGGTTCATATTTGGAAAAATACCCATAGGTGAAATATGTTTATTTTGATGTTTTATGGTAGAGTATGAAGCTAGAAATTATGTTAAACAACTTTTGCTAGTCGATTTTAAGTGAAAACGAGTATATTGACATAATCGGCAAAAATACCTAATGTTCATAAGTAAGTGTTAGAGTAAGAATTTGATGTTGTCATAGAAGGGAAAAATGTTCAGAATGTTATAAAACATAAGAATAAGAGATGAAGTTTAATTTCCAAGCTTTGGGGAAAAAGTGTAATTATGTAAAAGTTTAGGGGCAAAATCATAATTTTTCAAAGTTAGAGTCGAGGAATGTTTTGATGAATGTGGGTATTAAATAAGCTAAATTTGTAATTATAGATCACGAAGAACGAAATTCGGAGCTAGACTGGGGAAAGAAAAGATTGAGGACTAAAGTGTTAGATTTGATCACATTTTTGTACTGAGGTAAGTTTACGGTAAATAAATGTAATATTTTGATAATTATTAATAATGCTGTTATTTTTCAGCAATTATGTATTTATTTCATGAAAATATCTAATGTTAACTCAAGTATGAAATGACAGAGAATCAGTGTTAAAAGGCCCCGTTGAAACATGAGGAATGTATCGGATACAAATGTCATGACATTAAGAGGATGAGATCCCATGTAAGACCATGTCTGGGACATGGCATTGGCATCATTGAGATTATGAAAGGCCCCATGTAAGACCATGTCTGGGACATGGCGTTGGCACCGAGATGAGAGGTCCCCCGTAAGACCATGTCTGGGACATGGCATGGGCACCTATATGAGAACTCCCATGTAAGACCATATCTGGGATATGGCATTGGCAGTACAAGAAACATCCCATGTAAGACTATATCTGGGACATAGCTTTGGCATGTTATATTCAGACAGGAGACCCGAGTATCCTTAGTATTCCAAGTGATTCAACGGGCTAGTAAATAGACGATGTTACATGAAAGTTCAGGTAAAAGCCTAATAGACAAGTTCAGCTGAGTTAATAAGATTAAGAGTATCTCAGTTATCAGTTGAGAAAAGAAATTTCAACAACGAATGAGTAAGTTAAGCAAGCAAGTAAGTAAACGAGTAAGAGAGTAAGTAAAGAAGAAAGTAAAGATCTTAATGCTTAATGAAAATTTATGAATATAATTGTTTATGATAAATGTTGTTATTTATTTACTTATAAACTTACTAAGCTTTATGCTTACTTCTTTTATTTCTTTTTCTTTCATATAGTATTATCAAGCATAGTCGGGATCTTGAAGACGTCTGAGAGCATTCACACTATAAACCACCACAACTCGGTATTTTAAGACGATAAATGTTTTGAGCTATGGCATGTATAGGGACTTGGTCATTTCGATTGTATATTCTTAAGATATGACCAAAAGATGATATGTAAATATTTGATGAGGAATAGTTATTAAAATGACTAAGTATGAAGGTGTTTGTTGTTATAAATGTCTAGGTGCTAAATTATGCATAGAAATCATGAAAAAGTAAAAATTGGTAGTAAATCAGTTTTGAGACAGCAGTAGTGATGTGAATTTGAAAAATCACCAAGGATAGTAGAAAATTAATTAGAGGAAGTATGAGATATGGAATTAAAGCTTATTGAGTCTATTTTCGTAGAAAAATAACGTGTAGACAAAGGAATTATGTATTCTGAGATATTTGCATTTTAGTTAGACAAGGTCAAAGTGGTTTTCGGAATCCCCTATTCTGACTTTGGAAAATAATTAAAAATTGTAAAAAAATATTTATGGGTTTTAATTTATATTTATAGATTCCTTATTGAGTCTATTTTCTTTAGAAACAAGTAAGAACACTATATGAAGTTTGTACAATGAGATAATTGAATTTAAGTGACAAGAGGTCAGGACAGTCGATCAGTGAAATAGGGGAGAGTTTAACTAATAAACTATACTAATTGGCCAAACCAAAAATTCTGAAAAATTTATGATAAAAATTTATATGAGTCTAGTTTCAGGAAAAATTTACAGATCTAAATTTTAAGTTTTGTACCTCAAGTTATAGTTAATTTAGTACCTGTTGCGCAGGTGCACAGCCTCATTATAAACAGTGAAATAACTTTTAAAAGTAAATTTTTATACCCCGAACTTTTAAGTTAAGTCAAGTAACGCCTCATGCTCGACTTCGGCAATGGTCTCGGGTAAGGGTTGTTTCATGATTTGTGTATAATTGGCCATATGCTCGATTATCGATAAACGATCGAAAAGAAATGATGTTTATAATTGTGCATTATTAGTTATAGTTAAAGTTCATGTGAGAAAATAAAGTTTCATAGTATGTGTATGTGGTATACTTGGTATATGATTTGGTATGTAGCAATGTCAGAAATGATTTATGAATTAACTCATGTTGATAATTTTGATATAGAAATAAATGTGGTGCTTATTCATGCTTATAATGCTTATACTATATGTTCACTTGGCTAGCATGTTTGGTGTGTATGCTTAGGCTTTGGCCAAGTTGTGGCTGGATTACGCCACATTAAATTTATAAAATTATGCATTGAGATGGTAAATGTCTAGATGGAAATATGCTTGTGATCATAAAAGGGTGGTAAGGTTTAAAGTTTGTAATCTTTATTAAAATGGTTTATCATGTGGTTAGTCTTCAAAAAGACTAGCTTGCGACTATGGTTGAGTGTAATGTTTATATCTTGTGTGATATGCATAGGAAACAGGAGTGGAAAGGAAATGAAATACTAGGTTCATGCTTGAAGTGTAAAATGATGCAAAAAGGGGACGTTAAGTTAAACGATAAATATGTATTAGTATTCAACTTAATGAAATTGAATTGTACGTGAATTAAATGGAAATTGCAAATGATATGATTTGAATTAAATAAATTATTGTGGTATTGAAATGTATATTGGATTGAGAAATTGAATTGAATCGTGAACATGAGAATCGTGAATTAAATGAAATGGAAATGAAGTATTGAATTGCATGAGTATGTATTGGGTCTCAGAAGCACTATTTGTTACAAATATAGTATTTTGAAGTTATAACGTTAAGATTTATAAAAGCATGTTAAAATTTTGAAGAGTTTAAATTTGAATGAAATTTTATAACTCGGTTTAACATGTTTATAAGTGTATGTGTTCTGGTAATGCCTCGTACCCTATTCCGACGTCGAATACGGGTAAGGGGTGGTACAATGTGACATCGCCAGATTCGGTTATAACATTTAGACCGGATTTGGGGTGCCACATTTAGTGATATCAGAGCTACGGTTTAGTCGATTCTCAGACCGAACGTAGCATATGTGAGTCCAGCTATACATGCCATGTTATGACTCGTGATGGTGTGATATCTCTGGGCTCTAACAAAATTGTTTTGTTAAGACATAGATGATTTTCAACCGAGCTATTTTCGATAATGCTGAAAATGATATTGACATAAATGAAATATGCTCAGGTTATGTTGGAATTTGGAAAGGTAAGAATAAAAATTCATGATATGTATGTTTTCATGTATAAAAAGAGATGATCATAAGTTGAAAAAAAAACGAAATGAAAGTTTATGTTGTGATAAGCTTATTCAAGTATGTTGGTGATTATATGATGCTATGTGCTCAACATATTTGATTAAGTGAATATGGTAAGCGAATTTACTTAAATAGATGGAATGTGTGTTTATGTACATCTGCTTGAATAAGTGAAATCAGTACGTTCATATGATAGAATCTTATATTTAATTTTTAAATTAGAGGTAATATGATGTTTTTTTTTATATCTTTATTATTGAACCATGAATATTATAATAGTATGAAAACTGAATTAGAAGATTAAATTGAGCAGAATGCAGGAATGAGTACTTTCGTTCAGTGATATGTGATGAATTGACGAAAAAGACCATGGTTGGACCATGGCAACATGTGATATGTGATTTTCGTATAAGACCATATCCGGGATATGGCATCGGTGTGATATGTGCTATTGTGTAAGACCATAGCTGGGTTATGGCATCAATATGTAAATATGTGTAAGACCATAGTTGGACTATGGCATAGAGAAAACAAAGTACTCAATTCTGTAAGAAGTTCTCTAATTGAATACATGTCGGTAAGTAAAATGGAAGCTAAGTATTGGAATTTAATTAGATATTAATATTGAGCTCGAGTAAGTAAATTCATTGTGTGAAATTGTGGGTGACAGAAAATATTCATAATAAATAGATGTTTTAATTTGCTTGGAATGAACTACGTGGTTATGATGGTATTACATTGATGATGAATGCAAAGTCATATATATATGTATCTATGAGAGCAAGTTAGAAGCTTTATGACCTCACCATCACCCCCTTATCAGTATTGTTTTATGACTAAAATTATCTTTATGAGACAGATATGTTTTTCAACTGAGTTAATTCTGATAGTATAGAAGTAAACACTTAAATGTTTGAGTGAAAATGTATTGATTATGAGTTGAAACTCATAAAGGTACGGATCAAAGAGTATAAAATTTTGTTATTGATAAATGTTATAACTATATGAGCACATGAGTTATGATATTTGGATTATGATGCTATATAGAAAATTCGATTGTGAATTAGTGATTTGAGTTGGCATATGAATTATGTGTTGAGAACAAAAGTGATTAAAAGCAAATGTTTATTAAATGCTTTGAGAATGTGAAATTAGTAATGAATTGGCTATTTGTGATAGTATGTGTTATGCACATTTATGTGTAAGATAAATTTAAGGCTTTACTACACTCACCCCCATATCAGTAAAATGTTACAATGAAATTACTAAGATTTTGGTTGAATAAGCTTACGAGTGTAGTGTTACAGAAGTTTGTGTACGGAAGATTAATAATGTGGTCGGAAAAGTGAATGAATTAGCAAATGAAGACAATATAAAAAGAGAGATATTGGATAGTTCTAAAAACTAATCAGATTATGAAAAGTTACTATCACAAAAGAAGTTAAATCCGATTAAATGATTTATTCAGGCATGTCATTTAAAGAAATCATTAACCGGAAGTTTTTCTGGATCGATTTCTGTTAGTAAAGAGATAATGTGAAAATTCTGATGACAGAATTAGACAATTGAGTAATGTTTGTATTGTATTAATAGTTGAGTACAGTAGCTATAATGGGGTAATTACTATGATTCCTTTTAGACATTCTGTGTGTACAATTATCCTCAGAGGTATATGTGACTGTTTAGTTTCAAAAAGAATTCTTATCGTATGAGAACATTAGCTAAACATATTAATAGATGAAAGAATTATTGGTTTGTTTGGGTTATGTTCAAAATTGCCATGTCTTTTTCTGGTATTTATTCCCTTGTGTGAATATGAAAATCGACGGTAAAGTCTGAGTGAGGCTAATATTTTGTTTCTACTGGTTTATTGTTCTATTGAATATACGTGAAGATTATATTGCTTCTGTTACTTTTCATTCCATTAATTTTGAGTGACATTGATCTTTCTAAACATTTTTTTATCATCGGAATGGATATCATTCTATATGGATTGTAATTTTTCGATACTTTGTGTAGCTTTAGATGCTGAAATATCGCTATCCTGATTTTCTTATGAATCTATGTGATTATCTATAAAAGTTATGAAAGTCCAAAATTATGTGTGAATTTGAAATGTACTGTGTGGAAGAAAATCATTAATCTACTATCTGGTAAGATTTTCGAGGATGAAAATCCCTAAAGGGGGGAAGTTGTAACAGCCCAAATTTGGGGCTAGTCGTAATAGTGGTTTCGGGACCACAAATTTGACGAGAAAAAAATTTTATTTTCATTATATTTTTATGGTCTAAGATTTCAAAAAATGATTTCATAAAAATTTCGTTCGAAAATTTTGACGTTTGGCCACTCAATTTAGTCAAAAGGACTAAATTGGAAAAAGTGCAAAAGTTGAGTTCTATATGTTAGAGGTGTCCAATTGTTATGAAATTTTAAATTGGAGGTCTTTATATGGTAATTATACCATTTGTTAAGTTGGTGGAGAAAAATGGGTATGGTTAGGCATGTTTCCGAAGTTTTTCATGAAGGGCATTTTGGTCATTTAGTTATTAAAATGAATTAAAAACAAAATTAAAAGCCAATTTTTGTCCATATTCAACCCCTAGGCCGAAAATTTTATGGAGAAACCATGACTAGGTGTTTTTAAGCTTCCAAGCTCGATTGTAAGTCCATTCTATCCCCATTTTTAATTATTTTTACGTTTTTGAAATCCTCGTAACAAGATTTACCTATTTTTACCATTGTTTTGAACTAGGGTTTGTGTTTAAAAATTTACCCATGAATGACATGCATGTATTTTGATGTTTTATGGAAGAATATGAATGTTTGGAGTGTGATAAACGATTTGTACTAAGTAATTTTCGATGAAAATGCCTAAAAGCATTAATTTGTAAAAGTTATAAAATATGTCACAAGTGTGTGAATAAGTGTATTGTGGACTGCTATAGTTGTAAAAATGGTTCAGCTAGGCCTAAAATGCAAGGAAATTGAATAAAAAATATTTTACGAGCCAAAGGGCAAAATCATAATTTTGTGAAACTTTAGGGAAAAAGTGTAATTTTTCCAAAGTATGATTTTTGGACTGGAATGAATAGTGTGAATGTTATATCAGTTAAATGTATTGTTATAAATCAAGAAAGACGAGAAATTGAAATTGATCGATAAAAAGAAAAGTGAGAAAAAGTAAAAATTCCCTAATGAACCTTTGGAATAAAAAGGGGTACGAGTGAAGTGACTGAAATGATCACATGTGTGGCACGGATTGTGTGTAGGCCTCTACGTAAAAGTGAAAGTGATGGTCACGTGTGTAGTACTATGTGCAGGCTACTACGTGTACCGAAGTGATAGGCCATGTGTAGTACTATGTGCAGGCTACTATGCGTACCAGATAGTTTCGATCACGTGTGTAGTACTATGTGCAGGCTACTATGTGAACCGAACATCATTAATTAGTAAGGTGGTTGCTGTGTGCTGATTCCACCGGACATCATTGATTAATAAGGTGGTTGCTATGTGCTGAATCCATCGAGTATCTGTTATTATTCCGAAGTGTTCATCGGGAAATTAACTAAGTGTAATTGAATAATGAATATAGGTGTGGAATTGAATTGAATATCGACTTAGAAATGGAAAAGTGAATTTTGAATTGAATTGTGATTAAAGGTGAAAAAGTGAAATTATGAAAGAGTACATTTAGCAATAAAACAGTTTAGATAGCAACAGTTGTGTGACTTTGAAAAATCACCAAAAATGGTGGAGATTGAATTAGAGGCTGAATAATATATGAAATTGAAGCTGAATGAGTCTATTTTCACATAAAAGAAACAGAGCAAGCAAAAGAGTTATATATTTTGAGATATTTTAACTTTAGTTAGACAGAGTTAGAATGAGTTCGGAATCCCCTGTTTTGAATTTAGAAAATTGTCAAAAATTTTTAAAAAAATAATTATAGGAAAATGTTTATATGTTTAGAATTCTTAGTGAATTTATTTTCAATAGAAACAAATAGAAACAATATCTAAATTCTGTACAATGAGATAATTAATTTTTAGTGAAGAGAGGTCAGAACTGTCAAGCAGTGAAACAGGGGAAACTTTAAAGAATAAACTGTACTATTTTGCTAAACCAAAAATTCTTAAAATTTTATGGTAGGAAGATATGTGAATCTAGTTTTGGGTAAAATTTACAGATCTTAATTTGGAGTTCTGCAGCTCTGGGTAAAAATAATTTAGTGACTCTGACTCGAATAGACAGCTTTGCATATACATGTGAGTGAATAGTGAAATTGTAGTTAATGTTGTTTAAGTGTGTTATACACATTAAGGATGTGGAATGGAGAGGAGGAGGAGGAAAATTGGAAGAACATATGAATTATTTGTGTATAATTGGTCATATGCTCGATTATAATCGATAAACGATTGAAAAGAAATGATGTTTATAATTGTGCATTATTAGTTATAGTTAAAGTTCATGTGAGAAAATAAAGTTTCATAGTATGTGTATGTGGTATACTTGGTATATGATTTGGTATGTAGCAATGTCAGAAATGGTTTATGAATTAACTCATGTTGATAAGTTTGATACATAAATAAATGTGATGCTTATCCATGCTTATAATGCTTATACTATATGTTTATTTGGCTAGCATGTTTGGTGTGTATGTTTAGGCTTTGGCCAAGTTGTGGTTGGATTACGCCACATTAAATTTATAAAATTATGCATTGAGATGGTAAATTTCTAGATGGAAATATGCTGGTGATCATAAAAGGGTGGTAAGGTTTAAAGTTTGTAATCTTTATTAAAATGGTTTATCATGTGGTTAGTCTTCAAAAAGACTAGCTTGCGACTATGGTTGAGTGTAATGTTTATATCTTGTGTGATATGCATAGGAAACGGGAGTGGAAAGTAAATGAAATACTAGGTTCATGCTTGAAGTGTAAAATGATGCAAAAAGGGGACATTAAGTTAAACGAAAAATATGTATTAGTATTGAAATTAATGAAATTGAATTGTACGTGAATTAAATAGAAATTGCAAATGATATAATTTGAATTAAATGAATTATTGTGGTATTGAAATGTATATTGGATTGAGAAATTGAATTGAATCGTGAACATGAGAATCGTGAATTAAATGAAACGGAAATGAAGTATTGAATTGTATGAGTATGTATTGGGTCTCAGAAGCCCTATTTGTTACAAATATAGTATTTTGAAGTTATAACGTTAAGATTTATAAAAGCATGTTAAAAATTTGAAGAGTTTAAATTTGAATGAAATTTTATAACTCTGTTTAACATGTTTATAACTGTATATGTTCTGGTAATGCCTCGTACCCTATTCCGACGTCGAATACAGGTAACGGGTGTTACAATGTGACATCGCCAGATTCGGTCATAACGTTTAGACTGGATTTGGGGTGTTTCAATCAAATTTATGCTAGCCCTCAAATCGGAAAAGCCTTTACAAAAGTGTCAGTCCCCTATCTTGATTGGAATCGTAAAGCTACCCCGATCTTTTAATTTTAGGGGTATCTTTGTAGCAATTAATGTGTTACACGAAGCATCAATGTCAATTTGGTTGTCCTTTGTAATTTTCCTATGTCGTTTCATGATTTCCTTTAAATATTTGGCATATTTTGGAATTTTATCGATAAGGTCTAGCAATGGAAAATTGACATTGAGAGATTTAAATAAATTCAGAAAAATTATAAAATCTACCTTGTAACACCCCTAATCTGTCTCCATCTCCAGATTAGGGTTATGGGAAGCTACAACAAATAACTAAACAAACATATGAAATTTCAATTTTAAAAAAATACATTTAAAATACAATCAACAATAATTTTATTCAATAAACCTGTCATTCAATCATAAACGAAGCTTAATTCGAGCCTACGAGACCTTATAAATGATTTAGAAACAATCAAGGATTAAATTGAATACGTAAAAACTGAAAACAAAGGTCACATGGTCGTGTGAAGAAGACGAGCCCGTGTGGCCTCAGACACAACCGAGTGACAAATCCACAAACCCATGTCCTTAGACAGTGTTTAAATTAAAATAGGGTCATACGACCGTGTTTCCAGGCCGTGTACAACTCAAAATAGGGTCACACGACCGTGTAAGATTCAAAATAGGGTCATATGGTCGTGTCGCCAGGCAGTGTAACACATTGAACCCGTGTGGAAAATCCTGCACCTAAAATCAATAAGATACACATCCATGTGTAGCACACGACCGTGTGATAGCCCGTGTCTCAAGTCGTGTGCAACCAAATGACTTTATTTTCAAGCTAAAACAACCACCATTACTTAGACACCAAGCCGTACCATTTCCAACCAAATTCAACTATTCAAAATCACATATAAACACATAAAACATACCAAAATCATACAACCTATGTGCCTAACCAATGTGCCCTCATTGGCACCACAATTTATGCATATACAACAAGTAATTTAACTAAAGATACAATTATCATATGTAACCGATACCATCATCAATATGGTTCCAAATGTCAATTACCAAAGTCACTCATTCATGCTACTTACCAAAGACAAATATGCTAATTTCCAACACCACAAATTACAAATAATAAATGACCATTTCACAAACCATTCAAAACTAAGATATCAAGACCAAAACATGCCTATCATTCCAATGGCACAAAACACATTTCAACAAAAAAGATTAACATGAAACACAAACTCTCATCATTTACAAGCATCCACTTATTTAAAATTTAAACTAAAACAACTAAAGCTACCGAATAAAGTCTGGATAGTGTGGGTTCTAAAGTTGATCCGTTAGACTAGTTCCTCAAAACATAACTACAAAAAACAAGAACAAAATGAGCAAGCTTAAGAAGATTAGTAATCCTATAGCTAAACTTCACATTAACTTACCTCAATTAGTAATTGAATACAAAAAAAAAAAAAAAAACTTAATTAACTTAACCTTGACAACCATTTATAGAATCATCAAACATTAGTGCTTAAACATTTCATCATATGCTTGATGTCTACAAGGGTTCAACTAAACCAATTCATACACATAATCATGTAAACTTTTCATCACATCAATACCATAATAAAATATGCTAATATGTTCATACTTGACACATCAATGTAATAAATATAATCCAATCTCATCAAATAGTTCTAGTCTTAGTCATACAATTTCATAGCTCGGTGAACTACTACAACAAGACTCGGATACTCGGGTTACCCAAAACACGCAAGAGAGCATCAAAATGCTAATAGAGGCAATGAAGTGCAATGCCATACAAGTGCACGTACAAACCTTATTGGCATGCCAATCATATCCTAATCATTTACTATGTTTGAACGAGCATTTTAACTGAATTCATTACATTAACAAATCGGAGGCACTTCCATAATGTTCGTAGACATACTATAAATTCATTAAGTTCATTTCCAAAATCATATAATTCATATTTTCCAACCATTTTACACTTTCAAATAAGTATACATTCATTTTATACTTAATTATAAACAATTATAATCAAAATTTCAATACCAAATTTTCATCCACATTTCAATTTAAACTAATACAAACTACATAGATTATAAACATATATACTTGTTCATCTATACTATGAACTTATCTAGATTATGCTTTTGGTCAACTCGTAGGGACTAATCCATAATTTTCCCTTTTTCCCGATTATCTTCCGTACGATTCAATTCTTGGTCTATATAATGATTAAATTCAATTTATTAAATTAAAAAAATTATCAACTCATTTATATATATGTGACCCTTAAGTTTTTTATTTTTACAAATTTCACTAAACTTTTACTTTTTATTCAATTTAGTCCTTAACATCAAAACTATTTAAATCTTTCACTTTTAACCCCTAATAATTACAACCAAATTTAATAACACTCCAAAACAGCATTTAAACATCCAATTTAGTCAAAATTAACATACTAAATTTTTACATAATTTCAAATTAGTCCCTAGGTTTAAAACTAACAGAAATTCCTTTACAAAATAGTCCTAAACAACAACCAAGATTATAAATCTTTCATCTAACATCAAGAAAAAATCAAATTCATCAATGGTAAATTCAAAAACCTTTAAAAATTTTACAATTTAGTCCTTGGGTTAGTTAGATTAAGCTACAATGATCTCAAAAATAAAATTTATGAAAAACGGGTGAAAACTCATTTGTATGCAAGAGAATTATTAAGGTCGAAGCCTCAAAGTCCTACAATGGTGTTTCTAATTTGATTTTTTAGTGGCCATTTCCATTAAGGAAGATGATAATATTTTCTTATCATTTTACTTAAGCTTTATTTATTAAATTAAAAGTTTACCCTTTAATAAAACATACATTTTAACTAAATTTTACCCTTAAGCCATCCATTTTAAATTATTGTGGTCTAAATACCAAATAAGAACTCCCTATTTCACTAATAAATCCATTTAATCATTATAATTTAATAGCGACTAGGTTTTACGTCTTTTACGATTTAGTCCTTTTTCTTTAATTAACTAATTAAATAATAAAATTTTCGAACTGAACCTTCACATACCAAAATAGTATCTTTAATATTTACAGGCTCGGTTAATAGAAATGAGGTCCCGATACCTCATTTTCTGAAACCACTTGACTTACGGGACAAACCATTGATACCTAGCTATTTATTCAACTAGTTAAAATATATCAAATCAAAATTCAATATAAAATTATAGTTGACTCATATGAATTATATAATAATTATGACGGATTTACTCATCGGATTTGTGGTCCTGAAACCACTATTGTCAACACCACTAAAAAATGGACTGTCATATACCTCGTCCTTTTTTTTACTTGTCCTCTAATCGTGCAGATGTACGAATTCATAGCCATGTCTTTTATGATTTTATGAGCTTGTTCGTACGTATGAGACATGACAGATCCGCCACATGCTCCATCAAGGCTAAATTTAATGTGTCTATCGATGCCATTATAAAATATTTATACCTGGAGTCATGCTTGCAGTATATGATTTGGGCACTTACTTATCATCTTAAAACTCTCCCATGCCTCGTACAGAGATTCACCTTCGAGTTGTTTTAATTTTGTGATCTTTCATCGGAGCTGAATGATTCGACTAATTGGGAAAATTTTCTTATGAAATTTTTTTCCCGTGAGATCATTCCATATGGTAATAGAACCCAATTCTAATGAGTCTAACCAATTAGTCGCATTATCACATAATGAAAATGAGAACAACTGAAGGCATATAACGTCATCAGATAATCCATTGTATTTGAAGGTGTAACACCCCTTACCCGAGACCGTTGCTGGAGTCGAGCATGAGGCGTTACTTGACTTAACTTAAAAGTTCAGGGCATAAAAAATTACTTTTAAAAGTTAATTTCACTGTTCATAATAAGGCTATCCACCTGCGTAGCAGTCACTAAATCAATTATAACTTGAGCTAAGAAACTAAAAATTTAGATCCATAAATTTTCCATGAAACTAGACTCATATATTTTTTACCATAAATTTTTTAGAATTTTTAGTTCAGCCAATTAGTATATTTTATTAGTTAAATTCTCCCCTATTTCACTGATCGATTGTCCTGACCTCTTGTCACTAAAATTCAATTATCTCATTGTATAAACTTCATATAGTGTTTTCACTTGTTTCTACAGAAAACAGACTCAATAAGGAATCTAGAAATATAAATTAAAACTCATAAATATTTTTTTACAATTTTTAATGATTTTCCAAAGTCAGAATAGGGGATTTCGAAAACCACTTTGACCTTGTCTAACTAAAATGAAAATATCTCAGAATACATAATTACTTTGTGTACACTGTTATTTTTCTATGAAAATAGACTCATTAATCTTTAATTATATATCTCATCCACCCTCTAATTCATTTTCTACTATCCTTGGTAATTTTTCAAAATCACATCACTACTGCCGTCTCAAAACTGATTCACTACCAATTTTTACTTTTTCATGATTTCTATGCATAATTTATCACCTAGACATTTATAACAACAAAAACCTTCATACTTAGCCATTTTAATAACTATTCATCATCAAATATTTGCATATCATCTTTTGGTTATATCTTAAGAATATAAAATCGAAATGACCAAGTCCCTATACATGCCATAGCTCAAAACATTTATCGTCTTAAAATACCGAGTTGTGGTGGTTGATAGTGTGAACGTTCTCCGACGTCTTCAAGATCCTAACTATGCTTGATAATACTATATGAAAGAAAAAGAGAAATAAGCATAAAGCTTAGTAAGTTTACAAGTAAATAAATAACAACATTTATCATAAACAATTATATTCATAAATTTTTATTAAGCATTAAGATCTTTACTTTCTTCTTTACTTACTCTTTTACTCGTTTACTTACTTGCTTGCTTAACTTACTCCTTCGTTGCTGAAATTTCTTTTCTCAACTGATAACTGAGATACTTTTAATCTTATTAACTCACCTGAACTTGTCTATTAGACTTTTACTTGAACTTTCATGTAACATCGTCTATTTATTAGCCCGTTGAATCACTTGGAATACTAAGGATACTCGGGTCTCCTGTCTAAATATATCATGCCAAAGTTATGTCTCAGACATAGTCTTATATGGGATGTTTCTTGTACTACCAATTCCATATCCCAAATATGATCTTACATGGGAGTTCTCATATAGGTGCCCATGCCATGTCCCAGACATGGTCTTACGGGGGACCTCTCATCTCGGTGCCAATGCCATGTCCCAGACATGGTCTTACATGGGACCTCTCATAATCTCAATGATGCCAATGCCATGTCCCAGGCATGGTCTTACATGGGACTTCTTTACCCAAATGTCATGATATTTGTATCCAATACATTTCTCATGGTTCAACGGGGCCTTTTAACACTGATTCTCTGTCATCTCATACTTGAGTTAACATTAGATATTTTCATGAAATAAATACATAATTGCTGAAAAATAATAGCATTAATAATAATTATCAAAATATTGCATTTATTTACTGTAAACTTACCTCGGTACAAAATATGATTAAATCTAGCACTTTAGTCCTCAACCTTTTTCTTTCCCGGTCTAACTCCAGATTTTTTTCTTCTTGATAATTGAGCTTGGAAGCTTGAAAAACCCTAGCCATGGTTTCCCCTTGTGAAAATCGGCCATGTGGTTGAAGATGGACAAAAATTGGCTTTTAATTTTGTTTTTAATTCATTTTAATAACTAAATGACCAAAATGCCCTTAATGAAAAACTTTGGAAACATGTCTAACCATGTCCATTTTTGTCTACCAACTTAACCAATGGTCTAATTACCATATAAGGACCTCCAATTTAAAATTTCATAATAATTGGACACCTCTAACATGTAGAACTCAACTTTTACCCTTTTTACAATTTAGTCCTTTTGACTAAATTGAGGCCAAAACGTCAAAATTTTCACGAAATCATTTTGTGAAATCGTAGACCATAAAAATATAATAAAATAAATTTTTTTCTTATCGGATCTGTGGTCCCGAAACCACTGTTCCGACTAGGCCCAAAATCAGGATGTTACAAAAGGTGTCGCATAGTTAAAGAAATCACTTCAAATGTTGGTTCAGGTCTTCAACCATGTTTCCCTTGAACAGTAATGTGTTTTGAATCATCTGGATTGTTGTCCTCTTTATCTAAAAATTATTGCCATTAATCGTTGGTCGTTCAATGCTTCCTCGTACAACGTAGATAATATGTAATCATGCAACGTCCGCTGATCCATTGGGACTTCTTCTTGATTATTTACTTGTGGTTCTCATGGCTATTCAAACAAAGGATTTTCCTGAGGAAAATTTATTACCGCATCTGGTAAGGTTTTAGGTAGTTGCTCCGGATCTAGGTAAGGTTCAATCGGAGTGCTGGAGCTTCGGGTCATAAACGACCTAAAAGAAAATAAAAATGAAAAAAAATTAAAAATCCTATCTATAGTTCCTAATGTTCCTACTTATCTTATTGATTGCAAAAAATTATTTTCAACATTTATTGCCGAAACCTCCCCAATAACTGCGTCTACAACTTAACCACCTATAAACGTGTTATCGTTTATAGAATAAATATAACACCAAAAAATATAAGAATTGAGAATGGCAAGATCTGCAAATGCACGGGTCAAACTGTAATATAGTTGTACAATGAAACACCAGAAGTATTTCGAGGATTGTACCCAATAAAGGACGAAGCAAATAATGAAAATAATTTTTACAATAATAAGTAGTAACAGTTAATTCTTATATTACGATGGATCATAAAGTAGATTAAAAGATTAAAAATAAATAACTAACAAAAAATAAAGAAAGAAAGAAAAAAAAATGAATTAAACCAATAAACAAATCAAGAAGATTAACTCGCTTCAGTGTTTGCAAAAAACTTCGGATTGGGGTTCTAGAGTAGATTAGTCATCGGTTTATACAATTATTACCTCCCAGCTCTAATTAATTTAGTTGATTGGTTGATATTCGCTTCTCTCCCAACATCACATTTTCAACTAGGACAAATTACGATTTACTCAATTCAACTTCATCTTTCAATTTTATCTACCCTATAATAACTTATTAGGATTCCTAAGCCTAACAGTTTAAGAACACATATTTTATATCAACCAATTCTATCTCGAGAAATCCCAAATCCTCCATTAATCACATCCCCATCCATTTATTAATCTCCCCTAAGAGATTTAGCCACTCATGTTATTCATAATCTCTACTTCAATTAAATAAACCATGTAAGAAACACGATTGATTTCAAGAAGAAAAAGATATTTCAATAATTGCTGATTAAGTATCAAATGGGGGACAGAGTAACAAATTTGTTGATTGGAATAACGAAATAAAACAAGTGCAAAGAGGAATATAAATTAAATACTTTAATTAAGTAAACAAGTCCTTGAATCAAAACTGATTCAAGAAGAAAAACAAGAAAGTATCTAAAAGCCGAAAAGGAAATAATCTAAAACTAATTCTAAACTACGAGGGTTTTTAAGGTGTCTAGGATGACCTGATTACATTCAACTCCTAATGTCTTATTTATAGAGGTGTTGGCAGCCCAAATTAGGTCTTCAGCACATCCTAGGTCTTTGTATAAGTATGATAGCACGGGCAAAAATAACCTCAGATTACTAGGGCAAGACGTCGACGTGTGTCGCGCCACACCAAGCTATGGCTTGACACGACTCCCAATTTTCAGTCCTAGTGTAATAGCCCATTTTTAGTGAAATCCAAACAGCAGTTTCGGGACCACAAATCTGATTCAGAAAGAAAAATTATTTTAATATCATTGCATGTTTTGCATTATGATAGGAATAACGTATGAAAATTTTGTTAAGAAAATTTTACCGATTTCATGTTCAATTAGGAGGAAAGGATCAAATTGCATAAAGTGCAAAAGTTGAATTCTAGTAGCTAGAAGGATCAAATAGCTATGGAATTCAAAATTTGAGGTCTTTATAAGGCAAATAGACCATTAAGAGAAGTTAGTAGATATTTATGATGATTCATGTATAGAAATTTAAGAAAAGAAAAGGACTAAATTGTAAATTAAAATAATTAAAGATGATAATAATCTAATATCATCTTATTTCATCATCTTCCCCAAAATTTTCTATGAAAACCCTAGATAAGAGAGAGAAATTCAAGCAAGCTTAATTGGGTAAGTAATCATGTCCTGGTTTTAGTAATTTTTACATTTCTGAGGTCGTAATAACTTAATATATCTATTTTGGATCAATTTGCAAAGTTATCAAAGTATTAAAATTTTTCCATGGATGAGTATGCTGAAAATTTGAAATTTATGGTAGAAAATGAAAGGTTGTTGATAGATAAACAACTTTTGTAAAGGAAATTTCCATGAAATTGTGAATTAGGGACTAAATTGAAAAGATGTAAAATTTATGGAAAATTTTTGATTTTTGTGAAATACATGAGCTGTAGATGTTATATGTAAAAATTGACTAGGGTTGGAATAAAGAAAAAATTGCATGAATTTCATTTTCCGAGCCAAGGGATGAAATTGGAATTAATCAAAAGTATAGGGGCAAAATGGTACTTTTGCCTAAAATGTGAATAAGATTGAATTGAATATGAATTGTATTGAATTGAGTTAAATTTACTCGTATAGATCCGTATAGACCTAGTACAGAATTGGATCGAGGAAAACAAAAAGTATCGGATTAGTAGATTTTCATATACGAACAAGTGTCGA
This sequence comes from Gossypium turneri, assembly GCA_008044935.1. NCBI lineage: Eukaryota > Viridiplantae > Streptophyta > Magnoliopsida > Malvales > Malvaceae > Gossypium > Gossypium turneri. The sequence continues at coordinate 12,272,120 of CP032582.1, read as the reverse complement.
GGTAAGTTCATGTAACTAAATTGTGTACATTCATATGTATGAATTAAATGTTGTATATGTGAATATTGAATTGCGTAATTGTTATGTCTATGAAATTAGTCATAAATCTAAAAATGCCCGATAAGTATGAAATCCCGTTTGAATACATGAAAATCAATTGGATACAGGGCTCCCGTATTGGTTGTGGTCTTGCATATGTTGCAAACATACCATCGCTCGAAAGAGCATCCTGTTATTAGCTCTCATGAGCACCCCGTTATATGGTTCTTGTGAGCTTCCTGTTGTAGCTCTTCGAAGCGTCCCGATAGGTTGTGATCCTACATTTGTTAACACACCTTAGCTCTTATAAGCATCCCGATATATGGCTCTTCGTTAGCTTCCCGATATGGCTCACTTGAACTTCCCGATATATGGCTATCCGGAGCTCCCCAATAAATGGCTCTTTGGAGCTACCCGTTATTGGCTCGCATGAGCTTCCTGAATATTTCTCTTTTGAGCTTCCCATTTTAGCTCGGATAGGCTTCCTGTTTATGTGCTTTTATAAGAACTCCCGAATATGATTTGACAAATTTACCGTATTGTACACGTTGTGTGTATTGCCCATGTATCCATCAATATTTTAAATGATTCAATAGGTAAAGTTTTCAATATGAAACGATATAAATTCAAGATAAATTACGATGAGAAATACTTGAAGTATAAAAATATGATATGTACTTGTTATTTTTATTGAATAATTGGAGTGATAAATACATGTATGTGGATATGGTATATTGATGAGCTCATCTATACTTCTTGGTATTTATACGGATTATGTAAGTAACATGTTTGATAAGGATGTATGTGTGTTTAGGGTATTGGTTACATTGATTTGGATGTACTATGTATGTTATTTTAAAATGGTAAGTTAATTCTCATTATATGAACTTACTAAGCATTAAATGCTTACTTAGTTTTCTTTTCTCTGTTGTATAGTTCTCGGAAGTCTGTAAAGGTTGGAACTTGGTCGAAGTCACATCGCACTATCCCTTGGACTTCTTGGTATATAAAGCAAGCTAACTTTTGGTATAATGGCATGTATAGGCTAAAATAGGTCAAATGATGAAATATTTTGGTTGTAACTAGCCATTGGAATGGCTAGTGTAAGGCATATTTTGATGTAATTATGTAAAGCCTTATCAAGTTTGATGTGTGATAAATTGGTGATATGATGGGAAGTATACAAACCTATTGATGAATGGTTTTGAATTAGCAAAATTGATCAAGTATGCCTATAAGAACAAATGTGTTTTTGGTAAGTTTAAATGCTTAAACCTATGAGATAGTATGTCATGTATAAAACTTGGTATTGACACTAATTTGAGGGCTATGAATTGGTTTGTGAATGTGCTTGGATGATGTTGTAGGTGAAAGGCAAATTGGGTGAGAAAAGTGGTCTGAAAATGGTCTATTTTTCGTCCACACGGGCGTGTGTCTCAGCCGTGTGTGACACACAGCCATGCGCACAAGCCTGTGGTTTGGTTATGTGTCCCCTGCACCTAATTTTTGAAAATTAAATTATCCACATGGCCTAGCACACGGGCATGTGGCTGGCTGTGTGACCCAAGTCAGAGAGTTACACGGGTAAAGACACGGGCTGAGACACGACCGTGTGCCTCACATCGAGTGCCCACACGGCCAGGGACACAGGCATGTCACTTGGCCATGTGAGTCACATGGCCTGACCACATGGGTGTGTGTCCCCTGTACCTAAGAAAAATTTTGAAATTTAGCGAAAAATTCCATGAGTTCTCGATTTAGTCCTGAATTGTTTCTAATGCATAAATTGGGTATCGAGGACCCATACAAGAGACATTATGATTGAATATGTTTGATTACAGATATTAATAGTAAATGATATGAAATAATTATAATTAATCTATAAACTTCGGTAATGCTTCGTAACCCTATTCCCACGATGGATACGGGTTAAGAGTGTTACACCTAGTCGCTTGTTTGGTGCTTTGACAACTTAGGAAGCTTGTGCATCACTTGTCCCTTGCTTTCACGTCAATTGGATCTTTATATCTTCATCCTACACACTCAATTAAACACATTAGCATAACCTAAGGCCCGTGTCAACCTATTGGATCACAACACCTACAGAATGTGTTAAAAAACACTTGTTTTATTAACTTCTAATCTTAAGGCCTAATTACCGAAAACGAAATATAAAATCTTAAATATCTTAGAAACCAAGCTCCTTAAGTGTGAAATTGACCTAATTGACTACTACATTTGATGACAAGTAAACATTATACACTACAAATATTAACTCTGACCTATCACACTTGCAGTAAAGCCGCGATTTTTATATTGTATTTTAACTCTCGAGTGTTGATCTTCATATCTCTCTCTCTATTCATTCGTGAGGACGAAGAGAGGGAGAAGCGGTAAGCTATAGAACTTAAAATCTAGTTAAAGGCATGGTGATTGTAAGTAGAAATTTGATTTTCAATGAACATGCAACATAGAATTCGAAAACAAATGAAGAACATGTCAAGTAGAGTGCAAAAGATTTGACCTCTCAACAACAAGATTTCATTCTTGATGATGAAGTCACTAATCATGATCTAGTAAGAGGACCAAACAACATACTAACATTTATCAAATGTCAAATGTTGCTATACTTGAGCCTGCTAACTTTGAAGAAGCCTTCAAATTTTCAAGATGGAGAGATGCCATGAAAAAAAAGATTCTTATGATTGAAAAGAATCGAACTTGGATGCTAGTAGATAAACCTAGCAACAAGAATATTTTTGGAGTCAAATGGATTTACAGAACCAAGTTGAATCCTGATGGCTTAATAAAAAAATTCAAGGCCAAATTAGTTTATAAGGCCTACTCTCAATAGTATGGTGTTGATCATTCAAAAACTTTTTCTCTAGTTATGAGGTTGGACACAATACAACTATTATTAGTTCGACCAACACAGGAAAGTTGAAAAATATTTCAACTTGATGTTAAATTACATATTTTGAATGGTCATCTTCAGGAACAGATCTACATTGAACAACTTGAAGGTTTTGTCACTAAAGGGAAGGAAGACAAAGTTTATCTTCTGAAGAAGGCTTTGTATGTATTGAAACAAGCTCCAAGAGCTTGGTATTCTAGAATTGACGATCATTTGCTAAGTTTGGTACTCAAGAAGAGTCTTAGTGAGGATACATTGTATGCCAAAACTAATGACAACAATGACTTTTTGGTTCTCTCTCTATATGTGGATAACTTACTAGTGATAGGATGTAACAGCCCAATTTTTTAGTGGTGTCAAAAAAAGCAATTTTGGAACCCCATTTTCGTAAATCAGATTTATAAATATTAAATTACAATATACTAATTTTGTATAAAAGTTTATTAAATTTTATTTCGGTAATTTTATTAAATTCATTGTTAATTTAGGTATAGGGACTAAATTGTAAAAGTCTAATCGCTATAGGTTTTTAATTCGACAAAGACTTAGGGATTTCAAATGCAATTGTCCAAAGGTTTAAAATGGTAATTAAACCATTTTAAATAGGATTTAGTGGATGATGACACAATACACTTAAGCTTAATTAAGCTTAAAATTTTGGTTTAATTAATTAAGTTAGTAAGGTTAATTAAGTTAATTAAAGCTTAATACATGTATAAATATCAAACTTTAGTGGAAGATTGTCATCGTCCTTAAGTTCCTACCGTCCAAAACTAAGAAAAACAAAAGGGAGAAGGGTTTCAAAGCTTTAAAATTTTGATCTGTAATTTTAAGGTAATTTCATGTCTTCTTCTTGTAATTTTTATGTTTTGGAGGTCATGGGAGCTTGATTTAGCTAGCCCATCTACTAATTTGTAAAAATGTTAAAGTTTTTGAAGGTTTGATTTCTTGAAGAAATTGGTGCTTAATTGATAGATTTTAAGCTTAAGTTATGAAAAAGGACTAGATTGTAAAATTTAATGGTTAGTTTTTCATAAGGACTAAAGTTAATAAAATGCAAAATTTTGTGAAATTATGGTATAAATATATAGTATAGGGTTTATAATAAATGTAATTGAAGTCAGTTTTTAAATCGAGGCTCAAAATTGAAAGATATAGTTATTTCAATTTTAAAGACTAAATTGAATAAAGTATAAAACTTTAGGGGTATTTGGAAAATGAAATTATATTGGTTCATTCATGTCATGAAATAATATATAAATGTTTGGTATTGATGACTTGGATGGAATAATTGTATAGATCAAGAATTGGATCAAATCAAAGATAATCGAGGAAAAGCCAAAATTCTCAATTAGTCCCTAAAGATTCAATTTGTTTATTGTTTTGACCAGGTAAGTTCATATGGAACTTACTGCTATATTTTAATTATGTTTGAATTATACTTGAATTAATATATATATACATGTTAGAATTGAGTAGAATTAGGGAATTGGACACAAATGTCTTGTACTGGAAATTTGTGTAAATATTGGTTGCATGGAGATGATACAAGGTGTTAATATGATTATTGATTGGTTACATGCCTTGTAAAATGATATAAATGAAATATGTACAGGATTTGATATTGAAATTTATACGAAAATAATTCCCGAGTGATGTTAGTTAAAGATTAGGATACGTATGACATGTCATTAGGGTTATACATGTATTTTGTAACACCTCCATACCCAACCTGATCGCTGGGTCAAGGTACGAGGATGACACATTTGTTGCTGAATAAACTACAGAAATTTTAGATTGATTTATCCTATTTGATTATTGAAGACCATTTTACTCATTTTATAAATAATTAAATTTATGAAATAAACATTTATGAGATAAAGGAGCTCATTAAAGCATGATATTCAATTAAAGATAACAAAGTTTATAAATTAATACAATTTTTAAAGTTTTACAAATAAATCCATTGGAGGACTTGCACTGTCTAAAGTAGTTTACCCACTTTATGTATAGCTCTTATTTATTTCTAATTTGTGCCAATTAATTTAATTCTTCATAAACTTTTAGCCAAGATTCCGAAATCACATCAATTAAAAATTATTTACTTATTATTTTATCAATTCGTTTGAACATTCTCAAATGTATTAATCATTCCATCTCTTGTAACCATTTCGTGACATTTCAAATTCGTCTATTATTTTTTCCTCCTCCTCCTCCTCTCCATTCGTCATCCTTTATATATATATATATATATATATATATATATATATATATATATAGAATATTTAGCTTTTATTATGACATGCTTATATGTAACATTAATTATAATTTCACTATTTACTTATGTGTTCATATCAAAGTTGTCCACTTGTGTCATAGTCACTAAAGCATTTATATCTTGAGCTAAAGAATTTTAAATAAAGATCTTATTGAGTTTTTTGAAACTAGACTCAAATATCTTTTTATCATAAAAATTTCATAATTTCTAGTTTAGCTAATCAGTACAGTAAATTCTTCAAATTTGACCTAAATCTGCTTGACAGCTTCGACATTTCTTTACTAAAAATTAACTATCTCTTAGTACGAGATTCTTATGATATTTTTTGTTTGTTTCTATTGAAAATATACTCTATAATAATTTTAAAATATAAATATCAGCCCCTAATAATTTTTATACAATTTTTTTTATTTTCCAAAGTTAGAACAAGGAAACCCGAATCCACTCCAACCTTGTTTCACAAAAAACTAATATATCTCAAAATATAAAATTTTGTTTCTTTCAATGTTTATTACATAAAAAACTAGATTGAATAATCTTTAATTTAATGTTTAATTCAACCTCTAACTAAATTTATATGATTTTTGGTGAATTTTCAAAGTTAAGTCACAAATTCTTTCCAACTGTTTAATAAAAATATTTTCCTTTCCATGGTTCTTTGCACTATCTTTCATTCAATCACATTTAATTACCATAATTTTGATTACTATACAAGTTAATCACTTAATTTTATTTGTAGATTACATATTCATTTCTTAATCTTAGTACTTTTCACAAAACAAATCACATTCTCTCTTACAAATTGAGTTTTTTAAGTCTTTATTCTTCATCAAATACTTTCTATTTCTAGTATTTAGATTAAATACATGTTTCATACATCTCACTTACAACATATTTAACTCAATATATTGAAATACAAGTAAGGTTAGTATGAAACTTACCTCCTTTGTCAAGAATTTCTTCCTTTCTTCTTCATTTTCATTCCTTCCTCATCTTCACCACTTTCATCTACTAGTTTCTTACTTCTAAATTGATGAACATATTTTCTAGAATCTTTACTTCATCTTTTATCTTTAATTTCTAAGGAAATTTTCAAAATTTTTTGGTAAAAAGGTGGGTTTTCATGGCAAAGGACTAAACTGTAAAGAAAATAAAACTTCCTTTCTTCACCCTCTCACTCACGTTGGAAGGATTATCCATTTTTCTTCATCTTTCCTTTCTTTTTCTATTACCATTTTCTAAATAAAATAATAATAAATATCTAAGTAATATATTAATAAAACAAATTTTAACTAATTAATTAATTAAAAATATCACCAAAATATCATTGACATCATCATTACATTCCAAAGTTTCCCTTTTGCTAATTGGCCATTTTTTCCTTTATGATCTTTCAAAATTTCATCCTTAAATCATCACCTAATTTGGTAAAATTGTGATTTAGTTCCTCATAGTTCTTCACTTATTCAATATGGTCCATGCATGCCAATTCCATATCATATTAAATTTGGTTACTTTCACTTTTGATCCTTTAACTTTCTCAATTTTTAAACTTCGATCCCTTAATTTTTAAATATTTACACTTGAACGAAAAAAATTCACATATTTATGATTTAGTCCATACTTTAAATCAATATACTAAAACCTATTTCTTAATTAATTTTTTGAATACTCCTCAATCTTCTCTTTTATCATCTTTATTGTAACACCCTAAAATAGGGCATGAGAGTTTTAGGGGTAATTTAGGAATTTTAGCCTTAGAGTGTTCAGAATTTTGTGACATGGTATATCGGTAATGTTTTCGAATATGGTGTTTAGAAAATTAAATCAATTTTTAAAAATGATTTTTAAATACCTTTAATTTTGAAAATAGGACTAGATTTTAAAATATTGAAAATAGGACTAGATTTTTGAAAATAGGACTAGAGTCAAAACTTAGAGTTTTTAAGAGGAAATTAGATTAGATTTTAAAATTCACCCTATATCTTCCCCCACCTAGTTTTATTTTCACGTTAGTTTTTCTTCTCCCTCATTCTCATGCCATCTCTTGTTTTCCCTTTCTCTCCCATTCGATTTTTGATTTCCAAAGTATAATGTTTTGATTCCTTTCAACATCCAAGCCTTAAACCTCCATAAAATTCCAAGAAGAACACCCAAAATTAGATTTCTCTATTGTTGAACTTTTTGGGATTTTTGGGTTTTCAATCAAACGCTTAGGTTTTTGTCTACTAAGGTAATGAATCATTTTCTTATTAGTTTTTAATGTTATCTAGTCTTTAAAACTGAGTTTTAGTTATTGAATCACATGTTTTAGTTATAAAATTCAAAAATTGGGTCGTTAATGGTGAATTTTAGGATTTTGGGTAAAAACGTGGTTTTAAATTATTTTTTAACCTGTTTAACATGATTAGAAGGTTTCTAAACTTACTTTAAAGTTTCATTAAGGATTTTTAAGGATTTAATAAATTTTCATGAAAATTGCATGTCAAAAATTTTAATACCATGAACTGGGTAATTTTGTGTAGTTTAAAGTTGAGAATCTGTCATAAGTGAATAATTAGATGAATGGAATCAATTTTAGACAAAAAGATTAAGTATAGACCGAGACATTCAAATTTTAAATTTTCCATGTCGAAGGTTTCAGTCAAAAGAGAACATAGCTTAGGCTTGTGTTTTTGGCTTGTTTGATGTGAGTCTTTGGCTGAATGTTGATTGTGTTGTTGTGTGATTTACTTTGTTGAAGCGTTGGAATTGATAGGACCTTCTACAAGTAGAGATAAAAGTAAGGAAAAGTTAGTTTAAGCTTTTAGCTTTTCAGCGAAAACGTATTGGTAAGTGTTTGGAAGAATTGCTTGTGGATAAGATTCAATGCGTTATTTGGGAATTTAGTAGTAGCCTAAATCCCTACTCTAAATTTCGAGTGTAAGCTTTCTCGTACTAATGTTTATCTTGTGAAATATGTGCTTATGTTATTATAAAAATGTGAATTGAGATGAGATGCAATTACATGTGACATGTGTTCAAGATTACTGTTGTGAAAGTGTAGGCATGTCAAACATGCCAAGTGACAGTGATAATTATCTGCTTATAATGTAAATATTCAGCAATAGTAAATAGAAATCGGTAAGTAATATGTGTGTTTAAATACATATATTTTAGCCTTGTGCTTCTAGAAACTATTGGATATAGTTGGCATGCCATAGGATTGTGAGTACTCACTTTATGTTATATAATTCAGGCATTGAGACCCTGGAACATGTTGGAGAGATAAGGGAATGTGAGCTAAGCTCCATTCAACGGGACATGTTTCGTGTGTTGGAGAGTGTTAGCTTTATGCTTTACTTTTGGGACATGTTTCACTCTATGAGTCTATGTTGTATGTTGGAGATTCGTGTATTCAATGAGTGGTGATAGTGCCTACTTTTACGTTTCATAGTCAAGTGCCAATTTATTTATAAACATGTTTTTGAGTATTGTGATATATGCTTGAATTTTATGTGATTATATGAGTATTGTGATATATGCTTGAATGTTATGTGATTATATGAGTATTGTGATATATGCTTAAATGTTATGTGATTATACCTAAGTTTATGATATTCGTTTCGTATTACGTTGATTATTGCTCTGACTTATTTTTGATGTTTTAGAGTATTACTATAATCGTTTTGATGTTTATTTGATGATGATATGATAGCATGATGAATTGGTACAAGTTGGAATGACTTATGTGCTTAAAAATATGGTATTTTTCTGGTCTGAAGCAGAGGTATAGATATTTGTGTTGTAAAAATGATACCTTTGTGATTTTGAAATGTGCAGGAAGTCAGAATCGTAAATTGGTATCGATACCCTATCACGAGTACCAATACTTGGGGTAATTTTATTGATACTTATTCAATTGTACCGATATTTTCTTGTGTCTTGGTTTTAAACGAGAAACAAAATGCTGATTTGGTACCAATTTTCCATACGGTATCAATGTCGTGCAAGGAAAATATTGATACCCATATTCTAGTATTGATACCTGCGTAGTCAGTTTTGAGATTTTACTAAATGGACCTTATGTATGTTTAATTACTATTATAAGACTATTTGATGTATGTTTAGCATGTAATGATGATAACTAAAGAGCAAGATTGACTTAAAACCTATACGAATACTAAAAGGGAAGATGTGTCGTTTAGAATGAGCTTTTACTTGTTGTGTACGACATGAGATGGTGGTGTGGCATCCTGATATTCGGGCTTTGTGACAAGGCCGGGTATAGGATGCTACATTTATATCTTTTTTCTCATTTTACCGAAAAATAAATTATACATTATTTAATTTATTACTACTTTTATTATATATCAATTTTAGGGGTGTTACATATTTGATCAGGGGTTTACATGTTATTAATATCTAGCATTTGTTTCAATTTCTCAAGTTAAACATAGCGTAGGTTTAGCCTAGACGGGCACCCTCGATATGATGTCAGCTTGTGTGAGCATTACATTCCCATGTATCTGAGTCTGCTTTACTAAAGTTCTATCGAGCTGTGTTCAATTGTTTGAAAATGGAAATTTAACCATTGAATGGAAAATGAATGGTATTTGACAATGTTAATGTATGAATGACTACATGAATTTGATTAGGGTTTGAATTATCTAATGCATTTGATTGATGTTATTATATGTATAGATATGTCACAATGTGTCAAAGGATAGTTAGAATGATTGTTAAATGGATTAGTTATTATGCCTAAATGATCAAGGTATATTCTAGTTTCCATTTGAACTTACTAAGCATTTTAAATCCTTACCTAGTTTGTTTTCCCTTTTCCTTGTAGATTGTCACCTTTTGGAACACCTTAAGTCAGATTGTATCGAAGTTCACACTATCCCCAAATTCGATAGCTATTTGGTCTTTTTGAGTCAAGGACTGTGGCATGTATATAAGGTGTCTCGTGGTACATCTTAGTATGTAAATGTGTTTGCTCCTAGCGACTTGACTTAACCATTTCATATGGTATCTTTGGTTGGTGTTTTGGTTCATATATGGAGATGAATATATATATATATCTATTGCATGCTTAAGTTTGAGATGATTTATAACTTTATGAATGACATAAAAATGGTATTAAATGATTTAGAAATGGTAGCTTTTTTTTATTGGTGAAATGGAAATGTATTTGAACGTTAACAACTTGAAACATGCTTGTAAAATGTGGCCTAATTTTTATGGTTGATGGTTAAACTTAAGGCTTATATGCCATAGATGTGTATAAGGTGTACTAGTATAGGTAAATGAAGTGAAATAGTAAGTCTCATTATGGTATGGCATAGATAAGTTTTGGTGTTTGGATAACTTGGTTTATATGTATTTCATGACATTGAATTGTTAAGTATAATTGATGAATAGGTGTGGAATGTTTTATATGAAGTTGAAATTGTATGTTTGAACTAATTTAGTATGTTTTTGGTATGCTTTGATTCAAATGAAATTGATATTTGGTATATATGTTGAATGGTTGTTGTTGGAAACTTGTAATAGGTACCAAATGGTTCATTTTTACAAAAAAAATAGGGTCCTTGTCTCGACGAACATCTTTCCACATCGCAATGTTGGCTGGCAGTATGTGACATCGGGACGTTGAGTAACTTTAGGTCATGACGTGAAAATTTTTTTTACAATTTCATGACATCGGCCCTAAACTTTTAAAAATTTTGCAATTTGGTCCTATTTCGAGTTTGGGTTGACAAAAGAGCTTTCGTAAGCTCGATTAAGACCCAAAATTGATTGTGTAACATGACTTGGATGTGATTGAAACTTAATTACATGTGTAGATGATTACTTACTGCGTATTTGACTGTCATTGCTCTAGCATCGAATGTGACATCCTGTAGCTCGGACCCAGTGATTGGGTAAGGCAAATGGTGTTCCTTAGGGTGAAACTCTGAATTGGTGCAACAATTAAAGATCAAATGATAAAGGCCTTTGAAAACATGGAATCGAAATTTCTCAATCCAAACAAGGAATATTCACTTCTCAACAAAACTATACCAAGCAAGTGCTAAAAAAATTCCACATAAAGAATTGCAAAGTTATTAACACCCCATTGGCTCAAAATGAAAAGCTCAACAAAGATGATAGCTCTGCCATGGTTAATGAAACCAATTATAGAAGGTTAATTGGTTTCTTATTATATCTGACAATAATTAGACCAAAAATAGTGTTTGTTGTCAATCTTCTTTCCAGATTTATGCATTGTCCTAAAGAAACTCATCGTAGAACAAGAAAAAGAGTGCTGAGATACATTAAAGGGACAATTAATTTTGGTTTTTTATTCCAAAATTCAAGTGAAGTGAAATTGTTGGGCTATATAGATAGTGACTAGTTGGATCTTGTGATGATATGAACAACACTTTAGGTTACTTATTTACGCTTGGTTCGGGTGCATTTTGATGGAACTAAAAAAAGCAAGAAAATTGTTGCACAATCGACTGCAGAAGCAAAATATATTGTAGTTATAGCTACTGTAAATCAAGCACTTTGGCTTAGGAAATTGTTGGCAGATTTGGGCCTAACTCAAAATGAAGAAACTGAGATCAAGTGTGACAATCAATCAGTAGTGGCAAAGGAAAAAAAATCAAGTTTTCCATTGAAGAACTGTAATAGCCCTCACCCAACCCTATCACCTGATCCGAGTTATAGGATGCTACAGTCGTTGTCAAAACAAATACTGTCAAATTCACTTTAAAATAATCATTTTAAAACATTAATCATGGAAACAGCAACATTACAAGCATTGGATATCATAAACAATCATTTTCGAGTCTTATAAATGCCTAAGTATGCTCTAAAGTAAGCTCGAGATTAAACAATGATCAAATTGTAACACTTTCAAAATCTTTAGGTCGACATCACAAAGTGAGAGAGTGCCTCGTCGCAACGTAACATACTGACTTGGCTCATTGTAACGAAGGCGTTCCTCATCATGCTGTTGCTTAAAATCCAAATCTTGTCGTGTGGACCACCCCATGGCATCACGACCTAGATTCTATTTTTGGCACAAAATAGGCCTTTTGGTACCTATTTCTAACCTGGTAAACCATTTAGACATTTGGTGCACATTTGCACACTTGTACCTGCACAAAACCAACTAAAATAGATACCTAAACATTCATTTAACCATTTTGAAAATCAATCAATCCAAGATGCCTCAATTTGATACCATTTCATACCAATTCAATTTATACAACTCAACCTATTCAAACATATACTTAACCATTCTATACCATCGTTAAACCATACCATTTCACACTCAAACATGCCATTTAAATACTATTCATATGGTCTCAACACATAACCAAATCATGCATAGATACATATATATGAACATTTGTAACACCTAGCTTTAATAGGTTTTGAGTTTGGTAGGTAAACCAAAAGGACTCTAAGTGGCGTAGTCCTATTCGCCCAATAGATGCTCTTAGCGTGCACCTCGGGTGCATAGTTAATGTTAGAGTATTAAGTAAGGATTGTTAAATGGATGAGTAGATATTCAAAGAAGAAAGTATTTGGTAAGAGTATTGAGGGCCTTTGGTTTATAGGTATCGCCAAAGAAATAGTACACCAAGTTACTTAGTCACTATGCTAGTTAAGTTCTAACGAAATAGTTAGGAATGAACGAAAGAATGAATTAAAAATATATATGTAATATGGATTCTTGAAAATGTTTCTTTATAGCTGTAAACTATTTATAGGGCAAGTTAAACAGGATTGTGACACGTATGTGGTCCTACTGAGAGAAATGAGTTCTATAAAAATATCTTGATCTAGAGTAGGAAGAGAAGAGGATTTTCTCCTTCTTTCTTCCATTCAAAAATATTAGGATTGATTTGCCTTGGATCTAAGGATAGATCTTCCCTGTTGAGTTGTAACTAAAGATTAGAGTTCAAGAAGAAGATTGTTTCACACCCTGGGTAAGTATTATGGTTTTGCATGTTACTTGTGAAAAGATAAAACTGTTATGAGTGTGAAAACGACAAAATGATAAAGTAATGCTTTGCATTGGGAAATATCTGGGTCTGAAAAGATGATAAGGATTATACGAATGAGTTTTAATGGAATTCCTTGTCTTATAAGCAGTGGTGTTTGCAGTTCATTGTTGGATCTAGAACTCAAGTTGTTGCTTATGGATGTTAGGTGAGTCATTGAGCTGGCTCATGTATGTGTGTTGTTTTTGTTAGATATTTCTATGGAAATTGAATAAAATGTGCAACTGACATTAGGAAAGTATAGTATGAACTTTGGATGGGTATATGCATAGTTTATATGAAATCTAACAAGTTTAAGTAAGTGGTAAGAATCTTGAAGTTGAAACCTGATTGTATGATTGTATGAACAAATCTAGAATGCGTGAGATGATATGTATGTTGGTTGATGTCAATGCATGAAGAGTCGGTCAATCGAGTTTGAGTCTGTCTCCATCGAGTCGTCAGAAGGGGCCCATTGGGACCTTAAACACTATCTTTAAAAGGAAAAGTCCATAGCCATGGCACCGCATTGTATAAAACCATAGTTGGGCTATGACATCATGTAGAAAGAAATTAAAGAAGGGTTATTACCCAATAAGGTTCTCTGCATGTCCTAGGACAATGATGAGAAAACCTCACATAATGTGAGTATAGGCAAATCCATATCGTAAACACATCACAAAAGGAAAGCCTTTGTGGCAAGATCCGTAAGGAATGCCTTCGTGGTGCACCCTCAAGGACCGCCTTCATGGAGAACTCTGAAATAAATGATGTTCTTGATGAACTCTGAAGAAATTGAATTCTTGACGAACTCTGAGTGAAAGCCTTCGTGGCAAAATATAGAAAGAATTGCCCTTGTGGCATATTATGAAGGAACAGTCTCTGTGGCAAGTCTTACGAGGAAAAATCTGATGGTGCATTCAAGATAGGCTATTATTGTGGCGTGCTCTAGAAGAACTCTTAGGAAGAGCTATGAAGGTCGCTCTTGCAGCGAATTTTATGCTGAGTAATCAACACGTTCTAAACTGCTCCCAAACGTAAATAATGAAATCAGTAAGTACGAAACATGTCTATGGATTATATAGTAAGGAACTTCATATGACTAAGGTTCATACAGATATTGGGAGCTAAATCGATGTAGCAATGTAGTGGGAATGTATTCTGATTAAGGACGTAAAAATATGTGTGCTCGGAGGGGAGTATCTGTCATATATGTATGGGTATCCTCTTGAAACACGATGAAGTGTGGCTTAGAGATTGAATAACGTAAGTAAGGTGCAAAAGTCATTGGAGAAAATGAAATAATCTCAGAGTAAAGCATGGCAACGGACTTGTGTATAAGAATGAAGAGTGAGAAAATATTTGCCAAATACAAACTAAAAGATAAGAGCAATAAGATAGTCTTTGAATCATTAGATGCGATAGCAAATTCGATTCAGGTGTTTGGTATTTACCTCAATAAGTTCCTTTGAACTTACTCCTGTGTGTTATGTTTTAAGTGAGCTGTTATGGGCATGCTCCTGGAGGGACGATGGCAGGACTACGCAAAAAGAGTGGCGTATTGATATATTATGCGTACAAAGTGTTCTGAGCAACGTGTTTAAGGCCTGAACAAATTACTATAGATTAGTACCTTAGGATATTGCGCATTAGATCAAGATTTTAATCTAGATATTGTTGTAATCTAATTACCATATATTGCGCTTGTATTTCTTGATTATTACGCTTTTGTAACTTTATTACGAAACTTTGTAATTTAGTAGTCGTAATCGATTGAAAATTATATAAATAGGCTAGGTTTATGTCTGTATTAGTAGGATAACACCCAAGATTCGGATTAGGTTCATCGGATCAGGTTTGGGGCATTACAGCATTAACTTTTCATAATTCAAACATTAGCCAAATTTAAAGCAAACTATCAAACTAAAGTTAACACATATATTAACGCCTATGTACATGCCACAAAATCAGACTTAAAATGATCAAAAGGCTACCGAATCACTAGAAGGATAGTGTGAGCTTCTAAATGATCCAATCAACATGTTTCGAGAGTTGGAAATCCACAAGGAAAAGGAAAAACAATGGGGTAAGCATAGTGAATGCCTAGTAAGTCCATAGGCATTAAACAATAATTTACAACTTAATACAACAAGCTATTCAACTTGACAATTTTGCCTAACATGGCAACCACATATCAACAAGGTAAGTTCATCATATAATCAATCCATGTAGAAATTCAAACAACTAACATTTTAATTCGGTTCATTACCATTCCCATGGAATCAAAATTCAATATCATTTGCATAATTTAATTCGCATTTAACCATTTGTAAACCAAACTCATATCATTCTATTGTCATTTTTCATTTTCAATTAACCATTTAGCCCGATGAACTTTAATGTACAGATTCGAATACACAGGTAACTACACCACACCAAATTGCTCATCAAAGCAGTAACTACACCACACCAGGGCACCAAAATGCAAAGCCCATAGGCAAATATACATAATGTATAACAATACGTCCCTCCACCACACTAGGGTCTCCATAAAGATATACAAAACTCGATGATCCGTAACAAATGTTGGATTCTGATACAATCAGTAATAAACTTTGTATAATCACATACTCAGTAACATCACATATATCCCATACCAATGCACAATTAACCCTACCGACATGTCAATCATTTCCTATCATTTATTACGTTCAGTTGGGCATATAAAGTTCATATAATCACTTTTTTACAATTTAGTCCATAACTCACCTTTTATACTAAATCGTAAACAATTCAAATTACAACCAATCATTCACAAATTAATATTTCAAATAAATAACAATTTAAATACAAACATACCATATGAACTTTTTCTAATTAAGGCAGCAAATAAGTTGAATTGTAAGGACTGATTGGAAATTGTCTTTTTCCCGATTATCCTCGATTCGGTTTAATTATCAATCTATACAATAATTAAGTTAAATTTATCATTATCAATCATTTTATAATATCCCCTATTATGCATGATTCAATTCAATTTCATTTTTTGAATTTCCCTTAAATTTTTGCATTTTATTCAATTTAGTCCTTAAAACCAAAATTGCCATAACTTTCAAATTTGAGCTTCAATTTTGAAACTGATCTCAATGTCATCATTCTATGACTCTCTATTATAAAAAATTACAAAAATATTATACCAATTTTGAAATTCATGCACTTTAGTCTCTATGTTCAAAAACTAACAATTATACTTATAGACTAGTCTTTTTTTTCACTTCTAAACTTAAAACTTAACAATTTAATATCAATTTCATTAAGCATTCATCAAAGAAAACTTTTGAAACTTTAACAGTTTTGCAAATTGGTACATGGGCTAGCTAAATCAAACTCCCACAACCTTACAAACATAAAATTTACAAGAAAATGACTTAATTAAACACACCAATTTTAGGTTGAAAGATTGAAGCTTTTGAAACTGTATTTTTCTTTTCAAATTCAGGGAAGAAGAAGATAAATAGGAAATTTATTTTGCTTTCATTTCATTTTATTATTTATACCTAGATTAGTAATTAACAAACCATGATTAACTTACCTAACCTTTAATTAATTAAACTATAAACATATTTAGCCAAGTTGGTGGATTCCAACTAACATCCACCACTGTTTGTCTATTTAGAAATGGCCAAATTAATTAAAAATTTATAGCGATTAATTTTTACCACTTTTATAATTTAGTCCTTATACCTTAATTAACTATCGATTTAATAAAATTAAGGGACCAAATTTCAATTAACCTTTATACTAATCTCATAAATATTATTATAAGTGAGATTTCAAAATCACCGTTTCCGATACTATTGAAAACCGAGTTGTTACAGAAATAATTACATAAAAATCAAGTATAATTTTATTCGAGAAGAAGAAAAAAATGAAGTAAAGTTGGTCCATTGTAGCTCAAGACTAACTTGTAGATATTTTGACTAAAACCTTACTAACGAATGTTTGGAGGATTAAAAATAAATCTATATGTTTCTGTTAAAATAAAAAAGGAGTGTTGAAGATAATATTATTTTTAATGTTTAAAATATTATTTTATTTTTTCTTATGACATAGACACAAATCAATGGTGCTTAGGATATAGTTAAGATGAAGTTTTGTACTATAAATATGTGTAAAATGTTGGACTAAGACGTTCAAGCAAGAAAAACAAATCTTGTCCTTATAATGTTTTTTCTTCTTTTAAGTTTTCCTCTCAAAGTTTTTTCCTTGTTTCTTCTCTCCTTTCAAACGGTCATAGTTTTTGACATCGTGGGTGTATTTACATTGGGGAAACAATATCCAATGTATACTAAAATATCACCTGAAACCCTACAGCAAATCTTAGTTTGAGCAATGAAAATGGAAGAAATCTTAATCTACCCTTTGCTTTCGGCTCTTATACTATGGGTGGCCACCAAGTTAATCACCTCAACTCGCAAAAATCACCCACCAAGTTAACTACACCACTCTTGGTTTTGCTCCCTACGGCGATCATTGGCGCAACCTACGTCGACTCTCCACCATCGAGATCTTCTCCTCCACTCGTTTGAACATGTCTTTAGACATTCGTAGGGAACTGCAGTTGGTTGATTACAATGGATACATCAAGAGAATAAAAGATCTGGGTAGTATAACAGATGAATTAACGCAAGGAATGATCGATGAACATAGAAGCAACAAAGGCGATTTGAACATCAAAAACACTATGATAACCCATTTAATATCTATGCAAGAATCTCAGCCGGAATATTATACTCAGGAAATCATCAAAGGACTCATACAGGTCAGTTTGAATTTTTATAAGTTCTTTTTCATGGTTTTTTATATTTTAAAATTATCGAGGATTGGACAAATTGGACTTTGGTGGTCGATGACAACATTCCCATTTTTTTATTCATTTCTTTTTTGAGCATATTTTTTAGTTTTTTTCTTCTTCCCATTTTTGTTTGTTCTTTTACTTTTCTTATTTCTCACTATTGTTTTTTTATTTTTTATTTGTTATAAAAATGTATTATTATAGGATAGAGTTATAACTTGGGAATAATTTACATTAAGATGATCTTAAATATCAAGGTTTTTAATAAAGGCCAGCTATTATAAAAAAATTAAAATTTTTAGACACCAATAAAATTTTGCCACATCATCAAAATTTAAAGACATGAATTATTATACATTCATCCATAGAGAAATTATTTTATGCACCCTTCCCACCATATTATTCATGATCCCCTCCCAATTCTTTAATAATAATTCAACAATTTTTTTCATGTCATTGACACATAATATTGGTAAATTTTTTTTACCCTGAACCTAAAACTTAAAACCCAAACTCGAGCCCTTAAACTTTGAACTTGAATCCCGAACCCTTAAATCCTGAACCTAAACTTTAAACCTTAAACTTTAAATTCCAAACCCAAACCCTAAATCTCGAGGTTTGGGATTTAGGGTTCAAGGTAAAATAATTACCAAAATTATGTGTTAATGACAGAGAAAAAAATGCACAAAATTACTATTTTTAAAAAAAAATTGGTTGCAAAAAAATAAAAAATATTAACGTATGAAAAAACAAAATGATTAAAATTTGTAAAAGAAGAAAAGATGTTTGTTTATGATTTAAAAAATTAAGTATTTTAAGTAATTTAATTAAAGTTAAATTAAGTTGGAGAGTATATTAGATATCGATGAGTGTATAATAATACTTTATTATCTCTAAAATTTAATGACATGACACTATTTTATTGGTGCCTAAAAACTATATTTTTTAGGATGATCCTAATATAATTTATTCCCTTATAACTTATCCCGTAAATTTATTATATATTTAGGTTAACAGCTACCATAGCAATTTTTTTAAGTATTTGGTGTTTGATATTTGTATTTATTATATATTCAAATATGAGTATAAAATGATAGTTAAATTTAAAATTATTAAATATATAACCATGTTATATTGAGAGCTATTTATATTTATTAATAATAGTTATAATGATATTTAATTATGTTTGAATAAAATTATCAATATTTATTTACAAGTTTTTTATATTTCTTATTTAATTTAATAATGATATGCCATGTTATTATTCAATAATGGTACATTTAATCTTATTTTATATATAAATACCGCTTTCCTTAAAAAGAAATGATTTCATTTTAAATTAAGCGGGATATACTAAGCTTACATCACACATTTATCATTGGTTTGAATTTCATTTCATTTTTGCAGGTCATTTTAAATGGAGGAACTGATACAACAGCAATAACATTGGAATGGGCAATGTCTAATCTGTTGAACAATCCTCATGTGCTAGAAAAGCTAGAGCTGAATTAGACAAACTTGTCGGTCAAGAAAAACTGGTGGAAGAAGCTGATGTCGCAAAATTACCTTACTTACAAAGCATAATTTCAGAAACACTTCGACTATATCCAGCAGCTCCACTATTAGTTCCACATTCGGCATCTGAAGTTTGCAGTATTGGAGGCTATGAAATACCCAAAGATGCAATTGTGATGGTGAATGATTGGGCTATTCAAAGAGACCCTAAGTTATGGGATGATGAATTAAGGTTTAAGCCAGAGAGGTTTGAGGAACGCAAAGAGATGAGTGACCAGATTTATAAGTTGATGCCGTTTGGATTAGGAAGAAGAGCTTGCCCTGGAATGGTATTAGCTCAACATGTTTTGGGGTTGACATTAGGAGCATTGATTCAATGTTTTGACTGGGAAAGGGTGACTGAAAAGGAAATCGACATGATTGAAGGCCAAGGGCTTACTATGCCTAAAGTTCAACCATTGGATGCCATGTGCAAAGCAAGTCAGCTTGGGAAGAAGTTACTTAGACCAGGTTTGGTTCGTTGTAATGGAATAGATTTGTAATAGAATAAAACTGTAATGGAATAAAGTTGTAATAGGATAAGAAAAAAACTAAAATGACAAAAATATCCTTAATAGAATTTTTTTAAGTACGATAATTTTTGTTATTAAATTTTACTAAGATTATTATTAAATTTAATAATAAATAATTTAATCACATTTTAATATAATTATTATCAAATATAATTTAATAAAAATAAAATTATAAAATTTAATAACATTCTTAATATAATTATTATTAAAATATGAATTAATAAAAATCATAACATAATCTCATGGATCATAGTTGCCAATATTACAAATATTGATTCAAAAACAATAATTATTCTCATTTTTATATATATGAAAAATATCAAACATCTATACACCAAACAAACCTGACCAAGCAGACCCTTATTTTAACTTCTCTATATTTTTCCCCAACCTGTTAACATCAATTTCAAAATTATCAAAAAAGGAAAAAGGGTCTTGCTGCTGCCATTGATGCATCTTCAATCTGAATCACTTTCCATACTCCCCATGGCCTTCAATCCTATTGGTCTCTGCATCATGCCAAAACCCCACATCAAAAACATGAATCGGCTTCTTCCACAAGCCTATAATAGAAAGCAAAATGTTAGATCATGGCACCTTACTGACAAAAAAGCAATGAAGAAAATAAAATCACCTTTAGATATATATACATATATACACACACAAAAATAAAAAATGGGTGGAGGATAACAATAAGACTTATCTAATTTAGAAACAAACTACAACGAAATAGTTCTAAATAGAAGTCAACAAATTTAAGTTCTAGCAGTAATAAGATATTCATGCCAATGAGTTTATAACAAAAGATCTATAAAAACACTATGATTCTGTCAATATCCACAAAATTGTTATAAGTGACACTGTAATTAGCCTCAAAACAAATCTTATGCCACCATAAAAAAAGATACAGGGAGAGGCTCTATCTACTTGATTCTAGATCCAAATGGTAAGAATAGAAGACATGAATCATTATTAATCATCAATCAAATTTCTTAACTGATGCAGTAGGATGGTAGTGGATCACATGGAGATATTCTTATCACGTTAGGAATGATGCGCATCTTAATAGAGTTTGAATTACCAAATTTAAGTTATATTCTTATCACATCGAGAATGAGGCGCATCTTAATAGAGTTTGAATTACCAAATTTAAGTTATAAATCAGGTTGCTAAATCAAGATTAGATACGATTTATCCATCTGACAATGCTAGGAGATACATGTATCAAAAATCAAATCAAGACCAATTCAGAAAGAACTAATAACTTTCAGAATAATACAAGCAAATCCATACACCATGCTCAACACTTGTAACCAGGTTCTTCTTGCCTATATTTAGGTGGTTTAAAAGGTTGCAATTTTGAACATGTTTTCTAGTATAGAATTTTAAGAAGCAATAAAAATATTAATAGGACCAAAGAGCCCCGACAACAAAATACTAGTAAACGTAACTGATACAAGTTACAATGAAACCCATCATACCGGAGGCAAAGCAAGTTCATCTTCTTCCTCCCATGATTCCATGATATCAGAGTCATCAATATCTTCATCATCCCATTTTCTTTTAAGTTGTTCCTTTACAGGGCGAGGGGGAATCTCATCCTTTGCAACAATAACATACAACTTCTTAAGCCAAAAAAAATAATGAGGGTTTCAAGAAAAAGAAACCAATAATAAAAAGAATTGTAACACCCCAAACCCGGCCTAGACGTTATGGTCAAATCTGGCGTGTCACATTGAAGTGTCTTTCGAAAATTTGACTTGTTGGTAAAAATTCATTTCTAGGTTTAAAAAAAAAACCCTTTATTATTTAACAAATCATCTAGCCAAAATGTTTGCCTTGTTAACTGCTATTGTTATAATAGGTTAATCTAAAATAACGAAAGCTTTTGAAACTCTATTGTTTAAGTTTCGTATCTTTGAAAATAGTAATTATTTTGAAAATTCATCTTCTCCTAAACTAGCAGTTTAAAATAAGTAAGCAAAACCCAATTAAAATTTAAACAACATAAATGGCCTTATTACATAAACAAAACCCAAGACAAGCTTTAAATTTAAATAAAAGTAAGTGTAGAACAGCTGCAGTTGTGGGCCACCTCCGAGTCCCTCGCAGCACCAAATCGCCTAAGGCTGAGGATTACCTGTACAGTTAAAAGGAAAAAGTGAGTTTACGAAAACTCAGTGTGTGATCCCCTATTAGTTAAACAGTATACAACATGCAGTAACAGTTTGGGCCTGTGCCCTATTCAGTAATAGTAATAGTGTGGGCCTTAGCCCAATACAGTAATAGTACACTACAATAATGCAACCCATCCTAATCCAGCCAACACACCACTCCGTACCACTAACACACCATATGGGGATAAAATCGACCCACCCAGCCAACAAACCAATATTGCAGTGAAGCTGCCAGTATCAGTATCGCAACAAAGCTGCCAGTAATAGTATATGTAGCAAAGCCACCAGTATAGTATACTTCCTCCATAACGGTATTCTAACCCCATGCAGTATGTCATGTCATAAATCATACGTGTATGTAGAATGTCATTCTCAGTAACAGTCATACAAATCATGAACACATCAGTCAACTTACCTCTCGGGGTATAATGGTCATAATAGTGTAAATGGGCCCAAGGCCCATTACTCTACCCAAGTGGGCCCATACGCTCGTATGGCCCGTTCAGCCCAAATTTTGCCACGGCTATGAGATCTACATAGCCCAGTCCAGTATTTGGCAAAAATAGCAGATTTTATCCGTGT
The DNA here is from genome assembly GCA_008044935.1 of Gossypium turneri. NCBI lineage: Eukaryota > Viridiplantae > Streptophyta > Magnoliopsida > Malvales > Malvaceae > Gossypium > Gossypium turneri. The sequence continues at coordinate 12,249,167 of CP032582.1, read as the reverse complement.
GGGGCCCACGAGCCCATTGGCCCACATGGCCCATCTCGGCCTAACATGGCCCATTACGGCCAAAGCCCATGATTCATGGATTAGGCTTACCACAAGAGCGATCGCACGCCTATGTGGTCTCAAACGCCGTATTTCTTGCTTTTCAGCTTTTTGTCGTTCTACAGTTACAATGGGGTGTTTACACACCTGTTTACGAGAAGAGCGCAAATCTCCACATACACTAACCTAGATTCAATCATGACCCAATGTCAGTCCTTTAATCGTTAGGGTAAAACACCCTATTATTAACACTTAATCTAAAAACACCATCCTTACCTTGCTTGAATGAGGGCGACTTAAATCCTCCAAGACCGCCAACCAAAAGTGGTCACACGCTTTTATCAATTATCTGTACCACAAACAACAATCTTATTAACTGAGTTAGGCCATATAAGTGGCCTCAAATCGTGAACGATATCCTATAAGAACATAATTAGTATACGGCTTAAACCCCAAAAGTGAGGTAGCATATTATCTTGATTGAACGTAGAGAACAAGGGTTGCGACTACTTCAAACCATTTACAATCCACCACTCCTTGAAGGAAACCCTAAAATCGCAACGAGTAACAAATTATGAGGAAAGAATCAACAGTCGGTAATCAAAGGATAAAAAGGAGAGCATTTGATTTTAAGAAGAAGAATAGAAGAGAACAAGTTTAATCAAAAAGTGAGGAGTATAAACACTTTACCGATTGTTAGAAACACTTGCAGCACTAGAACAGCAAGAAGTAGCGAAGAAAAGATCGGCGCAGAGAATGATACAACAAAAGGGTGATATTTGGCTAGGAGGTAGAAGGAGAAATAGCTTGGCAACGGTAAACCGATTGAAAAACAAAGAGGATATTCGGCCAAGAGAGCACAGATTGAGAAAAAGAAGACGAAAAAAAAGGAATGGAGAATCAAAAGTCGATAACTAAAAGAAATAAAGGAGAATTCGATAGAGGAGGGAACCAAAATACTATTCAACCAAAACCAAAAGAATAAAAGGGAAGAGTAGAAAAGTAATCGAACAAACCCAAGAGATACACGAAAACTTAGCGAAAATTTTGGCACCAAAAAGCAAAAAGAGGGAAACATTACCCAAAACCGAAATGAGAAGTATACCAACATGAGCAGTATCCCCTTTCGCTGAATTTCTTGAGTATCAAAGTCCACATTCGGCACACTTCTCCTCTCCCCTCACTTTCCTTGATTTTCTCTTAAAATCTCTCCCCTTATCCCTCTTTGAATTACTCCACCGATTTTTCCTCAACTCCCCCAACAACTCCATTCAAATTCTATTCAAACACCCATTAGCTGTGTTTCAGTCCAACTCCACTACCTACACAGCTCAAGGAGAAAAATAACTACTCCATTGAGCAACCCAGGACTTGAACCTCAGACCTCACAGTTACACAACACGCCACCTTGCCACTAGACCACAAGCTATTTTTGTGTCATAAAACCAATACTATTATTTATATGGCCAATATGCCAGTGTCCAGATTCATTTAAGAGCAAAACTAAAAACTCTACAGAAGCCAAGACTTGAACCCAAGCTTCTCAAACACTCCCATACACACCCAAATCACTAAGCCGTTAAAGCAGACAAGCAATTTGTGTCATATCATGCAAATTAATTAAAGACTTAAATTTTTGAGGCGTTACAACTCTACCACTTTAACGAAATTTTAGCCTCAAAATTTACCTGGTCAGAATAGGTAAGAGTATTGTTGTCACATCGCTTCTTCGGGTTCCCACGTGGCCTCTTCTGAACTATGATTACGCCAAAGCACTTTGACTAATGGAATAGACTTCTTCCTCAAAATTTTCACATCACAATCTAAAATCTGAACCGGTTCTTCCACAAAAGTCAAGTCCGGTCTAACCTCAATCTCCTCAGTCGAAATCACGTGTGTGGGATCAGAGCAATAACACCTCAGCATAGAGACGTAAAACACATCATGAATCCAATCCAACTTTGAAGGCAAATCAAGTTGATATGCAATTGGTCCCACACGCTTCAGTATACGATAAGGCCCAATGAACCTAGGGTTAAGCTTACCCTACCGCCCAAACCTCAGTATCTTTTTCCATGGGGAGACCTTGAGAAACACAGAGTCCCCCATGGAATACTCAATCTCTCGAGGTTTAAGATCTGCGTAAGACTTCTGCCTATCAGATGCTTCTTTCAACCAGTCTCGAATCAGTTTTACCTTATCTTCGGTATCAGAGACTAACTCTGTCCCCAGAACTCGCCGCTCACCCAGCTCAGTCGAACAGGTAGGAGTACGACACCTACGACCATATAACGCCTCGTACGATGCCATTTGAATACTGGACTGGTAGCTATTATTATAACCGAACTCTGCTAGCGGCAAATAGTCTTCCCAGCTGCCTCGAAAATCCATTACACAACACCTTAACATATACTCCAATATTTGAATCACCCTTTCTGATTGACCATCTGTCTGTGGATGAAACGCAGTACTAAAGTCCAGTCTTGAACCCAAAGCCTCGTGTAACTTCTTCTAGAATGGAGACGTAAAGCGAGGATCTCTATCTGATATTATAGAAATTGGTACCCCATGCAGTCTTACAATCTCAGCCACATACAGTTTAGCCAACTTCTGCAAAGAGTAATCAGTACGAACTGGTATGAAATGGGAAGATTTAATCAATCGATCTACAATAACCCATACCGAAACCTTCTTAGTAGCCGTTAAGGGTAGCCCACTCACAATATCCATGGTTACACTCTCCCACTTCCAAAGTGGAATTTTAACTGGCTGCAGCAACCCTGAAGGTAACTGATGTTCAGCCTTCACTTGCTGGCAAGTTAAAAACTTACTTACAAAATCAGTAACTTTACGCTTAAGACCAAGCCACCAATATAACTCACGCTTAAAATCAGTAACTTCATAGCATAAGGACTCCTATGTGCCTCTCGTAGTATAGACTACCTCAAATCATTATCCCTTGATACACATACTCTCCCACGGAAACACAGTACTCCTTCACTATTCAGCCCAAAATCTAAAGTTTCCCCATGCTCAACCTGTTGGAAACGAGGAACCAGTGACTCATCTGACAACTGTTTACCCTTAATCTGTTCAGTCCACGTCGGTCTAACTTGTAGCTCAGCCAACAAGCTACCATCATCAAACAAGCTGAGACGAGCAAACATTGCTCCCAAATTAGATGCAACCCTACGGCTCAGTGCATCAGCTACCACGTTAGCCTTACTAGGGTGGTACTCAATCGAGCAATCATAATCCTTAAGTAGTTCTATCCAGCTTCGCTGCCTAAGATTCATCTTCTTCTGAGTGAGGAGGTATTTAAGGCTTTTGTGATATGTGTAGATAATACACTTCTCACCGTATAAATAGTGCCTCTAAATTTTTAGTACAAATACCACCATAGCTAACTCCAAGTCATGAGTAGGGTAATTTGCCTATTGAGGCTTAAGCTGACGAGATGCATAAGCAACCACCTTACCCTCCTACATCAGCACACAACACAAATCGACGTGTGACACATCACTATAAACATTGAATTCTTTCCTAGACTCTGGCTATATCAAGACAGGGGCCTCAGTCAGGACTTTCTTCAATTTCTCAAAACTTTCTTGCTGCTTATCGGTCCAGTTAAATGATATCCCTTTACGCAGCATCTTAGTCAGAGGTGCAGCAATCAAGAAAAATTCCTTAACAAAACATTTGTAATACCCTGCTAGACCCAGAAAGCTTCGAATCTCAGATACAATTTTAGGTGGTTTCCAATCCAGTACGGTTTCAATTTTTCGAAGATCAACCCTAATCCCCTCAGTAGATACTACGTGACCCAAAAATTTCACTTCTCGCAGCTAGAACTCACACTTGCTGAACTTAGCGTACAGTTGTTTCTCCCTTAAAATCTGTATAACAATTCAGAGATGTGCATCATGTTTATCCTCGGTTCTCAAATACACCAAAATATTATCTATAAATACCACCATGAACCGATCCAGGTAGGGTGGAATACTCGATTCATCAGGTCCATGAAGGCAGCTGGTGCATTCGTTAGCCCAAGCGGTATCACTAGAAACACGTAATGACAATAACGAGTCCTAAACGCAGTCTTATACACATCATCCTCAACTCTCAACTGATGGTACCCAGAATGAAGATCTATCGTGGAGAAAACCGATAGTCAGTTTATTCAATTGTCGATAGTCGATGCACATACGCATGGACCTATCCTTCTTCTTTACGAACAACACTGGTGCTCCTCATAGAGACACGCTAGGTCGAATGAATCCTCGATCCAATAGTTCTTGGATTTGAGCTTTTAACTCCACCAGCTCCTTCGGTGCCATCCTATAAGGAGCGATGGACATTGGAGCTACTCTGTGCTGGAGCTCAATACCAAATTCAACTTCGCGGCTTGGAGGCAACCCAAGGAGCTCATCAGGAAACACATCAGAAAAATCCTTAATTGTTCTAATATCTCTAACAAAAGGACTCCCAGAATTAGATACACCAATATAGGCTAGAAATGCCTCACAACCCTTGCGAACCAGTTTTTCGGCCCTTAATGCAGAGATCACATTAGACAGAAAGTCTCTTCGCTCCCCAATCACAACCACCTCCTCATCCTCAGTAGTCTTCAATACCATATGCTTAGCAGCACAATCCAAACTTACACGGTGTTTTACCAGCCAATCCATCCCCTAGATTAGGTTGAATTCACCAAACAGTAGCTCCATCAAATCTGCTGGAAATATAACTCCTTGAACCTCTAGGGGCACATCTCTGAACAACTTGTCTACCCTTACCGACTGTCTCAGTGGACTTAACACAGTCATCTCATTACCAGTACTCTCACACATAATACCCAAGGTGCCAAATACAGTGCATGCTATGTATGAATGTGTAGACCCTATATCAATCAGAGCAGTGTATGGTACATTATGAATTAGGAATGTACCGGTTATAACATCTAGAGAGTCACCATGCTCTCGGTGATGAGCAGCATAGACTAGTGTTGGCTGCCTCGCCTCAATGTTATCGACACCTCTGCCTGATGTTCCACGACCTCGTCCAATACCATTTCCACCTCTAGCCTGCCCACGGCCCCTTGGTGGCTGCTGACCACCTATTGCTGGTTGAACATAATCCTGACCTGCAGCTTGCATCTGAATAGGCCTCTAAAGACAACTCTCAACTAGATTCTCCATAGACCCACATCTGAAACATGCCCCAAACTTCTTCCAGCACTCACCCAGGTGATGTCTCCCACAATCAGCACAAGGTTGTAGTCTTGCAATAGGAACCCTAGCTCGGACTGGCCCATCAAACCTGGCTCTTCCAAAAAAACTCGAGGGCTCTGAATCCCTCTTATTCCTGCCCCTATCCTTCTCACAGTTCTGGTGCTCAGAGTGCTTCACATCCTCGGTGATTTTCATTTTTTCTACTAGGGAAGCAAAATCTTGATCCCTCTGCGGAGCTATCAAGACTCGTAACTCATCTCAGAGGCCGTCCTCAAATCACACACAGCGTTCATATTCATTCACCACTATCCCACAAGCATAGCAACTCAGTCGCAGGAACTCTGCCTCATATTCTGCCACAGTTTTATTCCCTTGGGTCAAGCTCAGAAATTCCCTTCTTCGGGCGTCCACATAACTGGCGCCCACATACTTTCCTAGGAATACTGCCTTAAAGAAATCCCACGTTAACCGGTCGGCCTGAATACCCTCTCTCACGGTAAGCCACCACTGATAGGCTTCATCTCGTAGTAAAGACACTGCACCTTTTAGTTTTTTCTTAGAAGTGCAGTCGAGATCATCCATTATTCTCTCTGTGGCTTCTAACCAGTATTCAGCCATATTAGGGGCTACTCCAGAAATACCCCTGAAGATTTTCGCTCCATTCAACCGGAGTCGTTTTGAAATAGATCCACGGCCCACAGCACCAGTACTGATCCTTGCAACCCTCTCCAGAATGCGGAGCATAGCTTGGGTAGTGCATCATCCCCAGCCGCTTGATCGTATGATCCCGTCTCAGTCACCGGTGAAGCTGGTGCCTCCCAAGCCTCAACATTAGGCATGTGGCCTGATGCCGAAGACCCCAGCCCTAGTACTTCCTCGGCCTCTACTGCAGCCTCGTGTACCCCTTCCGCGAGTTCCTCTAGTGCTCATATCAAAAACGTATTATCTGCTTATGAATTTTTACGAATTAGTTTGCAATTCCAATAATTATTAACAGATGTCTTATGAAAAGCAGTAATCAGATTTTTGTTTTTGCAAACCAAGGTCTCCCTATAGTTTCAATTTAGTCTCACTAAAGAATTTTAGTATAGTCCTACTATTTATAGTAGTCTCTTAATGTATTTTAGTTCAAGCAGTCTACAATATAAAGAAAACTTACAGATTCGACGCTGGAAACTCAGTATGCCACACTTGTAAACCTTTCAAAACACTTCAACAATAGTTTTCCAAAAATTCCAAATATTTTCAAAACTTATTTCACAGCCGAGTTTTCCAACCTGGCTCTAATACCACTAAATGTAACACCCCAAACTCGGCCTAGACGCTATGGTCGAATCTGGCGTGTCACATTGAAGTGTCTTTTGAAAATTTGACTTGGTAAAAAAAAATTTCTAGGTTTAAAAAAACCTCTTTTATTATTTAACAAATCATCTAGCCAAAACATTTGCCTTGTTATCTGCTATTGTTATAATAGGTTGATCTAAAATCGCGGAAGCTTTTGAAACTCTATTGTTTAAATTTCGTGTCTTTGAAAACAGTAATTATTTTGAAAATTCGTCTTCTCCTAAACTAGTAGTTTAAAAGAAGTAAGCAAAGTCCAATTAAAATTTAAACAATATCAATGTCCTTATTACATAAATAAAACCCAACACAAACTTTAAATTTAAATAAAAGTAAGTGTAGAAAAACTGTAGTTGTGTGGCCACCTTCGAGTCTCTCGCAGCACCAAATTGCCTAAGGCTGAGGAATACCTGTACAGTTAAAAGGAAAAAGTGAGTTTACGAAAACTCAGTGTGTAATCCCCTATCAGTTAAACAGTAAAAAACATGTAGTAATAGTCTGGGCCTGAGCCCTATTTAATAACAGTAACAGTGTGGGCCTTAGCCCAATACAGTAATAGTGTGGGCCATAGCCCAATATAGTAATAGTACAGGGCAATAATGCAACCCATCCCAATCCAGCCAACACACCAGTCCATACCACCAACACATCATGTAGGGATAAAATCGACCCACCCAGCCAACACAGCAATATTGCAGTAAATCTGCAGTAATAGTATCGTAGTGAACCTGCTAGTATCAGTCTCGCAGCAAAGCTGCTAGTAACAGTATATGCGGCAAAGCCACTAGTACAGTATACTTCCTCTATAATGGTATCCCAACCCCATGCAGTATGTCATGTCATAAATCATACATGTATGCAGAATTTCATACTCAGTAACAGTCATATACAAATCATGAACACATCAGTCAACCTACCTCTAGGGTTATAATGGTCATAACAGTGTAAATAGGCCCAAGGCCCATTACTCGACCTAGATGGGCCCACATGATCGTGCGACCTATTAAGCCGAGATTTTGCCACGGGTATGAGATCTACATAGCCCAGTCCAGTATTTGACACAAATCGTGGATTTCATCCGTGTAGAGCCCACAAGCCCATTGGCCTACACGGCCCATCTCGGCCCATCTCGGCCTAACATGGCTCATTACCACCCAAGCCCATGATTCACGGATTGGGCTTACCACACGAGCGATTGCATGCCTGTGTGGAATCAAACGCCTGTGTGGTCTCAAATGTCGTATTTTTGGCTTTTCGGCTTTTTGCTGTTCTACAGTTACAATGGGGTGTTTACACACCTGTTTACAAGAAGATCGCAAATCTCCACGTACACCAACCTAATTTCAATCAAGACCCAATGTCAGTCCTTTAATCGTTAGGGAAAAACACCCTCTTATTGACACTTAATCCAAAAACACCATCCTTACCTTGCTTGTATGAGGGTGACGTAAATCCTCCAAGACCGCCAACCAAAAGTGGTCACACGCTTTTATCAATTATCTGTACCACAAACAACGATCTCATTAACTAAGTTAGGCCAAATAAGTGGCCTCAAACCGTGAACGCTATCCTATAGGAACATAATCAGTATACAGACTAAACCCTAAAAGTGAGGTAGCATATTACCTTGAATAAACGTAGAGAACAAGGGTTCCAACTACTTCAAACCACTTACAATCCACCATTCCTCGAAGAAAATCGTAAAATCGTAACGAGTAACAAATTATGAGGAAAGAATCAACAGTCGGTAATCAAAGGATAAAAAGGAGAGTATTCGATTTTAAGAAGAAGAATAGAAGAGAACAGGATTAATCAAAATGTGAGGAGTATAAACACTTTACCGATAGTCAGAAACACTTGCACTACTGGAACAGCAAGAAGCAGCAAAGAAAAGATTGGCGCAGAGAATGATACAACGAAAGAGTGATATTCAGCTAGGAGGTAGAAAGAGAAATAGCCTGGCAACGGTAAACTGATTGAAAGACAAAGAAGATATTCAGCCAAGAGAGCACAGATTGAGGAACAGAAGAAGAAAGAAAAAGGAATGGAGAATCAAAAGCTGATAACTGAAAGAAATAAAGGAGAATTCGACAGAGGAGGGAACCAAAATACTATTCGGCCAAAACCAAAAGAATAAAAGGGAAGAGCAAAAAAGTAATCGAGCAAACCCAAGAATTACACGAAAACTTAGCGAAAAGTCGGCTCCAAAAAGCAAAAAGAGGGAAACATTACCCAAAACCGAAATGAGAAGTATACCAAAAAGAGCAATATCCCTTTTGGCTGAATTTCCTAAGTATCAAAGTCCACCTTTGACACACTTCTCCTCTCCCCTCACTTTCCTTGATTTTCTCCTAAAATCTCTCCCCTTATCCCTCCTTAAATTACTCCACCGATTTCTCCTCAACTCCCCCAACAACTCCATTCAAATTCTATTCAAACACCCATTAGCTGTGTTTTAGTCTAACTCCACTACCTACACAGCTCAAGCAGCAAAATAACTACTCTATTGAGCAACCCAGGACTTGAACCTCAGACCTTACAGTTACACAAAACGCCACCTTGCCACTAGACCACAAGCTATTTTTGTGTCATAAAACCAACACTATTATTTATAAGGCCTATATGCCAGTGTCCAGATTCATTTAAGAGCAAAACTAAAAACTCTACAGAAGCCAAGACTTGAACCCAGGCTTCTCAAACACTCCCATACACACCCAAATCACTAAGCCATTAAAGCAAACAAGCAATTTGTGTTAGATCATGCAAAGTAATTAAAGACTTAAATTTTTGGGGTGTTACAAGAATGACATAATGTAATAGGTTCTCCAACTAAGATTGGAAACAAACCATAATCTTTAGCACTTATTAACAACTTAAAAACATATGAAATACATAATAGAAATGAATCTGCTTTAAGGTCTCTATACACTTTAAAACTCCTATATAAAACTTCGAGGCGACCATCAGGTAATGTTTCAAGAAAACAACTAGTGAATCCCAACAATTGAAGCAAAGATTAGATTCTCAGGATGTTGCCACAATTACTGATCTTCCACTACATGCAGTTTTTCTTTTTAATCGAAAGAAAAAAAACCCTAAATTTCTCTTTTTGGTCTGGTAACACCATAGCCGATTTCCTAACAAACTCAAAGCAAACACCTTTGAAACATCTCAACTCAACCTCATAAAATCCAAAACCAAAAACAAGTAAAAGCTCTAAATTTCAATAAACCCAATAAACATTTAGCTCTAAAAAAAAATTCCCACATTCAAGTTCATACATAATAAAACACACCAAAGAAAATAGAATCACTTATTAGTCAAAGCCCCAAGAATTAACAAATTCGGGCCAAAATTAAAACTTACCCCAGTCTTCCATCTTTACTTACCAACTCGCCTTGTTATCTTTCTAGCATTTCTGAAATCAAAGCAATGAAATCAAATAGGGGAAATAAAAAATGTAGTGAAAAAGAAAAAAAGAAAAAAAAAGAGGAAGAAAAGGGTTGCAACTCTGCAACCAAAGGGTTTTATTGGCTTAAAATAAATGATGCTTCAATAGATTGACTTAGGTCTCCTCTATAATCAAAGGAAAAAACAAAGGAAATGTAGAGATGGGAAGAAAAGAAAGTTATAGTTTCTTCCTTCTTTCGGTAGAGGTGAGGGCAAAAATTGAAATTGGGAAAAAAATTCTTATTCCAAGCGTTGAATGACAATTCAGTGATCAAAAAAGGGAATGTCTATTCAGCCAATTCATGTAATAGACCTTGAATCAATTCAGGCCCGTAATACCATTACAGTCAACCAAACTAATGTTTGGTGGTAGGCCCGCCAAATTAGGTTGAAATCTATTCATAAACCCCCCAACCAAACATGTTGTTATTTTCTAAAATTGTTTAGGATTAGCAAACATTTTCTTTTCATTTTTATAATTTTTCATGAAAAATGTCTTTCATGGCTATGGCTTTCTGCTAGAAACTTAATTTTTTATTACATTTCATAATTTTACCTTTACATTGCAACTTGAGGGCAATGAGAAATGTAGAACATATATATTTAAACTATTCTAATCCTTATCCAATTTCTTTGTTATTCTACTACAAAACTTGGGTTGACTTATTGTTCAAACTCAAAATCTTGTCCAAAATTTAGAAGGATTTGGACAAGAATATTACTCCCGAAAAATGGATTTGGGTAAAAAAATGATCTTTTAAAAATATGGACAGAGATCATGCTTGAACTGTCACATCCCAAAAATAAGTCTAGAAGAAATATGAATAAAATGTAGATTTTTTATTTTTTTAAAACATAGGGTAAGAGAATTAGTTTGCCTTAAAAATTATGTGTTAAGAATTAATAAAAATGAGTTTGTTGGTTCAGTGGTAAGACTTTAGCTTATCCTTAAGTCCCAAGTTTGAAACCCTTTATATGCATTAACTTAAAATATTTTATTTCATTTATTTTTACCTCACAAAGTGTCGAATTATCAAACTAGCCTAGCCCAAAACTTTTATTTTAAAATTAGTCCTTAATTAAAAGTAACCCTAGTTCTACATGAATTCCAAAAAAAACCTATTTCAATTAGGAAAAGAAAGTTTTATAAATAGTTAATTTCATTCCAACCTTAGAATTTTTACCTGTTGAATTTTTCAAGAAAAATACTCTTAAGTTCTTATTTTTCTTCACCATTACCAAATCAATTTTCAAGCGAAAGGATTCAAGGTTTTCAAAATCATCCCTTTCCTCCCAGTAGATCATTGATCTCCTCACCCAAATTAAGGTTTTTGTATTTTCAAATCAACTGTGGGATCTAAACTTAAGTCATTATGTATAATTAATTTATGAATCAGAAGTAAGTAATTTGTTACTTGCAAGCCCCTATTTGTGAACCCTCTTGCATGTGAACCACCCAAATAGGCTAACCCTATGTACGTAAACCCCATGTATGAGAACCTGTATACAAACCCTAGGTACTATACGAACTATATATATCATGTGAACCCTAGATACTATGTTAGCTCTATATATATACAACATGCAAACCTTAGGTAACCTTAGGTACTAAGTGAACCCTTGTATGCAAACCCCTATTGTGAACCCATCTGCAAAACCATATAGGATTTAATATGAGAACTCCTAGTTTATTTATGCGAACCCCATATAAACATTATGTGAACCCCACATATTATTACATGTGAACTTTGTATGTTTATTGTAATGCCCTCAACCTGATCCGATTCGTCGAATCTGGATCTCAGATGATACTACATAGAACTCTTAAATTTAACGAACCAATTGGTAATTTTGTTTACTGAAACCTTTTTTTCCTATTAATTTAAAAACTGATAGTTTTATTGTTTAAGAATAGTGGAATATATTATTATAACAAAATTATTACATCAAATTTAATATAACTATTAACAAAACTAAAATTATTGAAAGACAGACGCATAAGGCGTAGTCCAAACTGCAACACATTTCCACTATATGCATAATAGCCCACTTCGTCACCTCCCTGGCATTGTCCCTCCTGGCACAATCTTATAGCATTAATTCCTGAAAAAAAACATATAACACTAATAAGTTCGCAAGGACTTAGTGAGAAAAACACTATTTACCTTGGCTGATGCTTCCATAAAGCAACTGAGAGTTCATCATGATAATCTTCTCATCCTCAGTTACATGACTTTTGCTTTTGAAAAATATTTTCCTTGAACTCAGTCCTTTTTATACACATTAACTATTATACCTTGATCTATACCCATTTCTATTTTCTATCGATAACTTCAATCCTTTATATTTTTCATATACTCTTGTTATTCATAAGTCGATACAAATTATCTTTCAAAGACCAGTGCAACCTGAGTGTCACTTTACATGTATTCTTAACCCAGATCTAATGTTCACAATCACGATTCGCATAGGAACACATACACAGTTAGCGTTCTACCATACCACTCATCTTGCGCAACTTACCCAATCAATAATAGTCTAGCCCTACATTAATACTTGTTTATACTAACTATTACACTTTCTTATCATTCCAGGGTATGACAGAGTACAAATAGAATTTGATGGATGCTTTACTCGTACATTCCTCATCACACTTTTTGCTCAAAACCTCCTTCCACTATTATACCATTCCAGCTCAATGTCTCTTCAGTCCATTTACTTTAGTCATATCTTATCCTTGTATAGTACTTACCATTTAACTGATAGATATTTTATATCATGCTAGTTTTACTAAGTACACTAAAGAACTATACTGAATACGACATAACACTTCATACAAAACATGCCACTAAGGTTGATATAGAATGAATGCGGATAAATGTGAGTGCAGAAGAGGATTGTAAAGTTTGTTCAAGTCACAAATTTGACTTAGGGCTCTAGTAGTTCCAAAAGAAATTTGGATTGTGACACAACCTGAAACAAAATGGAACCAAGCTAGATAAAAAAATTAAAATGAATAACTAAGATAAATAAAATAGAATGATAAAGACAAAAATAAAGAAGATAAATGGAAAAGATAGAATGTGGGATGTTGATAAATGATAAAACTAGCATATTTTAATCCCATTCTTAATGCGTTTTTGGATCATTATTTATGCAAATTGGTGAATTTGATGCTCTTAATCCCTTTAATTCATGTTCTTAAACTTAGGTGAGCATTTGGGACCAAAAGGAGTGAAAATTAGCACACAGGCTGGGCACATACCCATGTGAGCCACATGGGTTGGACACATACCCATGTGCTAGCTCGTGTCGATTTTACACATTGCTTCCCAAACACGTGGAAAAACACAAATTTTAGGCTTTCTGAGCATTCTAAAGTCTATAAATACCAAATAGAAGAAAAGATAAAGGTGCTACCAAAAAAGATTGAAGAAAACACTCGAAGAACACCATCGAAACCAACTCGGAAGCGGATCTCCATCAAGATCGAAGATCTCCTTTTAATTTCTTTCGAAGTTTTATGAGTTTCTTTATATCTTGTGGTTATTCTTACTTTAAGATGTTTTCATTCAGGATTATGAACTAATTCCCTAGATACCTAGGGAAGATTAAACCTATGATGAATTTTATTATTTGATTTCTGATTTACATGAATAAATACTTGATTCTTGTTCTCAATTATGTGTACTTATTTCTTATTTTATTATTTCTAAGATATTAACTCATGTTTAATGTGCTTAATTCAGTGGAGCAAAAGTCCCTATTTAAGAGTAGATCTAGCATAATTGAGTGGAGTTGCATGCAATCCTAGAAATAGGATGGCATAAATCTACTAGATCAGAGTCAAATCTAATAGGGGAATCTATAGATCGAGTTAATGCGACAATAGGAGTTTTAATTAGAAAGAGATTTCAATTAATTAACATGATTCAGTTGCTTCTACTCTCGAAAGAGATATTAGCATAATTTAGGGATTTCTACGAATTAAGATACCAAGTGAATAAATCGTTTAAATTCGATTAATAATAATAGAAAGAGTCTATGTGGATTCTTTCATGGGTATTTTCTCTCTCATTGGTTATCTTTTGATTATTTTCCTAATTTGTTCTTTATTGTGTTCTTAGTTAAATTAATTTAGTAATTTTAGCTAAAAACCCATCACTCAAATTTGTCGACTAAATAATAAGAAAACGGTAATTACTAATACTTTTAGTCCTAGTGGATACAATATCTCTACTCATTGTAGCTATACTATTGTTCGATAAGTGCGCTTGCCTTTTTCGTATTTATAGTTAGTTTAGTGTCTATCACATGTAGAAGTCCTAAGAAGCCTTGGAAACAAGAAGAATCCATAACTCCCTTCTAGCAGCTCTAATTTCCCCTCCAAGAAAGAAAACTTGGTAAGAAAAATTTTGAAGATGATCCCCACAATCTGAAAATATTGTTAAAACTCTTCTTGTAATGCCCTGACTTATTTATTTCTCTTTCTATAAATATCTGACACAATTGTGTATCTGCTTAGTGGTTAAGTGTTCTGGGTGTGTGTATGAGGTCTTGGGTTCAAGTCCCACATTTGATAATTTTGTTATTTTAGATCCAAGCCTTATCCTTGATGAATGGGCTTATATCAAATTGTCTGTTAATCCATAGTAGAATGAGTCTGCTCGTTTGAGTGGTAAGGGAGTTAGTATGTTAAAGGTCCTGTGTTCGAATCTTTGCGCGAGCGTGGATGTTATTTTTGCTCGGTTGCATGATAGAGTTTCGGTGGCCTTGAAATTCTGAGATAGTTGAGGTTGAGCGATTAGTGGGGAGTTGAGATTTGATAATATTTTTTATTTTTTTCTTTTTCAAATTTTTTCTCTCTTCTAGAAAAGAATTCTAACATTTTTTCTTCCTTTTTGGGTTCTCTACCAATTTCCTTTGTCCTCTTCTTTTTCGATTCTATCACTTTTATTTTTGCACAATTTGTCTTGTCTAGATATTTCGGTGATCTTTGTGTGTTTATGGTAAGTGTGGTAAGTATGGTTATTGTTTTGGTTAGTGAACCGTTGCTTGCTCGAAGGTAAGGGTTTTGGTAGATTAAAGGGTTGTCTATCTTGATGTAGTTCGATTTAGTATCGTTTTAAGCAACTTATTCGGTGATTTATTGGTCAATTTTAGGTGTTGTGTGGCTCGAGAGTATTTTTGCATCGAAACCGTACCAAGTATGTACCCCTTATGCGTGAAAATTGAGTTTCGGTGAAAGCCGAAACTGCAATCTATCCACACCACATGGGCGTATGGTCGTCCGTGTGGTTGGCCGTGTATGAGACACGGTTGTGTGTCTAACGAAAGCGCGGTCGTACGTAAAACACGACCATGTAGTGGTGTGAGTATGGCCGTATAGGCCACACGGGCATGTGGGTTTTACGCCTGGCCATGTGGCCCACACGAGCAAGGCCAATCTGGAATTGTGGGCCTACACTGGCAATAGGCCCATATTTTGAAATTTTCCCTATGGTTGCACGGGTCGTTCCAATTGACTGTGGGCCTATCGTAAGGCCGGTAAGGGCTAACCAAACCCTAAAAGTATGTGATCTAATATTTTGCTCTGAGTAGGACACTATTATGCATGTCGGAGTATTCCGTTGAGTGTATATATATGACTTATGTATATAAGCATGTTAACCATGTTATTACTGTATTTTTTATTTTTGTATCTGTGACTGGGGTAGGTTTGTATATGTGGAGAAAATGATTTGCACGGCGACACTTCGCCTATATTCTGGCAACTTGTCTACATATTATTTGTAACGTGTCGTTTCAACACTATATGGTGTGTAGGGATGGGTGGGTGTTTTTAACCCCACATGGTGTGATGGGATGGTCAGAGATGATGTGTAGAGGATGGGAGTAGGATTCTGCATATCTGTATTGTTTATCTGATTCTGCTATTTGTATCTAAAATGAACATAAGTCCAAATCTGAATTTGACTGTATATGTGGTTTCTGTATCTATAGCATGACTATTATTATTGGGCTACACACTAAGTTTACGAAAACTCACTTTTGTTTGTCTGTTCTATTCAGGTAATCCACAGACTTAGGCAGATTGGTGCTGTAGAGTCTCGTGGTGACCACTAGTCTATGAACTGGCTTTAAATAAAGGTTTTATTTAATTAAGGATTATTTTCTGGGAGTTTTGCAATTAAAGACTTTCTGGACTGTTTGGTTTTTATTATGGATTTAGATTTTCATTTTGGTTCTTTTTCTGCGATGGTTTTCTAAAAACATAGTTTTTATTAAAATAAAGGTTTTCTGAAAACACAAACTGAACTTTTCAAAATATAACTATTTCTAAGACTTTCGTTGTAAGTTACGTTTGGACAAATAAATTAACTAAATATGAGTTATTGAACTTGAAAGATTTATCGAAACAACCCAGTTTTCAAAACCCTTCATCATAACATTACCATTTTCGGCTGTAACGTCTAGGCTGGGTTTGGGGTGTTACACTTCTAAAAGAAAACTGAAGAGAAATTCTTGAAAGAAAAACTCAAAGAGAATTTATTAATTCAAGGAGAAACTTAATAACAATCAATTGAATGATTTGTGTACAATGCAAAGGCCTTTATTTAAGATAGCTAAATAAATCTAAATAAAATTCTTAAGTATACTAGAACTCTATTTAACCTAAACAAGAAGTAATTTAAAACTAAATTTTCTTGTTGACATAGAACTCCTAAATAACTTACAATACTTAATAATTATAAAAAATTTAGAATAAAAATAATAAAATAATAAGAGTTGATAAATACAATATTGGGCTCATATATAATAAAAATTAAGCCTAAAACCCAAACCCAATATGAAACACCTAAGCTTATGGGATTGATTGGGGTCCTTGAAGTGAAATGCCTAATCTTGTTAACATTTTCCACACAGGCTTGTCATCATAGATTGAGAGTTTAGGCCCACAAACAAAATTAGTCTCTTTTAATTCATCCTCACTCTAAAATCCATCGTCTTGAAACTTCAACTCTTATTCTCAAATTTTTTTTTGTGATAAAGTCTTGAACGAATAAGTTGAGTTTTGAATTTAGGTACTTGGATTTGGATCTCGTGATTGGGCCTTGAGGATAACTAAGTCCATCTCTATTATGGTCTTTGAATTGGACTGAGTTGCCCATATCATTACCCCCTTCCACAAAAAGATTTGCCCTCGAATCTGCAATATCAAAAGGGGAAAGGTCAACGATATTAAAAGTGGCACTAACATTATACTCACCGGGAAGATCAATTTGGTATGCATTACCGTTAATGCGCTTGAGTACTTGAAAAGGTCCATCACCACGTGGGTCCAATTTCGTTTTGCGTTTTGTTGAAAATCATTTTTTTCTCATATGAACTCAAATCTAATCACCGGGCTCAATGGTAACTTGTTTGCGCCCATTGTTAGCTTTGTTGGAATTCGCTTCATTTTTTTTGGTGATTCGTTGTCTTGCTTTCTCATGCATGGACTTCACCAATTCATCTTTCTTCTCACCATATAAGCTAGAAATTTTTTCTATAGGCAACATCACAAGATAAAGTATAGTTAGTAGATTAAAACCGTAAACAAGTTCAAATGGGGAATAGGCAGTTGTAGAGTGAATAGATCGGTTATATGCAAACTCAACAAATGGAAAATATTCTTTCAAATTTTTAAGGTTCTTACCCACAATAGTTCGTAGTAAAGCACTTATGACTCGACTGACTACCTCATTTTGTCTATCGATTTGGGGATGACATGTAGTAGAATATAATAATTTAGTACCTAGCTTACCCACAACACTTTGCAAAAGTGGCTTAGGAACTTTACATCTTTGTCAAATACAATGGTGCAAGGTATCCCATGTAGACGCACCATCTCTCTAAAGAATAAGTCAGCCGCATGTGTAGCATCATCCGTTTTGTGACAAGGAATGAGGTGAACCATCTTTGAAAACATGTCAACAACAACAAAGATATTATCTTGAACCTTTTTAGTTCGTGGAAAACCAAGAATGAAATCCATGGATAAGTCTACCCATGGCGAAGAAGGAAACGACAAAGGAGTATAGAGTCCATGAGGCATTACCTTAGATTTGTTTGTTTAAAAGAAATAAATTTATAACATACCTTTTCAATGTCCTTCTTCATGTATAGCTAATAAAAATGTTCTTGTAGAATATGTAGTGTTTTGGCGACACCAAAGTGTCCCATTAAACCTCCACTATGTACCTTATGAATTAATAACTTTCTTGTGGAACATTGTGGAATACATAACCTGTTTAGGTGAAAAAGAAACCCATCTACAAGATAAAACTTATTAAAGGCACCATTCTCACAATTGGAAAAAATATTTGCAAAATCAGCATCATTTAAGTATAAATCTTTTATATGTTCAAACCCTAAGACTTAAGCATTTAATGAATTTATCAAGGAATATCTATGAGATAAGGTATCAGCAACTACATTTTCTCTACATGTTTTGTACTTAATTACATATGGAAATGTCTCTATGAATTCTACCTATTGAGTGTGTCTCTCGCTCAACTTACCTTGTCCCTTTAACCACTTTAAGGATTCATGATTCGTATGGATAACGAACTCATTTGGCAGTAAGTAATGTTGCCAAACTTTTAGAGCTCGAACTAATGTCAGCAACTCATTGTAGTAAGTTGAGTAGTTTAATTGCGCCCCATTCAGTTTTTCACTGAAACACGACACTAATTCCAATACCTGAAGCATCACATTCAAGTTCGAAAGTATTAGAAAAATTAGGTAATTTAAGAACTGGAGTAGAACATAACTTATCCTTTAAAACTTGAAAAGCATTTTCTTGAGCTTCTCCCCACTTAAAACCAACAAACTTTTTAATAACCCCAGTTCATAATAGAGTGGCAATAGTGGAGAAATCCTTCACAAAACATCTATAAAAACTTGTTAAACCTTGGAAAGATCTCACCTCAGTAATTGATTTAGGAGTAGGTCACTCCCTAATTGCCTTTACTTTGTCCTCATCAACATTAATATCTTAAACATTTACTATAAAACCTAAAAAGATTAGTTTATCACAACAAAAAGTGCATTTATCAAGGTTGGCAAATAACTTTTCAGTTCTTAGAATGTCCAAAACAAATTTAACATGGAAAACATGATCATCTAAAGAAGTCGAGTAAATCAAATTATCATCAAAATATACTACCACAAATTTACCCAAATAAGGCCTCAAAACATGGTTCATCAAGTGCATGAAAGTACTAGACGTATTAGTAAAAAAACAAAAGGCATGACGAGCCATTCATATAAAGCAAACTTAGTTTTAAAGGTTGCTTTCCATTCATCCCCTTCTTTCATTCGAATTTGATGGTAGCCACTTTTTAAATTAGCTTAATAAAGATACAAGCACCATAAAGTTCATCAAACATATCATCAAGCCTTGAAATAGGATACCTATACTTAATAGTAATTTGGTTAATTGGTCTACAATCAACACACATTCTATGTGTACCATCTTTCTTTGGCACTAAAATTACTGGCATTGCACAAGGACCTAAACTTTCATGAATGTAACCCTTTGCTAAAAGTTCATCTACTTTCTTCTGTAACTTATTCCTCTCTTCAGGATTGCTTCGATAAGCTGATCGATTTGTGTCACACCCTAAAATAGGGCCTTGGAGTTTTAGGGGTATTTTACGAATTTTAGCCTTAGAGTGTTCAGAATTTTGAGACATGGTTTATCGATAATATTATTTTACTAGGATTTTTAGAAAGTTAAATCAATTTTTGAAAATGGGTTTTAAAGACCTTCAATTTTAAAAATATGATTGATTTGAAAAAGGGTCAAAGTTGTTAGTTTTTAAGAGGCAGTTAGACCAAAATTTAAAAATCAACCTAATAACTGCCACCTACAGCTTATGTTCACGTTAGCTTTCTCCCCATTGCTTTGTTCCCGTCCCTTGCTCTCCCAAGTCTCTCTTTTATTCAATTTTCTTCTACAAACTTGATTCCTTTCAGTTTCTCCTATCAATAAAGCCATATACCTCCATATTATTTCAAGAAAAACACCCAAAAACACCATAGATTCCTCCATTGTCAAGCTTGCGGCTTTTTCAGGTTTTCGACCAAACACTTGATGTTTTATCAACTAAGGTAACAATTCAACTTCTAATTAGTTTTAAATATTATTTAGTAATTGAAATCATGTTTTTAGCTGTTAAATCACATGTTTTAAATAAAAGCCGAAAATCGAGTCTTTAATGGTGAATTTCGGGTATGTGGATAAAAACATAGTTTGAAAGTGTTTTTCAATTAAATTTAACACTATTAGAAGGTTTCTAAACTTACTTTGAAGTTTCGTTAAATATTTCTTGAGTTTTAATGAATTTACGAAAAATAGCCATAAAACAGGTCGAAAAAGTTGATACTATGAATTGAGTATTTTATTGTAGTTTAAAGGTTGGGAATTAGTCGTAGGTGAATGGTAAGATGAACAAAATTGGTTTTAGGCGAAAACATTAAGTATAGATTGAGATATTCGAATTTAAAGTTTGATATGTTATAAATTTCGGTTAAATGAGAACTTAGTTTAGGCTTATGTTTTGTATGCTTGTAATGATTCCTTGGCTGGTTTTTAATGTATTTTTGTGTGAATTTATTGTGGTGAAGTTCCAAATTTGATGGAACCTTCTACGAGTAAAGATAAAGGCAAGGAAAAGCTAGTTTGAACTTTCAACTTTTCGGCGAAAGTGTAATCGGTGAGTGCTTGGAATAATTACTTGTGGACATGATTCAATGCGTTATTTAGGAATTTAGTAGTAGCCTAAACCCCTACTTTAAATTCCGAGTGTAAGCTTTCTCAAACCTATGCTTATCTTGTGATTTATGTACTTATGTGAATATGAATATATGAACCAGGATGAGATGCTATAACATGTGATATGTGGATATGATAACTATTGTGAAAGTGCAAATATATACATGATATATGACAGTGATAGTGTTTTGCTAAAGATGCAAATATGCAATGATAGTGCACGGAGAATCGGTAAGTGAAATGTGCTTGTTTCAGATATTTTGGCCTTGTGATCTTGAAACCGTTGGATATAGTTGGCATGCCATAGGATTGTGAGTACTCACCTATATGTACAGTGATTTTGGGTTTTGAGGCCCTAGGACATGTTGGAAGGATAAGGGAATATGAGCTAAACCCCATTCAAAGGGGCATGTGAGGGGAAACAAGGAGAGTGTTAGCTTTATGCTTCACTTTTGGAACATGTTTGACTTTATTAGTCTATGTTTGGTGTGTTGGAGATCCTTATATATGATGAGTGATGGTAGAGCTAACTTTTATGTTTCAAAGCTCAAGTGCAAAATTATCTTAAAATGTATATATGTGTAATGTGATATATGCCTAAATGAGTATGTGGTTGCTATGCAAATTAACTTAAAGTATGAATATGTGTGTATTGTGATAAGTATTTATATGACATATGACCATTATGCAATTTATCTATAAACCTATTTTTGAGTATTGTTATATATGCTTGAACGTTATGCAATTAAATGAGTATTGCGCTATGTGCTTGAACATTAAGTAATTATACGTGTAATGTGACATTTGCTTAAAAGTGAATATGTTTACCATGTAAAAGAACTAGTAATAATACACGAGTAAATATAATATGACACTAGAGTTGGAACTGTTGAGGTTATGCTATATGGTTGTTTCGTTGATGCTTGCTGAATTGTTTGCATTGTGGTTATTCTAAGCATTCACTGAGCTTGTTAAGCTCACCCACTCCTTTTAAACCATTGCAAATCAATAGTGTGTCGATATGAGTGGTGTGGTTTCGAGGGTGATCCAAGCAAGTTTATTTGTTACTTCGTAGGTGTTCTATATTTAATTACATTTTGAAGAATAAGGAAATGTGGTAGACTTCTCTATAGCCATGTTAACTTCTAGGCAATTTTCTATTTTTTGGTTCGGTTTATACGGATTACATGTTATTGTGATGCTTCGGTTCATGAACATAAGAACGAATTGATGTTACTTGCTCGAACATAGTTTTGGGATATTGAACTGTTAAATAGGTCGTTGAATGATTATTTGTCGAAGTAATTGATGTAAGATGTTTAGGAACTAAATTGGAATGGATTAATTATTTATATATGTTGTGTTTTTGAGGTCTAGGGCAAAGGTATCGATAATCGGGTTTTAAAATCGATACCTTTGTGCTTTGAAATGTGCAGGCAGTTAGAATAGAGATTTGGTATCGATACTTTGCTTAAGTATCGGTACTCAAGGTAAATTTATCGGTACATAACGACAGTTACCGATAATTTTCGAGACTTTGACTATTGATTGATAAATAGAATGCAAGTTTGGTATCATTTTTCCAGGTGGTAACGATACCACTTAAAGAAAATATCGGTACCTTAGTGTCAGTATCTATACATACGGACTTGGTTTGAGAATTTTGTTGAATAGACTTAATGCATGTTTTAATATGTTTATAAGACTATTTAATGTAAATTGAGCACATGAAAATGATAACTAGCTAGTATGATTGACTTAAGACCGATGCGAATGTGATTGACTTAAGACCGATGTGAGTAGCAAACTAATGGATGTTTTGTTGGAATGAGCTTTTACTTGTTGGTTATGACATGAGACGGTGGTGTAGCATCTTGATATTCAAGCTTGGCGACTAGGCAGGGTATAGGGTGTTACAATTTGGAATTGTTGACCTAGGTACCAAGTCAATTTGATGCTCAATACCCATCAAAGGTGGCAATCCTTTAGGTGCCTCATAAAAAATGTCTTCATATTCCTGCAAAAGAGACACAAAAACACTAAGCAAAGAACCGTGAACATTAGTCAAAGATAAAAAAATTTTCCTAAATCAGACAAGGATGCAAGGTTGTTTGGTGAGTAAGGCTCGTCGCACATCTTTTCCACTCACATAAAAATTGTGAACCACTTTCTTTTTCTCACAAGAGGATGCAGCCACCATTGGGCCATCATTAATTTAGCTATTTTCACTAGAGGCCTTTTTTCTCTCAGCCTTTTTTGAATTTTGTGTCTTACTTCCCATAACCTCCTTACAGAATTTCATCATCTTGATTTGATCATTGTGAACATCTTTCGGATTCAAAGGGGCCAAAATGTACTTCTTCCCATTGAAAATAAGGGAATATCGATTTAATTTACCATGGTGAATAACATCACGATCGTACTGTCATGGTCTACCAAGTAACAAGTTGTAACAACTCATTTTTTTGTGGTGTCGAAAATAGTGGTTTTAGGACCACAAATCTAACGTGTCGGTTCATAAATATTTATTATTTTAATATTTACGAGGTCATTAGTGTAGTATTAGAATTTGGCTATGAGATTATATTATTTCGAATGTTAATTAGGTAAAAAGGACTAAATTGTAAAGCCTATAAAAGTCAAGCTTATTATGTAAGAGGACTAATGGGTAATTTAACCTAAGGAAATTAAGGTAGTGGGTTTACATGAGGTTATACACATATGGATAAGTTAATTAAGCTTAATGATGATTAATTTAGAACTAATTAAGAAACTCGATTTATTTACAATAAAACCTAGGTATATAAATAAAAAAAATAAAATGATGATAATTTGGCTTAAAACCTTCATCTTCTCTATGACACAAAAGGGAAAATATTAGGGTTTTGAGCTTCCAACTTAAAGCTTTGATTTGTAAGTAAATCTTTGCCCATTTTTAGTAATTTTTATGTTTTTGAGCTCGTATTAACTTAATCTAGCTAACCCAAGGATTAATTTTTAAAGCTGTCAAACGTTGTGGATTGTGCCATTGATGAGTTGAGTTTTTTTTCTTGAAGCTTTTGAAAGATTTCTAAGCTTAGATGTTAGATTGGACTATTTTGTAAAGTAGTTTCTGATGATTTTAATGTTTAAAGACTAAATTGCTAAAACGATGAAATTGCTTATACTTGATATGAAATTTTGCAAATAAGGGTTGTTGGAGAACCATGGAAGGTTTTGACTAGAATGGGTTTAAGAAAAAATCGGTAATTGCATGATTAGGGCTTGAGGACTAAATTGAATATAAATAGAAAGTTTAGGGTAATTTTGTAAAATGTCAAAAGGGACTTAATTGAATAAATGACTTAAAATTTCTATTGGTTCAATTAATTTAACAAATTTATTATTTTAGACCACAAACGTGTTGATAACCGAGGAAAAGACAAGGTAGCAGAGTAGTCCTTGTACTTTGGCTATTACTACAAATCAGCCTGGTAAGTTTGTATTTCTAATTTTTATAATTAGTGTTTCTTTCCATACATTTTCTATATTTGAGACGTGGGATTTGTAAGCATACTTGATCAATTGAGAGTTACTGATACAAACGATTAAGGTGACTCGACCTCGGGCCGGGAAATGAAATGATGAAATGATTAAATATTCTGTTATGATGACATAGACTGTTCTGATAGCTGAGAATCCTGTATAAGTTGTGGATTTTTGACGGCTTGTGTGAGCAGCATCGAGAACTAGTGAAACGACTAAATGTTATGTTCTGATTAATGAACTGTAGCGATGGCTGAGGTCCTGCATACGTTGTAGATCCTCGTCAGATTGTGTGAGCAGCATTGCGAAACGGTCAATGTTTTGAAAACTAGCTCGAATGAGCGACACTCTGCATTTCTAGAATGACAAGCCAATGACATCTGAGAAAATTGATTATGAATGTGCTTTATGGCTTGTATGTTCAAATTAAGAAATGAATTGTTTAGGTGTTTGAGTTGGGGTATCATTGATGGCACATTGGTTTTGTAATAGGCCATTTTTGCCTAGGCCCAACAAAAGAAAACAAACACAAAATAAAACTCCCAAACATTTACAGCAAAGCCCAAATCTACAATGGTCCAATATGGCCCAAATCAACCCTAGCCCATAACCTAAACTAGTAATAGAAACCCTAACCTACCCTAGCCACCAACTGCTCTACCATCTCTGCCACCGCCACTTTTCCCATGTCAGCGCTGCACCTAGGGTCTTCTGACCTCTGCCACTGCCAGTCTGACTCCGGCTGCAGCACCGTCCCCTCCACTTGCACCTACAAAAGAAGAAACGATAGCATAGAAAAATAGAAAAAACTCTGTAAAAATGGCTATATAAGCCATGAAAATTATTGTAATAGGGGGTTCTTGTTTTTTTTTTCTAGAATAGAAATAAAAAAACAATCAATAAAAAAAGAGAGTTAAAAAAAATAGCAAAAGTAGAGAAGCAAAAAAATCTGAAAGGTGTTCTATTTCATTCTTATTTTTTTTATTACGAATTTTTTCCCCTTTTTATACATATATATTGGAAACTATAAAAGAAGAAAATTTTACCTTTTTCTTTGATTTCACCAGAAAAAAGGCAACTTTTGGCCTTCTGGAAGCCATGAACAGCGGCGCCGTCGTCGGCGACCGATGGCCGACGCGACAGCGGTTCACCAGAGGACGGCCGGATTCTGGAAAGGGGGAGAGGATTTTTTAGAGAAGAAAGGAATTTTTTAAAAAATGAAAGCTGAAATGAATTTTTTGGAAAAATTTGGCTTAAATACGCCTCCAAAACGACGCCCTTTTGGGCAGGCCTATCAGGCACCAAAACAACATCGTTTTGTGCTTGACCCGCGCGCCGACCCGACCCGCTCCTAGGATCCTCGTGTTTTTAATGGAAGGGCTAATTGCACCTTTAGCCTTTCTAATTTTTAATTATTTTGTAATTTCTTTTTTATTTTTTAATTTTTACCCTCTAATTTATTTCGATTACATTTTAGCCCACATTTTAACGACTCTGTTTTAGAGGCTGGATAAATTTCCTTTTTGGTCCCCCTCATTTCGCACGCATTACAATTTAATCCTTTACTTTGTTTTTATTTTCGATTTCACCCCTAAGATTTTGTTTAAGCTTCATTTTAGTCTTTAATATATAATATATAATTTTTGGCTTTTACTAGATTATTTTCCTTATATATATTTTAATTGATTTTATATTTTTATTTATCCATTTAAATACGTAGTTATTACTTCTTGAGGCTTTAGTATTTAAAATTGTCTTCATTTTTTACCGTATTTATGTATATATTTTATATTTTCATTTCATTTCTATATTTTTATTTATTTATTTTTATTATTAAACTATTTTACTTAATATTTCTTTATATATTTATGTGTCCATTATTATTATTATTATTTTTTAAAAATGTTTTAGTTTTTATTCGTTTATTTATTTATTATTTATATATATATGATTGGTTTGTCTTGATTTTTTATTATTTATCTTATTTTTAATTTTGCTCATTTTTATTTACATTATCGCATTTATTATTATTCTGTTATGCATATTAACATCGTACTTTATTTTTATCAATTTGTGCATATCCGAAGAAGGAATTGGGAAAGAGAATTTATCTGGCATTTGCTCTTATGAACCTGGAAGTGTTCTGAACAGTTGGACTGCGGAAGAGATCCCTGTATTTTTTAGAGCTAATTCAAAGTAATGTTGAAAACACGCTTATTACTCTAAGCCTAGGAGCAATAAGAAGCCTTTTGTGAAATAGGCTTATGTCCAACATCTTTATTTAAATAAAATGCATCTTTGTGCCTCGCTTCGAGCAAATATTCTTTTATTTCATTTCATTCATAATCATACCACAAAAATATTATTCTTAGATCCTTTTGTTCTTTGGGTCTTCTTTCGTCCATACAATAGGTCTCTAGATATCAATGATATAGTGACATTGCTATTGACTCAGAACTTTCTTTTGAGCAAGATATGTGTCTAGAGGAACCTCAGGACTTTGAAGATGATCGAAACTGTAGCTTATCTCCTGATTTGTAAGGATAGTAGAACAAGTCGAGAAATAGAGCCTACCTTACAAAGAATCAGTGGAAATTGTGAGCTTAGGAGAAGAGAAAGAGGTGAAGATCGGAGCCTGTATCACCGCAGAGACAAAGCGAGATGTCATTGAGTTACTCCAAGAATTCAAAGATGTTTTCGCATGATTGTATCAAGATATGCATGGGCTACTAAGATGTGTGGACGTTGTTGAAGCTAAGAAAATCTTGGAAGAGATCCATAAAGGTGTCTGAGGAACACATGCTAATGGTTTTGTAATGGCCAAGCAAATAATGAGATTTGAGTACTGCTGGTCCACCATGGAAGGGGATTGCATCAATTATACCAAGAAATGCCATAAGTGCCAAATTTATGGAGACAAGATTCATGTGCCTCATTTATCTCTTCATGTTCTGACTTTTCCATAGACTTTCTCTACGTGGGGTGTAGATGTTAGTGGGCAGATCTCCTCAAAAGTTTCTAGCGAGCATCGATTCATCTTTGTGGTCATCCATTACTTCACTAAGTGGATGGAATCTGCTTCATGTGCTAATGTCATAAAGTCGACAGTCAGCAAGTTCTTGAAAAAAAAAGAAATCATATGTCGATATGGAATGCCAAAAAGGATAATATCTAACAATTCACTAAATTTGAACAACAGCACGATATCAGAAGTTTACAGTCTGTTCAAGATTAACACCATGTCGCCCCAAAATGAACGGTACAATAGACGCAAAAAAATAAAAAAATAAAAACCTCTACCGGGGCAAGGCCTTTGTCTTTGGCTTATCGCGGTTTTGCCCATTAAAGTCGAGATTCCTTCTCTTTGAGTTTTTTTTATCCAATCCCAATTCAAATGATGCGAGCTCACCAAAAAGTTATCTGTTATAGTCAAATGTACCAAAATCAAATGATGCGAGCTCACCAAAAAGGTTCGCCCTAGAGAATTCCATAAGGGGGACCTGGTATCGAAGAAGATCCTTCCCATACAAAAGGACTTCAAAAGAAAGTGGATGCTAAATTGGGAAGGACCTTATGTGGAAAGCCTTATCTGGAAAAGTGTCGATATTGACCAAGATAGATGGCAAGAACTTGCCTAATCCTGTGAATTCTGAGTCAAGCAAGAAACACTTCACTTTTTAAAAAAAAGAAAAAACGAAAAGAAAAAAAGAAAAAAGAAAAGAAAAGAAAAATAAAAAAAAAGGAGAGACCAAGGTGAAAACCCGCAAAGGGCGCCTTGAGACCAAAGGGGTTTTGAATTGAAAACCCAGGAAAAGGGCAATTCAAATTTTGATCGAAGGTGGGGCATGCGATAGTCTTACTATGCCTGAATTAACAAGAAGGAAGGATGCTACATCTTGGGGCATCAACAAAGTCTTTTAAGACTTCTAAACACGTATCAAGTTCAAAGGGTCCTCGAGAAGTTTTATGCAAAGAAGCTCATGCTACGATATCTGGGGACCTATTTTCATCTTATTCATTTTGTATCTTAGAAAAATTTGCTATCTTGATTAATCTATTCATTTCAAGCTTTGCTCTCAATAAAATTTCACATTGTCAATTGTGATAATCTTTTCCAAGCATTTTTCATTGAAATAACGATTAACGGACTGATAATATTCAAGCAAAAGGAGTTCTGCATATTACTCTAGAAGCTTCTAAATAGTATGAGAACCTGAAATAGGACTATTATTTAGAACTCACCAAACCTAAGGGTTAGAAATATTTGGGAAAGAATAGTCTAAATTTTGACTATTTCTTCAGGTTTTCTGTCAAAGATACCAGCTGAGCAAGAAGGCAGCGTAATACGTCAGAGAACCTTAATGAACAATGAGCAATGAAAACCTAAGCATTAAAAAAGGATCATTCTCAAAAAAATGATAATCTGCATGCATGCAAATATCATTCATACACACCTAGTTAGGAGTATTTGATTCATTCTGAGCCTGACATCCTAATCACTAGGCATAAATAGGTTTATGAAATGGATTCCATAGGTCATGTTCATCGGAGAACAGATCAGCGAAACCAAAAATCTTATATCCCTTAAGTTGTAGTGGGATGGATTGAAGATTAAAGCCACAAACCTTATCCCCCTAAAGTTACAGTGGAGCACGTTGAAGATGTCAATCTTATCTCCCTGAAGTTGCAGTGGAGCGAATTAAAATGATGAACCCTATACCTCTGAAGTTGCAGTAGGTCGGATCAAATCTATTGAAGTTACAAGTCTTATCTCCCTGAAGTTACAGTGGAGCAGACTGAAGATAGCAATCTTATTTCCCTGAAGTTACAGTGGACCAAATTAAATATATAAATAACAGATCTTATCTCTCTAAAGTTGTAGTAGAGTAGATCATATCAAATCTTATCTCCCTAAAGTTGCAATGGAACACGTTAAAAATAAACCAATCTTATCTCCTTGAAGTTGCAGTGGAGCAGATTAAAGTCATAAACCTTATCTCCTTGAAGTTGCAGTGGAGCAAGTTGAAAATACAATCGGATCTCCCTAAAGTTGCAGTGGAGCAGATTGAAGTTGCTAATCCTATTTCCCTAAATTTGCAATGGAGCGGATTAAAACGACGAATCCTATACCTCTGAGTTTGTAGTAGGTCGGATTAAATCTACCATAGCAAGTCTTATCTCCCTGAATTTGCAGTGGAGCAGACTAAAACCACAAATTATCCCACTGAAGTACCAGCGGGGCAGGTCAAAATCACGAGTCTTATCTCCCTGAAGTTGCAGTAGAGCAGACTGAAGATAGCAAATCTTATTTCCCTGAAATTGCAGTGGAACAGATTAAGGCTACAAATTACAATCGGATCTCCTTGAAGTTGCAATGGGGCAGATTGAAGATACAAGTCTTATCTCCCTAAAGTTGCAGTGGAGAAGACTAAAGATAGCAAATCTTATCTCTTTGAAGTTGCAGTAGAGCAGATTAAAGCTATAAAATTTATCTCCCTGAAGATGCAGTGGAGCAGGATGAAGTTATTAATTTTATCTCCCTAAAGATGCAGTGGAGCAGATTAAAGATACTACTGTTTTCTCCCCAAAGTTGCAATGAAACAAATTAAAGCTACAAGTTAAATCTTATCTCCCTGAAGTTGTAGCGGAGCAGATTGAAAATAGCAAATCTTATTCCCCTGAAGTTACAGAGGAGCGGGTTGAAGCTACAAATCTCATCTCAGACTAGGCAAAATTGGCCCTTTTTGATTTCTTTGCTCCATTCCCATTACACAACAATGAGCAAAGACGGGCAGTTGTAATAGGCCATTTTTGCCCGGGCCCAACAAAAGAAAACAAGCACAAAATAAAAATCCCAAACATTTACAACAAAGCCCAAATCTACAATGGCCCAATATGGCCCAAATCAACCCTAGCCCATAACCTAAACTCGTAACAGAAACCCTAACCTACCCTAGCCACCAACTGCTCTACCACCTCTACCACCGCCACTTTTCCCATGTCAGTGCCGTACCTAGGGTCTTCTGACCTCTGCCACCGCCAGTCTGACACCGCCTGCAGCACCGCCCCATCCACTTGCACCTACAAAAGAAGAAACGACAGCATAGAAAAATAGAAAAAAACTCTGTAAAAATGGCTATATAAGCCATGAAAATTATTGTAATAGGGGTTCTTGTTTTTTTTTGGAATAGAAATAAAAAAACAACCAATAAAAAAGAGAGTTAAAAAAAAAAGCAAAAGTAGAGAAGCAAAAAAATCTAAAAGGTGTTCTATTTCATTCTTATTTTTTTTTATTACAAATTTTCCCCTTTTTATACATATATATATTGGAAACTATAAAAGAATAAATCCTTACCTTTTTCTTCGATTTCACCGAAAAAAAAAAAGGTGATTTTTGGCCTTCCGGACACCGTGGACGGTGGCGGTCCACTAGAGGATGGCTGGATTCTGGAAAGGGGGAGAGGATTTTTTGGAGAAGAAAGGATTTTTTTTTTTTAAAGTGAAAGCAGAAATGAATTTTTTGGAAAAATTTGACTTAAATAGGCCTCCAAAATGACGCCGTTTTGGGCAGGCCTCTTAGGCACCAAAACGATGTCGTTTTGTGCCTGACACGCGCGCCGACCCGACCTGCTCCTAGGATTCGCGTGTTTTTGATGGAAGGGCTAATTGCACCTTTAGCCCTTCTGTTTTTTAATTATTTCGCAATTTCCTTTTTTATTTTTTATTTTTTATCCTATAATTTATTTCGATTACATTTTAGCCCACATTTTAACGACACTGTTTTCGAGGCCTAGATAAATTTCCTTTTTGGTCTCCCTCCTTTCGCGCGCATTACAATTTAATCCTTTATTTTGTTTTTATTTCCGATTTCACCCCTAAGATTTTGTTTAAGCTTCATTTTAGTCTTTAATATATAATATATAATTTTTGGCTTTACTAGATTATTTTCCTTTTATATATATATTATTTTATATTATTTTTATATTTTATATTTTTATTTATCCATTTAAATATATAGTTATTACTTCTTGATGCTTTAGTATTTAAAATTGTCTTTATTTTTTATCGTATTTATATATATTATATTTTCATTTCATTTCTATATTTTTATTTATTTTTTATTATTTTTAAACTGTTTTACTTAATATTTCTTTATTTATTTATGTGTCCATTATTATTATTATTATTATTATTTAAAATATTTTATTTTTTATTCGTTTATTTATTATTTATATATATGATTGGTTTGTCTTGATTTTTTATTATTTATCT
This sequence comes from Gossypium turneri, assembly GCA_008044935.1. NCBI lineage: Eukaryota > Viridiplantae > Streptophyta > Magnoliopsida > Malvales > Malvaceae > Gossypium > Gossypium turneri. The sequence continues at coordinate 12,217,487 of CP032582.1, read as the reverse complement.
TATTTTTATTTTTGGTCGTATTATTTTTATTTACATTATCGTATTTATTATTATTCTGTTATGCATATTAACACCGTACTTTGTTTTTACCAATTCGTGTTACATTAATTTTATTTGATACATAAATTATGACTTTAAAATAAATAACACTCCGTATTTTGAGATTCGAAAAGGTCGTACCCTAACTTATGGGGTTTCAATTTTCTCGACAAATCCAAATATATAAACCCTTTTTTTTAACGTAAGTTTTTTAACAATCTCGGGAATTAATAAAAGATCGTGCTCTAACTTACGGGACATGATTTGTTTTCTAAAATCGAGATAATCGAATATCTTTCAAATAAGTAAATTTTTCAGCATTTATTCTCATATCGGGAATTTGAGACACTGTGTCTTAACTTATGGGACATAATTCTTTTTCTCGATTAACGTGAAATTGCCCCTTTTCTCAAAAATTTTTAATATTTTAACAAAGGATCATATTTTAAATCTCTTCAAAGTTTTCAATTCTCAACACTAAGACACTAATTAATCAACTAGGTACCAATTTTGGGCATTACGATGGTGCTAATCCTTCCTTGTACGTAACCAACTCTCGAACCCGTTTTTTAGAATTTCGCAGACTAAAAGTGTTGTTTTAATAAATCCAAACTGTTTATTAAACAACTGTTTTATGAGGTGACCCGATCACACCTCATCAAAAAAAGATTGGTGGCGACTCCCATGTTCGTTTTCGTTTTCAAAACCAAAGCCGACCCCGTTTTAAAAAAATGATTGACAAGTTTGGCATATAGGCTATTTTGTTTGGCATGTTTTAAGCATATTGGATTGCATTTTGAAGGTTTTTCTGCATGTTCTTTAGTAAGTCTAGGTATATAAATATTTAGGTATGAAAAAGGGGAAGATTTTAGGTCAATTAAGGTTGTACATGGCCTAGAGACGGGATATCACATAGCCGTCTGTCTCACACGGGCGTGTGGACCAAGTTAGTGAGTTACACGGTCTATCACACGAGCTGAAACACGGGTGTGTAGCCCAAGTTAGTAAGTTACACGGTCTGGCACACGACTGTACACAAGGGCATATGGAATAGCCACATGGGCGTGTTGCTCTCCCATACGCCCGTGTGACCCCTGTACATAAAATTTTTTAGTTTTTTCCTTAATATTCTTATTTGTATCAATTTGGTCCCAATTTGTTCGCAAGCCTATTTTAAAGCCTCAAAGGCCCGATTTAAAGCCCGTTCAAGTATGTTTTAATCCGAAACGTGTCATATTTATCAGTTGGGAATTTAATTGATGAAAGATTATCTGTATTACGTGAATATTTTGATATGTACGGTAACTCTCTGTAGCCCTATTTCAGTGACGGAAACGAGATATGGGTGTTACACAAGTGGACGACATGCATGGGAATGACATCACACTAACATCATCAATGTAATTCCCAAGTTTAAAAGTGATCAAGGATTGTTTTACCACACGGACCTCCAAACCTTCGTTAAGCCATTAAAGATGGTATGGCCTAGGGTGTTTGCTACATGGAAAAGCAAGAAGGTCGACAAGCTAGTTACTCACAACACTAGCACAACTTCCACTATTAATGTTAAATGAGCAAATTTTACCTTTAATTAAACACCTCGAATGGAATATATTAGTCCTTTCAAGAGCATGAACATCCCTTAATTGGATATTGAGGGTGCGCCTCACAACTCTACAATAGAAATCATTTAGTGATTCCACCAACTCTTTTTCACCATAAAAATCACCTCCACCATCGACATCATCAATTACTTTCAGCATACCTAGATCTGTTTTGTTTAAATCAGAGGTATACTCATAATATTTTTTTAGCAACAAAAGTCTTGTGTTGGCACAATCAAGACTATAGTTCCCACACCCTTTGCACTTAAAATATTCAATTTCACGGGCTCTTTGTTGTTTTTGTGAAGAATTAGTAGAAGTGGGCTGCTTAGAAGATGTAGAACAAGGTTTTATAGGAGCCCCACTTTTCCACTCAAAAGGTTTAGTCTCATCATGTTTTGGCAGCAACTTATTAGTAGTATAAGGAGGTTTCAAATTCTAGAAAGTAAAATTAGAACTCTTACCTCTATAATATTGTGCTGCACTAAATGCATAAGATTGATGTTGTTGAAACTCTTGCTCAATCTCAATTGCCTCGTGTACTGCATCCTCAAGATCAATGTAGGTTTGAATATTAAAAGCATTGGCTATTGAAACGTTCAAGTCATCTACAAACTGCACCACGGTAGTCTCTTCATCTTCTCGTACATTTGTTCTTTGTATAAGCATCTTCATCTCCTTAAGTACTCATCAACAGATCAGTTATCTTGAACAAGGTGTTGAAGTCGTCGTTTAATATCCCTATAATAGTGAGGTGAGATAAAAAATTTTCTCATAATTTGTCTCAACTATTCCCACGAATCAACATCCCATTCACGACTCATTTGGCGGTTCAACACAAGTTATGTCCACCAACTCAATGTATAATCCGGAAATGTCAACGCAGCCAATGGAACTTTCTCCTCCTCCAAAATTTATAACAACAGAACATGATCTCAATTTTAGCCTCCCAATCACAATACGCATCTGGATCATTCTTCCCTCGGAATGGTGTAATTTTGAACTTTGGTTTAGTTATAAAAGGTTGGCTTCGATCAGAGGTACCCAAAGTTTCACCAATTTGACAATATCCTCGTCTACTAAGATTTGAACGAATACGAGGTTTTTCATTGTCCCCATCATCATCACTGTTACGATCACAAGACTTCTAGTTTGAAAAAGTCTCCAAACGAGCAACAGCTTGAGTCAGCATTTGAATTTGATTAGCAAGCTGATTAATGTTCTCCTGTAGTTTCATTCGACACTTAGTCAAATTGGCCTCAAATGTATCACGTACCTCGTTTAATTGTTGATGTTGATAATTTACCATCTCCATAATATTCTCAAATGTAACATCTTATTCTATGCCATCAGATGGTGTCTTACCATGGTTTTTACAATTATGAGCGTCACGAGTCATTGTGAAAGCCTAAAAAAACACAACTCTCGAAAGAAAAATTAAGCAAACCTCACCTTATACACTCATGAAGAAAAATAAATTCTCAATGAAGTAAGAATTAATCTTGTTAATCTTTTAAAAGTGTTTATATAAATTAATCAGAATGTATTAGAATCAAACTAACAAAACAACCCTAGCAGCACAATGAGTCCAAAATCGGCTAGACAGCAAAGAATTGTGTTGCACAGAGGAAGGAATGTGAAACGTGCTTTAACTTACTAACACAAGAAATAATAAAGTGATAGAATGCGTAAAGGAACAATAAAGAGCAAAAACAAATGAAACCTTAAGGCTAAGAGTCAATGAAAATCCCTAAAACCTGAATACCTGAAAAATTGCGAAGCAACTTGGCAAACTTCGTTTAAGGTGTTCCCGATTTCCAAAAATCATGAAATTTAAACTAGAGTCTCCTCAAATAATGTATATATAATCTAGAAATTTTCGGCATGAAGTTCAACCCACAAAATAACTTCTTCTTTTTTTCTTTTTTCGTATTTTTCTATTTTTGCTCCTCTTTCGATAAATTTTTTAGTGGGAAATATTTTTTATATTCCAAAATAGTGCCAAGGAACAGTACGTGAAATTTTAGATTGTTTGAAAAATGTTTACCCACTGAATTTTTTTCGAAAACTTTTTGGGTAGAAAAATTGTTTTGAGGTTGGTTGCTGGAATTCAATTTTATAAGAACACATAAAACACCTAAAAAGCCCAAATCTGATACCAAATGATATAGAATGGATGTGGATGAATGTGACTGTAGAAGAGGATCGTAAAGTTTGTTCAAGTCATAGATGACTTAGGGCTCCAGACGTTCAGAATGAAATTTGGATTTTGACACAACCTCAAACGCAATGGAAGCCCAGTTAGATCAAACAAGTAAAATAAAAAACTAAGATAAATAAAATAGAACAATAAAGGCAAAAATAAAGAAGATAGAATGTGGCATGTAGAAGTCCTAAGAAACCTTGGAAACAATAATAATCTACAACTCCCTTCAAGCGGCCTTAATTTCTACTCCAAGAAAGAAAACTTGGCAAGAAAAAGTTTGAAAATGATCTATACAATCTAAAAAGATTGTTAAAACTCTTCTAAAATAAAACTCAAGAGAAATTCTTGAAAAAAAAAACACAAAGAGAATTTATTAACTCAAAGAGAAACTGAATAACAATCAATTGAATGATTTGTGTACAATGCAAAGACATTTATATAGGCTAGGTAAATAAATCTAAATAAAACTCTTAAGTATACTAGAACTATAATTAACCTAAAAAAGAAGTAGTTTTAAACTAAACTTTCTTGTTGACATAAAACTCTTAAATAACTTAAAATACTTAATAATTATAAAAATTTTGGATTAAATGATATTAAAATAATAAGAGTTGATAAATACAACATTAGGCTCATATATAATAAAAATTAAACCTAAAACTTGAACCCAATATGAAACGCTTAAACTTGTGGGATTGATTGGGGTCATTGAAGTGAAATGCCTAAGCTTGTTAACATTTTCTGCATGGGCTCGTCGTCATAGATTGAAAGTTTAGGCCCACGAAAAAAACTAGGCCCTTTTAATTCATCCTCACTCCAAAATTCATCATCTTGAAGCTTCAACTCTTCTTCTCGAATATTTTTTTTGTGAAAAAGTCATGAATGAATAAGTTGAGTTTTGACTTTAGCTACTTGGATTTGGATCTCCTTATTGGGCCTTAAGTGAAACTAAGTGTAACACCCTGCACCCATCTCCATCACCAGACTAAGGTTACAGAGTATTACAAAAATATCACAACAATCAATATCATTTAACCAATCATTTACCAAATTAAATATCAAATATTCAAATCAAAATATTATTCATAGAATAAGTACAATTATGGGCCTTAAATCGAGCTTTTGGGACCTTAAAAATAATTGGAAACAATCAGGGACCAATATAAAAAAATAGAAAAATATGAAAATTTAAAAATTTTGTAAACAGGGGTCACACAGCCGAGTGACAAAGCCCAGGCCATGTGGCTTAAGGACATGGTCATGTGGCAAAATCGTGTAATAGATTCTGCCCATGTAACGGGTCACATGACCGTGTCACAAGCTGTGTAACTCTGAGACTGTGCGAACAATCCTGCACCTAAAATCAATAATGCACACGACCGTGTGAGGAGGTCATGCGTGGCACACAGTTGTGTGGCAGCCAGTGTGCTACCAAAATGACCCCTAATTCTAGCCAATTTATCAACTCTTTCTTGGACACCAAACTAAAATTTTACCCATCACATTCACATGGTTAAAACAAATTCAAAAATACCTAAAATATGCCAAAACCATTCAACCTATGTGGCTAACCAAGATGATATCACTTAGCACCATAATTCATGCACCAAATCAATTCAAACTCAATGCTACAAGTCCAAACTTTAAACATACATCACATATACTATTTAACCATTTCATTCACATCTCATTCTACCTTAAGTCATTTACTTCAAAAGGCATGAATAAAAGACCAAAGACACATATTTACATAGACATTTACAAGCCAAAATCATGGACATATACATATACAAGTAAGCTAGACACAAGCTCAAACCATACCACATTGACAAAATAGCATTAAAGCCTCTATTACATGTCATTCAACAAAATAACCAAAACCTCTACCAAAATGATGGGCGGATAGTGTGTATGTGTTCCGACTAGGTTCCAACTGATCAAGCTTTCTGATGATATACAAGAAAAGAAAACAACTAGCACAAGCAACTAGTGTTTAGTAAGCTTGTATAATTTTAAACGTAAACTTACCTATTAGGCTCAATTTATATAATTCATGTATAACGCCATTATCATGCTCATAAATTTATCCAATATCTATTTACATCACCAAATTCAAAAATTAGTGAATTCATACATGAAACATATGATTCATCCATATCATGAACATAAGCTAGAAGCATAGTAATTTACAATACATTTATCACCTTTCCAACATGTATCATTTATTAACTTCATTCAAAACAACTATACCAACATTTTCCATTCCATTCATCATGATCACATAAAATTTCATATAACTAAATTCACTCGCTTATACCTTTATTACCCGTTGAACCAAATGAAACAACGTCGGATAAACAGGAACCATGCTCACACAAAGTGTGCTTGTATTTGTAACTGCAACTGTATCTGTAATGCTCACACGAGCTGTGAAATAGGCCTACTCACCCCAGATCTAGGTCAAGATGTTCAGCTACACAATGCTGCTCATACGAACTGTGGAGAATCCGCAACAAATGCAGGACCTCAGTCATCGGTAGGACATCCAAGACCAGCATCTGAAACTGCATAACCCCTAATGACATGTCATTTGTAACCTAGGTATTCACAAGGTTCAAACAGGACACATTATATATCATTATCATTGAATTTCATTTCCGTTATAACATTTCATACCCGCTTTCATGTAATTCACGTTTTCAACAAATTCATCAATTGGTCACTATGGCAATTTAATCCAATTTAGGATATAATGCACAATAATATTCAATTTACCTGACATGATTATTGATTAACATTTAAAAAAATCCACAAGAAATAAATTAACCATCATACGAACTTACCTCGAGTAAAACAGTTGTAAAAACAAAGTTGATGACTAGTCCAATACTGTAGTTTTTCCACATTTTAAGTTCGATTGGATCGTTTCTTAATCTAAATAATAATTTTCATTCAATTAAACAATTCAAATAGCTTAAATAATTAATTCAAGCCTATAACCCTATCAATGTGAATTTATAAAATTACCCCCAATATTTTAAATTTTATGCAATTTAGTCCCTAAATCCAGAAATTACAAATTAACCACAATTAACTAAAATTCATGCTATTTGAATTTCATAGGGTTCATAATCAGCCCATTTTTATCATCATTTCGACATATTTACATGAAATTTTACTATTTTAAAAAATAAATCCTTAAACATTAAAATTACCAAAAATTACTTAACAAAATACTTATTTTTAACTATCACACTCATGAATCTATCAACTAAGTTCACAAACATACTTATTTTATTCATGATAGGTCCCTAAACTATTAACAGTTTCATAAATCAACCCCCAAATTAGCTAGATTAAGCAAAAAGATCATAAAAACATAAGAATCTCAAAAAATGGACTTAGTTTTACTTACATGCAATTGACCGAATGGATAGAGTATTTTAAAGCTTTTCTTCTTCTTTTTAATGGCATTTTTTCGATGGAATAAAGAACAATTAAAGAGATTATACATTTTTTGTTTTATTTTATTATAACCTTATTTGTCTTTTACTTTAATTAATTTATACAACATATATTAATATAACAAATCAAATACCAACAGCACTTACCATTTAATTATGGTATAATTGCCACCTAAACCCTTGTAGCTTTATTAATTTACTATTTAACACCTTTAACTAATAAAAACTCACTTTTGCAACTTTTATAATTTAGCCCTTTTTACTTAATTAACTATTTAAACATTAAAATTTCTTAACCATATTTTAATATGACCCTATTTTAATTCTATAAATATTAAATAAATAAGAAAATATTGGCTCGCTTGTCAAAATTATGGTTTCAAAACCACTGTTTCCGACAGCACTGAAAACATGTTGTTACAACTCTCCCCCTAAAGGAATTTTCGTCTATGAAAATCTTACCAGATAATAGCTCAATGTACTGTAATTTCATAGCTTCTTTTGTTCTCAAGTAGCTTCCTCAAACTTATGATATTGCTAAAGAAATTTTGCTAAAGCTATGTGTTTATTTCTCAATTCTTTGACTTCCCGAGCCAAAATTTTAATCGGTTCCTAACTATACGACATGTCGTGCTATAATTCTGCATCAATTGGCAAAATCACATGTGAGGGATCAGATCTGTACCATCTCAACATTGACGCGTGGAAAACATTATGAATTTTCACCAATTCTAATGTTAAGGCTAAACAATAAACTATAGGCCCAACTCTCTCAATAATTTTATACGGACTAATGAAACGTGGACTAAGCTTTCCTTTTCGGCCAAAACGAAGATCTTCCAAGGCAATATATGAAAAAGAAATCTATCATCAACCTGAAATTTTTCTTTTTCAAATAGGCGTATGATTTCTGATGGTCGAAATAAGCTTTTAAACAATCTCATATCACGTTCACTTTTTCTTCGGTTTCATGGATCAAATCGATACCTAAAAGCTTTTTCTCACTTAGCTCAGTTCAGTATAACGGAGTTCTACATTTTTGACCATACAAAGCTTCATACGGGGTTATTTTAATACTCAACCGATAATTGTTCTTATAAGCAAATTCAACCAAAGGAAGAAATTTTTCCTAGTTATCTTCGAATTCAAGAATACAAAAACGAAGCATATCCTTGAGTATCTGAATCACTTGCTCAGACTGAACGTCTGTCTGTGGATGAAACATTGTACTAATATTTAATTTAGTGTCCAAACCTTCGTGTAATTTACTTTAGAATCTAGAAGTAAACCGCGGATCCCTATTAGAATCAATCAACAACGGTACCCCGTGTACTTTGAAAATCTCAGTAACATATAACTCTACAAATTTATCAAGTGAATAATCTATACGCATGGGAACGAAATGTGCAGATTTAGTCAGACGATCAACAACAACCCAAATAACAATTTTCTTTTTCGGAGTTAACGGTAACCCTGACATAAAATTAATGGTAACTCATTCTCGTTTCCACTCTGGAATCATAACAGGCTGTAGTAATCCTGAAGGTACTTGATGCTCGGCTTTAAATCGATGACAAATCAAACATTTCAATAAGAATTCCAAGATCTCATGTTTCATACCTAGCCACCAGTACATTTGTTTCAAATCATTGTACATTTTATTAATACCAGGGCGAATCAAGTAACTGCTGTAGTGAGCTTCCTACAAAATCTCCTATCTAACTTCAAAATTATTTAGAACACACAATTTGTTTCAGAAGTACAAACTATCATTTGTACTAATGTGAAATTTTGAATTTGAAAATTTCCCAACTTGTTCTCGTTTAGCAACCAATTCAAGATTATTTTTCTGAGCTACATGGATCTGTTGCAGAAACATCAATTTAGCTTTTAATGCAACTAAAATGGAACCATTGTCAACAAGCATGAAACGAGTATTCAAAGCTTTCAAACCAAACAATGACTTTCGGCTCAAAGCATCTGTAATAACATTAGTTTTTCTCAGGTGACAGTCGATAATCAAACCATAATCTTTTAACAGCTTCAACCATCTACGTTGTCTCGGATTCAGTTCTTTTTGGGACATCAAATATTTCAAGCTTTTATGGTTAGTGAAAATGTGGCATTTTTCTCCATAGAAATAATGTTGCTAGATTTTTAGGGCAAACACAATAGTTAAAAGCTCTAAATCATGTGTCAGGTAATTTTCCTTGAGTGGTTTAACTGTCGAGAAGCACAAGCTACAAGTTTACCTTCCTGTATTAAAACACAACCCTACCGTTAAACGAAGAATCGTTATAAATCACAAATCGATGTCGGGCTCTGGCTGAATTAACACAGAGGCTTCAATTAGCATTGCTTTCAACTAATCGAAGCTCTACTAACATTTATTTGACCAGACAAACTTTATATCTTCCTAAAGTAGCTTTATCAACAGTAAAACAATCATCAAGAAACCTTTAACCAAATGTCGGTAATAACAAGCCAAATCTAGAAAACTTCTTATTTCAGTAACATTTCTTGGAGGCTTCTACTCCAAAATAGTTGATATTTTGCTTGGGTCTACTCTTATGCCATCTATTGATACCACATGACCCAAAAATTTGACTTCTCTGAGCAAGAATTCATAGTTACTAAATTTTGCAAATAACTGTTTCTCGCACAATGTTTGCAACACCATGTTCAAATGCCAAGCATGCTCTATCTCATTTCTCAAATAAATCAACATATCATCAATGAAAATAACAACAACAAACTTGTCCAAATATGGTTGAAATATTATATTCATCGGGTCCATAAACACAGCAACTGTATTCGTTAAACCAAATGACATAAAAAAATTCAGAGTGTTCGTACCTAGTTCTTAAATCTATTTTTGGCGCATCTAAATCTTTAACCTGAAACTGATAATATCCAGAGCGAAGATCAATTTTAAAAAATACCATTGCACCCTTTAACTGATCAAATAGATCATCAATACGAGGCAATGGATACTTGCTCTTGATTGTGACTTTATTAAGCTGTCGATAATCAATACACAAATGCATCAACCCCTTTTTTTCCTTAACAAATAACACAGGTGCACCCCAACGAGAAACACTAGGTCAAGAAAATCCTCTATTTGTCAACTCCTACAACTGAGCTTTCAACTCTTTTAACTCAATCGGTGTCATTCTATATGAGCAATCGATATTGGATAAGTTTTCGATACTAATTCAATAGCAAATTCAACTTCTCTGGCTGACGGTAACCTTAGCAACTCTTCTGAAAATACATCCACGAAATCCCAAACAGTCGGAATTGATTCCAACTTCAATTCTGAAACCCTTGTATCTACTATATAGGCTAAATAAGCCGCACACCCTTTTCGAACAAATTTAAGAGCTCTCAAAGCATAAATAATATTGGTGGCACTGTCTAATCTATCTAATTCAACTCTAACTGCTTCACCATTGTGACATTTCAAAATAATTTGTTTCCGTCTACAATTCACAACTTCATCATGGAAAGTCAACCAATCCATGTCGAGAATAACATCAAACTCATCAAACGGTAACATCATCAAATCAACCGAAAAGTTGAAATCCTAAATTTTTAGTCGGAAATTTTACAAACTTTATCAACTAACACATATTGACCTAGCGGATTAGTTACTTTACCACAAATTCAATCCACTCTACAGGTATTTTCTTATCTATTACTAGTGTCGTGCATGTATATGAATGTGTTGACCCTGGGTCAATCGAAGCATAAACAGTAACATCAAAGAGAGAAAATGTACGAACGATCACATTAGGTGCCAAAGCATTTTCACGAGCTCGAATGGAATAAGCCCTAGATGGTGCCGATGCCTCAAATTGAACTGCAGTGTCTTTTGTTCCACTTCTACTAACTCTCGCATTTTTAAATTTTTTGTTGGCCTCCCTTTAGAAGATGTATTCCCTGATCGTACATTATGAACTTTATCCCTGTCGGATCTATCTAGACAGTCTCGGAGAAAATGATTGAACAAACCACATTTAAAACATAACCCTTCCTTCAGCCAACACTTTCCAAAATGTCTTCTATTACATTGTTGACATTCTGGCTTATTATTATTATGAACACTACCAACACTAGCTATAGAAGTAGGCTGAGGTCTCAAACTAGCCTGCTTTCCTCGATCTTTACATAAAAATCCAAATGGAGATGACATAAGGCTAAGAGATTCTTTCATTTTCTTTGATAGAGAAGCGAAAGATTTTCCCATATGTTGTTTACTATCGTCTCGAACTCAGAATCTACCTTTTTCTTTGCTTTGTTGATATCTTCCATCTTCTGAGCTCTGTCAAATAAAACAATGAATTCTTTTAACTCAGGTGCCTCAACAAGTATCTTGATCTCTTCATTCAAACCTTCCTCAAAACTACTACATATAACAGCTTCTACTGGAATTAAATATCTAGCATACATACTGAGTCAAACAAATTCTCTCCCGTACTTAGACATTTTTCTGTGTCCTTCTTTCAATTCAAGGAACTCTTTTCGCTTTTTGTCCAAGTATGGTTGATTGACATATTTCTTTCGAAACTCAGTTTGGAAAAGTTCCCAACTTACACGATCTTTCGTTACAACTGTTATCAGAGTATTCCTCCGCTGGTATACTTCATCTTTTAGCAAAGAAATCACACACTTTAGGCAATCGTTAGGAAAACAAGACAATTCATTGAAAACTCTAGTGGTAGTTTCTAACTAGAGTTCAGCTTTTTTCGGATCATCCTCAACTTTACCGCGAAATTCTTCAACCCTGTATTTACAAATTTTATCAATAGGAGGCCTATTTATACGTACATGTTCCGAACCTTGATAAAGAGGGAGAGTTGGTTGGGGTACAAGAGGAGGCAGAGGTTGTTGAGCGATATGATTTGTTCTCATAAAATATGTAAACCACTTGGACGTCATATACAAGAAGGCTTTTCGTGCCTCACTTCCCCAACCCTCAGAAACGAGCTCACTATGAGCAGCCCCTTGCATAGAGGCCTAAGCATTACTTTAAGCTTCATTAGAATTAGTTTGGTTGGATGACATCTTTTATCTATATCAAAAACAACACTGATTTTAGTCAAGAGACATCACACTATTATAGGTTATAAAATGTCATGTTTCTCTAGACTCTATAGAAGATACGTTCAGCCTGAGAACCAACTAAACCAGAGCTCTGATACAACTAAATGTAACACCCTAACCCGTCTTCATTGTCAAATTAGGGCTACAGAGTTTTACAAAACATATCACAACAATCAATATCATTTAACCTATCATTTACAAAATTAAATACCAAATATTCAAATCAAAATATTGTTCACAACATAAGTACAACTATGGACCTTAAATCGAGCTTTTTTTACCTTAACAATAGTTTACCAACAATCAGGGATCAATCTGAAACAAAATAGAAAAAATGATTTTTTTGGAAACAGGGGTCACACGGTCCTGTGTCTTAGGGACATGGTCGTATGGCCAAACTGTGTAATAAACCATGCCCGTGTAACTCAGGGTCACACAGCTGTATCATCAACCGTGTACAGCTTAATGCATAGGTCATACGGTCGTGTTGTAGGCTGTGCTTGGTTAGAAATATGGGTCACACAGCCGTGTTATCAGTAGAGGTGGTCATGTGTTGGGCTACCCGGCCTGGCCCGACGGCCCGCCCGAAAAATGGAAGGGTTCGGGTAAAAATATAGGCTCGAAATATGGGTTTGGACAAAAAATGAAACGGGCCAGGACTCGGGTAAAACTTTTTTGGCCCGAGCTCGGCCCGATTATATATTAAATATATATTTTTATTTTTAATCAAATATATATTTTTTTTATTTTTAATCAAATATATATTTTTTATATATTAAATATATATATTTAATATAGGTCAGGCTGGGCTCGGGCTTAGAAATTTTCTCTTAGGCCGGGCTTGGATAAATTTTTAGGCCCATATTTCGGGTCAGGCTAGGCCCGGACCTAGAAAATGGGCCTAAAATTTTGTTTGGGCCCAGCTAGAACCTGATTCGGCTTGGCCCATGATCACCTCTAGTCGTCAACCTGTTTAACTCTTTGGGACCGTGTCAACAATCCTGCACCTAAAACCAATAAGGCACACGGCCATGTGAGGAGGCCATGTGTGGCACCTGGCTGTGTGGCAGCCAGTGTGCTACCAAAATGACCCCTAATTCAAGCTAATTTATCAACTCTTTCTTGGACACCAAACTAAAATTTTACCCATCACATTCAAATTTACCTAAAATATTCCAAATCCATTCAACCTATGTGTCTAACCAATATGTCATCACCTGGCACCACAGTTCATACACCAAATCAATTCAAACTCAATGTTACAAGTCCAAACCTTAAACATACATCACATATACTATTTAACCATTTTATTCACATCCCATTCTAGCATAAGTCATCTACTTCAAAAGGCATGAATAAAGTACCAAAGACACATATTTACATCGATATTTACAAGCCAAAATCATGGACATATATATATATACAAGTAAGCTAGAAACAAGCTCAAACCATACCACATTGACAAAATAGCATTAAAGTCCCTATTACATCCCATTTATAACCATCAACAAAATAACCAAAACATCAACCAAAATGATAGACGGGATAGTATGTATGTGCTCCAACTAGGTTCTAACCGGTCGAGCTTTTCGATGATCTACAAGAAAAGAAAGCAACTAGCATAAGCAACTGGTGCTTAGTAAGTTCATATAATCTTAAACGTAAACTTACCTATTAGGCTCAATTTATATAATTCATGTATAACACCATTATCATGCTCATAAATTTATCCAATACCTATTTACATCACCAAAATCACAAATTAGTGAATTCATACATGAAATATATGATTCATCCATATCATGCACATAAGCTAAAAGCATAGTAATTTACAATACATTTATCACATTTCCAACATGTATCATTTATTCATTTCAATCAAAACAATTCTACCAACATTTTCCATTTTATTCATCACGATTACATAACATTTCATAATTGAAATTCACTCACTTATACCATTATTAACCGTTGAACCAAATGAAATAACGTCGGATACACAGGAACCATGCTTACACAAAGTGTGTATGTATCCTGTAATTGTAACCATATATGTAATGCTCACATGAGTTATGGGTTGGGATTTTAAACTACACAATGTTGCTCACATGAGCTGTAGAGAAGCAACAACAAATGTAAGATCTCAGCCATCGATAGGACATCCAAGACTAGCACCGGAAATAGTATAACCCCTAATGACATGTCACGTATATTCTAGGTATTCACAAGGTTCAAATGGGACACATTATATATCCTTATCATTGAACTTCATCCACTATAACATTTCATACTCGTTTTCATGTAATTCACATGTTCAACAAATTCATCAATTGATCACTATGACAATTCCATCCAATTTAGCATATAATGCACAATAAATATTTGAGTTACCTAGCATAATTATTCATTAATATTTAAACAAATCCACAAGAAATAAATTAACCCTTATACGAACTTACATCATAATTCTTTAAAAAAAATAAAAAGAAGAGGGCTTCCACCAAAAACCAAAATCTCTTGTGCAACTACGATTTGCTTCCTCTTCTTCATTATGGTTAGTCTCAATGCTGACAGACTCTATTTTTTCTGGTTATTCCTTTAGTGTTTTGGGTGCATACTCTTCATTGGCAAGATTCGTCTCAACAGGCTCTGCGTCACCAACCCCTTTCCCTCCTACAGTTTATAAAATAAAGCAAACGAAATACCTAAGAGAAATTTCAATCGACAAATAAAATAAAAATACGAATAATTTTTAAAATGTTGAAGTTAAACATCTTGAACATCAATGGACTATTTGTCTTGCTCTACATGAGCACCTCAGTAGTGCTCCAAGCGTTGTCCATTAACTTTAAATGGGTCCCCCGTTTTCATGTCCTTGACATCAACAGCTCTCTGCGAATATACATGAGATACCAAGCATTGTTCATTACAATTGAAAGGTCTATTTTGCTCCAGCAAAGTGCACAAAGGTCTCCGCTCAAATGAATCTTCATCACTATCAGAATTGCTGTGGAAAAATCTCATGAACTCTTCCCCCACTACTGTTTCTATCAAGGCAATGGCATGATATTATTCATTCTCATCAGCAAATTTCAGTGCATTAAATACATTGAATGTGACTATCGTGTCTTCAATTTCACCTTCCAGATAAGCGTAAGACCGATCAGCTAGCTGCAGCATGACTATTGTGGGTCTTGCCTTCCCAATTCCTAGCTTCCTGAAAATAGACAGAGGCCTTAGATTTATACTTGCTCCTAAATCACATAACGCATTACCAACATAATGATTTCCAATTAAATATGGGATAGTAAAATTCTCTAGGTCCTTCAAATTTAGAGGTAATTTATTCGTCAACATCGCTATGCACCATTCAGTTAGAGCAACAGTTTCAAATTCTCCCAATCTGCGCTTCTTTGACAACATATCTTCCATTAATTTCACGTAATTTGGCATTTTCTCCAAAGCTTCGACAGGTGGTATGTTGATGTGGAGTTGCTTCAATACATCCAAAGGTATTTTAAACTAAATATTCTGCTCAGAATTATGAAATCGCTAAGGAAAAGGTAGAGGTGGTCGTCTTTCAGGTTGTTGATATTCTTTTGCTGTGGCATTTTTGTTGGCAACATGATCTGATTTTGCCATAATATTTTTCTACTTATCTTTTTCAGATGTTGTATGCTTTTCAGTTGATTCTTAGATCTTTTCATGATCGAGTCTTGAGTCATCTTCTTTTGCCATGACATCTTTCATAACATCATTCAACTGAGTTCCACTTCTGAGAGCGATTGCTTTGTAATGATATTTCCCTTATGACCTCGAATTCTTAGTATCACTTGGCAAAGCTCATTATGGTTTTGAATTTAAAGCATTTGCTATTTTCCCCACTTGATTCTTAAGAGGTCGTAGGGACGCAGCTTGAATCTAAATTATGGCATCATTCTTAGCCATATATACCTTTAGCAAGGATTTAATGGATGAAGATGATGATGCTGAACTTTGTTGAACATTTTGTCGTCGCATGGGTTGATTATAACCAAGTGGTGCATTTTTGGCATTCTGTTGAACAACATTTGTTGGAGTTAACCATTCCTTGATTATGCCAACTGAAGTTTGGATGTTGCTTCCACCCTGGATTGTAGGTGTTGGAATATGGATTATTATTCCGGTTGAAATCACCAATGTAATGCACATAGGTTGGGTTTGATGGGCATTCATAAAAAACTTGATCTTTCCCATAATAAACACATGATAGCTTAGTTGTTTTCATCTCTTGAACTACAACTGGTCTATTTAGTGTTTTGATCATATTAGGTAAAGATGATACCTAAGCCGTTAATGAAGTGATTGCATCAAGCTCGTTGTGCCAGCAACTCTTCTACCAGTCCCCACTATCGTGGTAGGGTATTAATAATCATTGTTAACAATCTGTTCCAAAATCTCATACACTTCATTATATGATTTATCCAACAAGGTACCATTGGCAGACACATCAAGTACCATCCTTGTATGCGCATTTAATCTATTGTAAAACATTTCCATCTGTGTCCAATGTTGGAAACCATGCATCGGACATTTCCTAAGTAACTCCTTGAATCACTCCCAAGCTTCATACAACGTCTCATCCTTTGATTGTCGAAAAAATGTGAAATCATTCATTAACTTGGTATTCATATTTGGAATATTATATCGTACCAAAAACCTTTGACAAAGATCATTCCAAGATGCCACCGTCCTTGACGACAAAGCGTTCAACCATGCATTGGAACGACCTCTTAATGAATATGGAAATAGTTTAAGTCGCAGGGCATCTTCAAGAACACCCTATTGTCTAAACAAGTCACAGACTACTAGAAAAGGTCTTAAATGAAGTCTTGGATCTTTAGTGGGCAATCCACCAAACTGTCCTACTATTTGCATCATTTTTTAAATCTCTTTTTTCAATGTAACAAAGGACGAAGAAAAAAAAGAAATATTGTTTGTCAAAAAAAAAGAGAAACTCGTAATTTTTTTATTCCCAAGACAAGACTTCCTTCCTTTGGTTCTATATTCCTATCCTGAAATAATGAATTGAGTTTTTATAGGCATTTTTTACACCGCTATTGAAATAGCCTTTCTAGCTATATTTTCGGCTACTCCACTCATTTCATAAAGTATTCTGTCTGGTTTAACGACAACTACCCAATACTCAAGAGATCCTTTCCTCGAACCCATATGTGTTTCTGTAGGTCTTACCTAATGGGTTTACCTGGAAATATACGTACCCATAATTTTCCACCATGATGTACATTTCGTGTCATTACGCAGCGCCCCGCTTCTATTTGTCTAGATGTAATCCAAGCGAGTTCAAGTGCTTGAAGAGCATATCTACCAAAACAAATACGACTACCTTGATAAGATATCCCCTTCATTCTTCCTCTATGTTGTTTACGAAATCGGGTTCTTTTGGGGTTATAGTTGATGGTTGTTTATGAATTCCATCTCTACTACAGAACTAGACATGAGAGTTTCTTCTCATACAGCTCCTCGCGAAAAAAAATTACTAAAAAAATATTTTATTCTTAATCTTAAGATATATAGGTAGTTAATGAATAATTGAATTTTCAAATTCTTTTCTTTACAATTTTATCTTATCTATTAGAAATTTGTATATCTCGTTTGGATCCATTCGATATATATATATAAGGAATTAAACACAGATTCTATTTCTAGATAATATCTTATCTTGGTTTTGTTATAATGTTATAATGAATCTTTATTTTGTTTTTTATCATATTCATATCATATTCAGATCGACAATAATTGAACAATCAAATAAAATTAAACTTAAATTTTTGCGGGCGAATATTTACTCTTTTTCTAATTCAGTTGTCGAGTTAACCCATGACCTCTTATAATTAGAATAAAAAGAAATGCAGTGGTGTCTGGTTCGTTCTGCCATCCTCCCCGATAAATCATTAGGATTCGTTTTCAATAGAATCCTCCGCATTCACGGGTTCCGTCGTCCCCATCGCTCTCGATTAATGCTTAGGTCTAAGTTCTCCAATGGAGCCTTAATTTAATAAAATTAAATTAAATTTATTCTTGAGTCAACCTTCTCAGTCTTTATTGACTTAAGTTAAGGCTCTTGATTTTTTCTTCAATGAATAGATATTCATCTAATTATTGATGAATCACTATTGTTGCTCTATTACATTGCTCTTTATGAGATTCTTCATAGACTTTACATATTGGAATCCTATATCATTTCATTGTTATTTATGTTTCTCTCTTTCTCTCATCCTTCTATTTATCCACATACTTTTTATTTTGCTTCACAATTTCGATCTATTCATAATCAGATTGGTTTTGTCTTATACTTAATGCAAAAAAAAAAAAAAAAATTAGTTGCTATAATGATATGACCAATATATCATATCTTGACTAATTCTTTGGATCTAGATAATCCGGAGCAATGAGTTGGCACAACATTTGAAACATTATCAGTTTCAGCTGATTTTTGGTCCGACTATCTTTGAATTCAGGTCATCCAAAATTGGCACAACATGTTCTCGAATGGGTCTGTCTCGGTCATCTATCACCTGACGAATAGGATGATTAACATCCTAACAATTTGGATTATTATTGAGACCAGGACAATTTGGATTATCATTGAGACTGGGATCATTCCCATTTCTAGCCATTTTTCTCATTTCTTTTCACCTTCTTCGCAAAATTCTCTCGATCTCTAGGTCAAAAGGATACTCTTTGTTAGCAGGAATGCCTCTTCTCATACATTGCTGGCAAACCTGTAGAAATTAAATTAAACTAAGTTAAATTAAACTAATGGAATAAAGTAAAATAACCAAACCAAATTAAACTAATGGAATAAAGTAAAATAGCCAAACATTTGTCGAGTGTGAAATGATATGCGAATTATGCAAGTATACATATCGAATCAAGTAATCAAGTGATAAGTGAGATCATCTCCATAGGGATCGGATTAGGTATAGAAGTGGTTCAGTTATTATAATGAAATTTAATTAATGTTATGACAAAAACAATAATAAGAATGCAATATCAATTTAAAGGAATAATGATACGCGCAGTATGTGTAACTGATAAATAATTGGAAATACTGTGGAAATGCAAGAGTAAAAAATTAATGGCAATTATGAGAATAAATATGCGAATAACAAATAAATGAACAAATAAACAACTAAAAATGCTATGACAAATATTCTACGCCAAGGGATAAGGGACATACGATGTTGATATGGAAGGTTGGAATTACTAAAAATCTACCATTTCTATCAATAATTCCTTGGCAAAATCGTAATCAATCTGCTGCTCAAAAGAGTTCTAAAGTGGTTTGCTTCTTTCGAGAGAAGAAACCTCAAGTTAGCTTGCCCGTGTCTATAGGCCTTTAATGTGGTACCTTGTACTGTTTCTTTCTGTATAAACGATGCTCTATGTCTAGAGTCTTCTACAAGTATCTATTGAGTACTTGCTCATATCATTCAATTTCAGTCTAACTAATCCAAACTTTTCAGGATTAAATTAGTTTATGGGCATGATGCACAATCTTCTATATGTAAGGACTGCACACATACAATTTAAAAATAAAAATTTTTTGAGTGAAACAGTAAATTAATTCAGATCCATGCCTCAACCATTAAAGAAAAGAAAGGTTTCGTCAAGTAATCCCGACCCTATGAGATTTAGCTCATGGGTTGGCAAATAGAATTCAAAACTAAAATATCATTCAACATCGTTTTCATCAAATCAATTCACGGAGAAATAGTTAAGAAATAATAGAAGAACGTCGAGAAGATAGCTTTCATGTGTCCAGTTCACACTCCATCGGCACAGTGTCCTATGGTGGCTGAGAGGGACTACCTTCATCTTCCTCTTTCTGTCTCTACTCAACTGCTACGCTCTAGTTTTGCCTATGGATCTCCACCCTTATTTCTCTTTTTGGGTTTCCTCCTTTAGCTTTTTATAGGTTTTTTCTCTAGTGTGAGTCCAACAACACAAGATATCTTCTCGTCTTTTTTAGATTTTCTTTTGGTTTAAAATCCCTTCCTTTAGGGTAGGTGGTTATCAGCCCATGATCTCATGATCATTTTTCCTCTATTTTAGGCTGATTTTTCTGGTACGAGTAGAGTTGGGCTGAGACTTGGTCTGCATTGAATGTTGACTCAGTCATCTTTTTAGAATTGCCACAGCATACAAGTTGGCATACTGTCTAACCTTTCACCCTGCAAACCTTCACTCCTTTATTTCTTTCTCTACATCTTGTATCTGCAAAACCACCAAACACAACCCTTCCACATGCAATTAAAAGTAACAAATAAATATATTTAAGCACTGTCCAAGCTTCTTATGTAATGTTCTAAAAATGCTAAAATAATATCCTAAAATGCAACTAAGTTCACCTAAGTATAGACAATTGACCTAATCTAAAGGAATGGATTATAACTCTTTTCAAAAGTTATCAATACGTCCACTAGAATACTAAGTCGACAAGAACTACTTATCTTCCGGCCTCACAGTCTAGACCAGTTCAAGGTTAAGGTGTTCACTGATAAGCCATACCAAATTTGGGTTAATTTCCACCTTGATTACCTCCTAGGGTTGCCAGGCCTCGAGTTTTAGTTCTTCCTTTTTTGAAAAGTTGATTCGTTAAGAAAACCCTACACAACAATTAATTATTCATACCTCCACTCGCTAATCCCCCATAGGAGGATTAGATCCCCATGGATCTAGTAAACAATATAAACTTGGATCAAAGCATGAACATGAAGAATAATTTCAAGAATAAAGTTTAGAAGAAGCCTAATTATATTGAATTTAAATGCAGAATCATCACGGAGTTTGAGAATAATTCTAGAATCTGATTTTTTTTCCCAACAAAAAGTAACAAGAACGGAAATCTAAAACCTAAGAAAAGATAAAATCTAAAGTCTAGAACTAAAGAGAAAATTATACAAAGTGAAAAGGTGTCTATAATATGTGTTAGATGAGCCTATTTATAGACTTAGAATGGTTGTTGTCCTTAACCCTAGTTTAGCTGACATTTTCGAGCTTAAAGTTGGATTGTGAGGAAAAAAATGCGCCTTGCTCGTATTAATTTCCCGTACAGAGGCGATGTCGCGACACTTCAGGTCCTGAGTCACGACATCGAGGGCAATATTCTCAGCTTCAAGGTGTCTTCAGGGGTATGTCGTGACATCCTCAGGCTGTGTCGCAACATTGAAGGCAATCTTGGACTTTTCTTATTCTGCTCCCTATGTTACGACATCACATGCTCCGTGTTGTAACTTAGTGACCAGTATTGAGTTAGTACACCTTCTAATGGTCTCCTGCACACTCAAAAAGTATATTAGCTCACCCATAAGCCTCATTCGGCCCCTAAGGTCAATAAAGACTCAATTTACACATTTATTAAACTTAACTAAACTTACTAAAATGTAATTAAAATGCAACTAAAATGCTTATGTTCAAGCTCCTAAAGTGCAAAATCTAGTTTAATTTGTTACACCTAATTACGATAGATCAAACTCCCCCACATTTAAGTCATTTCTTGTCCTTAAGCAACACAAACAAAAATAATAAATAAAAAGAAGACCCTTGAACAAGTATAGTACAAGTGTTAGCTTTGGAGCACATGAATAGGCATTTCATATTCACATATAATCTTGGCAGGGGATATAACTGACTTACCACTTTTGGTATCAAACACCTAAGTTCAGTATATTACAAAGCATACAAGCATTAAGGGTTTCAAATGTAAGAATCCATCAATAAATTATACAACTAATTTGATTATCCTAGCAGAATACAAACAGTTATCAATGCAATTATTCAATATGATTTCTAATTGTGAATAAGTCTAGCTAAATCACATAGGGCTTTTCGACTTGTAACGTTTTAAGGCTTAGGACAGGTATGAATTTCAAGAATAGTAAGCATCAAATAGTTCCAAGCATGAAAATAGTTTCGCACATCATATTGACCCTTATTCTTCCCTTTAGTAACCCTTTCTCATTCACCGCCTTATGTCTCCTTCTCTCAGCTTCCTTATTTCTCCACATAAGAAGTCAAGGCAAAATATAACAATCATGGTTAGCTCACAAGTTTTTGTGCACTAATGAACGAGTTTTTCTACTTTTTGTGACTTTTTCACATTTTTTTGTAATTCCTTGCTACTGGACATGGTGGTGCGACATGAGGTGACCGTGTTGCGACATTGACTCTGTTTTTCCCAAATTTCAATCTTCAAAGTCTTTAAGAGCCTGTTAGCCCTATTTTTTAACTTTCTGTAACATTTCAATTAATTGGTCAACGAAATATACAATTTTTTCAGTTAGTTAAAGTTACATAAAAATGTCAGGTCTTGCTATCAGACTCATCCGTTAGCTCGGTTAGTACACCGTTAGGCACTTCCTGAAGTTTGTTTCTAAATGTATTAGTCTAGCACTCATCATGCCATTCTATTCTTCTTCGTTTATCCTACTCTCGGAGTTTACCCTTTCAGCCTGTACTAATCACTGACAATTCCTTCCGCAAATCGTAACTATCAATCACTTGTAGAATTAAGGAACAACCTAACCATCCTAACTTTCGTTTGTCGTCCTTATTTTGTAAAGGGTTCAGGAGTTTCTATTCATATTTGTTATGCATAAAGTGCTTAAATAATTCTTCTAACAAAAATGGTATTACAAGAGTTTCCTTGAACGTTTTGATTAGTGTTCCATTCCGTACCACATAACTTGGATCCTGGTTCCAGAGGCCTTCGAGTTTTTCTATAGGTCATGTTACTATTCTATCAGGTGTTTCTCGTAGTAAGCGCGTACTCCGTGGTTTTTTCAGCCTTATATTTATGCTTACCAGTGGTGTTGTTTAGACAATGCCTACCATGTGGCCATTAGTCCTATCAATGTATATTTTTTCGATCTTCATCAACATCCAGTGGATCTCTGAATCATTAAGCTTTTGGGGCGTCAGATTAAGAATTAATGACTTGCAAAAGACATTCAATTTGAGTATATCCCCCTGAAAGTGCATGTTTATCCTTGCTCTTTCTCGCAGGTTTTCTAAACTTTGGGCATTATTCCACTAGATTAACAGTGAATACCATTAGCTCCAATTTTCGGAGTAGATCCGTAACGTATCTTACACACTTTCTCCGTCAAAAGAATCTAACATTGTTAGACAGGTGAGTTCAAGTCCTGATTGCTTGTTTTGTCCGCCCACCATTTTCTCAACTAGTTCTATAGCTTCTTGTAATGATGTTCCTTCTAGTCCATCTTGGTATTCTTCTATATGTGTGATCCCTAAACTATAATTACATGCAAACCTCTAGAGTATTACATGTGACCCTATACATTATTACATGCGAACCCTATCTATTGCATGCGAACCCCATATGTTAGGTTTGTGAGACCCTAAACTATTATTACATGTAAAACCTATCTATTGCATGCAAACTCCATATGTAAATATGTGAACCCTAAATGTTATTACATGCAAACCCTATCTATTGCATGCGAACCCCATATGCTAGATATGTGAACCCTATATGTTGTAATGTGTGAGCCTGTATGATTACCATGCAAACCCTGCTAGTAATAATATGTGAACCCATGTGTTTGATTATGCGTACCCTACATATGTTAGTATGCGAACCCTACCTATGCGAGCTCTACTTGTGAACTTGTATGTACGTGTTAGCCAAACTAGGACTGTAAATATACGTGAAGATATTGTATATGTGAAATTTGTGTGAATAAATTTATGAACACATGCCATTAAATGTCAATATGAAATATTGAAGGTAGCATCAAATGATGATAAAAAGGCATAACATGCTAAGTATATGTGTATTATTACATGGAATTGGGTAAGGAGGACGAAGGAGTTCCATAAGAGGTAGTGGCAATTTAAGTCCTTACCAAAAGTCAATACTGCACGAAGTAGGCGGCAATATCATCAAAACCAGATAAACTGGGATGATAGTTTAAAAAGCCATCCAAAAAACTAGGCAACCGAGATAGTAAGTTCTTATAGTAAAAGTCATCGTTTCAAATGACAAGTGAACGACCATCGTCACCGGAAGTCAAACTCAGGATGGTCAATTATTGTTATGTGTTTTGGAGTGTCGAGCAATGCTCGATGGCAGATAGGATGGGCAGGTGGGAACTTTAAATCATAAATTGCATTGCATCATATATAAATCGTTTATACATTGATTTACTATATGTTCTATGTATTATGCTTAGTTCACTACTATGCTATTAATTACATGTTTTATCGTTTTTCTTCAATTATATATAATGGTTTAAAAATTAGACTCGCACTGAGTTGTCATAAGCTCACTCCCCTTTCTTTATCTCTCAGGTAACACAGAAAATTAGGACTCGAGATGGCATCGAAGGATTAGCAGCTCACTTTTCATTATTATTATAGTTTTTATTAAAGATTCCTTTAATCATTTTATTTCAAGTTGTAATTATTAATTATTTCTTACTTTTATATCCTAGATAGAAGTAGTTTAGCTTATTTATTTAATGCATGACACTTAGTTAATACTCTATTAATTGCATGCTATCATGGTTTAGAAATCTATTGTTTTAAATAATTATTTTTTGCTATTTTTCAAAATACTTAGAGTTTTGGTAAAATCCTTTCTTAAAAACTTTAATCGATTTTCAAAACTGCCACTTTAATAATATTGTTTTTTCTAAAAACAAAAGAGCGTTTTTCATACAAATCAATGCAAACAAAAGAAGGGCTTTACAAAATCATTTCGGTGATCGTATGTAACGCCTTTGACTTAGCTGAAACTCTAAGGTCGGGTCGGGGGTGTTACATGAACATTCAAGGCTCGAGTCTGATTTGTTTTCTATGTTCATAATATATTCTAAGGTAAATTATAAAAATAGTCATCTAATTATTTATGTGTTTCTGTTTTGGCCACTTAGGTTTAAAAATTTTTATTTTAATCACTAGCGTTATCGAAATTTAATATTTTGGTCACTCATCCATTAAATCTTTAATTGTAACCCTTTTATTGGCATAATAACAAATTTAGTCCTCCAATATTTTTTACATTCTATCAATTTGGTCCTAATTCTAAAAATTTAACAAATTTGGCCTTCAACTTTACACATTGGTCAATTTAGTTTTACTTTTTAAAAATTCAAAAATAAAAAAAAATTATTTAAAAGTTATTTTTTTGAGAAAAATACATAAAATTTTATAAAAATACATAAAAAATATAAATGAATGAATATATATTTTCTTTTTTTTTTCTAATATGAATTTTATTTATTAAAATAATTCTTCTACAAATAAAATATTAAAAAAACACAAACAAAACTTAACCTAGTTCAAACTTTTCCCTTTTTTTTTTTTGTTTGCTTTATAAATAATAAATTTTATTATGTGTATGATTATTCCTTAGTCCTCATCAAGGATGATTTTTCCATAAAATATGATATCCTTTCCATAAAAGATATATAATTTTCTCAAATATTTCTTTGACCGAATATTAAATCATTATTTAATAATTATAGTGAAACTAGTTCCAATTAGAATTTATATGAAACCCAATTCATATTTTATTTTAAATGGATCCCACATCAAATATGTACACATACCATTACTAATATTTAACTTTGTCAAATCCAAAAATTGTAGAAAAACAATTATAAAGATACAAAATCATCATCAAAAGCAGCAGATTAAGGACAAAATTAAGTAGTAAAATATTACAACATGAAACAAAGTACACATGAAACAAGTTGCAAAATAATTGAACTTCACTACAAAATCAAACAACCTACATGTGTTCCTACAACCCCTAATGTCACAGGCTTAGATTTTTCCCACACAATCCAGGCAGCCTTAGGCAGTTTCTTCATCCCAAAAATGCCTAAGTCAACCTAACTCGTACCAAATGAGTATTCAACAGATTACCTCTGAGGCACCCACGAAGAACAGCGGAAGAACAAAAAGAGAAAAAACTCAAAAGATGAACAAGCCACAAAAAAGCAAGAACACTAGAGAGAAGTTTTGAGTGAATGTTCTCAAAATTATATTACTCACTGAAATTTTACAATGAGGGGGAGAGGCCTCTATTTATAGTTGAGCCTCTCCAAAATCAACAGTACAAATCAAAGTACATCAATGGCTAAGATTAAAAGCTATCTACAAATCAAATATCTAAGATTACAGAATCGTATCTTCTAAAGATTACATATCATATCTAGGATTACATATCTTTGAAGATCACCTTCCATATTTGCCAAGCTTTATAGATGAGCCTTCAATCTCTCCAAGCAACGGGCCAGTTCTATTGGGCCAAATGACCTCCTTTGAACACGATGGATCTCACAAGTGCGCCATGGTTGCGGGCTCCCATGTGCAACCCATGACACTAGAATTGTGTCCTATGTGGAAGCATTTATGGAACCTCTTCTTGCTTCCTCTCTTTATCAATCTTGCCCTACAACAACTTTCAACTTGCTTCCTCGCTTTACATCTTTTAGGTTCTTCAAGGAATTCTTTTAGGATATGGTGGATCAATTGATTCCATGTTTGCCCTGATCTAAAATTTCTCACTTGGAAGAGGAGACATCACACACGTAAACAAATTTTGATAGACCTCTCTCTTATAACCAATGAATACATCATCTGAAATTTCATCCCTCTTCCATAATATGGTAGAAATTGCATGGAGACATGGGATATTAGTTAAATCCCAAGCCTTACAACTGCAATGCCATTTTTCATGGTCAATCACATACATCAGTCCAACATACTACTTCAAACCTTTCAGCCCCATTTTATCTTACATGATAGTAGGAATTATGCTTTTTATTTTGTTCTAATTTTGCAACAACTTTAGGACAGAATACACCCACCCATTCCTTAGACTTTTTCATGTTTTTCTCTACCTACCCGTTGCATAAACCCTCATAGCCTCTGGCCAACTAATAAAGGCCACTGACCTTGTTGGAATTACTACAGTGTTAAAAGCTTTAGAGAAGTTGTTGTCCACAACATCTGAGTGACATTTAGTGTCAAAATATGCGCTTAACCAATGTCTTAGGGGTTTACTCAACAAACTTACCTGAGCTTAATGAAATTTAGTATCTATTGTAACTTTACAGGAAGCCCAAAAAGCTAGCTTTAGTTCATCACCAACATGCACTTTCCTCCAATTGGCATAGAAATGAGTTTCTTATAAAAATAATACAAAGAAATAATTACAAAAATTGTATGAAATACAATTAATTAAAAAAAATAGGCCAAAATTTACAGTGAACATGAGTGCCACCACATTGTTAGGCGGCACCATCCAAACTCTGCCACTAATTATCAACTAATCATGCCATGAGAAAAAAAAAAGTAATTTATTAAGTGGTGCCGTCTGACACATTAGCAACACCGGTATAAATTTTTTAAAAATATCAATATTTCCTCCTAAATACACTAAAAATGGGATACAGGATAAAAATAATTTTTTTATTTGTATCAACTCTTTTTTTTTCTCATTTTCTTAAACAAGATTTTTTTTTTTCTTTTTTGTTTTGCTAAACAACTGGAATTTCCTTTTGGCCAAGGAAGGAAGCATATATAGGATGTTGTGCAGCCTAACAATGTGGCAGCACCTATTAACGATCAATTTTTCTAAAACTTTCAAATCGATGTCGCCTGACACATTGACAACACCATTTGATGTCAATTTTTTTCTCTCTCAGTTTTTTTATTAGGCCTTTTTTAAATAAAGAAACCTCACCGATGTCGCTTGGCAACACCACTATAAAAATATTTTTTTCTATTTTAGTTCTTTTTTTTTACCTCTTTTAAAAGAATAAAATCGGTACCGTCAATATGTCAGGCAGCACCACTATAAAAAAAATTTGTATTTATATGATTTATGTTTCGTATTCAAAAAATATTGGTATTTTTTGGGTGTCACCTAATCACTTGGCGATGCCAGTTAAATTTTTTTTCTTACCTCAATGGGATTGATGGCTAAGGAAATTGTTGACAAATTTGAGCATGATTCAATGAAGTAGCTGAAATCAGGTGTGACAATAAATCAGTAGTGGCAATGAAAAATAAATCAATTTTCCACGAAAGAACCAAACACATAAAAATCAAGTATCATTGTGTTTGAGAAAATAAAAGAAAAAAATAAAGTAAAGTTGATCCATTGTAGCTGACAAAACCAACTTGCAAATATTTTGACTAAATCAGGTGTGACAATAAATCAGTAGTGGCAATGGAAAACAAATCAATTTTCCACAAAAGAACCAAACGCATAAAAATCAAGTATCATTGTGTTTGAGGAAATAAAAGAAAAAATTGAAGTAAAGTTGATCCATTGTAGCTGACAAAACCAACTTGCAAATATTTTAACTAAATAGGTGTCACAATAATTCATTAATTGCAATGGACAATAAATCAATTTTCCAAAAAGAACCAAACACATTAAAATCAAGTATCATTAAGAAAAATAAAGTAAAGTTAATCCATTGTAGCTGACAAAACCAACTTACAAATATTTTGACTAAATCTTTACCCAGGGCAAAATTTGAAGGATTAAGGGAAATGTTGGTGTTCCCGTTAAAATAAGACAGAAATGTTATTTTTAATGTTTAAATATAATTTTATTTTAACTTCTTGTGACATAGACAGGTGCTTAGGATATAGTTGAAGATAAAAGTTTTTGCTATAAATATGTGTAAATTGTTGGGCTAAGACATTCAAGTAGGAAAAGAAAAATAGTTCTTAATACTTTTTCTTTTCTTCTTTCTAAGGTTCCTCTCAAAAGTTTTTTCCTTGTTTCTTCGCTCCTTTCCAACGGTCAAAGTTTTTGACATCGTGGGAATCTTTATATTGGAGAAAAAATATCCATTGTATACTAAAATATCACCTGAAACCCTATAACAAATCTTAGTTGAGCAATGAAAATGGAAGAAATCTTAATCCACTCTTTGCTTTCGGTTCTTATACTATGGGTGGCCACCAAGTTAATTACCTCAACTCACAAAAATCACCCACCAAGTCCTCTGGCTCTTCCGATTCTGGGTCATCTCCATCTCCTCAAAGAACCCCTCCATCGAACACTCTTCACCCTCTCCCAAAAACACGGCCCCATCTTCTCCCTCAAGCTTGGCTCTCGTTTCCTGGTCGTCGTTTCATCACCCTCTACCGTCCAAGAATGTTTCACCAAGAATGATATCGTCTTAGCCAACCGCCCTCGCTTCATCATGGGCAAGTACGTCGGCTATAACTACACGACTCTTGGTCTGGCTCCCTACGGCGATCATTGGCGCAACCTACGTCGACTCTCCACCATCGAGATCTTCTCCTCCACTCGTTTGAACATGTCTTTAGACATTCGAAGGGATGAAGTCAGCCGCTTGTTGCGCCGATTGTACCATGTTTCCGCTGATGGGTTCGCCAAGGTAGAGCTGAAATTAATGTTTCCGCTGATGGGTTCTTATGAAAATAAACTCATTAAAGGATTCTAAACATATAAATTTAAGCCTCTAATTATTTTTATTCAATTTTTTATGGTTTTCCAAAGTCAAAACAGGGGAACCCGAATTCATTCTAACCTTGTCTCACAAAATTTATTATATCTCATGTTTTACAATTCCATTACTTACACTGTTTCCTCTATGAAAAACTAGACTTAATAAGATTTAATTTCATATTTTATTCATACTTTAATTCGATTTCCACAATTTATGGTGATTTTTCAAAGATAACCTACTGCTGCTGTCCAAAACTGTTTTAGTGCAAAATGTTGATTACTAGGTGTATAACTCCCATATTCCCTTTCTCTATAATATTTCCCATCACTTTCACTTATTTCTCTTCACTAATATATCAAGAACTTAAGACCTTATATAAGAAAACTCTACTATAACATTATTTCCATGTTTTTTCAATAATATCAAACTTTAAAATATATTGAAATCTTGATGTTCTTACCTTGTGCTATTGATTTCAATCTTTAACTTGATTTTCTCTCTCCTCCAGCTTCTATTTCTTGAATCTAACTTGATATTCTAGCTCCCCATTGTCTCCTTATCAATTTTCTCTCTTGGTGGCTATGGAAATTTCTTTGATTTCTAAGTGAAAATGGTGAATTTTTGGTGGGAGGACCAAATTGTAAAAAAAGGAAAACTTCTTTCTTTTCCTCTCTTCTCACGTTGGTTTCATGGAAAAGATGATAATTTTTTTCATCATCTTTCCTCCCTTTTATATTAATCATTTAATAATAAAATAATACTAAAAATCTTAATAAAATATTAATTAAATAACATTTATCTATTTAATTAATTAAAAATATCACAAACATCATCATTACCTTCTAGAATTCTCTCTCTCTCTATTTGACCATTTTTCCCCTTATAATCTTTTGAAATTCCATGTAACAGCCCGATTTTGGGACTAGATGGAACAGTGGTTTCGGGACCACAAATTCGACAAGGAAAATTTATTTTAAAATTATGACATGGGTTGCATTATGATAGGAAGGTTGCATGAAAATACTGATATGGTAAAATAAGAAAATATAGTGATAAAAAGGGTAATTGAGTTATGTCAACATTGGAAAGTATATTTATGACATATTAATCCAAGAAAGGATTAAATTGCAAAAGTGAGAAAAGTTTTGTTGCCCAAGAGTAAATACTCAAAACTTGAGGGGTTAAAGTGTAAATATGAAAAAGTTGAAGGACCAATAGTGTAAATATTTTAAGGGAGGAATAATCTAGAAACTAAGAAAAATGGATGGATTAGGACCAAATTGAAAAAGGTGAAGAAGTTTGAGGGACTAAATCACAATTTTACCAAACTAAGTGATGACTCAAGGATGGAATTTTAAAAGATCATGAAGGGCAAAATGGTCAATTAGAAGAGAGAGAAATCTAGAAGATAATGATGATGTTGGAGATATTTTAGATTAATAAATAAATAAATATTAGTTTATTAATATTTTAATTTGATTTTTTAATGATATTATTTTATTATTATTAATTTATTTAGTATATATATATGTGGAAAAAAGGATGAAAAGTATCCATCCATTCCCACTATTTTTGCATGCATTAACGTGAGAAGAAGAGGGGAAGAAAGAAAGCTTTGCTTTCTTTACAATTTGGTCCTTTCACCAAAAATCCACCATTTTCACTTAGAAATCAAAACAATTTCCATATCCATCAAGAGAGAAAGATGACAAGGAGACTATGGGGAGCTAGAATATCAAGTTAGATTCAAGAAATAGAAGCTGGAGGAGGGAGAAAATCAAGTTAAAGATTGAAATCAATGGCATAAGGTAAGAACATCAAGATTTTTATATACTTTTGAGTTTGATATTATTAAAAAAGTAGGAAATTAATGTTAAGGTAAAGTTTCATTATATAAGGTTCTATATTCTTGTTATGTTAGTAAAGGGAAATAAGAGAAAGTGATGGAAAATATTGAAGAGAAAGGAAAGGAAAGTGTTATAAATTTAGTTATCAACATTTTACACTAAAATAGTTTTGAAACAGAAGCAGTAGTCTGACTTTGAAAATCTACCAAAAATCGTATAAATTGAATTATAGGATGAAAAAAATATGAAATTAAGGCTTATTGAGTCTAGTTTCTCATAAAAGAAACGGTGTAAGCAATGGAATTGTCAATTATGAGATATAATAGGTTTTGTGAGATAAGGTCAGAATGATTTCGGGTTCCCCTGTACTGACTTTGGAAAATCATCAAAAATTGGAGAAAAATAATTAGAGGCTTAAATTTATATGTTTAAATAATTACTGAGTCTATTTTTTATAGAAATAAACGGTAACATCATCCAAATCCCGTACGATGAGATAATTAATTTTTAGTGAAGAAGGGTCGAAACTGTCAGACAGCAGAACAGGGATGACTTTAAAGAATAAACTGTACTTATTGGCTAAACTAAAAATTCTTAAAATTTTATGGTAAGAAGATATGTGAGTCTAGTTTCATAGAAAATTAACGGATCTCAATTTTTAATTCTGTATCTTAAGATATAAATAATTTAGTGACTATGACTCAAGTGGACAGCTTTGAATGAATATAAATAAATGTGAAATTATAGATAATGTTACATATAAGCATGTTATATGTATTAAGGATGTGGAATGGAGAGGAGGAGGAGGAAAATATATGATTATTCAACTAGTATGAGTTTTTATTAAAAATGACCAATTTATATGTTTCAGGGACTAAATTGAACAAAAGTGAAAATTTAAGGGTAAATTTGTAAAAATGTCAAAAAGTGACCAAATTGTATAAAATGAATTGTTTTATTATTTAAAATAGTAAATTGAATAAAATTTTAATTTATATCAAGATTGAGTGGAAATTCGAGAAAAAAATAGAAAATTTCTAAAATGTTCCTAAATTTTGGTATTTCTGCAATTTAGCCTGGTAAGTTCGTATGAACTATATTTTGTTTAATTTCAATTGAAGTGAATGCTATTTGGTAATAAATATTATATATATGTGTGTTTATATTGGAACTGAATTATTATTGGTAATGTGTATAGTTATTAGATGTTTTGAAATGATTATCGGAAGCTTGTTGGAGATATATCATATTATCCATTGGTTCTATCGGTAATTTTGGATGATTTGATTCTGGTTATTATGGCGTGTATAAGTTAATTTGGTTAACATTAGCTCATTAATGTTTTGATTTTGATTGGTTATAAATATGAACGTTAGATAAAAATGAAATGTCTGAAAATTAATTAGTAAACTCCGGTAATGACTCGTACCCTATTCCGGTGTCGAATATGGGTAAGGGGTGTTACATTTAGTGGTATCAGAGCTACGGTTTAGTCGGCTCTCAGACCGAACGTAGCATATGTGAAGTGTAAAAATACATGCCATGTTATTACTTGTGATAGTGTGATATCTTCGGGCTCTAATAAAAAAATTTTTATTAAGAGAGAGGTGATTTTCAACCGAGCTATTTTTGATATTGCTGAATACAATATTGAGATAAATAAAATATGCTCATGTTATGTTGGAATTTGGAAAGGTAAGAATAGAAATTCGTGAAAAAAAAATTTATGTTGTGATAAGCTCATCCAAGTATGTTGGTGATCATATGATGCTATGTGCTTAACATATTTGATTAAGTGAATATGGTAAGTGAATTTACTTATATAGACGGAATGTGTTTTTATATACTTTTGCTTGAATAGGTGAGAATTGTGGACTACTATAGTTATGAAAATGGGTCGGTTAGGCCTAAAATGAAAGGAAATTGAATAAAAAAATTATTTTACGAGCATAAGGGCAAAATCATAATTTTGTGAAACTCTAGGGGAAAAATGTAATTTTGCCAAAGTGTGATTTTTGGACTGGATTGAATAATGTGAGTGTTAAATAAATTAAATGTGTTATTATAAGTCAAGAAAGACGAGGAATTGACTTTGATTAGTGAAAAAGAAAAGTGAGAAAAAGTGAGGAATTTTCCGGTTGAACCTTCAGAATAAAAAGGGATACGAATGAAGTGACAGAAATGATCACATATGTGGCAAGGACTGTGTGAAGGCCACTATGTAAAGGTGAAAGTGATGGTCACGTGTGTAGTACTATGTGCAGGCTACTACGTCTACCAGAATGATAGGTCGCATGTGTAGTACTATGTGCATGCTACTATGCATACCGGGTATCTTCGATCACGTGTGTAGTACTATGTGCAGGCTACTACGTGTATCGGAAAGTGATGGTCACATGTGTAGTACTATGTGCAGGCTACTATGTGAACCGGTATCACTGAATATAAGGTGGTTGCTAAGTGCTGATCCCACCGTATTTTAAATGTGAAGGGGTTGCTAAGTGCTGATTCCCCCAAGGGGTTGCTAAGTGCTGATTCCCCGATTCATTGGTGGTTGCTAAGTGCTGATCCCACCGTATTTTAAATGTGAAGGGGGTTGCTAAGTGCTGATTCCCCCAAGGGGTTGCTAAATGATGATTCCCCGATTCATTGGTGGTTGCTAAGTGCTGATTCCACCATATTTTAAATGTGAAGGGGGTTGCTAAGTGCTGATTCCCCCAAGGGGTTGCTAAGGGTTGATTTCCCAATTCATTGGTGGTTGCTAAGTGCTGAATCCACCAATAACGGATAACATTTTGAGTGTTCAACGAGGAAATTGGAAAGGTGAATATATATATGGTGGACAAGATTATGTGAGGAATATTTGGGTTTGATACTTTGTCAACCCATGTGTAAGATAGGAGGAAATATCAAAACTACAAAAGAGCAAATTTAAATACAAAACTGTTTTGAACAACAACAGTGAGGCAACTTTGAAAATTCACCATAAATGGTGGAAAATGATTTAAATGATGAATAATTATGAAATTAAAGCTGAATGAGTCTATTTTCATATGAAAGAAAAATAGGAAGCAAAAGAGTTGTATATTTTGGGATATCTGAATTTTATTGAGACAGGGTTGAATTGATTTCGAATTCCCCTGTTCCAACTTTGGAAAATCATCAAAAATTGTACAAAAATAATTATGGCTTGAGGCTTACATGCTTGAATTCCTTAATAATTCTATTTTTAAGTGGAACAAACGAGAACATTTTTTAAATTTTTTACAGAGAGTTAAGTAAATTTTAGTAAGGAGAGGTCAGAACTGTCAGGTAGTGAAACAGGGGAATATTTAGAGAATAAACTGTACTAATTGGCTAATCCAAAAATTCTGAAAATTTTATGGTAAAAAGGTATATGAGTCTAGTTTTGGGTAAAATTTACGGAATTCAATTTGGAGCCCTACAACTCCAGATAAAAATAAATTAGTGACCATGACGCAGAAAATCAGCTTTCTGGAAATTGAATTGGAAAATTAAATTGAGTAGAACGCAGGTATGAGTACTTTCGGTAAGTGATATGTGATTCCGTATAAGACCATAGCTGGGCTGTGGCATCGGTATGTGATATGTGATTACATGTAAGACCATAGTTGGACTATGGCATCGAGAAAATGAGATACTCAATTCCGTAAGGCGTTCTCTAATTTGACAAATTGTGGTAAGTGTTAAGCAAATTTTATGTGATAAATCATATTGAACAGTGAAATTGAGCTCAATTATGTGATCTCATCATCCAGAGGTTGTGTTTGACAGGTTATGTTAATAAATTATGTGTATGTGAATTTAAGTGACAGAAATTAAATAGCTAATGATTTTGAGCTCATTTACATGAATCTGTCATTTAAAATTGTGATTGACAGGAAGAATAGTGAATTGCATGTTTATGTTTAAATATGTATTTATCTGAAACACAAGAAAATGATGGTTATTGGTATGGCTATGAAATGAACAAATGGTGAAAACTATAAGGCTTAGTTGAATATCTTAAATTGGTACTTGAATGTATTAAAATATTGGTGAAGGTAAAAGATCAAATAAGTGAGAAATAAGGCTTGAAAAATAGCCTGATTTTTGTCCACACGGGTAGACACAAGGGCGTGTGACCCCTATATGTGATAAAATATATGAATGAACTATGTGGTTATGATGGTATTACATTGATGATGAAAGTTAAGATATATATATATATATATATATATGTATGTATTTACGAGAGTAAGTTAGAGGCTTTACGACCTCACCATCACCCCCTTATCAGTATTGTTTTATGATGAAATTTTTACGAGAATCATATTGAATAAACTCATGAATGTGAACTAAAGAGTTCAGTGGTCAAATAATTAGTAAGGCAAACAGAGTTGAGCCTAGTGTAATAAATGAACTCAGTTTTTAAAGAAATATCAGATTGTTAGTGAAAGTATTTCATGAAGTTGGAAGTAATTTCTTCTGGTAAGATTTTCGAGGACGAAAATCCCTAAAGGGGGGGAGAGTTGTAACAGCCCGATTTTGGGACTAGATGGAACAGTGGTTTCGGGACCACAAATTCGACAAGGAAAAATTTATTTTAAAATTATGACATGGGTTGCATTATGATAGGAAGGTTGCATGAAAATACTGATATGGTAAAATAAGAAAATATAGTGATAAAAAGGGTAATTGAGTTATGTCAACATTGAAAAGTATATTTATGACATATTAATCCAAGAAAGGATTAAATTGCAAAAGTGAGAAAAGTTTTGTTGCCCAAGAGTAAATACTCAAAACTTGAGGGGTTAAAGTGTAAATATGAAAAAGTTGAAGGACCAATAGTGTAAATATTTTAAGGGAGGAATAATCTAGAAACTAAGAAAAATGGATGGATTAGGACCAAATTGAAAAAGGTGTAGAAGTTTGAGGGAGTAAATCACAATTTTACCAAATTAAGTGATGACTCAAGGATGGAATTTTAAAAGATCATGAAGGGCAAAATGGTCAATTAGAAGAGAGAGAAATCTAGAAGATAATGATGATGTTGGAGATATTTTAGATTAATAAATAAATAAATATTAGTTTATTAATATTTTAATTTGATTTTTTTAATGATATTATTTTATTATTATTAATTTATTTAGTATATATATATGTGGAAAGAAGGATGAAAAGTATCCATCCATTCCCACTATTTTTGCATGCATTAACGTGAGAAGAAGAGGGGAAGAAAGAAAGCTTTGCTTTCTTTACAATTTGGTCCTTTCACCAAAAATCCACCATTTTCATTTAGAAATCAAAAGAATTTCCATATCCGTCAAGAGAGAAAGATGACAAGGAGACTATGGGGAGCTAGAATATCAAGTTAGATTCAAGAAATAGAAGCTGGAGGAGGGAGAAAATCAAGTTAAAGATTGAAATCAATGGCATAAGGTAAGAACATCAAGATTTTTATATACTTTTGAGTTTGATATTATTGAAAAAGTAGGAAATTAATGTTAAGGTAAAGTTTCATTATATAAGGTTCTATATTCTTGTTATGTTAGTAAAGGGAAATAAGAGAAAGTGATGGAAAATATTGAAGAGAAAGGAAAGGAAAGTGTTATAAATTTAGTTATCAACATTTTACACTAAAATAGTTTTGAAACAGCAGCAGTAGTCTGACTTTGAAAATCTACCAAAAATCGTATAAATTGAATTAGAGGATGAAAAAAATATGAAATTAAGGCTTATTGAGTCTAGTTTCTCATAAAAGAAACGATGTAAGCAATGGAATTGTCAATTATGAGATATAATAGGTTTTGTGAGATAAGGTCAGAATGATTTCGGGTTCCCCTGTACTGACTTTGGAAAATCATCAAAAATTGGAGAAAAATAATTAGAGGCTTAAATTTATATGTTTAAATCATTACTGAGTCTATTTTTTATAGAAATAAACAGTAACATCATCCAAATCCCGTACGATGAGATAATTAATTTTTAGTGAAGAAGGGTCGAAACTGTCAGACAGCAGAACAGGGATGATTTTAAAGAATAAACTGTACTTATTGGCTAAACTAAAAATTCTTAAAATTTTATGGTAAGAAGATATGTGAGTCTAGTTTCATAGAAAATTAACGGATCTCAATTTTTAATTCTGTAGCTTAAGATATAAATAATTTAGTAACTATGACTCAAGTGGACAGCTTTGAATGAATATAAATAAATGTGAAATTATAGATAATGTTACATATAAGCATGTTATATATATTAAGGATGTGGAATGGAGAGGAGGAGAAGGAAAATATATGATTATTCAACTAGTATGAGCTTTTATTAAAAATGACCAATTTATATGTTTCAGGGACTAAATTGAACAAAAGTGAAAATTTAAGGGTAAATTTGTAAAAATGTCAAAAAGTGACCAAATTGTATAAAATGAATTGTTTTATTATTTAAAATAGTAAATTGAATAAAATTTTAATTTAGATCAAGATTGAGTGGAAATTCGAGAAAAAAATAGAAAATTTCTAAAATGTTCCTAAATTTTGGTATTTCTGCAATTTAGCCTGGTAAGTTCGTATGAACGATATTTTGTTTAATTTCAATTGAAGTGAATGCTATTTGGTAATAAATATTATATATATGTGTGTTTTATATTGGAACTGAATTATTATTGGTAATGTGTATAGTTATTAGATGTTTTGAAATGATTATCGGAAGCTTGTTGGAGATATATCACATTATCGATTGGTTCTATCGGTAATTTTGGATGATTTGATTCTGGTTATTATGGCGTGTATAAGTTAATTTGGTTAACGTTAGCTCATTAATGTTTTGATTTTGATTGGTTATAAATATGAACGTTAGATAAAAATGAAATGTCTGAAAATTAATTAGTAAACTCCGGTAATGCCTCGTACCCTATTCCGGTGTCGAATATGGGTAAGGGGTGTTACATTCCATCCTTGAGTCATCACTTAATTTGGTAAAATTACAATTTAGTCCCTCAAAACCTTTTCAATTTGGTCCTAATTCATCCATTTTCCTTTGTTTCTAGATTATTCCACTCTTAAAATATTTACACTATTGGTCCTTCAAATTTTTTGTATTTACACTTTAACCCCTCAAATTTTGTGTATTTACTCTTGGGCAACAAAACTTTTCTCACTTTTGCAATTTAATCCTTTCTTAAATTAATATGTCATAATATACTTCCTAATGTTGACATAACTCAATATTACCATTTTTATCACTTTATTTCCTTATTTTACTATATCAAGGATATTATCTTACTTTCTTACTGTAGTAATTTTCGGGGTATTACATTTCTCTCCCCCTTAAAATAAATTTCGTCCTCGAAATTTCCTTGTTTAATTTTGATCATGAACTTCATCATTTCTATATTCTTTCAATTATCCTTTTCTATCCGTTCTTATCACTAACATTTCTAGTTTTTATATCATTTTGTACTTCCTTTTCAATAATATTATTCTTTTTACTTAATCGAGTTCTTATTTTCTCTCTTTCTTCATAACCAGAAGTCCTTTCTTCATTTAGTTTTCTTAAAGTCATCTCTATCATTCTATAGTTCCCTTCTGTACATATTTACCTAGCTTAGTATTTGTATTCATTCTCTATCCTTTCATTTCACAATTTATTTTTAATTCAATATTTCAAACATGAATCAGAGGTAAATATTTACCTTGTAACGAAAATTATTTATCTTTTTTAGCAGAGGCCCAGTAGATTAAACAGAATACTTAGGATATACGGAACTGATACAGAGGTGCATTATTATGCACTATTAAACAGAAAGCACTAAAGTATTATACAGAGAACATAAATGTGCTAATAATCAGAGAGCATGTAACACCCCTTACCCGTATTCGATGCCGGAATAGGGTACGAGGTGTTACCAGAACACACACACTTTTAACCATATTAAATCGAGTTGTAAAATTTCATCTAAGCTAAAACTTTTAAATTGTTATTCTTAATTCGCTAATTAGGGTTTACGTAGCCCAATATACTCACAATCTTTCATTTCCTCGTCGTATGAATTTAAAAATTTCCATTTACTTATTGAATTCATCACGAATAGCTGAATTGATCCGTATCATTACATATTCCCATACAACTATCAATATTAGCTACAAAGATAGAACAAATTTTCTCTGTTCGATGTTAAATCAAAACATATTTCTTCATTACCAACTACCCTTACTAAATATACACCTTAAATTAGCCCAAGTGTTTAACTATTCACCCATGACATAAATATATTTTATCTATTATTGCAGAATATAAATGTGCTACCCAAATCATAATTCACCTCACATAGTAACTAAGTTAATTTTTATCCTTTGTCAAATAAATTACAAAACAAATTATATAACAAAATATAGATACATTTTAAACCTCACCAATAAACAAATTCTCATGGCATTAAATAATTATCACGCATCACGTATTTGATATTTCTATTGCATAAACCGGATTAATCAGTGCAACCTCAATGATGTAATCATCCTTTTAACTTACCTAACCAAGCCAAATTATACCATCATCTCACACATAGAATGACCCACCTATCATACTTCTCAATTATGTCACTTAATAGACCAAATATACCTAACCTTTATCATCATGATCAATCCACAACCAAAATACATCCATATATGTAAATTACCACACACATATATATATATACCATACACACATACTATAAAACTTTATTTTCCCCATGAGCTTAAACCATGACCAATAATGCACAAATATAAGTATCATTTCTATTTCATCGTTTATCAATTATAATCGAACATATGACCAATTATAGACAAATCATTCATATATTCTCTAATTTTCCTCCTCCTCCTCTCCATTCCACATCCTTAATGTGTATAATACATTTAAGCAACATTTTCCATACTATCACTATTTTCCTATATGTAAATTCAAACTGTCTATCTGAGTCAGAGTCACTAATTTATTTATATCTCGAGCTACAAAGCTCAAAATTAAGATCCGTAAATTTTCCCTGAAACTAGACTCAATATCTTCTTACCATAAAATTTTCAGAATTTTTGGTGTAGCCAATAAGTACAGTTTATTCTTTAAAGTTTCCACTGTTACACTGCCCGACAGTTCTGAACTCTCTTCACTAAAAATTGATTATCTCATTGTACAGAATTCAGATGGTATTCCCGTTTATTTCTCATGAAAATAGACTCATTTAGGATTCCCGTTTATTTCTCATGAAAATAGACTCATTTAGGATTCTAAAAATATAATGTTTAACCCATAATTAATTTTTTACAATTTTTAATGATTTTCCAAAGTCAGAACATGGGATTCCGAAATTATTCTGACTCTGTCTCACAAAATTTATTATATCTCATGATTTACAATTCCATTTCTTACACCGTTTCTTCTATGAGAAACTAGACTCGATAAGCTTTAATTTCATATATTACTCATCTTCTAATTCAATTCCCAAGATTTTTGGTGATTTTTCAAAGTTGGCACACTGCTGCTGCCCAAAACTGTTTTAGTGCAACATTTTGATTACCATTTTGACCCTAAACTTTTAACACATGACAATTTCATCCCTAGGCTCAGAAAATGAAATTCTTGCAATTTAATCCTTGATCCAAGCCTAATAATTCTCATACATATTAATAAAAGCCCATGGATTCCATGAAATTTTAGAATTTTCCCACAGTTTCAATACTTTTCAACTTAATCCCTAAAACATATTTTCATCCAAAATTCTTTAATAAAACACCTTTAAACATCCATTAACATATCAATTTCATCATCAAATAACAAAAATCATATGAACTTATCAATGGTATCTTTCTAAACTTTCAACAAAATGAGAAACTAGTAGAATACTAGGTTGGACCTAATTGTAAAAGTCTAAAAATATAAAAATTTTAAGGAAAAAGTAAGAATTTCACTTACTTGAAGCTCTCTAAACCCTCTTCCATGGCTGTTTCCCACCGAAATTTTCAAGAAGAAATGGTCTTGAAATCCTTAAAATAAACTTTGGCCACATAAACTTTATTGTAATTCCAATTTTGTCCTTAAATACATAAAAATCTTTGATTTTTTTAACGGTATGCCGCCTCTGCCACTTAAGTTGGTCCATTTACTCCCTTAGTCCTTTCTTATTTAATTGTTAAGCTATTTAATCACTTTAGCAAGTTTTGCATCTTTTCAATTTAGTCCTTTTT
Organism: Gossypium turneri; assembly: GCA_008044935.1. Lineage (NCBI taxonomy): Eukaryota > Viridiplantae > Streptophyta > Magnoliopsida > Malvales > Malvaceae > Gossypium > Gossypium turneri. Next base: position 12,175,461 of record CP032582.1, on the reverse strand, counting down.
AATTAATTGACTGCCGAAACGTTAAAATTTTCTGACGAAACTTTAACACTACCATATTGACACTCTGTAAATATTTATAAAAATATTTGCGGCTTGATTTATAACATCGAGGTCTCGATACCTCTTTTCCTCAATTTCTTAACTTAATAAATTTTTATAAGACACAAATTACTAATTCAAAAATCTCTTAAAAATCATATTTGACCCGTAATTATTAAATAATAAAATTTATGAGCTTATTTTCTGAATTTGGTGGTCTCGTACCACTGTTTTCAATATTTCTAAAAATTGGGCTATTACAGAGCACTGATGTGTTAATAATCAGAGAGCACGCTAAACTCCCTTAATATCCTAATAGTTCTAATCTCATCTACTTGGGCAAGTTATTTCATGCATGCATATCACTTTTAGACTTTTCTCATAATGGTTTTACATGATTTATAATTTAATTCTTGTATCAATAATCCATATATTTATATCTTCTCTACCTTTAATACATGTATTATATTTCAAAATTCATTATTCATCTGTAATTTACTAATAATCCATATCATGTACTTCACATATCAAGTTTACATGTTTTGCAATTTAGTCATTAGCACAATATTTCTTGGAGCAAAACAATACACTTTCTAAATATGCATGCAAAATAGAACAATAACCGATCACAAACTGACCAAACCAACAGGGTTTTCGTCTAACATTATAATTAGCTAACATTCTCACAACATAAGAACTCTATCAGAACTGAACAATTACACATACATATCTCTGAGAATAAAAGAATATATATAATATCCAGACAAGATCATCATGTTCATTTCGACTGTAACCTTCACACACAGACATCTTTACCACTTAATTAACATTTCTCTGACTAATTCTGTTATTACGAACCTCACTTTATTCCATTCACTAAAAAAAAACTTCCAATTAATACATACATTCTTTTAGGTATCATACCTGAATATTTTGTCTCATCAAATTTAACTTCTTCTTTATTTACTTTCTTACTTGTTTACTTACTTGCTTGCTTAAACAACTCATGATTATAACTTACTCCTTCCTTATTGAAATTCTTTTCTCAACTGATAACTGAAATATTCTTAATCCTTATACTCACCTGAATCTATTTATCATACTTTTACCTGAACTTTCATGTAACATAATTTCTTTACTAGCCCGTTGAGTTACTTGGAATACTAAGGATACTTAGGTCTCTTATCTGAATATAACATGCCAAAGCTATGTCCCAGACATAGTCTTACATGGGATGTTTCCTATACTGCCAATGCCATATCCCAGATATGGTCTTACATGGGAGTTCTCATATCGGTACCCATGCCATGTCCCAGACACGGTCTTATGGGGGACCTCTCATCTCGGTGCCAACGTCATGTCCCAGACATGGTCTTACATGGGACCTCTCATCTCGGTGCCAACGCCATGTCCCAGACATGGTCTTACATGGGACCTCTCATCTCGGTGCCAACGCCATGTCCCAGACATGGTCTTACATGGGACCTCTCATCTCGGTGCCAATGCCATGTCCCAGACATGGTCTTACACTGGCTCACATATTGCCATGGTCCAACCATGGTCTTTACCGTCAATTCTTCATTGAATGATCATACTCATTTCCTGCGTTCTACTCAATTTTATCTTCCAATTCAATTTTCATACTATTATAATATTCATGGTTCAATAGCAAAGACATAAAACAAACATCATATTATTTCTAATTTAACAATTATACATAAGATTCTATCATATAAACATACTGATTACACTTATTCAAGCAAGTGTACATTAACATACATTCTATCTATTTGTGTATATTTACTTACCATATTTACGTAATCAAATATGTTGAGCACATAACATCATATGCGCGCCAAACAAACACGGATGAGCTTATCACCATATAAACTTTCATTTTATTCTACGTTTCTACATTTCTCAACTCATGGTTGTCTTACTTCTTACGTTAACACATACTTATCATGAATTTTCTATTCATACATTTCTAAATTTCGTTTCATCATAAACACATTTCAATTACCTTAACATAATTTTTTTTTTTTAGCATTACTGGAAACAACTCGGTTAGGAGTCATCTCTGTCTTAACAAAACAATTTCATTAGAGTCAGAAGATATTACACTATCACGGGTAATAATATGGCATGTATAGCTAAACTCACATATGCTATGTTAGTCTGAGAACCGACTAAACCATAACTCTCATACCAATAAATGTAACAACCCAAACCCGGTTTAAACGTTATGATCGAATCTGGCGATGTCACATTGTAACACCTCTTTCCCGTATTCGACTCCGGAATAGGGTACGAGGCATTACTAGAAGACATACATTTGCATACGTATTAAAACGAGTTACAAAATTTCATCCGAATTAAAACTTTTAAATTATTAACGTGCTTTTATAATTTTTTTGCAACATATCCTCGAAATATTATATTCATAACAAATAGGGCCTACGAGACCCAATATTTACTCATGTAATTCAAAGCTTCATTTCCATTTCATTCAATTCACAATTTCTCATGTTCACAATTCAAATCAATTTCTCAATCCAATATATATATTTCAATCATCTAAGAATAGAATTCAAGTTACACGAACTTACCAGGCTAAATTGCAGAAATACTAAAATTCAGGGTCATTTTGGTAATTTTATATTTTTCTCGAATTTTCACCCAATCTTGATATAAATTAATATTTCATTCAATTTATTAATTTAAATAATAAAATAATTCATGTCATGCAATTTGGTCACTTTTAGACATCTTTACCAATTTACCCTTAAAATATTACTTTTATTCAATTTAGTTCTTAAACCTAAAACATGTAAATTAGCTATTTTTAAAATAAAATCATATTATCTGAATATTCACATATTTTTCCTCCTCTTCCACTCCATTCCACATCCTTGATATATACATGATACCACTATTTACTTACTCATAACAAGCTGTTCACTTGAGTCATAGTCACTAAATTAATTATATCTTAAGCTACAGAACTCCAAATTGAGATCCGCAAATTTTCTATGAAACTAGAATCATATATCTTCTTACCATAAAATTTTAAGAATTTTTGGTTTATCCAATAAGAACAGTTTATTCTTTAAATTCATCCCTGTTCTGCTATTTGACAGTTTCGACCCTTCTTCACTAAAAATTAATTATCTCCTTGTACAGGATTCGGATGATGTTTCTGTTTGTTTCTTATGAAAATAAACTCATTAAAGGATTCTAAACATATAAATTTAAGCCTCTAGTTATTTTTATTCAATTTTTTATGGTTTTCCAAAGTCAGAACAGGGGAACCCGAATTCATTCTGACCTTGTCTCACGAAATTTATTATATCTCATGTTTTACAATTCCATTACTTACACTGTTTCCTCTATGAAAAACTAGACTTAATAAGATTTAATTTCATATTTTATTCAATCTTCAATTCGATTTCCACAATTTATGGTGATTTTTCAAAGATAACCTACTGCTGCTGTCCAAAACTGTTTTAGTGCAAAATGTTGATTACTAGGTGTATAACTCCCTTATTCCCTTTCTCTATAATATTTCCCATCACTTTCACTTATTTCTCTTCACTAATATATCAAGATTTTAAGAACTTATATAAGAAAACTCTACTATAACATTATTTCCATGCTTTTTCAATAATATCAAACTTTAAAATATATTGAAATCTTGATGTTCTTACCTTGTGCTATTGATTTCAATATTTAACTTGATTTTCTCTCTCCTCCAGCTTCTATTTCTTGAATCTAACTTGATATTCTAGCTCCCCATTGTCTCCTTATCAATTTTCTCTCTTGGTGGCTATGGAAATTTCTTTGATTTCTAAGTGAAAATGGTGAATTTTTGGTGGGAGAACCAAATTGTAAAGAAAGGAAAACTTCTTTCTTTTCCTCTCTTCTCACGTTGGTTCCATGGAAAAGATGATAATTTTTTTCATCATCTTTCCTCCCTTTTATATTAATCATTTAATAATAAAATAATACTAAAAATCTTAATAAAATATTAATTTAATAACATTTATCTATTTAATTAATTAAAAATATCACAAACATCATCATTACCTTCTAGAATTCTCTCTCTCTCTATTTGACCATTTTTCCCCTTATAATCTTTTGAAATTCCATCCTTGAGTCATCACTTAATTTGGTAAAATTGCAATTTAGTCCCTCAAAATTCTTCACCTTTTCAATTTGGTCCTAATTCATCCATTTTCCTTAGTTTCTAGATTATTCCACTCTTAAAATATTTACACTATTGGTCCTTCAAATTTTTCGTATTTACACTTTAACCCCTCAAATTTTGAGTATTTACTTTTGGGCAACAAAACTTTTCTCACTTTTGCAATTTAATCCTTTCTTAAATTAATATGTCATAATATACTTCCCAATGTTGACATAACTCAATATTACCCTTTTTATCACTTTATTTCCTTATTTTACTATATCAAGAATATTATCTTACTTTCTTACTGTAGTAATTTTCGGGGTATTACAGTCTCACTAGGTTTTGTTCTATCAAAATCTGATGCTTCATTATTTGTTCAGGTTACTAATGAGTTGAGTATGTATGTGTTAATGTATGTGGACAATATTATCATTACTGGAGATGCACCTGAAAGTATTGATGATTTTTTCCAACAGTTACACAAAGAGTTTTCTCTTAAGGATGGGAACCCTTCATTATTTTCTGGGCATTGAGGTTACTAGGTCAACGAATGGGAGTCTTTATCTTTGCCAACGTAAGTATATCATTGATCTTCTTGACAGAAGTTCTTTAGCTAATGCCAAGGGTGTCCATACACTCATGATTAGTTTTTCTGTGTTGTCTAAGAATGAAGGAATTCTTCTTGATGATCCTACTAAATATAAAGTCTTGCTGGCGCGTTGCAATATGTGGTTTTCACGCAGCCTGACAATGCTTATGCAGTAAATCATATTTGTTAGTTTATGCATGCGCCCACTAATACTCATTTGATTTCTCTAAAACGTATTTTACGGTACTTATGTGGCACAGTTGATTATGGGTTGGTTTTTCGACCCTCTGAAAGACTATCACTGGTTGGCTACACTGATGCTAACTAGTGCTTAGACTTTGATGATAAATGATAGACTACTGGCTATTGTGTGTATTTTGGAACTACTCCTATCTCTTAGTATTCTAAGAAGCAACAAGTTGTGTCTCGCTCTACTGCTGAGGCTGAGTACAGAAGTTTGGTTGCTACGGCTTCTGATGTTACTTGGTTAGTTTCTTTATTGAAAGAATTACGGTTGTGCTTTGCTAATGCTCCGATTGTCTGGTGTGACAACTCCAATGCTTTTGCAATAGTTGCTAATCCAGTTTTGCATTCTAAGTTTAAACATGTTGAACTTGACTTATTCTTTGTTCGGGAAAAAGTGGTCGATGGTTCTCTTGTTGTCAATGAAGTTTCAGCGTCCGATCAAGTTGCAGATATTCTCACAAAACCTTTGTCCGCGTCCAGTTTTGCTCGTTTTCGTCATCTTTTTCAATTCTTACTGGTTGGGAAGTTGGGTGAATGTTAGAGTACATCATTTGTAAAAGAGTTTGTTAGGTTGTTGGTATTGTTAGTGAATTGTTACTCAAGTAGTTAGTAGCAGTTATTTCTCAATAATCAACCATTTCAATTCATTTCAATCATTCCAATTCATTTCTACTAGTTACATTGTATAGATTTACACTGTACAAACTTATAATTGGTGCTTCTATTTCTAAAAGTGACAAAACACTGATAGTCATTAACTAATGTCTTAATCTTGAAGAAACCATCTTTGTTATCCCTCAGCTTTACAGCTTGCTCAAGTCCTAATCTTCTTATTCCTTTCATACTTAAAATTGAATCTCTTGGCCGCTAAGGTTTTCTTGAATTGTTGAGCACTATCAAAGATCATCCCAAATCAAAAAATATGTGTTGGATCTGATAAATCGAAAAAGACATGTTTGGATTTCTTGTAGACTACCCATACCAAGAAGGCTATCGAAATCAATTTCAAGAGGTATGCTAGAAGCCAAAACAATTTTTTTCTCTAAACTCTTTATATTTTACCCTAATTTCTTGAATCTCTTCATCCTCATCATCTAATTCATCTTCTTATATGACTATTTCACTACCACTCACTTCTACCTCATTTTCTAACCCACGAAACCAACTAATGTTGACTTTGTTAACCCCACTAGGCCCACCTACATACTTACTCCCACCTTCCTCTACCTCTATATTGTATGTCCCACAAAAACCTCTTGTATCATTATATCACTTCCCCCAAAGTTCAAATCACTTATTTTGTCCATCTATGCAAAATATAACAATAACAACAACTTAATTAATTTCAATCATGTTTAATTTTTCAAATATAAATTATTTCTATTTTTTATCTCATTGCTTATATTTATTTTCAAAAATTGTATTGGGCCCATAGATGGAACACATATAAAAATATGCATTTTGCCTTCATGTCAAATACCTTATATTGGAAAGAAAGGTGAATCAACTCAAAATATTATGACAGTTTGTGACTTCAACATGTGCTTTATTTTTGCATTTCCTGGTTGAGAAAAAACAACACATGACATTAAAATTTTTTTATAAACACTTAAAAAGCAAGAATTAAAATTTTCACACCCTCTACCAGGTTGAAGTTTATTTTTTTATTAATCATTACATAAAAATAGTAGTTTATTATTATTATTTTTAAACTTGATATTATGTTCTACTTTTTTGTAAAAAAAATATTATCTTGTGGATTCAAGATATCCACAAATGGCAGATTTTCTAGGACCATATAAGAGGGAACGATATCATTTACCTAATTTTCCCTAAGGTAATCATCGAGTATCTGGAAAAAAAAAAAAGAAATCTTTAATCTTGCCTATTCTTCATTACACTCTGCGATTGAACGAATATTTAGAGTGTGGAAAAGAATGGTCAATATTAAGAAATATTCCAAGTTATTCATACAAGAAGCAAGTTTTAATTGTTATTACAACAATGATTTTGCATAATTACATTCAAAGACATGCTTGGTCAAATGATGAGAATTTTCGACAATTTGAGAATATACCTGACATGTCAATCTCTTTAAGCCATTATGATCGAAGTGAATCGAATTCTTCTAACAATGAATATGACCTTGAAATCGCGATGTTAAGAGAAACCAGTACGACTAATTTAATGAATTCGTCTTTGTAAAGAAATTTTGTATCATAACCTAATATCTAATATTAATGAAACTTGTTATGTTTTATGTTATTATATATATATATATATATATATATATATATATATATATTATAAAAAGTTTTGGTTTAAGAGTCTAGAAAGCTCTCAAACTTTTTCAAAATAAAAAACAATTAAGCTCTTCTTCTTTTTTGCAGTCAATTGAGCACTTATTTCAAAATGCATCAAAAAGACCCTCAAACTTCTTCAAAAAAGGCAATTAAGCCCCTGCTCTCTTTTTTTTTTTTCACTCAATTGGGTATTTGAGCTTTCAAAATGCATCAAAAAGACCCTCAAAATTTTTCAATAAAGCAATTAAACCCCTACTCTTGTTAAAAATTAGAAAAAAAATTTATAAAAATTAATAAATTTTAGAAAATTAATAAATATTAATAAAAATATAAAAATTAAAATTTATTAAAAATGGAAATTTTTTATAAAAATCGTAAAAAACAAAAAAATTATAAAATTTTATAAAAATCATAAAATAAATTAAGGACCCCTAGTTTTTTTTTTCAATTAAAGTTATCACGTGTTGCAACACAGCGTGACATGTGGTGAAAAATGATAAAAAATAAAAATCAATAAAAGTTATAGAAAATTTATAAAATGCTTCTTTTGGTACGATAATTTTTATAAATTTTATTACGAAATTTATATTTATTTACCTTTTGTATAATTTTCTTACGACTTTATAAAAATTTATATATATTTTTATATTTCTATATATTTTATAATTTTTTACATTTTTATAAAATTTTACAATTTTTTATATTTTTTACAAATTTTTTTAGTTTTTAATATTTGAATTATTTTATTAAAATTTAATAATATTTATATCTTTTATTGATTTTAATTTTTGTTATCATTTTTTTCTAATTTTTAATAAAAGCATGAACTTAATTGCTTTTTTTTTTTTAAGTTTGAGGGTCTTTTTTATGCATTTTAAAAATTCAAGTACCCAATTGAGTGGAAAAAAAAAGGGGGGGGACTTAATTGCTTTTTTTGAAAATGTTTGAAGTTTTATGCATTTTGAAAGTTCAAGTACCCAAATGAATGAAAAAAAAGTAGGAGATTAAATCTTTTTTTTTTCTGAAAAAAATTGAGAACTTTTTGCACCCTTAAACTAAAAATTATCTAGGTAAATACTTCAAAATTTGATTCAAATTTAATGTTATTATTTGTGAAAATAATATTTATCATTGTTATAAAAAATAACTAACTATAAAATAATAATTAAAAATAATTATCATTTTATCTAGTAAATAATTTAAATGGATTATATAAATAATTAAAATATTTATACTAAAATACAGGAAGATGATTTTTAATATTTTATTAAATGAATTTATAAATCTACATATTTTAATTTCGTAAAGGTAAAATAATTTTAAAAAATTCTATTATATATAATTTTCAATCTAATGTACTTAAAAGTCATTTTTTATTTTCATCTCAATGCTATAAGTGCGTTTGAATCCAAACGCATACTTCATTATCGTTTCTAATCTCACTACTACAGTATCCAATCTCATTGTCGTTTGAATTCACTATTTTTAACCTCACCCAAATTAAGTGTATCGCAGATTAATTCTTAGTCAATTCAATCCGAGCATACACATTGGAAGGCGAAAGGGAGGGGATTTCATTACCTGGATTCAAGTGCACATGCACAAGTTCGATGATCTCCTCCGGTAGCACCGACAGTGAAGGTTAACTTTGATGCAGGCTTCAAGAGGGCTACAAAAGAGTTTAGTTCAGGTGTTGTGGTGAGAGACGGTGATGGTTTGGCTCTGGGATCTTGTGTTCACTTTGATCAGAACATTTCGGACCCTTTTGCTGTAGAGGCCCTCGCATGTGTCCATGTCGTGCGCTTCGCTTTGGAGTTGGGCTTTTCTAATGTGTTGGTCAAGGGTAACTCCAAAACGGTGATTACTAAACTCACCTTAGAAAGAGAAGATGGATCCAATATTAGGCCACGTTTGGTTGGAGTGAATGGAATAGAGTTGTAATGGAATAGGGCTGCAATCAGCATTTCAAGTTTTTTGTTCAATGGAATGAAAGAGAGCTGTAATAGTATTATTCTGTTTGGTTGAATAGAATAGATGTTGTAATAGCATAAGGAAAAAGGTTTAATTGACCAAATTACCCTCAGTAGAATTTTTTGTTTGGTAAATGATTAATGTTATTGTTATTAAATTTTAATAAAATTATGATTAAATATAATTTAATAAATAAATAATAAATAATTTAGTCATATTTTAACATAATTATTATTAAATACACTTTAATAAAATAATATATAATTTAATAACATTCTTAATATAATTACTAATAATATTTAATAATAATTTTAGTATAATATTATTATTATTAAGAATATTTCAATGCCTAAAATATTTGCTTCAATCTAGCCTCTCACCTCGTCTCTTACAAACAAGTCACAATCATGAATATAGAAATGGGTTTTACATATGGTATGATAATCCTTTAATAATATTTTATTTTAATAGTCAATTTTAATAGAAGGCAAATTTTTTATATTTTATTTTATCCTTTATAATAACATGACAACAACAATTAATTATAAGATATACTCTTTAATAAATTAATTATTTAAAGCAATGTTCGGTAAAATAAAAACCTTCAAAGAATAAATGCTAATGATGCATTTTTCTTAGCCCCTTCTTTAATGCTTTAGCTATTTTGAATAAATGCTAAAACCAGAAGGGAAAAAGCAGAGTGAAAAAGAAAAAAATAGCAAAAGCATCAATCAAATTTTACTTCAATTAATACAACTTGAGACTACAACAATCTTTTTTTTTTTTTCTTTTTTTGGTGAAAAAACAATAATAACTAACTAATTACAGCCGAATGATCTGAAAAGTTAAAAGAGCCCCTAGACTACAACAATCTTTTCTTTCACAGTCAATCATGTTTTTGGTCTCTAATGCTAAAGCGCAAATCAGGTATTATATGCAAACTGCCTCCATTAAGCAGCTGGCAGCAGATATCTAAGTAATTCTTCAGTTGCACTTAACAAAGACACACGGCATTAAGGTTATTTTACATTTCTCCAAGCTCAAGCACGTTGAATACTAAACTACAACAAAAACTAATAAACATGAAATGACAACAAGGAAAGAGCATCACCATTGTCAATGGAGATTCCCATTATATTTGTAGTTTCTAAAGGTCACTTTCTCAATACAGGAAAATTCTCAGGACATGTATCATTTTGGTGATTTCAGCTCCACCAAATCTCTAAACTTGTATCTACAATAGGTATGCTGGAGAAGTACTCACATGCATCTCCGATTATGCACTTATCAGCCATCAAGTTGAATTTTTATCAGTATTGCCTTCTTGCTGTGCTTTAGAAGAATATTCTTTTTTCTCCATGATCTGTTGGATTCCATGAAACTCTTAAGAGCATCTCTATATCCTTCTATGAAACTCTTAAGAGCATCTCCATGATCTGTGCTTTAGAGAAATTTGGCCTAAAAAATTTTAGTTGAAAAAGAGAAGCTGTACCAACAATGTAAATGATGACAGAATAAGTAGAAAATTATCATGAGTTAAAAATTTTCTTTCTAAAATCAATTAAAGAAATATATTAAGATGTTCAGAAAATAGAATGTTGGCAGATGGCACATCATGCTATCATTCTTCAGAGTGATACCAAAAAGAAGAAAAAAAAGGTACCTAGGTAGCATAAGATAACGGTATGATCGTCACGGTAATGGCTCTAGACAATGAAACCCAGATAATTAAGACTGCTTGGAGATAACAGTAATTTAATATCTTCCTTAAATAACTGAACCTTGGCCAGGTGAAGAAGGGATTCACCAAAAATATGCCAATGGAAGCGTAAAATATAAGACTTGAACACAGGTGCCAACAACATAATAAAACAAAATGCAGTCACAGATGACTCTGAGCAGCAAGGGGAAAAAGAAATCAAAGAATAAATTCCATTCTACCTCCAGACAAATTCTACTGAAAAAGAAAATTGAAATGAAAACCTAACTGAACGCTAGCATTACGGGACTTTGTTCCTTGACCTCCATAAGATGTCTCAAGCACGAATCTAACGGTTTATTGCACATATAATATGCCGCATATTTTGCAAGTCATGCTATATACTTCTTGATTCATTACAGACAACTTATACATCAGAACATTTCAAGATAAGAAACCACAAAGTAAAGTTCCTCACCAATATCATCCAAGGTCGAAGGTTCTATCTCTGTACTCCTACTCTTATCTCCATTGGATTTACCTTCAGTCCCATCATCCTTCTTATAATCGTTTGGTCTAAGATCAGGACCAATATCCCCTTACCCAACTTGCAGCATAAAGCCTAGAGGCCTCCTTCAAGACCTAAAGAAGGATGACAGGTTTTTACTAATTATATACTAAAAATTAATGCCTCTTATTCCCTAATGCATGGGCAAACAATAGGCTCTTGAACATTATTTGACATTCAAGTGGTTAAGTTAACCATCAAGTAAGCAGAACAGTACATAAAAATCATTTGATCATTTCAATATCCCAATGATGTAATTTTCACCCTGATCACCAGCTACCATCTTTGAGATTTCAAATTTCCATTATGCTTCTTTAAAATTTGTTAAATGGAACAAAAGCAAAAAAATATATTATAGAAAGGAAGTGGCAAAATCATCATATTTGAGTAGAAATTGCTAATAGTTAAAACGTAAAGTACTTCCAAACATACGTTCTTGATTTAAAGTAAAAAAACCATGCATTTTTTTCTTCCAAAAAAAGGCTTCAGAATTCTGAAATGTTTTGCTTACAGCAATAGCAACGACGCAAAAAAAACAAAACAAAAAAAAAAAATACAAACCAAGCTCACTATAATGTTTTACCATGATGGAGAAATAAAAGAGCCATGCTCTTTAAACTGGATCTAAAATACAATCCAGTACTAATATAGCTTCTCCATCATAAACCATCAAAAAATACAATTATATAAAGGAAGGGAGGAAACCCAGAATCTAACAGCATTCATCATTAAAACCCAGAAATCAATAAGCAAACAAAACTCTTACTGCGGAAGAGAAAATGGAAAAGAGAAGTACCAAGAAGCGCTCGTGCCAAGTCAATTTGCGGCGCTTTTTTATGTGGGGAGGACCAGGCAATGAAGAAGGGAAAGCTATTTCTTTGAGATTATATCAGACGTAGTCATACAGCTTCTTGAACACAACTTTTACCTTCATTTTAGGTTGATATAAGAGATACCCAATTTGATTAAGCTAATGAATTATCTTTGTTGTTCCACGGTCTAAATATTTAGGGAAGCAGGCTATTAACAGGGTTCGGTGGTACTGAGGCCTGAGTGCTTTTGATTTATTTGATTTTCTTTTTCCAACCTTTTCAAGGTTTTCAGGCGCTAGCTCGGATTTTGGAAGGTAAGCTGTTTGGTCCTGCTTAGATCAAAGATAAAGAAACCAAAATTAAAGCATGAAAAATAAACAAAATTCAAACAAAGAAGAAAAAGAGGTAATGCTTTCTTCAATATCAAAAGACGATCGTAAAATAAATAGATGAGGACTTTGATTCATCACAGCCAGAAAAACTTGAGTTACTAAACTAAACTTTAAGAAGGAAGAAAAATGAAAAACAAAGTAAAAGAATTGCGGACAGTTGGTGAGGGGCAATGGTGTTTAGGGCTTTGTAAATGGAGAAGGTAGTGAACATGGAGGCTGTAGTTGAAACTGCAGAAAGGAGATGATGATGATGAAACAATGAGGGCAAAAATGAAAAAAATAATCTTTCAGCATTCCGACCGTGCTCTGAATGGCAATTCAGAGGGTGAGGCAAAGAATGCTATTCAGCCTCTATTCAGTGGTTAGTGGGAATAGAAAACTAAACAGCAACATCCGTAATAAACATTTCATTGAACCAAACAAGGGTTTATGGTGGGCTTACATTGAACCAAACAGGGTGCTTATATTGCAGATGCACAAAAGTATTTCTGAGAACTTTAGCAGTTGTAGATTTCACCATATTCACAGAGAAGGAAATAGAGTTGCTCACCTCTTGACTCTTGAAGGCTTCGACGGAGGGAAAGGGTTTTCTGGGTTGAGGAGGTCCATCCTGGTGTGGAACCGGTGGTGGGTGGACCCACCTGATTAGCTGTGAATAACATTGTTGAAGCATGGAGGAGATGGCGATGTTGTTTTTTGAGGCCCATCTCTTCCTCCTTATCCCTGCTCTTTTTGTCTTGCTGCGTTTGAGCCAAGGCGGTGCTGAGTGGGATTCCGGGGGCTACTGGCGGGATTAGCTGCAGGCACTCGTGGATTCTTGACCTAGGATAGTGTGTTGAGCTGACTGTTCCTTTTTCAGTTTTAGTGTAGCTGGTTTCTTTTATTGAAAAAATAAAATCTTAATTAACTATAAAAAATTACAAAACGATCATTTAACTAATCATAATTATGGTTGAATCTTATTATCTGTGGTTAACTTTACCATCAAGAGATGATTTAATAATTTTAAAATTCACATAATAATAAATTTCAGACTCAATGTTTATTTATTATATTAATTTGATTATTATTTATAATAATTTAATTTTTAATATTTATGCACTCTAATTTAGGCTTAGTTTGGATGGTCGGTGTGTTTAGCTCCGATGAGGTTAAAAACAGCGGTGGCGGTGAGATTAGTTATTGTAGTAGTGAGATTGGATACTGTAGCGGTGAGATTAGAAACAGCGGTGGAGTATGTGTTTGGATTCAAATGCAGCTGTGGCGATGAAGTGAGAATAGAAAATGACTTTTAAGAACATCAAATTAGAATTGATATATATCAAAAGTTTTTAAAATCATTTTACTTTTATAAAATTATCAAAGCATGTGAATTTATAAATTCATTTAATAAAATATTAAAATGTATCTTTTGATATTTTATTTATTATCCTATAAATTATCATATTTGTATTTATTTAAATGATAGTTATAACTTTAAAACACCTTAATTGTTATTTACTTATTATCCTATAAATTATAATATTTATTAATTTATTATATAATATAAGTATTTATCCAACCTAATTTAGAGATAAATTGCTTGGGCTTTTCAAATATTAAAAGGGAAAGAAAAGGTTAAAAACAATAGAAATGGCCATGGGTAAAATTAAAAAAAAAAAGGCCTGCGTTGAGTGCACTGAAACAAAAAGCATCAGTGAGCAACTGGAGGTGCAACACAGTGAGAATCAATTCAGTGGGCAACTGCAGGTATTATCTAAACACCTCATCAGTGAGATTGAATTAAAAAAGTGGTTCAAACACACTGAAATGGAGCTAACAGGTCTCTTAGAAAATATTAAAAATCTATTCAAAAGTAAAAGGTTATTATAATATTATTAAATATATAAATAAAAAATACAAGAATTGAAGCTTTCAAGATTTAAGAAAAATGTCTTTCTTTAAAGAAAACCAAGTGAACGTTGAATGAAGGAGAAAATTTTTATTATTCTTCCATCATCTTTTTATTTTAATTTTTTTTTATAACTTTGAATAATATCATTTTTACATCTTCTCTTAAAAGTATAGATTTACTTTCCCACTACACCTAGCGTGATATTTACTTTTGTGTATTTGACATGGCTTTATAATCTTTTAGTTGTGCCTTTTCAAGCGTGATTTTTGAGAAAATTCTTCTTTTTGGGATTAAACATGAAACATAATTTGTTCATCTTTTATCAAAATTTGAGGTTTCAAAAAGTTTAAATTTATATTTTTCAAATTTTAAAATCTCAATTCTCTTTTTCCAAAATTTAATACAATAAATACATTATTATATGTGCTTATAATTTTCGCATATTACTCATTGAAAACCTAATTAATGGATAGTGATTGTAATTTGCTTCAAAATTGAAATTTTAATCTTTAAAAATATATAAATTTAAAATGATAGACTAAACCTACAATTGTGCGTATAACATAATTGAATTTAACCAAACAATTTTATTTGTTATTGTTTGGGTAAAGACTAAATTCTAGAGACTAAAATTATTGTTTTTTTGAATTACTCTAATTATTAAAAAAATATATTTGTAAATCTTTTTAAATTACATTCTTACTGGTTCGAATTTCAAATTTGCAGGAACTGAAAACTATGCCTAAAGTTGCCATGTGTAAAGCAAGTCAGCTCATGAAGAAATTGCTTGGGGATTTTAAGTTTTACCTTTACATTAAGCAAAGAACAAGGTAGAAAAAGTGAACACAATGTTTAAACCATTACAAACCATATCCAACTTCTGTGTTATTCCAGGACTACAACATTTACTATAACATAAGCAAAGTTGGTCAACGTCACGTGTTGATCTAACAACCCTCACTTCGATTAGGTTTGGATGAAACAAAGACCTGACCATATGCACATCATTAAACAGATGGCCCTTTTAATTCTTTCTATTTGATAGAATTAAGCCCTAAATGAATACCTGATCATCTTCCAGGGTCGGAATCCAGTCATTAGTTGCTGGGTTGCTTTTGAAGATAGGCTTGCTGATTGCATCCTGCCCACTTTCCAGTTGAATATCATATCCATTTCCTTCACCTCCTTCTTTCATCACTCTTATGAACCCACTTCCTGTCTGTCATCCATAACCAAAAAACAAAACCCAATGAGAAATAAAATCACAAAGACACTGCAGTGTTCAGACAAAAACAACAACCGTGTGATGCTGTTTGTCAATGGAATTCATCTCCCTGTAATACTGTGTCTCCACAAACTCCTCTTGTTCCACTGTAGCTCCCCCCTCTGAGATCTTCACCTATGAAAGCAAAACAAAGAGCTGACCCCAACACTTGAAAGACAAAGATGAGGGGGGACAAGGTTAAGGAATTGCGTACCTGAGATTGAGATTGAAGGGACCGTAACTTGTCAAGCTCGGGTATGTTTTGGTCCACATCTGAAGGGGGATTGGAGGATGTCAAATCCGGTTCACTCCGGTTGGGTTTGGTGGGTCGTTTTG
The DNA here is from genome assembly GCA_008044935.1 of Gossypium turneri. Taxonomy (NCBI): domain Eukaryota; kingdom Viridiplantae; phylum Streptophyta; class Magnoliopsida; order Malvales; family Malvaceae; genus Gossypium; species Gossypium turneri. The sequence continues at coordinate 12,159,159 of CP032582.1, read as the reverse complement.
GGACCATCGAATCGAACTGAGCTCTGACCTGATTGGTGATTCGTTGTTGTTGATCCGAGTCCAAAACTTCATCGCTCCGGCTTGGTTTAGTCGCCGTCCATTGACCCACCATCTTGATCTTTGATTATGTTTACTGCTGAGGTTATTGATTGAATGAGAATGAGACTCTTGGTGGTGGAAAGGGTCAGCAACCTAATTAATATAGAGTGAATATAAAAATCGAAACTATGGGCTATAAATACCAGGTACATCTTTCTTACTAGATCAGGCCGAATGTTTTTATAATATCATTTTCATTTGAAAATTAAAAATTTTAAGCAAACGACACCTCATCTTGACAATTGTGAAGGATCTCTTTGATCCTAAACTCTTCTTCAATTTCATCGGTCAAAGCTTCAGCTTCTCCATAGCTATAATTTAAAATTTGTTGAAAAGAGAGAGAATGAGATGAGATTGTGTTTTGTTGTAAAAATATATATAATAATTTTAAAAAAGTTTATAAAAATAAAAATATTTATGTATTTATATATTAATTTTTTTAAGAATTAGGATCAAAATGATTAATTGTAATTTTGAGAGTTATTTTTTTAAAATTATGATTAAATCAATATAATAAGTAAAAGTTAATAACTAAATTTGTTATCATATCAATTTTATAACTGTTACGTCATCCTCCAATTTGGTACTTAATGGAAATGGTTCAAAAAAAAAAAACCGATTAATTGAGTGACCAATTTTAAAAAACAATTATAGTTAAGTGACAAAAAAAGAAACGTACCCATAGTTGGGTGACCTATAGTGTAGTTTACCCAAAATTTTATATAAATTTCCAGGTGATGACATAATACAAACTTAGAATGTTACATACAATGTTCTAATAGCCGAACCTGTAGTTGAATCAGTCTGACCATTGGTTCTCGATCCAACCAGTTTGATCGGTTCAACTACTAGACTAAAAATACTTAAATAAATAATTAAAAATTCATAATTTTTTTTTAAAAAAATTATTAAACTGGTTCAACCTATTCAACTACTAGTTTTCGTCCTAATTTTCAATTTTACCAGTTTTGAGCAATTTCTGATTCAATCAATTCAACCTATTTGTTTGGACCAATATAGGGATCGGTTCTCGGTTTAATCGATCCGACCGATCAATCCAGTCATGTTCCAAGAGCACTAGTCACATCATCAAATCTTGATGGAATCCAAGTCCATTTAACATAATGAATCTAATTGTCAAGTTTAGGGGCAAATAATTATATTATCCTTTTTTTAATTTGTTCAACAAATCAACTTATATTCAAGTTTGACATTTTTAATATGCTATTTGTGTTCTTTTATTCATTGTGGTTCTTGTATTTTTCAAAAGTTATATATTTAATATTCAAAGATAACGGTGTTAATATTTTACTGTTCAATTGAGTTTTAAGATTAATTTGATGAAAAATAATTGTTAATATTATTATGTTTGATTTTTATGATTTTGTTAATAGAATAAATTAAGTGTTAATTGTGAATTTGTTTATTTTGTTGAATATAATATGATTACCATAACTTTTCAAGTTTCAGGGTAGATTTGATGAAAACTAATTGCTAATATTATATTAGTTAATTATGAATTTTCATTACATCAACCCTAAAGCTCGAATTAAACACTAAAAAGTTAACGTTGTTATTTTCAAGTATCAAAATGTATAACTTACACGAAATACATGCACCACATTGGACCAAAAAACACATATACCATATTAGAAAAAAAATTATCAAACTCAGATACCAAATGATATTAAACATTTTGAATTTAATAGAGCACTTTAACCATTTTCTTAGAAATATATATATTTAATAAAAAAGATTAAACATATAGGTCACATTTTAAATACAAAAAAACCCTCATTAAATAATTAAAAGAAAACATTTAAGTCTCTAAACAAAAATCGTAATCAATTGAGTCCTTAATCAAAAGTTAAAAATCAACCAAGCCCTTGAAATTTAGTTTTTTTTTCAAAACCTTTACCGAACCATTACTTATCACCTCTCCTCAATCTATTCTTATCAACTCCTTTCGCATCACCTCTCCTCAACTAAAATCATTACTCAGCACTCACTTTATGTAACATCCCATTTTCAGTGGAATCAGAACAATGGTTTTGGGACCACAAATCTGAGGCCAGAGAAAAATTTATTTTAATATTATTTTTTAGTCTACAGTATGATAGAAATATCGTATGAAAATTTCGATAAGAATTTTTACCGATTTCATGTTTAATTTCATAAAAAGGACCAAATTGCATAAAGTGCAAAAGTTGAATTCTAGTAGCTAAAGGTACCAAATAGCTATGGAATTCAAAATTGGAGGTCCTTATATGGAAATAGACCATTTAGTGGAGTTATTTTCAAATACTTTCCTTTTTAGTTTTCTCTTTTGTAAACTTTTCCTTTTGTAATAAAGAGTCTATAAATCCTTCTGCTCATACTCTAAAATCCCTTCACTCCCTCGACTTTGGTATCAGAGTTTCCGGTGTAACGACTTTCTGGAGAAATAATATCGTAATATTCATTGTAAGTTTCTGTCTTTGATTTACATTTCTGTTTGTTTCACAGTTATTTGTTTCAAAACCCATATATCTGTTATTCTGTCTTCTTGTTGCCGTTGAGTCCAGGGAGGATGTTAGGCGTTGTGTGAAGACGATAAAGATAATAGAAGATCTTAGGTACCAGAAACAAATATTATGGAACAAATTGAGTGTCAATTTCAAGATAAACCTTGTAATCATATTACGCATATAGACTCTAGAAATGAAAATAATGTTTCATCTCTGAGTAAGGGTATAAATAGTCTTGTTGATATGACTTCTTTTTATTTTTCTAAGTTATATAATAAGGTCAGTTCTGTAGAAGAGAAAGTTAATAATATAGCAGGTTAAAAATTTAGACTTAAACCATGAGTCTAAAGAAATATTAACTAATGTTAATAATAAATTAAATCAGGTTATAAATAATAATAATATGGAGTCTGATGTAAATTTAGGTCCATTATATTACGGTAATAGTAATGTAATTTTAGCTTTATCTGAAGAAGAAAGCACTTCTTCTGATGAATCATCATCTATGTTAAAAAATTATAAAAAACATAAAAAAACGTAAAAAAGATGATAAACAACAAAGATATGATTTCCAGTCCTATAAAACCATTATAGAACATTGGAAAGAAAAATTTACTAATAGTAATGATCAACTAGAAAGAGTTGAATATTTAAAATTAATAGAAGAACTTTATGAAAAACATAAAGAACTATTTAGTATGTTTAATTATAATTATATGTTAAAATATGATGATACAGATAGTAGTAGTTCAAGTAATTCTGAAACCACATAATTATTTAAAAATCAATCTGATGAAGAAAAAACTTCAACAGATCAGGATGAAGACATAAAAGTCTCTACTTATAATTTTGATGAAGAAAACACTTCATTTGAAGATGAAAATATAGAAATTCCAGAACCTATGGATATTGAAACAACAAATCCTTATAGAAAAAGGAAAATAAAGTCAGATAGTCAAACAGATGATTATCTTAGATCTTTAAATAAAGATTTTGAAATTGATAAAGACACAACTAAAATTTTTGGTAATAAAACCGAAAATATAGCTACAAATGATGTAAAACCTAAATACTTAGGAGAAACATCTAGTCAACCTGTTCAACCAAGAATAGATGACTTAAATAAAAGAAATGTGGCCCAGGGAGGAATATATTTAGATTTAACTAACACTCCTATTTCAAGCTATGAAAAAACAATAGATGATTGGGCAGAATCAATGATTATTGTTCTAAATAACAACAATTGGTCAAAAGAAAAATTTGTAAATTATTTTGTTGGAACATTTCAAGGAGATGTTCTACAATTTCTTAGACGTTGGGAAGAGTCTGAGAAAGGAAAAGAACAAAAGGGGCAATTAATCAATCAGATAGGAACCCTTAAAGATATTTTAAAAGGATTAACCTTAATTCTAAAAATAGAATTTTGTGGATATTTTGATAAAAAAGATTAAGATAGTACATCCAGTTATATCCTTTCAAAAATTAAATTATGTGACATTAGATATCTAGAAGAATTTTCTAAAAAATTTCTTCATGAATATCAAAAATTGAAAAATGAAAATATAGAATTTTGGAAAAACCAATATTTTCATAAACTACCCCCTCCATGGGATGAGATATGTATAAACAAATATATATCTTATTTAGAGAAGCACAGTAAAACATCTGGACTTCCGTTAGAAAATTTAGATTCTATAGGTAATAGGATAAACTTTGCAAGAGAAAGAATAACTTTACATTGTTTGCAAAGTAAAGCTGCTAAACAAGTTAAGCATAAATTAAGTAATAGTTATTGTAATAAATTACTTGAAAATGAGTGGGAATTTGGATGTAAACAAATATATCCTAATACTTATAAAAACGTAAAAAATATAAATTAAGAAATTGGAAACCAGGTAATAAAAAATTTTCTGGTACAAGTCAAAAGGTGGTTAGGAAAAAGACTTCTAAACCAAAGAAACAAATTTGTAAATGTTTTATATGTGATGAAGAAGGTCACATAGCTAGTAATTGTCCTAATAAAGGAAAAAATGCTAGGAAAATGATAAAAAGTCTTGAAGAATAAGATTTAGAAATATGTTTTAAAAATGAAATAAATCTTGAAGAAATATTATATGAGTTAATATCAGAAATAGACTCTGATAGTAATGAAGAATATATATTTCTATTTAACATAGGAAATAATTCTAATAATCAATTAGAAGAAATTCCTAATTTTGAAAAACAGGATATTAAATTAGGTAATCTAATTGGAGAAGAAAAAGACTTTTCCGATGAAATGATAGAAAAGATTAATAAAAATCATATTTCTAAAGAAGAAATATATAAGATCTCTAAGTTTAAAATATGGACTCAGAGACATATAGAAAAAATTAGCGGTAACACAGTCGCTAAGGATACAAGAGGAGGATTAACAGAAATCCCTCTCTTTACCAAAGATAAAATCAAGAGGATTAAAAAGAAATATCCTCCAGTTAGATATATACATTTAGGTATAATAATGATACCTATTAGAGCTTTATTTAGGAGAGGTCATGATATTCCTATAATAGCGGTTCTTTTAGATAAAAGATTTGAAAATCCAATAAAAACACTTATTGGAGGAATTCAATCTAATTTACACACAGGTGTAATAGGATTTAAAGTTAAACCAAATTATTTTATATCCATTACAGACCCTCTTATAGAAGAATGATTTAGCAAAAGATCTAGCAATCAGTTGGACTTCCATTAATGAATATACAAATACAGCAGAAGTAGAAATAAAAGAGATTAATAACAAAAATTATTGAACTCTTTGAACCAAACAGGTTTACTACTGAAATACAGTCAAAATTATTAGATTTAAAGGATCTATCAATAACAAGAGATTGGATGATGGAAAGAATTAATAGTACTAGTACTTCTAAACCAGTAAGTACTATAGAATATATGTCGTCGGGTAATAGATTGTATTTTAAAAACAATTGTATAATAAATACAAATGAAAATCTAGTTTTACCCTCTAGTTCTCAACTAGAAGAAGAAGAGCATAATATTAGTACAAACAGTACACCAATAGGAATTAAAACCGTTCAAATTCCTACATTTCCTACTGAACCCAGTAGTAATTCTAGAAAAACTAGAATGGAAGAAATTCAAACTTCAACAATTGATAAAAAATCAAAAGTTGGAATAAATATTAAAGTTACATTCCAGTTTAGAAAATATAAAAAATATTCTCTAAATGCTTTGATAGACACTGGAGCTACAATCTGTAGTTGCAGAAAGAATGCAATTCCTGTAGAAAAATGGGAATTAATGAAAAAAACCCATAAAATTAATGGGAATAGATGGTAATAAAACCATTATAAAATATAAAGCTAAAAATATACCAATCTACATAAACAGTGTTAGATTTGTGATTCCTAAAATAGTATGTTTTCCTAACATGCAGGGGGATATATTATTAGGTAATAATTTTATATGTAGATATTTAACTTATACTATTGATAAAAATTCTATTTGGTTATCAGTAGAAAAAGATTTTGTAGAAATATCACTTGAAGAAAATAATAAAATTGTTTGTAATAAAATTTTTACACCACTTAAAATAAATCATTAGTTAATAAATACTTGTGATTTATTACTAATATTTGTTGATTATTAGAGCAGGCCTTTTCATGGATAGAGGTAAAAAGCCTCTAAAAGAAATTGTTGGTGAATAGACTACCGCTCACAAAAAGCCCAATAAAGGGAATGCAACAACAAACCCCAAAAAAGGATTTGTACCGGTGCATGTATCATTTTATCCTAATCAGGGATATTATGAACCATATCTAATGGTAAACCAACCGATTGAAACAAATGTTTTAAATTATCCAATGGTAAACCAAATAATTGGAACCTCTTTTTCATTAACTCCAAACATGGTGTGTCAATCACCAATGTCCCAAGATATGTATTTAGCATCACAAACCAGTTATGCTGAAGTTATCAAAGGATCAGAAAATTTGTTGAAAAAACAACAAATTGAAGAAGAAAAAGAAATTTCTAAAATTAAAGATTTTTATAATCATGGTTTATCACCAGAAAATTATAATTTTATAAACTAGATATGGAAAACCCATATTTCAAATCAAAGAGCCAATTTCAGAAGAGCTCTTACCAGATTTTCACAATTTTTAGTTGAAAAAACAACTAAGGAAAGTGAATCTGAGGATTTATTATTAAAATCTATTTTATATAGAGATTGGGATGAATTCCAACTCTTTATGATGGATATTAAGGAGATAAATAATCTTCTTGATACTTTTCAATATTTTATTCGTAAAGGAAAAAACAATCCTATTATGAATAAGATATTTAGAATCTGTTTATATAATAAATCTAGACAGATTTTACCTATAGAAATATTCAATAAAATGATTGAAATGATCTGCAACCAGTAGAATCAATTTAGAAAAACTTTTTCTGAATATTTTCTCCAATCTTATGTTTTTACCAATTTTATTGGAAATAGTATTCCAACTATAAAATTTAGATTGGATCACGAACCGTTCGATATAACAAATATTGAATGGGGATTTATAAGAGAAATTGTAGTACAAAATTTCTCTTTTCATCATTTAAAATATTTTCCAGCAGTAGTAAAATCTTTATTACAAACCATCATAAATAATGATGATTTTTTCTATTATTTTTATATCCAAATTAGTACTCTTATTGGTATTTCTGAAAAAGAAAGATTTTTTTTTTCAGCCATATCAAATATGGGATATTCACACGATGCTCGGAAGCCCCCGATTATCTGCCCTAAATGAAGAAAAAGAATGCTTGACAAAAACAATTGACAAGTGTCAGAATAATTCAAGCTATTATCAGATCCAAGCTGGGATTGATTTAATGGCTAAAGCCAAAATCTTCTCCAACAAAAATATTATCAATTCAGAATCGATGGAAGGAGAATATTGGCATACCATTCCTATCTTATTAAAGAAAAGGATGATGAAGGTATTCGACTGCTAAAAAAGATAGCAGATATGGATATTGAAGATTTTCCAGCCAACATTTTGCAACAAATCAGAAGTACATGGGAAAATTATCATCAAGATATTTCTATCATTCATCACTATGGTTGAAGTAAAAAAACATGGTAACCTAAAAGAAAGGAAATCCATACACCAACAATAAATTTTGGCAACATGGAGATCATGATGACGCAAGCAGTGATGGAAGCAACCATTTATGCTAGTTAATAGCATCCAAATGCAGACAAAAAGTCTTGCAACGTGGATCAACCATCAAATCAATGATGGAACAAGACTGTGAAACGTGGAAGCAACCATGACCACAGGAGCAAAAAGACACATTAGACGTGGAAGCAACCACATCTATGAAGAATTGGATCCTTATCAGAACTACTGTTCGGGATTCAAAATAGAATTGTATAGAATTTTTTATCTCCTCTATAAATAGAGAGGAAAGATCAATTGTAGAGACATCTTGTAAATTATCAAATACTTTCCTTTTTAGTTTTCTCTTTTGTAAACTTTTCCTTTTGTAATAAAGAGTCTACAAATCCTTCCGCTCATACTCTAAAATCCCTTCACTCCCCCGACTTTCCTTTTGTAAATTACCAAAGTCGGGGGAGTGAAGGGATTTTAGAGTATGAGCGGAAAGATTTATAGACTCTTTATTACAAAAGGAAAAGTTTACAAAAGAGAAAACTAAAAAGGAAAGTATTTGATAATTTACAAGATGTCTCTACAATTGATCTTTCCTCTCTATTTATAAAGGAGATAAAAAATTCTATACAATTCTATTTTGAATCCCGAACAGTAGTTCTGATAAGGATCCAATTCTTCATGGATGTGGTTGCTTCCACGTTTCACAGTCTTGTTCCATCATTGATTTGATGGTTGATCCACGTTGCAAGACTTTTTGTCTGCATTTGGATGCCTTTAACTAGCATTAATGGTTGCTTCCATCACTGCTTGCATCATCATGATCTCCATGTTGCCAAACTTTATTGTTGGTGTATGGATTTCCTTTTTTTAGGTTGTCATATTTTTTGACTTCAACCTTCTTGTATATTAATTAGATTCATTTCTTCTATTTCGTCTAGATGTAAAGAATCTAATGAAAGTCTTGGTGGTGAATTCCAAGTCTCCCATGCATTTTTGATATTTTCTATAATATGAGATGGAAATTCTTCTATCTCCATGTCAGCTATCTTTTTTAGCAGCTTCAAAGATTCCTCATCTCTATCCTCCTAGATGTTTCCATTAGGATATGCCAGTATCCTTCTTCCATCCGTCCATAATTTATAAACTTCATCATGGAGAAGATAACGGGCTTGTGATAATAAATCAATTCCTGGTTGGATTTGATAATAATCAAAATTATTATAACATTCGTAAATGGTTTTTGCCAAATGTTCTTTGTTTTCATTGACAGTAGATAATTGGGGGGTTCCAATAATCTTTTGAATGACCCAAATTTGATATGGCTGATAGAATCTTTCTTTTTCAGCTATACCAATTAAACTACTAATTTCAATATGAAAATAGTAAAAGAAATCATTATTGTTTATGATGTTTTGTAAAACTGATTTTACTATAGCAGGGAAATCTTTTAAAAGATTAAAAGAGAAGTTTTGTACAACTACTTCCTTAGTAAAACCCCATTCAATATTGGTTATATCAAATGGTTCATGATCTAATCTGTATTTTAAAGTAGGAAACTTTTTATCTAAGTAGTCATTAAAAACATATGCTTGTAGAAAATATTCTGAAAAAGCTTTTTGAAATTGAATTTGCTGTCTGCAAATTACTTCATCTATTTTTGTGAATATTTCTACTGGTAAAATTTTCCTAGCTTTATTATAAAAACATATTCTAAACATTTTATTCATAACAGGATTATTTTTCCCTTTACGAATAAAATATTGAAAGGTATCAAGAAGATTGTTTATCTCCTTAATATCCATTATAAAGAGTTGGAATTCATCCCAATCTCTATATAAAATAGATTTTAATAATAAATCCTCAGATTCACTTTCCTTAGTTGTTTGTTCAACTAAGAATTGTGAAAATCTGGTAAGAGCTCTTCTGAAATTGGCTCTTTGATTTGAAATATGGGTTTACCATATCTCGTTTATAAAATCATAATTTTCTGGTGATAAACCAGGATTATAAAAATCTTTAATTTTAGAAATATCTTTTTCTTCTTCAATTTGTTGTTTTTTCAACAAATTTTTTGATCCATTGATAACTTTAGCATAACTAGTTTGTGATGCTAAATACATATCTTGGGACATTGGTGATTGACACACCACATTTGGAGTTAATGAAAAAGAGGTTCCAATTGGTTGGTTTACCATTGGATAATTTAAAACATTTGTTCCAATTGATTGGTTTACCATTGGATATGGTTCATAATATCCCTGATTAGGATAAAATGATACATGCGCAGGTACAAATCCTTTTTTTGGAGTTTGTTGCTGCATTCCTTTTATTGGGCTTTTTGTGAACGGTAGTCCATTCACCGACAATTTCTTTTAGAGGCTTTTTACCTCTATCCATGAAAAAGCCTGCTCAAATAATCAACAAATATTAGTAATAAATCACAAGTATTTATTAACTAAAGATTTATTTTAAGTGGGGTAAAATTTTTATTACACATAATTTTTTTATTTTCTTCAAGTGATATTTCTACAAAATCTTTTTCTACTGATAACCAAATAGAATTTTTATCAATAGTATAAGATAAATATCTACAAATAAAATTATTACCTAATAATATATCTTCCTGCATGTTAGGAAAACATACTATTTTAGGAATCACAAATCTAACATTGTTTATGTAGATTGGTATATTTTTAGCTTTATATTTTATAATGGTTTTATTACCATCTATTCCCATTATTTTTATGGGGTTTTTCATTAATTCCCATTTTTCTACAGGAATTGCATTCTTTCTGCAACTATAGATTGTAGCTCTAATGTCTATCAAAGCATTTAGAAAATATTTTTTATATTTTCTAAATTGGAATGTAACTTTAATATTTATTCCAACTTTTGATTTTTTATTAATTGTTGAAGTTTGAATTTCTTCCATTCTAGTTTTTCTAGAATTACTACTGGGTTCAGTAGGAAATATAGGAATTTGAACGGTTTTAATTCCTATTGGTGTACTGTTTGTACTAATATTATCCTCTTCTTCTTCTAGTTGAGAACTAGAGGGTAAAACTAGATTTTCATTTGTATTTATTATACAATTGTTTTTAAAATACAATCTATTACCCGACGACATATATTCTATAGTACTTACTGGTTTAGAAGTACTAGTATTATTAATTCTTTCCATCATCCAATCTCTTGGTATTGATAGATCCTTTAAATCTAATAATTTCGGGTGTATTTCAGTAGTAAACCTGTTTGGTTCAAAGAGTTCAATAATTTTGTTATTAATCTCTTTTATTTCTATTTCTGCCGTATTTGTATATTCATTAATAGAAGTCCAACTGATTGCTAGATCTTCTGCTAAATCATTAATCTCAAAATTTTTTGTCTGAATCCTAAGACAAAGACATTCTTCTATAAGAGGGTCTGTAATGGATATAAAGTAATTTGGTTTACCTTTAAATCCTATTACACTTGTGTGTAAATTAGATTGAATTCCTCCAATAAGTGCTTTTATTAGATTTTCAAATCTTTTATCTAAAAGAACCGCTATTATAGGAATATCATGACCTCTCCTAAATAAAGCTCTAATAGTTATCATGATTATACCTAAATGTATATATATCTAACTTGAGGATATTTCTTTTTAATCCTCTTGATTTTACCTTTGGTAAAGAGAGGGGTTTTTGTTAATCCTCCTCTTGTATCATTAGCGACTGTGTTACCGCTAATTTTTTCTATATGTCTCTGAGTCTATATTTTAAACTTAGAGATCTTATATATTTCTTCTTTAGAAATATAATTTTTATTAATCTTTTCTATCATTTCATCGGAAAAGTCTTTTTGTTCTCCAATTAGATTACCTAATTTAATATCCTGTTTTTCAGAATTAGGAATTTCTTCTAATTGATTATTAGAATTATTTCCTATGTTAAACATAAATATATATTCTTCATTATTATCAGAGTCTGTTTCTAATATTAACTCATATAATATTTCTTCATGATTTATTTCCTTTTTAAAATATATTTCTAAATCTTGTTCTTCAAGACTTTTAATTCTTTTTATAAGTTCTTTTCTTTTGTTAGAAATTTTTTTGACTATATGGCTTATATCCATACTTAAATTATTTTTAAGTTTTCTAAAATTTTTTCTTCTAAAAGGCTTACTATTATAAGAAAACATGTTATTTCTGAATTTCCTTTTGACTAAATTATAATATTTTTTTCTTTTTATGCCTATGATGAGTATTAGGTCTTAAAGCCTTACATCCTAATAAAGTTTTACTAAATGATATTTCTGTATTTTCTGGATTTATCTTATTAATAGTTAAGTTTTCTATTTTATTAGTTAAAATACTGGTTGTATTTTGATCTAAAGCTATCAGATAGTCATTTGTTTGAATATCTGACTCTATTTTTCTTTTTTCATAAGGATTTGTTGTTTCAGTATCCATAGGTTCTGAATTTTCTATATTTTCATCTTCAGATGAAGTGTTTTCTTCATCAGAATTATAAGTAGAGACTTTTATGTCTTCATCCTGATCTGTTGAAGTTTTTTCTTCATCAGATTGATTTTTAAATAATTCTGTGTTTTAAGAATTACTTGAACTACTGCTATCTGTATCATCATATTTTAACATATAATGATAATTAAACATACTAAATAGATCTTTATGTTTTTCATAAAGTTCTTCTATTAATTTTAAATATTCAACTCTTTCTAGTTGATTATTCCTATTAGTAAATTTTTCTTTCCAATGTTCTATAAGGGTTTTATAGGACTGGAAATCATATTCTTGTTGTTTATCATCTTTTTTACGTTTTTTTATGTTTTTTTTATAATTTTTTAACATAGATGACGATTCATCAGAAGAAGTGTTTTCTTCTTCAGATAAAGCTAAAATTACATTACTATTACCGTAATATAATAGACCTAAATTTTCATCAGACTCTATATTATTATTAATAACCTGATCTAATTTATTATTAACATTAGTTAATATTTCTTTAGACTCATGATTTAAATCTAAATTTTTTACTTCACTTAAAATATTTACTTTTTCTTCTATATTACTAACCTTTTTATATAACTTAGAAAAGTAAAAAGAAGTCATATCTACAAGACTATTTATACCTTTACTCAGAGATGAAACGTTATTTTCATTTCTAGAGGCTATATGCGTAATATGATTACAAGTTTTATCTTGAAATTGACCCTCAATTTGTTCCATAATATTTGTTTATGGTACCTAAGACCTTTTATTAAGGGCTAAATTGGAAAGATGATAAAATAAAAGATGATAAATGAATTAAATAATGAAATATCATCATTTTTATCATCTTTCCTAAAAATAAAACATGGAAACCCCAGCCATGGAAACCTAAGTTCAAGCAAGCTTATTTTACTTAATTAGGTAAGTATTTTGGTCTCGTTTTTAATGATTTTTATGTTTTTGAGATCGTAATAGCTTGATTTAGCTATCCCAGGATTAATTTGCAAAATTATTAAAGTGTTAGGGTTTTTCCATGGATGAGTATGTATGAATTTTGAAGTTTCGTAGTAGAAAATGAAAGGTTGTTGATAGATAAACAACTTTTGTAAAGAAAATTTTGATGAAATCATGATTTAGGGACTAAATTGAAAAGATGGAAAACTCATGAAAAATTCTAAATTTTTATGAAATATATGGGCTGCTATTGTTATATATGAAAATCGGCTAGGCTTGGAATAAGGATTAAATTGCATGAATTTCATTTTTCGAGCCTAGGGATAAAATCGTAATTAATTAAAAGTTTAGGGGAAAAATAGTAAATTTTCCAAAGATGTGTATTGGATTGAATTGAATGTGAATTGTATTAAATTGAGCTAAATTCATTCGTATAGATTCGGATAGACCTAGTATGAAATTGGATTAAGGAAAAGAAAAAGTATTGGATTAGTAGCCTTCGTATCTACGAAAATTTATTGAGGTAAGTTCGTGTAACTAAATTGTATGTTTATATGTTTAAATTGAATGATATAAATGTGAAATGTATAATTTTCATTTTTAAGTATTGATTACATATCTGAATAATTCTAACAAATACTAAGTCTCATTTGAATCTAAGAAATTCGATGGATACAAATGACATTGTCATTAAGGGTTCCCGTTTGGTTGTGGTCCTGCATGTCTTGCGAAAAAACTACAGATTGCAAGAGCGTACCGTTATTTAGCTCTTATGAGCATCCCGTTATATGGCTCTCACGAGCTTCCTGATAACTGGCTCTTATGAGCTTCTCGATTAATGGCTCTCCAGAGCTTCCCGATATTGGCTCGCATGAGCTTCTCGATTACGGCTCTTATGAGCTTCCCTTTATATGGCTCGGTAGAGCTTCCTGTTTGAATGTTTGTATAAACATACATGTATATGAATTGATGGATTACATTTTTGTACACTTCGTGTGTACTACCCATGTATCCATCGATATTACAAATGATTCAATTAGAAAAGTTCTAATAAGAGATAATATGAATTCGAGATGAATCATTACGGGTATATACTTGAAGTACATGGATATAATTTGTACATGTTATATGGATACATGATATGGAGAGTATATGTATACGAAAATTCAATTATTGTTGAGCTCATACATGTTTCTTGATATTTATATGGAATACATGACTGACATGGTTAATGAGGATATGTGTTAGGGCTTTTGGCCAATTTGGTTTGAATATGCCTTAAATGCTTACCTTAATTGTGATGAGGATATGTGTTAGGGCTTTTGGCCAATTACATGTTATACGAACTTACTCTGTTTCATTTTCCCTATTTTATAGTAACTCGAAAGCTCGTTAAGGTTGGAAGCTAGTTGGAGCTACATCACACTATCCATTAGACTTTTCGGTATATATATAGCAAATTAATTTGGTTGTAATGGCATGTATAGGATAACTTGGCCAATGTTGGTATATAAATGTTTGGTTGAAACTAGCCATTTGTATGGCTTGTGATTGGTATACTTTGATATGTATATATATGACCTTAATATGTTTGATGTGTGTTTGAAATGGTTGAATGATGGAAATCATATAGGCACATTGATGATTGGTTGAGGTAGCATATTTGTTAAAATATGCATATATGTGTATTTATTTATTTTAGTAAGTTTGGATACTTGAATATATATGATGATATGTTATGCATAAAACTTGATTTTTGCTTGAATTGAAGGTATTGTTGTGACTTGTGAATGTGCAAATTGTTATGTTTAGGTTGATACCAAATTTGGGTGAGAAATATGGCTTGGAAATGGCCTATTTTCGTCCACACGGGTAGAGACACTGGCATGTGCCTCAGTCGTGTGTGACACACGGTCAGGTGTCACAGGCGTGTGTCCCCTGTACTTGAAAATTTTGCACAAGTCAGTATACTCAAAATTGATCACACGGGCGTGTGGTTTGGCCGTATGTCCCCTGCATCTTATAAATTGCAAAACAGAATGCTCAAATTATTCACACGACCTAGCACACGGGCATGTGGCTTGGCCATGTGACCCAAGTCAGAGAGCTCCTAAGTTTGGACACGGGCTGGGACATGACCGTGTGTCCCTAATTCGAATGCCCACATGGCCTGAGACACGGGCGTATGTCCCCTACACCTTGAAATTTATTTTGATGTTTTTCGAAAAAAATTTTGAGTACCCGATTTAGTCCCGACCTATTTCTAATGTGTATTTTGGGCCTCGATGGCTCATATAAAGGACTTTATGATTGACTTTTGATATGAATATATATGATGTGAAATATCTGTTTACTTGATCTGTAAATTCTGGTAATACCCCGTAACTCTGTTCTGGCGATGGACACGGGTTAGGGGTGTTACACTTTAAGCTACCAAACACTAACGACAAGTTTAGTTCGCTCTAATTGAATAGAGTCAGAACTGAATAGCTATTTGATGTGAATGGAGTAGAGAAGTAATAGATATTTCTTTATTTGTTCGGTTGAATAGAATAGAAGACAATTAGTATTACAGAATAGTAAATGAATAGAGGACAAATGACAAATGTGATCTTGGATTAGAAGTAATATTTTATTTATAATATAATATCTTATAGATTTTTTAAAAGCAATAATATTTATTAATAAAATGAAAATATTATGATTAAATTATTTATAAAAAATTATAAAATATTTTATAATTAAAATATATTAAAATATTTTCAGAATATTGATATGTAGTAAATAATAATTAATATTTAAAGTGCCAAATATAATATTATAATATAGATAAATATGATTTACACTATTTATTATTTATATAAATATTGTTTTATTAATATTAATGTTAGCTTTTTATTTTCAAATATTCTCATATAATAAAAATAAATTCTTAAAATTCCCTTAATTAAATTAGCAACAATTAATTTAATCACTTAAAAAAAATTTCAGTGTTTTTAAAGTCAACAACAAGTTTATCTATGCCTTAGAAAATATACAAAAGGTTTTTAGTACATTTAAATTCTTTAAAATTATTTAGAAGTTAAAATATTGCAATTTTTCAGCAATGTTTTGAGATATAGGGCTTTATATTTCGAGACGTAAAAGTTTGAAATTAAAGTTTTGCTGCAAGGGTGCAGTGTCTTAAGACACTCCTTTAAATTCTTGGGACATTTTTCTCGATCTCTCAAGACATCTTCTTTAATGTCCTGAAACATAGAGTTGCAGGCTAAATTAAATGCACGAAATCACTGTCTCAAGTTATTTTTCTATGTAAAATGTGAACCAAATATGCCGTTTACTAAGTGTACTTGCCTTAATTGATTTTGAACATTTGGTTATTTGGTTGAAAAATGCATTTATACCTACTTTCACAAGTCGCTTAGTGATTTTGATTTTTAAGCATGTTTGTAACTCTTTAATTGTTTATATATATATATATATATATATATATATATCTTATGCTTATTAACATGTTATAATACTTATATAGATTGTTTGTCACTATTTTTAAATGATTTTTGTTCAAATTTTTTTTTGATTTTTTAATAATGTCTTAGAACTTGAAGAACATGTTTCGAGTCATTTGCCTAGAAAAACCAAAGCATACTTTTGATGTTTCTTGTCTTGATTCATTTTTCAAATTGACTCTGTAACGCCCTCCATCCGATTTGATCGACCAGATCTGAGTATTGGGTGTTACCTCCTAAAACAACTATAGCCTAGACTTTTGTATTTGTCGATGAACTAGACGAGTATGACTTGATAAAATTTCTTTAATCTCTTTTACTGAAATACCTCATTTTACTTATTATGTATAACTCCTTGTGTAGTGTAAAATCATGTTTACGATATGAATAATACAATCATTGTTTTCGCCTCACTTCTATCACTAAACAGAGTATTAAATTTTGTGTGCAAACTTAATCTTCGCCATAAGACTTCTCATATAAACTCATATGTTATCAATACTTCTAACTAGTCATATGACTTTCTTAGTTCTTCCTTGGGTGTGGATCGTAACCCTGTCACAATCTTTCTCTTCTCTGTATGCATATCAACATGAGTCACTACTCCTCTAGCATAGCCTTGGTATCGTCTCTCTCGCCTTCCATCTTTCTAACATGTTCTACAATAAGAGGCATCCATAATAAGTTCACAAGAACTTATTGAGACATTATCATACATTCATTTATCATAACATATGAAAACTAACTTCGCACTTCATTTTATAATACCAGACGGATACTTACTAAGATCAGCACTACACATATTAAACATTTTTTGTAACACCCCTAACCCCTCTCCATTGTTGGATTAGGATCACGGGCATTACTAACAAATCAAAACAAATAATCAATCATAATTAAACATGTAAGGCAACCATTAACATTATAGTAAACAGGGGCAGGTCATGTCAACTTAATATTTTCATACTAGAATCTATTAAAATCGAATAATGTATCATGCTATGCAATGCTAAACTTGGTCTTCCATTGTCTACACTCTTATCACCTTTTATTCCTTCTTGAATGCTAGAAGTCGAATACATACAAGACTATTCCAATTATTAGCATTAAAGTATTGGTCCACACTCTAACTATTTTTTATCTTCAATGATGTTAGTAGAATGCACTTAATTTAGGTTTGCTAATTCATTCCAAATTAGAGTAAAAGTTACTCTTACAGCCCCTATTTCGAGTCTATGGGACCCTAAAAATAGTTTAAAAACAGGATGAGACTACTTTGAAACAATTTTGAAAGTTTAGGGCCATTTTCAAAAAAAATTCCTAAAAACAGAGGACACATGGCTGTGTGGAATGCCCCAGGCTGTGTGACTCTCGAAGTTGGAACACACGGCCGTGTCCTAGGCCATGTGTCAGCCCCTGTGGAAACCACCCCTATACTATTTTTCAACACGCCCATGTGTGTTACCCGTGTGTGGCACACGACCGTGTGGCAAACCGTGTGCATTTAAATGTACCTTAAAACTCAAGTTTACCATTTCCTACTTACTTGGACACTAAGCAACTCAATTTCCAATCATTTAACCTACTCAAAACACTATTAAACATGCTCAAAATATACCAATTCTATCACTTAATATGCCTAACCAATGTACCCTCATTGGTACCACATTTTATATGTTCAAACATTTCAACAATGCATCAACCATTCAAGACTTTCACCCATACCAAATTTACCAATATTGAACTAAAGTCTAGCTACTTAGGATATCAAGCTTTAAAACTAAATACACATACCAAAACCTAACTTCAACCATAACATATATACATATAAACATCAATTCACTTGAAATCCAAAATATCATCACACTATCAACAAAAAGACCTCCTAGGTATATGCCATTACAAAATATAACATCACCACACTGGAGCTCGGGATTTGTCGTTTGATATTGAGACAGAGATGAGTCGAAGAGTACCTAGCTTGATTCATCTCTTTGATCAATACTTGAATTCATTTCAAGTTTCACATCTCTTTTTATCATTTCATATCACATTTCTCATCTCATATTCATTTCTCATCTTTGCCAATTCAATATTTCTCATCTTATATTCATTTCTCATCTTGGCCATTTCAATATCAATCACATAAATTATTATTAAAATTTCCCCTATTAACACGACTTGGACTTGGACGGATACACGGATCGAACCAACACACCAGTTTCGCACCCAGGGCCTCCTCGGATAAATCTGAAGTAATAACTGTGCTCAGCGCTATATAAATTGACACCCAGTGTCTTGTCGGTTAAACCTAAGCAAATTAGCACCCACTGCCTTATCGACTCGAGGTCGCATAAATCCCTGAACTGTTCCTATCCTATAGCATGCCATCTATATACATTATCACATATATATACAACCAATGTCTCAAATTCACATATATATACATTATCACATATAAACATATATTCAATTCAATCTTCATATTTTCAATAAATTCATAATATACCAAATCAATCCATTTCAATCAAATATGAATTCAATTCAATTTCATAGTACAAAAGTCCTCACCTCAAATGCTTACCATATACAACAATTCAAAATGCAATAATTTATAACTTAGTTCGAATTATAGAAACACAAACCGTGAATTCTGAGCTATTCGACGTCGATTTTATCCTTCCCTTTTTTACTTGAGGATTCCGATATGACGTTAGCTACAGAATAAAACAATTAAAATACATTAATATTTTACAATTCAATTTCAGATTAAAATTTCAATTTTTACACTATATTTTGCTTATTCTTCAATTTAGTCCCTAAACCGAGACTAATTTTAACCTCCACATTTAAACTCAAATTTTTATACTAATTTCACTCTAAACTAAACTTAGCTTCCTCTTTTCCAGTTTGATCCCTTAATTTTGATTTTTCTAAATTTAGTCCCTATTGCTCAAAATCAACAATATATTCTACAATTTAGTCATTTTCCATTTCTAACTTAAAAATCTATCTATTTAATCCCTAATACTTAAACTTTTCAACAATGTCAGCATCTAAAATCTTGAACAATACTAAAAATTACAACATGGGTCGGGTATCCCTAGGTACCAAGATTCCAAAAACGTAAAAATTACAAGAAAAGGACTAAATTGCACTAACTAATTTGAGCTTGAACTCTAAGGTCCTTAGTGTCGTGCGTTGCTCTTCTTCTTTTCTTTTTTCTTTTCTTTCTTTTTTTTTTTCTAATTTTGCATGCCATTCTATTTCTATTTTCTTTATTCTTTCTTTTATTATATGTTTCTATTATTATTATTATTATTATTATTATTATTATTATTATTATTATAATTATAATATAACATATATTAAATATATACATGCATTATACTTAACCATAACCGACAATCTATACACAACCATTTATTAAATGGTATAATTGCTACTTTAGCGTATTTAGTTTATTTCAATTTATAATTCAACTTTTAACTCATACGCGATTTAGTCCCTGTACCTTAACAACTTTTAATTTCAGGAAATTATTAATCCAAAAATTAATTCACTTCTAAAATAGCCCCGTAAATATTTTATAAAAATATTTATGGGTCCAGTTTACGGCTACAGAGTCTCAAAAATACACTTTTCGACACCCCTAACTATTGGGTCATTACAATTCTCCCTCGTAAATAAATCGACCCCAAAATTTACCTGAAAAGAGGTGGGGATATTGAGATCTCATTGTCTCTTCTGGTTCCCAAGTCGCTCCCTTGACACTATGACTATGCCATAAAACTTTTTCTGACGGAACACGTTTATTACAAAATTCTTTCACTTCGCAAGCCAAAATTTTGACCGGTTCTTCTTCACAAGATAAGTCAGGTTGAATTTCAATTTCTTCCGTTGAAAAAATGTGAAACGGATTCAATCGATACCTTCTAAGCATTGACACATGGAAAACGTCGTGCATTTTTTGTAATTACTCTGGTAATGCCAAGCGATACATGACTGGTCCCACTCTTTCAGTGATCACATATGGTCCAATAAAAGAGGACTCAGTTTCCCTTTTCTGCCAAATCTCAATACCTTTTTCCATGATGAAACCTTTAGAAATATTTTATCTCCAACCGAAAACTCAATATCTCGACGTTTCAAATCTGCGTACGATTTATATCTATCAAAATCTGTTTTCAATCTATCTCGAATCATCTTAACAATAATTTCCATTTCTTGAATCAATTACGGACCAACAACTTTTCATTCACATAATTCCATCCAACAAACAGGTGTTCGACACCTACGACCATATAAGGCTTCGTATGGAGCCATTTGAATACTCGATTGTAAACTATTGTTGTATACGAATTTGGCCAAAGGTAAATAACGTTTTCAGCCTAATTCAAAATTGATTACACAAGTACAAAGCATATTTTCCAAAATTTGAATAACACGTTTAGATTGTCCGTCTGTCTACGGGTGAAAGGTCGTGCTGAAATTAAGTCTCGTACCAAGAGATTCATGCAATTGTTTCCAAAATCTTGAAGTGAAACGCGGATCTCGATCAGAGATAATCAACATAGGGACTCTATGCAATCTCACGATTTCCTGAATGTAAACTTCAGCAAGTTTTTGAAATGACCAATCAGTCCTAACTGCAATGAAATGAGTCGATTTCGTAAGTCGATCAACAATCACCCACACAACATTTTTCTTGCTTGAATATAAAGGTAACCTTGTTACAAAATCCATCGTAATGTGTTCCTATTTCCACTCAGGTATAGAAATAGGCTAAAGTAATCCTGTGGGAACCTGATGTTCGGCCTTAACTCGTTGGCAAGTTAAGCATTTAGCTACATACTCAATTACTTTTCTTTTCATTCCTGGCCACCAATACACTTCTCGCAGGTTAGGATACATTTTCATTCCTCTAGGATGCAAAGCGAAAGAACTATCATAAGCTTCCGAAGTATCAACTCTTTTAATTCTGCAACATCTGGAACACATATTCGATTTTGAAATCTCAAAAAACTACAATCATCAATACTGAAGCTTTCTATTGCGCCTTTTTAAACCATTTCTCTTTTCTTCGCTAACTTGACATGATTTAACTGTGTTCCCTTAATCTGATCAAACGACATTGGCTTGACCTTCAACTCGACTAACAAGCTCCTATCATCTTTGATGCTAATTTGAGCAAACATCGCTCGTAATTCAATAGTTGTCTTCCTGCTCAACGCGTTAGCTACGACATTAGCTTTACTAAGATAGTAATAATAACATAATCGTAATCTTTTAGAAGCTCGACCCAACGTCATTGTCTCAAATTCAACTTCTTTTGTGTTAGGAGGTATTTAAGACTCTTGTGATCGGTATAAATGTGACACTTTTCACTGTACAGATAGTGTCTCTAGATCTTTAGAGCAAAAACTACAACAACTAACTCTAAGTTGTGTGTTGAATAGTTACGTTCATGCGTTTTTAGTTGACAAGACACATACGCGATCACTTTTCCATCTTGCATCAAGATACAACTAAGACCATTCAATGAGGCATCACTGTAGACCACAAAATCTTTTCCTAATTCAGGTAAAGTTAAAAAGTGCCTAAGTCAACATTTGTTTTAATTTCTCGAAACTCTCTTGACATTTCTTGTTCCAAATGAACTGGATGTTTTTGTGCAATAGCTTTGTCATCGGCAAAGCTATCTTAGAAAATTCATTTACAAATCTTTTGTAATAACCAGCTAACCCAAGAAAATTGCGAACCTCTGATGCATTCTTGGTGCTTTCCACTGAACAAATGACCTCAATTTTTTTCAAATCAGCTCTAACTCTATCTGCTGAGATAATATGTCCCAAAAACACAACTTCTGATAACCAGAATTCGCACTTGCTAAGCTTCTTATATAACTGCTTCTCTCTTAATACTTAACAAAACAATTCTGAAGTGTTACTCATGCTTGGATTTGGATTTCGAATAGATCAAGATGTTATCAATGAAAACTACCACAAATTGATCCAAATATGGTTGAAAAATACGGTTCATGAGATCCATGAATACCGCTGGAGCTTTAGTCAACCTAAAAGGCATCACCAAGAATTCATAGTGGTCATAACGCGTACGAAATGCCGTATTAGGTATGCCATTATTTTTTACTTTCAACTGATAGTAACCTTATCTCAAATCGGTCCTAAAAAAAGTAGAAGCTCTTTTTAGTTGATCAAAAAAGTAATCAATACGAGGTAAGGGCTATCGATTCTTAATGGTCAACTTATTCAATTGTCGATAGTCTATACAGAGCCACATCGAGCCATATTTCTTTT
The DNA here is from genome assembly GCA_008044935.1 of Gossypium turneri. Taxonomy (NCBI): domain Eukaryota; kingdom Viridiplantae; phylum Streptophyta; class Magnoliopsida; order Malvales; family Malvaceae; genus Gossypium; species Gossypium turneri. The sequence goes on along the minus strand of CP032582.1, from coordinate 12,136,110 downwards.
TAACGAATAACACTGGAGCTCCCCAATGTGATATACTAGGGCATATAAAGCCACGATCTAGCAAATCTTACAGTTGCACCTTCAATTCTTTCAGCTCTGTGGGTGCGATAAGATAATGAGATATTGCCACCGGAGCTATACTAGGAAACACTTCAATTGCAAACTCAACCTCCCTATCTGGTGGTAATCCTGGTAATTCTTCAGGAAACACATCAGGAAATTCACAAACAGTTCAAATCTTATTTGCTCTGACTATCACCAGAATTTGAGTTGATAACATAGACTAGAAAAGCTTCACAACCTTGATTGAGAAGTTTATTAGCTTGAATGTCAAAATGATACAAGTTGACCCACTCGTTCGAACACTATTCACCTCAATTATGTTAACATATTCACTCTGAACCGCAACTTTCTTTTTACGACAGTCTAGAATCACTCTGTGTTCAGTAAGCCAATCCATTCCCAATATTAAATCAAAGTCGCCAAATGACATTATCAACAAATCAACAGGGAAGGTTATATTATGCATCTCTAATGAGCATCGCATACGCACCTGATTCACTATTACTGACTATCCTAAAGGACTTCACACAATGATCGATACTCTAGACGTCTCGACTTTTAAAATTCTTAATTTAACTAACTCAGCGTTAACATATGAGTGTGAAGATCTCAGGTTTATCAAAACTGTAACACCCCAAATTTTGGGCCTAGAAGAAATAGGTTTTGAATAAGGGAGTAGTTAGGAGACTGCACATAAATATTTAGTTGTGCAAGGAAGTGATATAAATGAATGTCTGCTTCAGTGGTTAAGTGATTTAAGAGTGTTTGGAAGTGTCTGAGAAGTCAGGGGTTCAAGCCTTAGCTTATACAAAATATTTATTTTAAGTGAATAAAATCCTTGGATCTAGATAGTAGGTTCTTAAATTATTGTGGTTAAAATATGATACAAAGGAGTTGTTGGTCTAGTGGTAAGGGGCGTGTAGAGTGTACATGGGGTCTAAGGTTCTAGTGGTGGCACATCAAAAAGGGAGTATTTATTTTGCTGCCTAATTCATGTGGGTGGTAGAGTTGGCTTGAAATATTGCTAAATGGAGTTTGAACTGGTCATAAAGAGAATTGAGGAGGGATATTTGGAGAGATTTGAGGAGAGAATATTGGGATTTGGGGAGGTTGTTATTGTGTAGAGATAATAGTAGAAAATGAAGGGATAGGAAGTGGATGGAGAGTGTGCAGCTAAATTAGAGGAGGGATTTTTTGGGATTTGGGGTTGTTGCCGATTTGGTGAGAGTTAAAATTCGGGTTTCATTCCTTTTTCTTTCAACCTTGGCCGAATACAGCTTCTCTCCTCCTTCACCATTTTTCTTTTTAATTTTCTCTCCTAGTCGATTCTCCCTTCTTTTTTTTAAGCTCTGTCGAATAGCTCTGGGCTTTAGCAAGGGTTCGTTGATCAATTGAGAGCGCACGGTTTATCTCTTCCTCTCCCTCAAGTGCTCTCCATTGGCCTAATACTGATAGATTAATCCTGATTCTCGATTCTTTGTACTCTACATCTCTGATCTGTAATCTGTCTTATCTTTGTTGGTAAGTGGTTATGGTATGATAAGGAGTCATCTGTTACTTTTTGAGAAACAGTATTGAGTGGTAAGTGGGGTGCAATTGAGATGGTTTGTCAAGTATGAGTCTAATATAAAGATGGTGACTTTTGTGTAGGTGGTGGTCGAGGTTGATTAGCATATTGCTTGGGAACCAAGGGTGCGATGATCATTGATTTTCGGAATAAGAGTGTCCAGAACGAAGGGAATCTATAAATCGCATCAAGTGTGTAAACACCCCACTGTAACTGTAGAACGGCAAAAGTCGAAAAGCTGAAAATACGACGTTTGAGACCACACGAGCATGCGATTACTCGTGCGGTAAGCCAAACCCACAAATCATGGGTGATAGACTGTGGAGGCCTCGAAGAGCATTTTCATGGGCTTAGGTCGTAATGGGCCACGTTGGGCCGAAATGGGCCGTGTGGGCTCAATGGACTTATGGGCCCACACGGATGAAATCCACGATTTGTGGCAAATACTAAACTGGGCTATGTAGATCTCATAGCCGTGGCGAAATCTGGGCTGAACGGGCTGCACAAGCGTGTGGGCCCACTTGGGCTGAGTAATAGGTCTTGGGCTCATTTACACTGTTCTGACCATTTAAGGTACCTGAGTTACATGAGGTGACTGCGGACCTTTCGAGAGGTCGATATCTACACTAAGATCCCAAAATAGGGTAAAATGACCGAAATACCCTTATAGGGTAGAATGATTAAAATACCCCCATAGGATAAAATGACCGAAATACCCCCATAGAGTAGAATGACCGAAATACATGTTGGAACGCCGGCACCCCTACAGCGCAGCAGAAAAATAAAACATTTGACTATCCTAACCATGGATCCATGTGTGAGGAACGAATCAGGGTGAAATAAAGGTTTCAAAATTACTGAATCTTTATTCTGAGTAGACAGCAACGCCTCAACAACGAGTAATCTGATCTACTATCGAACTAAGCCGCAATCTATCGTGACTCTGACCTTTACGTAATCCACCCAGTTGACAATGAACGGAAGGAATCTCCAAAACTATTTTTTAAAAAGACTTTGTTTTGACGGTTGCTAGACCTCAAGCAAAGAAAAACGAGATTTTTATATCTATTTTTTAGGGTTTCTAGAAATTAAATAAATATAACAATATTTTAAACTGAAAATTATAATTACATTAATTATAATAATGATTTTGGTAAACTATATATTTATTTGAATTTATATAGTAACCAAATTCATGTTTTCATTATGCGTACAACAACCTTGTACATAATGTGTTTGATATTTGATTACCCAATTAAATTAATTCTATAATTAATTTAATTCAAGCGACAACCAAACACAATACCAACTATGTTTTATTCCGTTCATTTCAACTATAGGGTGTGACCCTGTAGGTTCTTGTAACGTTAGCAGTAATACTAGAACGATGCCAATGTTACAAACAATGAGTGGCACCTAGCAATGCATCATTGCTACCTAAGTCACAAGAAATCATGATTCGACATAACTTTTTTTTATGATTAACCTTTCATGCAATAATCCTTAAGTCCTTTATCTCTGGATTGGACACAACTCATGGAATAGTCACACTTGCATAGTCCATTCCGTGTTCCTTGATATCTTAAGTAGACTATGATATACAAATAAGTATGACATCTCATATTGGCTTATTTGAGCATGGCCATGCATTGCTAGTCTCACTCAATCAAGTGGCCTAAGATATTACTCCCATTATGTAGGAGGGACTTATCCTATATCAATCAACCATATCCCTCTACATAGATCGTGGTATATCCAACATCAGCCTTTATAGAACAACCAGTTACGGTGTACGTTTGTCTGTATTAAAATATACAACTCACGATGTTGGTATTATGATGATCTCAAGTCTAAGGATCACATACATATTAATCACTATGAGTAATGTTGTGACAATTACATAATAATCCAAGAAATATACTCATAACGGGTCAGTCCAATATGTTGTTCTCTAGCACACATATTCATGCATCGATTTTGACATTCCATATCAATGACAACTCTTTATCATCAATCAACTACATGTTAGTCTTAATGCATTATTGTTGTCCTATCCAACAATAATACTTGACTAAGGACCTTTTAAGAATAATCATATTATTCTCAGGACATTATTATAAAATAATTTATTTATACACAAAGAAAAGAAACTGAAATAATAATGGTAACGCCTATATTAATAAACATGATAAATCAAGTATGTTATTACAACCATCTCATGATTAATCTTTGGGCATACTCTAACAATACCCCTATAGGATAAAATGATCGAAATACCCCTATAAGGTAAAATGATCGAAATACCCCCATAGGGTAAAATGACTGAAATACCCCATAGGGTAGAATGACTGAAATCCCTCATAGGGTAAAATAACCGAAATACCCCCGTAGGGTAAACTGACTGTTATACCCCTAGGAAATAAAATGACTGTTATGGCCTTATGTTATGTATGTCTGATTTGCTCTATGATACGTATGACTATGATTGAGCATGACATTTTGCATAAACGTATGATATTATGTCACGACATATTGCATGGGGATGGGTTGTTATATTTGGAGGAAGTGTACCGTACTGATAAGGTTTCACAGGTCGCCCAAGACGACTATAGACCTACTGATAGCTATATGTCGTTTATCTTCTTGCAGCTTTGCTGCAATACTGTTTAGTGCCGCAACCGGTGCTAATCTTAGTGTGTTTGGCTGGGTGGGTCGATTTTATCCCCACATTGTGTGTTTGGCGGGACGGAGTGGTGTGTAGAGGCTGGATTGGGTAGGACTTCTAACTGCATATCTCCACTGATTAATGACATTGTACTATTACAACATCAATTAATGATATTACATACTGTTCACTGCATGACTGGTATCTGTTACTGCTATGGGCCAAGGCCCCACTGATACTATTACTGAAATTAGGCAAAGGCATTGCTGATTACTGGCATTGTGATGGGCTCAAGCCCATTCGTTTACTGTTACGGGAAAGGTCTTAGGCCAACTAAACTGAACTATTATTACATTGGGCTTAATCCCAGACTATAAATGCATTGGCTATTTGGTTTTATGGGGTTACACATTAAGTTTTCGTAAACATACCCCTCTGTTTATCTTACAGGTAATCCCCAATCTTAGAGACCGGTGTTGCGAGGGGCTCGGAGGTGGCCACACAATCGCACATGCTTTTACATTTTTTTATAAAAAAATTATTTTAGGTATTTGTTCTATAATAAGGCCTTTTAAACTTTTCTTTCAAACTTTTAATTTAGGGATTTTTCTTATTTTAATTCATATCTTATGGAAATAGGACACGGATTTTCAAAAGATGAATGTTTTTTCAAAACACCAAATTTTCGTACCATAAAATAAAAGCTTCCGCATCAAAATAATGTTTTGAATATAGTAACAACAAATAAGATCAACAAACTGCTAAAGATAACTTGAGTTTCAATAAACGAGAATTAATATAGAGCGGGCTTTTCATTGAAGCTATGTTTTCGAAAAACACTTCAATGTGACATCGCCAGATTCGGCCATAACGTCTAGGTTGATTTTGGGGTGTTACAAAAGCATAAACAAGTTTTGAATGCAATAAAAAGATACCTGCCACAACGTCGGTAGCATCACCATCCTCACGTGTCCGTATAACATAAGCTTGTGCTGGCACTTTGGCCTCTGCTTGGTGAGTAATAGTATCATTTCCCTTCCTAGCACCACCTTTAGTAACAGAACCACCGCGACTTGTTCCGTGGCCCTTAGATTCAGTCACAGACCTTTGAGAAGAAACAGGAGTAGCATTATCATTCTTTGGACACTCTCAAGCAAAATGTTCCATAGATCCACAGCGAAAGCAAGCTCAATTTAGCTTCCAACATTCACCACGGTGCTTTTTCCCATAATGTTCACAATTCAGAATATCAGTGTCCTTGGATGGACCTCACACTACCCGTGGCCACAATTGGTTGTCGATCATAGTTTCTATCAGATTTGTCGAACTTAAAAGTTGAATTCTAGCCACCATGAAATTCCTTTGTTCATTTCGATTGTGAATGCGAGCTAGCAGCTTCAAATCGCTTCCCAGAAGTGCAAGTAACCTCAGCCTTTTTATCAAGTCCCAAGGCCTGTTCTACCATCTTTTTTCATTTGACTAGATCAAAAAATTCTATAATTTGATGAGATACCAACTGTACTCGTAGTTCATCTTGTAGCCCAGGTAGAAATTGCTTACAACTTTTTATTTTAGATGGTACAAATTTAGCACCGTACTTACTGAGTCGTACAAACTCCCATTCATAATCAGCTACTGACATCCCACTCTACTTTAACAGTAAAAACTTTTGCCTTTTATCTTTTATGTACAATTCTCTAATGTATTTCTTTTGGAATTCCTTTTGGAAGAATTCTCAATTGGCATGTTCAATAGGTACGTGGTGTGTCACTGACTGCCACAAGGTATACACTTCTCCTTGCGGTAAAGAAACAACACAAATTACACTTTCGCGTGGGTTGCATTCAAGTCGTTGTAAAACACGCTTGGAGGATTCAATCCAAACTTCCGCTGCTGAGGGATCAAGCCCTTTCAACCCCAAAAACTCAGTCGCACCATATCTCCATATTTCTTTTATCGGAGCCTGTCAAACAGTAGGTGCAAGCATTTAGTAGATGTAGTTCTCGCAACACGTTGAAGCACATCAGCGATAGCTCTAAGCAGGTTTGAATCACCTACTCCATCATTATTATCTCGCTCAACATTAAGTCGTTAAGCACCAGTTGTGTTAACATTCGGAGTTACCAACTCCGTTTCTTCACAATCATCAGTATGCTCATCACTAGAGTAAAACTCTCGTTCAACTTTATTATCAGATTCGTTTGCCATCTTTTAACTATAAAACAAAAAAAATTACAATTAGTATCCAAATCCTGACATAACTCGACTCAACTATGGCATGTACATCTAGACTCAATCTGAGCTTGATTTGGCCTGAGAATCTGCTAAACCTGTAGCTCTAATACCATTAAATGTAAGACCCCTAACCCTTCTTCGTCGTTGGATTAGGATCACGGGCATTACTAACAAATCAAAACAAATAATCAATCGTAATTAAACATGTAAGCTAACCACTAAAATTATAGTAAATAAGGGCAGGTCATGTCAGTCTAATATTTTCATACTAGAATCTTATAAAATCGAATAATTATCATGCTATGCAATGCTAAACTTGGTCTTCCACTGTCTACACTCTTATCACTATTTATCCCTTCTTGAATGCTAGAAGTCGAATACATACAAGACTATTCCAATAATTAGCATTAGAGTATTGGTCCACACTCCGACTATATATTTTTTATCTTCGATTGTGTTAGTGGAATACACTTAATTTAGGTTTGCTAATTCATTCTAAATTAGAGTAAAAGTTACTCTTACAACCCCTATTTCGAGTCCTAGGCCTAAACTTTTTACCTAAAAGTTCCTAAAAATAGGGGCTGTACTTACAGCTCGTGTCCTAAGCCATGTGAACCCAAAAAATTACCTAAAATCAAGCCATTTGAAGTTCAATTTATACCTAAACATTCAATCCATTTGGGCACAAAACATACCATTTCAAACATCTTAAATCATCTAACCAATATGCCATTCAAAGGTACCACAATTGCATCAAAACATCATTTACCAAATCAAGTTAACATTGTCTCATTTCATGCATAGACCTAGTTCAAATATGTGCCAAACATGCTATAATAACCATTTTCAAACCATCAACAACATACCAAAAGAACCTTATTTACAAGCACTTAAAAGTGACCAAAATGACACCATTTGGCAAAACATTGTAGATCACCAAACTAAGCAAAACTTAAAAATTTTAAACATACCAAAGCAACCATTTATACATCCATGAACTATCAATAGAAAAGATCTATACATGTCATTATTAACCTTGGCCAAAATACTCAAAAACTATCGAAATGATTGTTGGAAAGTGTCATTGGTCTCCGAGAGCTTCCAATCGGTTGAGTTTTTGAGAATTTATAAAACAAAGGAAAGAAACTACGTAAGCAACGAATGCTTAGTAAGGTCGTATAACCTTAAACTTAACTTACCATTCCATTTATACAATTCAAAGATTAAGCATAAATCATTATCAATGCCATAAGCTTAGTAAAAGCCTATACAATATCATCAACTCACAAGTGAGTATACTTGTCCATGAAACAAATGAAATCAACCAAAAGATATGTAAATTTCCATATGTAATAACATCATTTTGTTCATAAATCTTTTCATAAGGTCAAGATTTCATCCATTTGCATACTTACCACTTCCTCTCATTTTCTTACCTGTTGAACCATTTAGAATTACATTGGATACTTGGAAAAGCTCACACATAGTGTGCCTTTACATATAACCATAACATTTCTGTTACATCGATGCTCACACTAGCTGTGAAATGGGATTGCTCAAACGAGCTGTGGGTCAGAATGTAAGCTATACGATGCTGCTCACACGAGTTGTGGAGAATCCACAACAAATGCAGGACCTCAGCTATCGGCAGGACATTCAAGACCGGCACCAGAAACATGAAATCCCAAATGACATGTTATTTGTATCCTAAGAATTCTTAAGGTTCAACTGGAACTCGATATCCGTCAATTCATCATAGCATAGATATATTTATATATAGGTTCCTTTATATTAAAACAAGATAATAAACATACAATTTAGCTAACATTAAACTGATCAAAGTTCATACGAACTTACATTGATAACTAAGGCGTAGAAGTAAAGTCAAACTAATCCGAAACTTTAGTATTTCTTCGATTTAAGTCCAACTGTGGTTTATCTTGATCTACAAAAAATAATTTCATTCAATTAAGTACTTCTAGAATTGAATTCAATACATAATTCATATTTATGCAAAATTACAAATTTTCCCCTAACATTTTAACTTTTCACAATGTAGTCCTTAAGCTCGTAACTTGAATATAACTCATTTTAACCTAAATCCATGTTAACCAATGTTACAAGGGACTTTGAAACAAATCAAAATTATCAACAATTCACAATAAAACCCATGGATTTAAACTTTTAACAATTTAATCCCTAATTACAATTTTACCAAAAATCACTTAACAAAGCATATTTGTTTTACAACCAAAACTAATAATATATCAAATAACATCAAAAACTATTCAAAAACATCCATGTCAAGTCCCTCAACCTTTAACAATTTTGCAAATTAATCCCTGGGCCAACTAGATTAAGCTAAAACGAACTCAAAAATATAAAAATAATTAAAAATGGGGCTTGAATGGATACCGTGCAAGAAGAAATCAAAACTGAAGCTCTCCCCCTCTTCAATGGTGAATTTCGGTCAAGACAAAATGAAATGAGAAAGATGACAACTTTGTTTCATCTTTCTTTACTTATTTTTCTTTTAATTATTCAATTACCATTTTAACCTTTAAAAATTATCCAAATTTCAATAAAACATTGTCCATAACTATCCACTAACTCACTAAATGGTATATTTACCATTCAAGTCCATTAATTTAAGATTTCATAGCCATTGGACCCCTTTAACTAATAGAACTCAACTTTTACACTTCTTTACGATTTAGTCCTTTTTACCTAATTAAACATATAGACATCAAAATTTCTTAACAAAATTTTAATATGACCTTAATAGAATCTCGTAAACATTAAATAAATGATAAATTAGTAATTTACCTGTCAAAATTGTGGTCTCAAAACCACTATTTTTGACACCGCTGAAAATGGGTTGTTATACATTTTACAACACCCTGAGCCAGTTCGGTCTGGGTCAGTGACGACCCGACTGGTCCGATCTAGCCACCTGTCAGACTGTCGACCCAATTTCACATATTAGGCTTGGTTCGACCAGTTTTTGGGTCTTCGTCTTAGTTTTAGGCTCTCGGGCCCAATTTACGATCTCAAGTCTAATTTTCAAGTTCAATTACCCATTGGGCCAATTGTCTAACTTGAAAATTAATTTCTAAAAATATCATTTTAATTTTAATTAATTTGATTAATTTAATTTTACTTGATCAAAATTAATTTCCCAAAAATCATTTAGATTTTCTAAATTATTTTTTCAAGAAAATTCTTTAACCAAATTCGCTAGTTGAACAATTCTCACGACCACCTAATTTAATTCTACATCGAATAAATTGACTAAATTAAATTATTTCCAAATTTGTAGAATTTTCTTCTGATTCAAATGCAGTCTGATCGAGCTTTTGTTGAGCTAGGGAGGGATCAATCGAATATATACAATTAGGCTCTAGTGATTGGAATTATGTCCAGAAGCATCGTTTCGATGATTCGTAATTACTTAATCATGAAGTCAATCCATAAGAAGTACCATGATTGAAACTCATTATTTTATACTATTTACAAAAACAATTCATCCAACTGTTTCATCCAATTACCTCATCATGTATGTGTTGCCCTTTTATTATATCCTTAATTCCTTTGAGTTGAATTCATTCACTCAGTATAATCCTATTTTATCTCATTATCATCATTGTGTCTTCTTAATGATTAATATGATCACTGTTAACAAATGACTGTGGTAACTTGCTTGTTCGATAACAAGCAACCCGTGGTCATGTTCCATATTTATCAATTCAGACAATGCCAATGAGAGGATATCATTAACTCTTTAATTGAGCTATGAATTCCATTGTTGCTAGTAAAGCCATGCCATACATAAGTCATGTACCTAACATACCTACTATGCGCTCAATCATCTTTAGAGCATAAGCCTCAACTTATATCAAAGCACATGAGTTGCATACGCATGGTCAGTGACTAACTCATGATTTAGGTAAATCACACCATGAATGTCATAAGTGAATTAATTCACAAACAGATTCAGAATTAATTCATCTTGGGTCTAGTCCAATGTATCATTCTATCAATGAATACATCTATGTCTCTACCCGTGAATTCAACTGCTTCGATAGCCAAGACTAGTCATCTCTCCAATTGGAATTGTAAACGACATAGTAATCCTTCTCAGCATTTGAATCAAATGCTCACTTCAATTCTTTTACGAGATTACGGACTTATTTAGATTATCTACTAAAGTAAATTGCTTTTCTCACAATGTAAACATTCTTACAATGCCACTTATCTTTAGTTTGAACTTAGACAATCAATGAGCTAGTATTTGCTTGTCACAATTTAGTTATGCATGCAAAATATAAAAGACAGAAATACAAAAGACATAATAGTGAAATATAAAACTAACTTTATTTGTTTATTCATCGTTCAAATAAATAGAAAACAATTATATGTTTACTACAATGTGGATATATTTCCCAACAACTATGCACGCAAACCAGAGGTTCTTAAGGTGAATCCTCCCTTATCGTACTTACTACGTGCTCACCTCAGCATTTGCCAACATTAAGGCGTCATAGGCATACTCATAATGGTTCTTATTTTTATACTAGCTTGAACACCATTCACTTTTTAACTCATCTTATCCGACTCATTCTTTGAATAGTACTCGATTACTAAGATTTCGATGGTGAGGTGTTACAGAATCAAGACATAGTATCATGTCTCAAGGCATTTCATCAATTATAGGGTCCTTAGGTCAGTTTTTTTTCATTTTATCGAGACCTTAAGAACATTTTCTCCTCCTTTTCGATTTTTTCTCTCAAATCATTGATTCTAACTTATTTTTCCTCAATTTTGTTTCTTTTTTGTGCTTAAAATCACTACCCATCACATTTAAGCAAAAAATCATCTATTATTTTGATCACATCAATAAATCATTTAATTCTCAATTCTCAAATATATCAATCTTAACTTTTCATTTTAATTTTTTTTGTTAAAATTAGTTAATTATTTTGTTCCAATATTATTATTTATATGTCATTTTCTTAATTATTACCATTTTAACACATGAAAACACTGTACACCCTCAACCCGGTCTAGATGTTATGGCCGAACCTGGCGGTGTCACATGGTAGTGTTTTTCGAAAAATGAGTTATCGTAAAAAACCTCTTCTCTTAACCGCCTCTTTACAGTCTCTTATGCTTAATTCCAAGACGTGCCGATCAATTTCAACGTGATTTGTATTCAAAAGTTATTCTCTTTCAAAACATTATTAATTTTCAAAACGTCACTTATTGTGAAAACTTTTCAAATCAGTTTGCATGTTTGTGTGAATTTTGTTAAAATGTTTGATCCGTTTTGAAAACTTGATTATCCCAATTACTAGCAGTTGTAAATCAAAACAATAAAAACCCCAAATTAAAAATAAAAATCCAAAGAAGCCATTATTACAGCAAAATACCCCAAAATAAAATCAAAATTATAATTAAATACTAAGCCGAACTAAATAGGTCGTGTGGCCACCGCTGCGTCCTCCGTCGCACCGATTCGTCTATGTCTGGGGATTACCTGTACAGTCAAATCAAAAGGGTGAGTTTACGAAAACTCAATGTGTAATCCCATATCAGTCATACAGTCATTTCAGTCAATTAGGGGTCTAGGTAAACTTACCGTCCCTACAGTAGGTTCACAGTCGACTTGGGCGACCTGTGCAACCTTATCAGTCAAACAATAAAATTGGACCTACGAGCCCATGAAGTTCCCCCGTATGGGCCCACACGCCCCCAAATTGGCCTTGGCCTCTTGATCCATTTTAGTGGAACCCATGCTATATAACTATTCATAAGTGTTTCCACTATTTACTTATATAATCCTTCAAAGCTATCTACTTGAGTCACTATTACTCAATTATTTGTATCTTAAGCTATAGAATTCTGAATTAAGATCCGTAAATTTTCCCTAAAACTCGACTCAAATATATTCTTACCATAAAATTTTTAGAATTTTTAGTTCAACCAGTAAGTACAGTTTATTCTTTAAAGTTTCCCCTACTCCACTGTCTAGTAGTTTCGACCTTTCTACACTAAAAATTAATTATCTTCTTGTAAAAATTTTGGACGATGTTCTCGTTAGTATATCTTGAAAACAGACTCATTCAGGATTTTAAACATATAAAATATAACCCATAATTATTTTTATACAATTTGTAATAATTTTTGGAAGTCAGAACAGGGGATTCCATAATCATTTTGACCCTATCTCACTAAAATTCCATTATGTCATAATATGAAAATCTTTTGCTTACTTTGTTTCTTCTATCAGAAATTAGACTCAAATATCTTTAATCCAATATTTTTTTCACCCTCTAACTCGATTTTATTAATTTATGGTGATTTTTTTAAAATTAGCTTACTGTTGTTGTCCAAACAACAAGCAATATCGGCTTTTCATCGAATCCTTTATTTTTATGTTTCGAGTACACACCTGGTATGGATTGATGCTACAACGATCCCCAAGCACTCCAGAACCTATACTTGACCAATCCACTCAATTTATCACTTAATCGATCAAACTAAGACTAATTTCGAAACGAGAAGCGCATCCCTCAAGCGATGAAAAGCTTACCCCAACACCTCGAAACAGTTGGTTACGCAATAACACGATGAGACCCTTAATTCACGCGAGATGCTTCTGCCAAACGTCACAAACCCCCGAATCAAATTTGAAAAAAAATCGTAAGTTAAAGAGAGCAAAAACTCTACTTACCAGAACATGCAACGAAAATTGATGCAACGGAACGAAGGTGTGGTGGCCAAAAAAAGAGACGGAAACAGAAACAATAATGGAAAGAAAAAATTTGGGCTTGACAACAGAAAACAAAAGGTGAAGAAGAAAGAGAGAAGAGATGGCATCAGAAAGGTGGGGAGTTTTGGGGAAATCTGAATTTTACAAAAAGGAAACAATAATGCTCAGAAAATCTGATAACCCCAAAATCCACTCCCCTAAATTCTCTCTACCAAACTCCCACTACTCAGATTTCCAATACAACTCAAACTCTCCAACTGACGAGCAAATAAAAATATATTTGTGCTTACACTCAAGCAGGGATTCAAACTCCTGACCCTCTTCCAACCAACACTCCCCTTAACCACCAAACCAGCAAGTCCATTCTGGTAAGTACTTACAAAGTTTTAATTAAAAGCTTACTATCCAGAAATAGAGATTAAGTCAGAAAAATAGTAGAATTTGCCAAAGTCAGGGCTTGAACTCAAAACCTCCCAGACTTTTAATTAAAAGCTTACTATCCACAAATGCCGATACACAATTGTGTCACATTTTCACAATAACAAAACTAAGAATTTTGGGGTGTTACAACTTTACCCTCCTAAAAGAAAATTTCGTCCTTGAAATTTACCTGGTTCGAAAATGTGAGGATACTGATGGTGCAACACATCCTCAGGTTCTCACGTAGCTTCCTTAGTGCTATGATTACGCCACAGAACCTAAACGAACGGGATGAATTTTCTTCTTAGAACCTTTACATCACGCTCCAAAATCTAAACTGGCTCCTCCTTAGAGGTCAGATCTGGCCTAACCTCAATCTTCTCAACATGAACAATATGCGTTGGATCAGAGCGGTAGTGCCTTAACATAGAGACGTGGAACACGTCATGAATCCGATCCAATTCTGGAGGTAACTCCAACTGGTAGGCAACCGGTCCCACACGTTTTAGTATGCAGTAAGGCCCAATAAACCTAGGGCTCAACTTACCCTTACGACCAAACCTTAATACCTTCTTCCATGGCGAGACCTTGAGAAAAATGAAGTCCCCCACAGAATACTCAGTCTCTCGACGCTTCAGATTGGCGTAAGACTTCTGCCTATTAGATGCCGATTTCAAACGATCCCGAATCAGTCTAACTTTATCCTCGGTATCAGAAATTAGTTTAAGGCCTAGAACACGCCGCTTACCTAACTCAGTCCAACATGAATGTGTGTGAAACCTACGACCATACAAAACATCGTAAGGTGCCATTTAAATGCTAGACTGATAGTTGTTGTTATAAGCAAATTCTACAAGCGGTAAGTAATCCTCCCAACATCCTCAGAAATTAATTACACAACTTCTCAACATATCCTCCAGTATCCTCCAGTATCTGAGGATAGAACGCAGTACTGAAGTCTAATCTTGTACCCAGAGCTTCATGTAGCTTCTTCCAGAATCGAGACGTGAAGCGATATGTAGCTTCTTCTCATGCAGTCTTACTATCTCAGACACATACAATTTAGCCAGCTTCTATAGAGAGTAGTTAGTACAAACCGGTATGAAGTGGGTAGACTTGATCAATCGATCCACGATGACCCATACAGAATCTTTCTTAGTAGGTGTGGGGGTAACCCACTGACGAAGTCAATAGTCACTCTCTCCCACTTCTAAAGCAGAATCTTAACTGGCTATAACAAACCCGAAGGTAACTGATGATCAGCCTTAACCTGTTGGCATGTCAGACACTTAGCCACAAATTCGGCAACCTCTCGCTTCAGACCTGGCCACCAGTATAACTCACGAATGTCACGGTACATCTTATTTCTGCTAGGATGCATAGCATAAGGGCTACTATGCATCTTTCGTAGTATAGACTGCCTCAATTTAGTATCTTTCGGTACATAGATTCTCCTACGAAAATAGAGCACCCTTTCACTATTCAGTCCAAAATCCTCAGTATTCCCACTCTCAACCTGTCGGAAATGAAGACCCAACGACTTATCCTCTACCTGTTTACCCTTAATCTACTTTATCCATATCGGTTTAACTTGAAGTTCGGCCAACAGACTACCATCATCAAATAAACTGAGGTGAGCAAACATCGCCCTTAGGTCAGTCATAGCTCTACAGCTAAGTGTGTCGGCCACCACATTAGCCTTACCAGGGTGGTATTCAATAGTACAGTCGTAGTCCTTAAGCAGCTCAATCCACCTACGCTGAATAAGACTCAGCTCTTTTTGAGTGATGAGGTACTTGAGGCTCTTGTAATTAGTGTAAATGATACACTTCTCACCATACAAGTAATGCCTCTAAATTTTCAGTGCGAATACCATTGCGGCCAACTCCAAGTCATGTGTCGGATAATTCGCCTCATGAGTGTTAAGTTGAAGAGACGCGTACGCTACCACCTTACCCTATTGCATCAATACACATCCTAAACCGACATGTGATGCATCGCTGTACACAATAAACTCCTTTCCAGACTCTGGTTGTATTAGAAAAGGGGCCTCAGTCAGTACAGTTTTTAACTTATCAAAACTCTCTTACTACGAATCAGTCCAATTAAACGGCACACCCTTATATAGCAGCTTAGTCAAAGGCGCAGCAATCAGAGAAAACCCCTCTACAAATCGTCGATAATACCCTACCAGTCCCAGAAAACTGCAAATCTCAGATACAGTCTTAGGTTGCTTCCAATCTAAGACAACATCAATCTTTCGAGGATCGACTCTAATCTCCTCAGCAGAAACCACATGCCCTAGAAACGTTACTTTACGTAACCAGAACTAACATTTACTAAACTTGGCGTACAATTGTTTCTCTCACAGAATCTGTAGAACCACTCTGAGGTGTTCATCGTGTTCATCCTTAGTATTCGAATACACTAGTATACCATCAATAAATATCACTACGAACTGATCTAGACAGGGCTGGAACACTCGGTTCATCAGATCCATAAAAGCTGCCGGTGCATTTGTCAGTCCAAATGGCATTACTAGGAACTCGTAGTGACCGTAGCGAGTCTTAAATGTCGTCTTATGCATGTCAGCCTCCTTAACTCTCAACTAGTGATACCTTGACCGTAAATTAATCTTAGAGAAAATTGAAGCCCCTCGGAGCTGGTCAAACAGATCATCTATCCTCGGTAGGGGGTATTTATTCTTTATGGTCAACTTGTTCAGTTACCGATAATCAATACACATACACATTGATCCATTCTTCTTTTTTTACAAACAGAACAAGTTCTCCCCACGGAGACAAACTAGGGCGGATGAACCCACGATCTAATAGCTCTTGAATCTGGGCCTTAAGCTCCACAAGCTCTTTTGGTGCCATTCTATAAGGGGCGATGGACACTGGAGCTGTACCAGGAATGAGCTCAATCCCAAACTCTACTTCATGATTCGGAGGTAACCCAGGTAGCTCTTCAGGAAAAATGTTTGGAAACTCCTTAACTGTCCTGATATCCTTAATCGAAGTGGCCCCTCAGAATTTGAAACACTGATATAAGCTAGAGACGCCTCACATCCCTTACGAACCAACTTTTCGGCCCTCAATACAGAAACCACATTCGATAAGTAGTTCTGTCGCTCTCTATTTACGACTACTTGGCTGTTTTTCGCAGTTCTCAGTACAACCCTTTTTGAGGTACAATCTAAGCTTACTCGGTGTTTAACTAACCAGTCCATTCCTAGTATCAGATCAAATTCCCCAAAAGATAGTTCCATCAGATTAGCAAAAAAGATAACTCCTTGAACCTCTAGAGGAACATCTCTAAACAGTTTGTTAACCCTTATTGACTACCCTAACGGAGTCAGTACAGTGACCTCACTCGTAGTGCTTTCAACCAATATACCAAAGTTTTTAGATACGGTACAAGTTATATAGGACTGAGTGGATCTATATCTATCAGTTCAGTATATGGTACATTATAAATATAGAACGTACCCGTAATGATGTTCGGAGCATCTCCATCCTCTTGGTGACGAGTAGCATAAACTAGAGCTGGCTGCCTCGCCTCAATATGACTGGCACCTCTGTCCGGTGCCTTCTGACCATGGCCCAAACCATTACCACCTCTGGCCTGACCCCGACCTCTCGGTGGCTGATGGACTACCCTTGGTGGCTGCGTAGTATTACTACTCAGAGCTTGCATCTGATCGGACCTTTATGGGCACTCTCTAATACGGTGCTCTAGAGAATCGCACCTCAAACATACCCTAGCTCTTTTCCAACACTCACCCTGATAACGCTTACCATAGTCAGTACACAACGGCTGTCCAGTAGCAGCAATGGGAGCCCCAACTCTCATCGGCTCATCAACTCTGGCCTTTTTCTTAGGCCTCAGAACGAAACTCGAGGGCTTCGAGTCCCTCTTATTCCTACCTCTCTCTGTCACAGTTCTGGCGCTCAGTGCGCTTCACATCCTCGACGGTCTTCGCCTTATCAACCAAAGTAGTAAAATCTCGCTCCCTCTGTGGAGCTATCAGAATCCTCAGATTATATCTGAGACCATCTTCGAAGCGAACACATCGCTCGTACTTAGTCACTACCATACCACGCGCATAGCGGCTCAGTCGTAAAAACTCGACCTCATACTCGGCCACTGATCTATCTCCCTGAATTAGATTTAAGAACTCCCTCCTACGGGCATTCACATAACTAGCCCCCACATATATCCCCTGGAAAGCGGTCTTAAACAACTCCCAAGTTAGTCGATCGGGCTGAGTGCCCTCCTTAACAGTGAGCCACCACTGATACGCCTCATCACGTAGCAGCGAGATAGCACCATTTAATTTTTGGTCAGGGGTGTAGTCCAGGTTGTCCATAATTCTCTCTAGGGCCTCTATCTAGTATTTTGCCACATTAGGGGCAACTCCAGCAATACCCCTGAATAGCTCAACTCCGTTAGACTGGAGTCGTTACGTAACCGACCCGGGGCCTCCAACTCTAGTGTTGGGTCCATCGACCCTCTCTAAAATCTTTAACATGGCTTAAGACAGTGCGTTATCCCCAGCCGCTCGGTCTTGTAACCAGTCTCAGTGGCAGGCGACACCGGCGTCTCACTAGTGTCTAGTTTGGTATACTACCTAGTGAAGAGGACTCAGCTCAAGCCCCTCTACGGCCTCTACCTCGGCCTCTAGTACCCCGTCCGCAAGTACCTCGTGCGCTTATCGTCTAGTCACGCTTATCTGTATTAAAAGTTTTATGAATCAATTTACAGTTCAATAGTTATTAGCAGATGTTTTATGGAAACAGTTTCAGTAGTTCAGAGTTTGTTTTCATACGACGCAGTATCTACTAGTGTTTATCGGTTTTACTACAGTATCAGTATACACTAACCTGAGTGTTTTCAGTACAGTCTATCTATAGTAATCTCAGTATATACTAACTTTAGCACTTTCAATTTTTAAACAAAAATTAATTCAGAGAACTTACAGGATTGGTGCCAGAGACTCGATGTGCCACACATTTAGTAAGAACATTTCACATCATAAAAAAAATCAGTTCTTAGAAAATCGAATCTTAAAAACTCAAATCCATAGCCAAGTTTTGCAACCTGACTCTGATACCACTAAATGTAACACCCCAACACGGCCTAAACATTATGGCCGAATCTGGCGATGTCACATGGTAGTGTTTTTTTGAAAAATGAGTTGTGGTCAAAATCCTCTTATCTTAACCACCTCTTTACATTCTCTTATGCTTAATTCCAAGACGTGCCGATCAATTTTGACGTGATTCGTATTTAAAAGTTACTCTTTCAAAATATTATTAATTTTTAAAACGTCACTTATTGCGGAAGCTTTTCAAAACAGTTTGCATGTTTGTGCGAATTTTGTTAAAATGTTTGATCCGTTTTTGAAAACTCGATTATCCCTACTACCAGCAGTTGTAAATCAAAACAATAAAAACCTCAAATTAAAAATAAAATTCCAAAGAGGCCATTATTACAGTAAGATACCCCAAAATAAAATCAAAATTATAATTAAATACTAAGCCGAACTAAATATGTCGTATGGCCACCGCGGAGTCCTCCGTCGCACCGATCCGCCTATGTCTAGGGATTACCTGTACAGTCAAATCAAAAGGGTGAGTTTACAAAAACTCAGTGTGCAATCCCATATAAAGCAAACAGTCAGAAGGCAATCGTAATCTAGGCCTAAGCCCATTTTAGTACAGTTTCAATTTCAATTAGGGCCTTAGCCCATTACAATACAGAAGCAGTCATGCATTTGGGCATTGGCCTATAATAGTATCAATATTCAGTACAGTAACAGATATACAGTATCAAATCCTACCCAGCCAGCCTCTACACTCTAACTTCGTCCTACCCTACACTCCATGTGGGGATATAATCAACCCACCCATCCCTGCACTCCAAAAAGTACCGAATGCGACACTAAACAGTAGTTTGTAGCCTTTCAGTATACTTCCTCTGAACATTATAATTCCCCAACCCAATGTAATGCTATATACAGATATGACATGCTGTAACATAATATCATGTATGTAAATAGAGAATACAGTATCAAATCATTGGGACATCATTAGGCTTAATTATATCAGTCATACAGTAATTTCAGTCAATTAGGGGTCTAGGTAAACTTACCGTCCCTACAGTAGGTTCACAGTCGACTTGGGCGACCCGTACAACCTTATCAGTCAAACAGTAAAATTGGGCCTACGAGCCAATGAAGTTTGCGCGTGTGGTCCACATGGCTCAAATTAGCCTCAGCCTCTTGATCCATTTTAGTGTAACCCATGCTAGATAACTATTCATATGTGTTTCCACTATTTACTTATATAATCCTTCAAAGCTGTCTACTTGATTCATAAATACTCAATTGTTTGTATCTTAAGCTACAGAATTCCGAATTAAGATCCTCAAAATTTTCCAGAAACTAGACTCATATATCTTATTACCATAAAATTTTTAGAATTTTTAATTCAGCCAGTAAGTACAGTTTATTCTTTAAACTTCCCCTACTCTGCTATTTAGTAGTTTTGACCTTTCTGCACTAAAAATTAATTATCTTCTCGTACAAATTTTGGATGATGTTCTTGTTTTATATCTTGAAAATAGACTCAGTCAGGATTTTAAAAATATAAAATATAACCCATAATTATTTTTATACAAATTTTAATAATTTTTGGAAGTCAAGATAGGGGATTCTAAAATCATTCTGATCCTGTCTCACTAAAATTCCATTATCTCATAATATGAAATTCTTTTGCTTACATCGTTTCTTCTATGAGAAACTAGACTCAAATATATTTAATTCAATATTTTTTCACCCTCTAAATCGATTCCTACAATTTATGGTGATTTTTTTAAAATTAGCCTACTGTTGTTGTCCAAACAACAAGCAATATTGGCTTTTCGCTGAATCCCTTATTTTTGTGTTTCGGGTACACACCTGGTATCGATTGATGCTACAACGATCCCCAAGCACTCCAGAACCTATAATTGAGAAATTCCACTCAATTTATCATGTAATCGATCGAACTAAAACTAAATTCGAAACGAGAAACACATCCCTTAAGCGATGAAAAGCTTACCCTAGCACCTCGAAACAGTTGGTTACGTAATAACACGATGAGACCCTTAATCCACGCGAGATGCTACTGCCAAACGTCACAAACCCTTGAATCAAAGTTGGAAAAAAATCGTAAGTTAAAGAGAGCAAAAACTCTACTTACCAAAACGTGCGACGAAAATTGAACCAACGAAACGAAGGTGTGGTAGCCAACAAAAGAGATGGAAACATAAAGAATAATGGAAAGAAAAAATTCAGGTTTGACAACAAAAAAACAAAATATGAAGAAGAAAGGGAGAAGAGATGGCATCAGAAAGGTGGGGAGTTTTGGGAAAATCAAAATTTTACAAAAAGGAAATGATAATGCTCAGAAAATCTGATAACCCCAAAATCCACTCCCCTAAATTCTCTCTACCAAACTCCCACTACTCAGATTTCCAATACAACTCAAACTCTCCAACTGATGAGCAAATAAAAATATATTTGTCCTTACACTCATGCAAAGATTCGAACTCCTGACCCTCTGCCAACCATCACTCCCCTTAACCACCAGACCAGCAGACCCATTCTGGTAAGTACTTACAAACTTTTAATTAAAAGGCTACTAGCCAGAAATAGGGGTTAAGTTAGAAAAATACTAGAATTTGCCAAAGTTAGGACTTGAACTCAAGACCTCCCAGACTTACCCAAAGCACTTATCCACAAATGCCAATATACAATTGTGTCACATTTTCACAATAACAAAAATAAAAATTTTGGGGTGTTACAAACACGATGTTCCTACATATCCTTGCATTAAACATCCTTAGACAATCTTAGTTTTACTCAATCTTACCTTAGCAGTTTGGCTTTAGAAGCTTTTAGACAATCCTTGAAATGTATCAAAAAGTCAAACATGCCACTCATAAGAAGCCCTTCAAACTGAACCCAGTCCATCCACTAACTAAAAATGGTATTGTAAATTCTCATCTAGTCTAACCAATCCTCTTCTCTTCTTTCTAAAATTCCTCTTTTTTTTTCATCCTTTGACAATTGTTTTCATCCATCTCAAGATAAAACCAAATTCTATTCTCATTTTGTGACTCACCCTTTATCTATCGATCGTCTTATCAATGTCTATTTCCTAAGAGAATTTGGTTTTGTGCATCTTGCCACATTTGAAAATTAACGTTAGATTGAGTTTCTAAATTATATAAAATGTTTGGTTCACCCAAATATTATCCAAGTCTTTTATTTTAATGCAATCTTTGTGTGTGATCCGAACAATGATGAAAACATCACCAACATTTCCTCTTACTTTATGGGACAACTATTTAGCTTGTCCAAAACCCAATTTGTAGAATACCTTATGGGAAAAGATATTTTTATTTTTAATTAGACTTAATATATTGTGTATTAAATATAATTATGTTTGTGGATTTATGTCTCGTATTTTTCGGCTTTTCTTTTCCTAGTTAAACTCTATTTTTAGTTTCCCACTTAAACTCTGATTAGTGTAGGTTATTTTAATATTACTTGACCTACGAATTTAGCCTATAAATAGACTATTTTCTACCCTAGAAAGAATTGAACCCATTACACATTTAGGTATTAACTTTTACAAGCTTTCAGAGAATTTTGTGTTTATATTTTAAGGGTTCTTATTTTGGGGTTTAGTTTTATCTCCATCTTTTGTAATCTTTGTTTTTGTCATTTTAGTGAAATTATCTTTGCCTGTGGTTTTTTATCTTCTTCGGAGGGATTTTTCTGTGTAAAATATCTGTGTTTGATCTTTTCAATTTCTTCGTTATTTTACTTGTTTGTTGCTTAACCGGGTTTATCCCCAACAAATTGGTATCAGACTAGTTCAATTTTCATAATCAACCTGTTCAGAGATGACAACAACAAGTTTTGATATTGATAAGTTTGATAGCGTCACAAATTTTAATCTGTCATCAGTTCGGATGACAACAATTCTGATTCAGAGCGATCTTAAAAAGGTTCTTATATAGAAAAAGCTCGTAGACCTGGATAAATTATAATTTGATAGGTTAGATTAAAAACTTCTCTATCCATGATTTAATTATATCTAACAAATAATGTGTTACAGGAGGTTTGATGGAGAAAACGATATTCACATTATGGAAAAGGTTAAAAACCCTCTACGTGACAAAGTCTCTAGCTAACCGATTGGTGTTGAAACAATGTCTATACATGTTCCCCATGGATGAAAGTGAGCACCTTAAAGGTCACATCAATCAATTTATTACTTTTTTGAATGATTTAAAAAATGTTGAGGTTTAGATTGACGATGAAGATCAGACTATGCTTGTGTTTTTACACCCTTCATACAAGTCTTTCAAAGAGACCTTGATTTATGGCAGAGATAATCTCTCATTCGAGGATGTGAAATGTCACCTGTTGAGCAAAGACAAACTCGATAATGAGTTTGGTTCGAATAGCAAGTCAGATAGGCAAGCCTCGTTTTTGGTAGCATTAAGGAAGCGAGACAAGATATGTCGCTATTGTAAGAAGTTAGGTCATGTCAAGGCAGATTGTTATAAACTGCGAAATAAAAGAGTTGTTGAGAGCAACGAGGAAGATTTAACTGGTGTTAATTTGTCCAATGACAAGGGTGATGATTTCTTGTTGGTGTCAACAAGTGAAAGCTCTGAGCTTACGTCTGAGTGGATCCTAGATTCGAGGTGTTCTTTCCACATATGTCCCAACAAGGACTGGTTCTCCACAAACAGTTCAGTTAAAGGTGGAGTTGTGCGCATGGAGAATGGTTCACCCAGTAAGGTAATCAGTATTGGTACTGTTTAGATTAGGATGCACGATGGGATAATTAAGACACTATCAGATGTCAAACATGTGCTTGACTTAAAGAAAAATCTCATCTCCTTGGGAAATTTGGACTCGAAGGGTTGTATAATTAACATCGAGTCAAATGAAATTAAGGTATCCCGTGGGGCTCTCATTTTGATGGAAGGTAAAAAGATTGATAGTCTTTATGCTCTGGAAGTATCAATAGTGATCGGTGAAATAGGACGTCCCTCGTCTGTTAAGGAGTCGAAGTCGACTCCTTTGAAGCGAAGACAACTTGGTCATAAGAGGGAAAAATGTATAACCGTTTCGTATAAGAGAGGTTCTCTTTTGGATACAAGTTTTGAAAAGATAGGGCACTATGTTTGTGGAAATCAGACCCGAGTCAGTTTTGATTTAGTAGTGCACAAGTCGAAAACTAGAAGACTTTCAACTTCTAAGCACAATTTCACTTAGTTATTATCCTACATAGTTTGAGATAAGCCCGTGGCGGACTTTGGCAAAGAAGGCATTGTGGAAATACGAGTTTAAGATGGAGATTTGTGGAGTTATGCCTCATATTTTTCGACTTTTCTTCTCCCAGTTAAACTCTATTTTTAGTTTCCCACTTAAACTATGATTAGTGTAGATTATTTTAATATTATTTGACTTACGAATTTAACCTATAAACAGACCATTTTTTACCCTAAAAAAATTGAATCCATTACACATTTAGGTATTAACTTTTACAAGCTTTCAAAGAATTTTGTGTTTACGTTTTGAGGGATTCTTATTTCAGGTTTCGGAGTTTAGTTTTTTCTCCATCTTTTGTTCTCTTTGTTTTTGTCGTTTTAGTGAAATTATCTTTGCCCGTGATTTTTTATCCTCTTCGAAAGAGTTTTTCCACGTAAAATATTAGTGTTCGATCTTTTCAATTTCTTTGTTATTTTACTTGTTCGTTGCTTAACCGGATTTATCCCCAACAATGTCACATTATAAAATAAATTTATATTATAATATTTATTTTAATTATTAAATATTAATTAATTTTTTGTTAAAATAATTCAACTAATAGAGTTCATCAAATAATAAAATTGATAATGACAAATTTATGGATTCCAATTATCCAGTTTCATTGTTCGATTAGGTTTACGAATACAAAATAATAAAAATAAGAATCCGATGTTAAAAAAATATTTTTTAAAAAAATATAAAATTCAAGACGTCTTGAATTTATCTAATATTTTTATAAATTTTAATAATATTTTACAATTTATAAAATTTATAATATATATTTAATTTTTTAAAAATTAAACTTTGGAATGAATAAACCTAGTTTATTCCAGAAAAAAAAATATTCCACCTAATTTTTTATTTTTATAAATGAATTTTTATTTTTGCTGATTTGGTAGTATAACTGTCGTGTTTCATGTCAATACCGATAATGACCACGTCAGTGCTATAATGATCAATATTAGTTAAATGACCTATTTACCCAATTTTGTTAATTCAAGAGTTAATTAGGTGAAAAAAAAGAGAAATATCTTAATTGATTTTTTAGAAAAAGTTGATGGGCTAAAAGTACCATCAAGCCTAATTCCTAGATTTAAACTTTAAAATATTTTTTCCTTGTAAAAGTTGTACAAGTTTTGGGGAAAGAAAGAAGTTGCGTGATGAATATTTTTGTTTATTAAATGATTTAATCTTTTCCAGCAACTTAATAGAGAAAAGGAAGTGGAGAGAGTCATGATTATTTTATCATCTGACCGTCCCCACCACTACACTATATAATTCCATTTACTTCAAAAGAAGAAACCTGTATAATTTCATGAAAGACCCACAACAACCACTGCTATTTAATTCAAGGAAAGACCACTACAATATATAGCGGGATTTAAATACGAGTACAATCCAATTTTTTAAGACTTCTATCCAGAATGAAAAGCATTGCACTTTTCGAGATTACTGGGTTGCAAATATAGTGGGGGATATAGGAAACTTGAGTGGAGCCATTTGAACCGCATAAACTACACTTGTTCTTCTTTGTGGTGGGTCTGAGGATTTGCCATTTCTAACTTTCTACCTTCAGAAAGGATACAAAGTTTGGGGCTAATGTTGTACTCAATCTGATATTTCTTCACACTTTACAAACTTAAAATCTTCAAATGCAGTATGAGTGAAATTATTGAACAGACTTGAATGCAATGGATTAAGACAGCTAAAAAAAGTCATTGATTTAAAACGACAAGAAACCATCAACCGGCTTGATTAATAAATATATTCATTATAAACCAACGAACTGGTGTTGTTGAACTAAGGAAAAGTAAAAAACGTTGGGTTCTTTAGAACAGTAAACGCCGTGCCCGTGATCAGAATAGACGTATCAAGGAAAATGGATATTTCGCTTGCCAATTAATATTAGAGGCCCTTAATCTTACCTTCTTTTGAAGTTAACTGTATCCATACAACATGAATCTTAGTCAAGTCGTCAACCAAGCCCAAGGTCTTTCTTTTTAGCCATTATTGTCCTTCACTAAACCAAACCACCTTCTTGGCCATCAACCAGTTTCAATGGGAAACCTATGGTTCCTCAACCTACTCTTGCCTTTGTTTCTTCTTCAGTTGTTTCCTATTTTGGTTGTCTCAAAACCCTATGTTTTTCCTGAAAAATACTTCATCAACTGTGGGTCTCATTCTTCCCTCCCACTGGGCAGTAGGAAATTTGTTGGTGACATGAGCCCCAACTCCTTCTCTGTCGCAAATGGCAAACCTGTGAAAGACAGCAGCCAGCAGTCATCGTCAGACTCGGGTCTGTATCAAACAGCAAGGTTTTCAGGACACCCTTTTTCCTATGATCTCGATATCACTGACAAAGGCCTGTATGTGGTACGCCTTCATTTCTTTCCTTTTCCTAATCTAGCTGATGCTTTATTCTATGTTTCAGCTTCAAGTAAGTCTCTGCTATCCAATTTCAGTGTAAGAAACACTACTTCTGTCCCTGTGATTAAGGATTTCTTAGTGCCTATTAGTTCATCCAAGTTTAGAATCTTCTTCATCCCCGCACATCAATCATCTATTGCATTTGTGAACGCCATAGAAGTTTTTCTTGTTCCGAGTCTAAGGGATAACCGAACTCATCTGAGTTCTGCAGGAAGAAAGGGTCTTTACCAGGGTTTGCCCTCTCAGTTGCTTAGAACACTTCATAGAGTTGCTTTTGGGAGCCCATCCCCATCCATTAATGACTCAACAGTCGTTGCATCAGAATGGGTAGCTGATGATGACTACATAGTTGTTCGAAATTGGGCCAAAAATTGTAGTTATCAATCGACTATTAAGCTACACTACGATGATGAAAATATGGATACTGATAACTATAGTGCAGCCTCTCGAAACTTTATCCCCGATCGTGTCTATATGGGTTGCAAAACTGTAACCCTAAATGATGGGCAGTCATCAAAGTCTACTAACATTACTTGGCATTTCAATGTCAGTAGGAACGCCCAGCATCTTGTCCGACTCCATTTCTGTGACATTCGTAGTAAGTCACCGAACATTGTCAATTTCAGCCTCTCTATATACAATAACTTCAGCCAACAAATCGATCCTTACCAGTATACTGTCAACACGGCTGCTCCATTCTACAATGAGTTTGTGGTTGACTCAGGTGAGTCTGATTTCATCAGTGTTAGTATTGTTCCTTGGGAGGACTCTATAGAGAAATTTGCTTACCTGAATGGACTCGAGATCATGGAGTTCATCACTCAACCAGGTTTGGAACCTAACATTAGTGAGCCAAAAGGGAAGAATTCAGTGTTTATCATAATCGGTTCAGTCATTGGGTTTGTTGTTCTTTGTAGTTTGGTAGTGGCATACTTGTTTAAGAAACGAAGAAAAGCTAGATCTTTTGAGCCAATGCCTTCATATGGTACCCTTCCTTTTGGAGGAGCGAGTCCTTATATCGGAATAAGCTCGAAATCAGTCAATCCCCCTCCTGTTCCCAACTTAAACCTTAAGTTAAAGATGCCTTTTGCTGAAATATTAGAGGCAACCAATAACTTCGAGGCTAAGTTGTTGATTGGGGAAGGAGGCTTTGGTAAAGTCTACAAAGGGGTTCTAAGAAATGGTCTCAAAGTTGCAGTCAAAAGAAGTGAGTCCAAACATGGCCAGGGGCTTCCCGAATTCCAAACTGAGGTAATGATTCTATCCAAGATTCGACACCGCCATCTTGTTTCACTGATTGGATATTGCGATGAAGGGTCTGAGATGATACTGGTTTATGAGTTCATGGAGAGAGGGACTCTTAGGGATCATCTTTACAAGTTGGGAGGGAATCCGGAGAGATCATCTTCACTGTCTTTATTGACATGGAGGCAAAGACTCGAAATTTGTATCGGTGCAGCCAAGGGTCTTCATTATCTCCATACTGGTTCGGATGGAGGAATCATTCACCGTGATGTTAAGTCCACAAACATCCTGCTTGATGAGCAATATGTAGCAAAAGTTGCAGATTTCGGCCTTTCAAAGTCCGGCCTTCTGAATCCAGATGAGTTCAGTACCGGCATCAAAGGCAGCTTCGGGTATCTGGATCCTGAGTATTTTAGATGCCTTCAGTTCACCGAAAAATCTGATGTTTATTCTTTCGGTGTTGTACTCCTTGAAGTGCTTTGCGCTAGACCAGCTATCATTAACTCACATAGGAAGGAGGAGATAAACTTAGCAGAGTGGGGACTGATTTGGTTAAACAAAGGGGAACTCGAAAAGATCATTGATCCTTCAATGGCTTCCCAGATTAATCCAAATTCACTGAGAAAGTTCAGTGAAATAGTTGAGAAATGCCTGAAGCCAACTGGAGCCAGCAGACCAACAATGCTTGACATATGCTGGGACTTGGAATACACATTGCAGCTACAGCAGACAGCGGTGCGCCAAGAGCCGCACGAGGACAGTGCCATAGATGCTTCTTTCAACATGTCGTCGAGACCTTTCCAACGGTTGCCTTCAAACAATTGCCCGATTGAGAAAGTTGATGTGCCTATGGAAAACGACGATGGTTCAGATACAACAGAAAGTGGTGTGTTCTCCCAGCTGAGGATTGATGGTGGGAGATAGTCTCATGTCTTTTGGGCTGCTAATTTGTCTCCTTAGATACTAGTTACTACTACTTTTTCACTGTATTGATGTTTAATTGAACGTATCTTGTATTGTCTAAAATCCTATATTCGGGTGCTGCTAACGAGTGCCCTTAATTTATGAAGATGTTACCCTATAAAGTTACTTAAAAAGCCCTCGTAGACTAGAGTCGTTCATGAGCCGGTTTAGGTTCGGGTCGGATCTAAGCATAGTATTAATACATTTTATATTTGCTCAAGTTTGGCCCAACCCAAAATGAGTTTAAAATTTTGGCTAAACTTGCCCATATTTGTAAATGGCTAAATTAAGCCTATTTGAGACCCATCATATTATTTTTTTAAATTGTAAAAAATTATATTAATATTATTCTTAATTTAATATTTAATATTTAATAATTTTTTATTTATTAAAATTTTATATATAGTCATCTTAAGATTTTTTTTTAACGTTTACATTATACTACAATTATATATTAGTACTATAGATTTAATTTGTGTTATAAAGTACATAATATAAAACATTACAACCTTAGAAAATAGGTTGGGATTGGGCTTTAAATGTTCAAGTCCAAGCCTGACTCATTTTTTAAACTAGCTTTGTTTTTTGCCCAAGCTCATTTTTCATGTCTAATATTTTTACCCAAACCCTCCCAAATTTCGAACGAGACTTTAGGCTTGGGTAAATAGCTTAACCCATGAACAGGTCTATCGTAAACTCATAATTCAAATAGTTTCAATTAGACCTAGAAGAGATAATAAAAGCATTGAGTTTTCGATCTTGTTGATGTCATTTTTAGTGAACTAGGTTGGAGTGTGGATGGGTTGTAATAGTATGCAAAAGGAGAAAAAAAAAAGTGAAAGGGTGTCGAAGATCAGTTTGATTGGAATAAAAATTCACCGTCAAACTTTAACTTTAAGAAACTGAAAGGGTTAATACATATGGAGGTACCTGAACTTGGCAACTTGTATCTACTTGGTACCTAAACTTTTTTGGGGACCTAACTAGTACCTAAACTTGAAAATTGTAAGCCAACTTGTTACTTTTTTAAGTACTTGACTAACACCGTTAAAATACACTGACATGACACTGATTACTAATAGCATGGTGATGCGTGGCAACCTCACAATTCGACACGTGACAAAATAAGAATATTTGAAAATTTTAAAAAAATATTGTCATATGTCAAAATGTGAGGCTACCATGTGTTACCATTATTAGTCACTAGTGCCATGTCAGCGCCACATCAATGTATTTTAACAGTATTAGTCAGGTATTCTAATTTCCAAGTTTAGGTACCAAGTAGGAATAAGTTGCCAAGTTCAAGTACCACCGTGTGTATTAACCCAAACTAAAATAAAGGTTGGCAGAAACAATAGAAACATTTTTTGAGAGAAATCTAAGTTTCAATGAATTGAAGTGATATTTAAATACTGAAAAATTCAAGAACTAGAACCTAAAATTAAACAACTATGTGATTCCATGATCAAAAAACTCTTAAAAATCAACAACAATATGAAAATGCTAAAAAAGACCAAAGCTGTTTTGACTTATTCATGCAACAGCTGAGGTAGTTTTTCAACACTCATTCTTAATTTAGTTCCTGCAAATCCCAAGCCTTCCTTTAATAAATTCAAATTTTTTCCTCGACAAAACTTTAGTAAAAATATCTACTAGTTGAAGATTAATCTTGCAATACTTTAATCCAAACAGATTCTACCTTTTGCTTATCTCTAAGAAAGATTAATTCAATATTAATTCTTGATTTTTCCATGAAAAATAAGATTTTTTTTAGACATCAATAGCTGTTTGATTATCCACAAACACCTTTTTGCGATTTTCTTGTTTTAATTCAAATCAAGCATCACTTTTCTAGGCCATTAGACTTGATTTGTAGTGGTTGTTGTTGCAATGAATTTCTTTTTAATTGTAGATTGTCAACAATTTCTTTCTTTTTAGAACACCAAGAAAATACCATTGAATCAAGATTAAAACCATACCAAAGGTGCTCTTCATATCATAAAAAGAACCACCCCAATCACTTTAGAATATACTTGCAACACGTATTTCTGATTTTGAAATTCAGTGTTCTTTTAACATATCTCATCACCCTTTTAACTGCTCTAAAATGGGTGTTAATTGCACAATTAATTAATCTAGATAGAAAACTTACAACATGTAAAATGTCAGGTCTAGTAGTTGTAGGATACATGAGACAACCAACCATACTTTTGTAAGGAGTCTCATCTACTTTTTCAACTTTATCATTCTTGCTTTAACTTCTTCTAACTTATTGGAATAGTTGTTTCTTTGCAATTTCAATTCTGATCTTTTTCAAAATCTCTCTTGCTAGATGACCACTTCATTTTGCTTTTACTTGATTTTCATTCCCATAATATAAATCGTTTCATCAATATCTATCATCAAGAAAATATGTTGCACATGTTCTTTAAACTTCTTAACAAGTTCATCATTGTTTCTTATAGCCAGCAGGTCATTTACATATTGTAACACCTCACACCCGACCCGATTGCCAGATCCAAATGTGTGATGTCACATTATGTTGCCGAAACAACTCAAACTACTGTAACATAAATACATTCCATTCATTCATTAAATTCATTCATATGCATGCATTTATACACTTATTAATTTCATTTCATCAACTTACGGGGTTATACAGGTTAATTTCGGAGTCAGGACTCAAACTAAACTCAAATGTTGAAATTTCAAATTTATTTCTCGAGATAGTGATATCCATATCTCGAGATAGGTTATGAATAATTTTGATATTTTTAGCTTCAAAGTTAATATTTATCGAGACACTACATGTTGTGTCTCGAAGAAAGGTCCTTTATGTCTTGAGACTAGGTCTCGACTAGTCTCGAGATCAACCTCTCCTGTTTTCCCATTTTTTCTTTGATGTTTGATTGTCTCGAGACAAGGGGTTCCTGTCTTGATACTTGGAATAAGGCAAATTCTCTTTAACTTCAATGTTCTTTTTGTCTCAAGACAAAAACCATTTGTCTCAAGACCTGGGATCAATTGTCTCGAGACTATACAAATATGTCTCGAGACCTTAGGCACTTGAATGCAAAATTTAAATAAAATTTGTTCCAGCGATCTTGAGACATATTCTTTGTATCTTTAGACTCAATGACAAATCTGTCACAATTCATTGTGGAAAATTAAGGTCTTTTCGACACTTAATGAGCTTGTTTTATAGCGTTTTAATGTGTTTTTATTTCATTTTTAGTTTTTATTGCTTTGTGTTTAATTTATGCAAAATAAGAGCTTTTATGCAATTTTGAGTTATGTTATGACCTAATGGGCCACTCTGGGCCTAGGGATGATCTAACAGCTCTATCTAGTGTGTAAGACACTATTTTCAGGCTTAGAAGGTGAGGGACGACTACAGTGTCACGACACCGATCCTATGGTGACGCGACACCGAGTGACGAACAAAAAAAATTAAGTAAGGGTATTTTAGTCTTCACAATGTACCTTAATCAAAATTTTGGGTTGTTTAGTAACCCTAATTAGGTCTGAGCATAAACTCTATAAATAGGCATGTTAAGTCTCATTTGAGGAGCCTTGGCCAAGTGAACCATTTTAGTATTTTTAGGTTTTTAGTTTAGTTTTATTTTCTTTTTACTTTAGTCCTTTTTATTCTTTTGTTATTGATTTAACTTGAATTCGATTTCAATCCAATGCTTTAATATATTAGTTTTTCATTATTTTGTTGTTGATTCCAATTGTAATCGAGGTGATCTTCGCAACTGTTAAAGGAGATTTCGCATCCGAGCTTCAATTAATATCGAAAACAGATTTCTTTCTCTACTCCTTACTTTTATTTAATTTGTTGTTTTGCATGTTAAATATGAGTTTAAGAATTATTGTATTTCGATCCATGAGTAGATAATTTCTTTATGAAGTTTAACGAACGAATGTGTGAATAATTAACGAATGAACGAGGGTTGAAATCTGGGTTAGTTGGTTTAAATTATGTGCGATTAAACCCTAGGGAGTGATGCCCCTAAGAAGTAATTTAGGATAAACGAGATAGAGAGATAAGTTTACCAAGTACCTCATTATTTATCCCGATAAAAAAGTGAAGCCGAGAGGTACCCATGTATTGGCTGATTAGTTAATTAGTTAGAGGCCAAGAGGTAAGCATGTATTGCTCGATTAGTTAATTAGTTAGAGGCCGAGAGGTAATAATTAGTTAATTAATAGCTAGCTTGGTAAAACCCGAGTTCTGAAGTTAATTAGGATCACAGAAGTGAGTTAAGCTTTTGCTTGTTTTATTGGATTATTTTCGATTGTTAAATTGGTTGATTTTTAGTTTAATTAAATTTTAGGTTAATTAGATTAATTGATGTTTATTTGATTTTTTGTAATATAATTTTAAATCGATACTATTTTGATTTATTAGTGTAGAGAATTATTTTCGGTTTAATTCAACCTCCCTTGGGTACAATCCTCAAAATACTTTTTGAAGTGTTTCATTGTAACATTCTTCTATATTACAATTTGATCCGTATACTTGTGGACACCGCTGTTTAATTAATTATCTATTTTGCTGCAGTATTTCCAATCCAAACGTTCGCACGTCTGGCGGCGGTCAAGTTGTTAGCACTGTTGCCGGGGATGTTTCAGCATTAGACTTGCATTTAATTTTATGCATTTGAGTGAGTGATGCAAGGCCAAAAAAAGGAAAAGGAAAAGGAAAAGGAAAATGTTGAGGAATTCTTTTATTTTTGGAAATTGTATATAAATTTTATAATATATTTATAATTTTTAATTAATTTTAATATTTAACTATTATTGAACAGTTAAATTTATTATTAACTCTTTAAATTAATGTGTCATGTTATAAAAAATAATAGATGAATGAATAAAATATAACAATTTGATAATGTTAATCATGTATAGGTAACTTTTAAAATTGAATAATTAAAATATAATTTTAAATAAAGCTTAGAAAACCTATTTTTATTTAGTTGTCATCTTGCTTTTAAGTTAGATGTAGTGACATAATATCTCTCAATTTACTTTTTAATTTAAGAATTTGAATAATTTATAAAATAATTTAAAAATTGCATAAAAAAAACTAACCCATTATAATAATTTTATAATTTCAGTTAATGAATTAGGTTAAATATTTAAATTATAGTATAAATATCTCTCAATTTACTTGTTAATTTAAGAATTTGAATAATTTATAAAATAATTTAAAAATTGCATAAAAACAAACTAACCCATTATAATAATTTTATAATTTCAGTTAATGAATTAGGTTAAATATTTAAATTATGGTATAATTTTTAGAGGTTGAGGTTTAAAGTTTTCAAAATAGTTATATAATAATCTAATATTTACAAAAATATTTAAATCATAGCTTTTCATGCACTTCAGCCCATTGTTTAGTAAAAATGAGGCGAATATTAATATGTTTAGAATAAAACATATAAGATATCCTTAAAAAGAAAATAATATAAACATAATTTGAAACTTAATATGCAACATTTGAAAAGTCACTTTTGAAAATGTTTAGCTTTTATTTAACTATTTTAAAATGTTTGATATTCATTTGAACATTTTTATAAATGTTAGTCTGAAAGGTTTGGTGCATTTAGTTTTGTTTGATTCAATTAATAAAAACCCAATCGACTGCATTACATAACAATTCAAAACCTATCCCAGTCCTTGTTTTACTTCACAATTACAGCTTGTGGTGCTCAATGGACGTCTCCCATACCACCTTCCACAATTATTGTCATACTTCCACAAAAAAATTGCAACAACTCATTCAATCAATTTGGACGCTTTCATAGATATTTTTATAAGTTTGCCATGAAATTCTAAGCTTAAATTGACATCCATTTGCCCGTATAGCCCATACTGTCCTCTACTGCATCAACAAAATCTATATACTTCAAGGGGCATTTTAAATAATTCCCAAATCAAAATTGCTTAGAATTTTCTCAGAGCCTGTTTTGGTTCATAAGTCTATAGATTCCCTATGTTGACTTGTCTTCAACCCTTGGAATAGTCATTTTGATTCACATAATTGCACATTGGTCTGAGTGACAGAAACAAAATGAAAATTCAAGCA
This sequence comes from Gossypium turneri, assembly GCA_008044935.1. Taxonomy (NCBI): domain Eukaryota; kingdom Viridiplantae; phylum Streptophyta; class Magnoliopsida; order Malvales; family Malvaceae; genus Gossypium; species Gossypium turneri. The sequence continues at coordinate 12,101,275 of CP032582.1, read as the reverse complement.
AGATTCAGCAAATCAATGGAGGATAAACTCCATGAACCTTTAATTCTTCTCCTTTTTCTGGTCCTTTTCTCATCTTATCAACTACCCTCTTCAGCATACACTCTTCCAGACAAGTATTTCATCAACTGTGGATCAAACATCAACTTAAATATCACTTCTCGGACTTATGTTGGTGACATGAATCCTGGTCTTGTCTCCTTTACCAAACAGAACAGTTATTTCACTAACAACAAGCAGGCATCCAAAACATCCCCAGCTCTATATCGAACGGCAAGAATTTTCAGGCAGAAATCTTCGTACGTGTTCAAAATCGACAGAAACGGTCCTTACCTGGTACGCCTTCATTTCTTCGGTTCGAAAAAACTCTCGGCTGCTGTTTTCGATGTTTTAGTTCCTGGTTTCCTGCTCTTGCATAATTTCAAACTCCAAAACAGTAGCAACACTGCTGTCATAAAGGAATTTATTTTAAGCATTCCTGTAAGTAACTTTTCAATCGACTTTGTACCTCAAGGACCTTCTTTCGCATTCGTAAATGCGATCGAGGTCTTTCCAGCTCCTCCGGGCTTCATTAATGATGATGATAAAAATGGTTACAAAGGGATACTCTCTCAACCTTTACAAACAATTCATAGGATTAATGTTGGTGGCCCTACCCTTACACCAAAAAATGACACTTTATTGAGAAAATGGCTTCCCGATGACAGTTATCTGTATCATGCAGACGCTGCAAAGGGGAGCCGAGTCCTACCAGTTAAACCTACTTATTTGGCCCCTTTTAACCAATTTATTGCACCAGATCTTGTATATATGACTGCCAAAGAGATGAATATAAGTACCACCGGTATGGTGTCAGAAAACATCAACATAACATGGTCCTACAATGTAACTCCAAATGCCCAGCACTTGGTTCGGGTTCATTTCTGTGACATTGTTAGCTCTTCACCGAGTAAGATACGGTTTCTTCTCTATATAGGTAGCTACTTGAGCCAGGAAATCGATCCTTATAAAAGAATGGGGCGATTGGCAACTCCGTTCTTTGTCGACTTTGTGGTTGATTCTGATGATTCAGGACTCATGAACATCTCCATAGGGCCTGATAGTAGTTCTTCGGTGAAAAATGCCTTTCTGAATGGGGTTGAGATAATGGAAATGATGAGAGAATCCGAGTTTGTTAAGCCCAAGCAGAAGTCTGTCTTTGTTATTGTCGGTCCGTTCCTTGGAGGTCTAGTTCTTGTCTGCATCTTCGGAGGTCTGTTATTTATCAGATTGCGCTGCAGGAAGTCTGAGTCCGTTGGAACTTCGAAATGGCCATCATTCACTGCATATAAAGGAAGTGCGCCCAGTAATAAGATGTCTCAACAGTCATCACCGAGCAGACAAGGCACCACCAATGCCTCACCTGTCCCTGATTTGTATCTGGGTTTGAAGATACCATTTTTCGAGATTCAATTAGCTACAAGCAACTTCGACAAGAAGTTGCTTATCGGTAAGGGTGGATTTGGTAATGTTTATCGAGGAACTCTTAGAACTGGTGTGAAAGTGGCTGTCAAACGAAGTGAGCCAGGGTCAAGTCAAGGCATCCCGGAATTTCAGACGGAGATCATGGTTTTATTCAAAATTCGCCATCGCCATCTTGTTTCCTTGATCGGACATTGTGACGAAGGGTTGGAGATGATACTGGTGTATGAGTTCATGGAGAAAGGAACCCTAAGGGAACACCTATATAACTCAAAACTGCCTTACTTGTCTTGGAAGCAAAGGCTTGAAATATGCCTCGGTGCAGCAAGAGGACTTGACTACCTTCACAAAGGTGCAACTGGGGTATCATTCATCGAGATGTCAAGTCAACAAACATCTTGCTTGATGAGAACCTTGTAGCCAAAGTAGCTGACTTTGGCCTTTCAAAATCAGGTCCTCCTGGTCATACCCATGTTAGCACGTTTGTTAAAGGAACTTTTGGTTATCTTGATCCAGAGTACTTCATGACACAGCAGCTGACACAAAAATCCGATGTTTTTTCATTCGGTGTGGTTCTTCTCGAGGTGCTATGTGCAAGGCCAGCTATCAATCCTACACTTCCAAGAGAGCAAGTGAACCTAGCCGAATGGGGAATGTTTTGCAAGAAGAAAGGACTGCTTGACCAGATTGTTGATCCATCAGTAAAAGCTCAGATCAACCCCAACTCATTAAGAAAATTTGTAGAGATAGCTGAGAAATGTCTGCAAGAATATGGTGCTGATAGGCCTAGCTTGAGTGATGTGGCATGGGACTTGGAGTATGCTTTACAGCTTCAGCAAACTGCAGTTGCTCGAGAGCCATACGACAGCACCACTGGGGCTTCGAGCTTGTTACGGTCGTCCATTATCCGGCGTTTGCCGTCAATTACTGCTGAATTCTATAGTGATGAAATGGGCCGTTTAGGGGAGGCTGAAATTGGCACTGTTTTCTTATCCTAGAGATTTCTATTGAACTTCTAGACTTTGTTTATAATCTTATGATGGTCATATGCCTTAGAATGCCTAATTTACACATTGATCATACCTTACCAAAGAGAAATAAGAGAAGTCTTTCGGACGAAAGAGTTAACTTGCATCGCAAGACAATTTTTCGGGCTTTAGGGAGAACTTCGGCCGTTTCTTTCAGGTTGCAGATAGCCGGGAAAGCTATGGACTGCATCCAGGATAAACATCCCTAGAGACTCTTATCAGCCTTCTTCAGAAAAAAAGAATCTCGAAACCCGAAAACCCGAAGATTGGTATTTAGTCAAAACAAGAGTGTTATTGCAGGGCTTATGTTTATACTTGATCACTCCATTGATGATTTAATCTGATTCATTATGCTTTACTTCATTTTGCAATGAACAAATGCTATCATGAAGCTCTGATATTTGTTTGTAATTTACCGAAAAGATAAGAAACATAGGCTACTTTGAAGTTGCCAAGAACAAGCCAAAAAGAAATGAAAAATGCTGTTTGCAACCTCATAGATTACTCTATAATTTGGGAAAAAAAATTATTTCTCTTTTAACAATGAAAAATACATCCCTAGAAAAGCCCTAAGAAATCCTATGAGACATTTGCAATGCCGTATACGAGACAGAATCAATAAATCCTCTTAAACTGTACACATAGATACAAAAGTTACATATACCACACTCTTCACCAATTACGAACCAGAAGGACTAAAAAGAATTGAACAACATGAATCTGAAGGATAGTTTACTAATGACCAGGACCTTTTTTACTAGGTCCAGCAGCCATAGTTGTCACTTGCTTCTCTGCTAAACCCTGACCGCTCCTATCTTCAACTGAATTCGAACCAACCTGAACATCTTTAACACCATGAACAGCTTCTCTGGTTGCATCACCGGTCGATTTCGCTGATCGAAGAGGCCTAGAACAATCAACAGAAGTTGATTCCGAAAGAACAAGCATGGCCAATACTACAAGAACGAGACAAGAGTGTCTCATTGTTAATGCAGATGTTGTTGGAGCTATGGCCTTTAGGTCGAAAGTCGAAACCTCCCTTTGTGTAATAATATAAGTTTGTGTAAGCACTTTCAAAATATTCTGTCAATAAAGCATGGAGCCAAAAAGAATGGTTAAGCTAAGCATCTCCATTGAATGAGGTACCGTCACCTTTTTATAGCAAAGGGTTTGTCTTGGGTGGGATAGTAAAGGACGGTTTAAAGCTTTTTGAAGGTGTTCCATCAATGGAAGTAGAATTTGACTGAATTATTTCAACCTCCCTTTTTTTTTTTTTTTTTTGGCGATTGTGAAGAGACGCTAAATTTAAAAGCTAACTAGTTTTACATTCACATTTGTTGTCTCTTTCAGAACTTATGCACTTTATACTTTACAGCTTGTCCCTAGTTCTGGAAACCAAAGTGAACCTATTAAGGGTAAAATTGTTCTTGTTCTTCATCAATAGCTAATAATGAATTGATCTGATGGTCTTAAATTTTAGTAGTCTTGAAATCATAGTTTGGGTTTTAAGTATGGAATTTGATCCCTTTATTTATTTATTTATTTATTTTGGGGGGGGGGGGGGGTGGGGTGGGGTTAAATGGGTGTAATGTTCAAAGATCAAAAATACAATTTGGAAAGGAATAATGGGGGGGGGGGGGGGGGATAGGAGATAGAAAATGAGAGGTGGAAACAAAAGTAGACATCATTTGTTATTCTTGATGCCTTTTTATTGGTGAAGGAAACAAAGTGAAACCATAACCCAATAAAAGAGAACCATTTTTCCTTTTCATATTTGGAAGGTTTTGGAAGGGTTTTTATGCTCCAAACTCAGAGAGATGTGCACGTGTAAACTCCAGTCTCTTATTTAATATATATATATTTTTTTTTCATCATTACAAATTTAAATCTTGATCTTTGATGTTGTGACATTATTGGTAATGTTCTAAAAAATTTGGTCTTTTGACGACTTTTTGCGATGTATGGAGGCAGTAGCTATTAAGCAACGGTGCCGACCAAAATGACCAAGACATGAACAAAAAGTTGTCAAATTAAATTATAAAAAAATGTAAGTAGGTATAAAGAAAGAGCCGCTCAAAGTGGGGAATCTAAAGGAAAGAAAAGAAAACTTAAATTAATTCTTCCTCCAGGATTGGAGGGTCGGGGGCTGTTTCATCTGTTCTTTTCTCTGTTTCTCCCAGAATCCATTTCAAAACATTCTTGTATGGTTGTTATTGTCCTATATTTTTTTGCCCTAATCTCTCTACCTTTCAATTTCTCAATTGCAAATTTGATTGTATAATGTGGTATGAGTGCATGGATTGAAGCCCTATCAAGTGTAAATGTATACATTTTCTAATACATAATCTTACATTATGTAGATTTTATCTAAAAAAATATTTTTCTTTTTATTGAATTTAAATAAAACGTGGAATTAAAAGAAAAATTATAATGAAAAACAAAAATTTTAACCAAATTCTTTTAAACGGTCGTTTTTGGAGATGGTGACTGATAGGCAAAGACAAAGGAAATCTTTGACCATAAAGTGAGAGAGTATAAACTTTTCATTGGTGTTGGCTCATAAGTGGTAATAGTCCTTGATAAGTCCCTATACTAAACTAAATTGTTTATTTTAGTCCTTTTTATTAGTTCTACACTTCAATATCAATTTCACTCACCTAGAATGAACCGGTAATTGCTAACAATTTAAGGAGCAAATGGTTAAAACTTGTCACATAACGGTTTTTGTTTTCTTTTCTTACATATACTCTGTTTATCGTAAAACAAAAATTGAAAGTAGAGGATCAAATTGATCAAAATGGAAATAGAGGGACAACACGAGTATTCCATTTTAGTTTGGTCCTATCAAATAATTATACCACTAATTTACAACGTTGCAATCAATTCCCCAAATTCCAATTGGTAGGTATACACTTCAGCTTGACCTTAGACCAATCTTTGAGGAATTTATGAAGAATTAAAATCTCATGAAATATACTGATTGTCCACATAGTAGATAAAAATCAAAATACAAATATAATATATATAAATAATACACGGTGCAAAAAATATAAAAATAATATATATGTATAAAACACAAATCATTTTCTTTTTAAATTTTTTTTACATATTTATTGATTTATATTAGACATATATAATTAATGCAAAAAATAAAATACAATATGCAAACATAAATAATTGATCAACTTTTCTTTTTATTTACTTCCTTTCATAAGAGTGTAGGACCATGATTCTTAATATTTGTGTTTTTTATATAATGCCAAGAACTAGGCATAGCCCCTCCTCAACTATTAAATAGGAGGCTAATATGATTCAACACACTCGAACTCACGTTCTCCTACACTGGCAACAATGTCAATGCCAATTAAACTAAAACTCAATCCTAAAACTTGGGAATTGATTTATTAATATATTTGTACCTAGGTAGCTATTATTATAAGTTTCCAATTATGTGACTTAATAAGTTATTATATTAAATAAGTTTATAGAAATATTATTCATTGATATATACAAATCGAATTATATTTTAGTTATAATTGATGGGCTCATAATTAAGTATTAACCTAAACATGAAATTTTACTTGTTTACGTAAAAATTTGAGTAAAACAATATATCTAAACTTAGAAAATCCTAATAGCTTCAAGAGCTTCTCCAATGAATTAAAGTAAGTCTCTATTAAATTACTAGAGATTTTGGGTTAATAGTTTGTCTAATTCATATTATTATCTAATTTTCTTGTTACTACATCAAGTGGTACCATAAGCGAAGGATTTGTTAGGTTTTTTAGATGAGATTTTGGATTGATATGGTTTATATTATTTCTTTTATGATAGAATGAAATGCATCTAAGATCTTGTTTCATTCGCATTAGATCTATAGTTTTTTTGGTTATAGATTCTAATATTAGCACACCAAAGTAGATTGTTTTGGCCATGGAAGAATCTTTTTCTAGTACCTAGCACGCCAGAGAAGCCAAATTGTTGTCAAAATTTTTTCTTCGTTTCAATTCTTATTACCCTAGGTTGGCGAGCATGTGTCACGGGCCGCAGTTCAAAGCCCGTGACCATCGCACCAAATGCATCCAATGGAGGTCTATTGTTCAGATGGGGATCATTTGGCCTACGAGAACTAGCCCGATTCAAAGAGATACTGGAGAAGCCTGTTAGATTGAAGCCCAGTTGGCCCGATAAGGAAGACATTTAGGCTAATATGGTAACTAATCTTAGAAGATCGTGGGAATCTTATCTTGTAAAGATTAGATTAGATTTGATATGGCTTATCTTGTAAATCCCTAAAATAAAGGGATATGATTAATCTCGACCGTCGATGTAAATGTATCTTGACCGTCGGTTTTGGGGGAGCTCAACTATAAATAGAGAGCCTCCCCCTGATTTGTACTCACTCCATTCATTGTTTCATTATTCTTTGTGAATAAGAGAAATAGAGAGCAGTTACTCAAACACTTTGCGAGCGTTCTTTCTGTTGTTTTTTGTTGTTCTTCTTTTGGCATAAATCGCTTCCGCTCTTCAATTTGGTGCCTTGGAGGAGTTCTAAAAGAATCCTCACTTGAGTTAAGGCTGACTTGGGCGAATTTGGACAAACGGATCGCCTAAGGCCGCACGGATTGCAAGACGAAAGGTCTAGCCCCATGACAAGTGGTATCCGAGCCAAGGTTTGAACCAAGTAATATCCGAGTTGTTGGTTCAAAGACACCGTTGGGATGTCGAGAGAAGAGTTCGAACAAAGGTGGGCGAGAAAGTCTTTGAGAGAGATGTTGTCGGCTATTGAGGAACGTGTGGGTAAACTTGAAGAGTCCATGGAGGATGCAAAAGAGTCGGGCAATGCGCTTGGGGAAAGCATTGATGACTTGAGGGAGTAGTCTAGGGAGTTTGTTACCACATGTCTCACTTCCCAAAGGGATAACGTGCGAGAGTTGCTAGATTCCCAAAGGAAGAAGCTGACAGAAAGGAACGATGCTCTTGAGGCCATGATGATGGCTTTGAAGGAGGAAACAATGGCCACGACGAGGGCTTTGAGCACAAGGATAGAGGAGCTCGAGGGAGAGTTAGCCTTGTGTCGAGCAGTTGTGGGGAAAGGAGTGGCAAATGCAGCACTCAGTAACGAAGATGTCCCGAAGCCGAAAGAGTTTGTGGGGACAAGGTCTGCATGCGATGTGGACAATTTCTTATGGAGGATGGAAAACTACTTCCGTGCCAAAGGCATCATGGATGATTCGGTTAAGGTAAACACTGCTTCAATGTTTCTTACTGACATTGCGCTTTTATGGTGGCGAGGCAGGACCACAGATAAAAGGCAAGGTGAGATTGGGACGTGGAAAGAGTTCCAATGCGAGTTGAAGGGACAGTTTTACGCAGAGTTTACCGAGGAAGAAGCTCGGGCAAAGTTGCAAGGTATATCGCAACGGGGCACAGTGGGGGAGTATGTTCAAGAGTTCAAGGAACTCATGCTCTAAGTTTTAGATGTGACCGAGGAAGAAGCATTGCTTGCTTTTCAGAAGGGATTGGAGCCGTGGGTCAGACAGGAGGTGGAGCAAAGAGGTGTCCAAAAGCTGTCGGAAGTCATGACGGTAACTGAGTCTGTGGTCAAGCTTGGTCTAGGGAAAGACAAGCTTGGGTCTTCCAAGTCTGAGGAAAAGGGCGTATGTGAAATGGATCACAAGGAAGATATTGTTGATGGCAATGGCAACGATGACAATTGTGGTAATGGGAAACCACGAGTTGGGAAGAAGAAACCTAAGAGGAAAAGGGACAAGCTGAAATACTTTCTCTGCGACGGTCCACACATGTTGAAGAAATGTCCAAGGAAATCTGCGCTTAAGGAGAAGCCGGTGGGTAAGGCCTTGGTACTTGGTTCGAGCGCAAGGGGTGTCAAAGCCAAGGAGGCCGAAAGCGAGAAGAAGCTAGTGGAGTGCTTCTTGTGTCATGGTCCGCATAGGTTGCGGAAGTGTCCGAGAAAGTCTGTCATCGAGGGGAACGATAGAGCAGACAAGGAGCCCAAGAAGCTTGGTTCGAGCAAGGGCAAAGCCGAAGCCAAGAGGGCAAAGAGGAGCAAAAAGAAGCAAGTAAAGTGCTTCTTGTGCTACGGTCCGCATGAGTTGCGGAACTGTCCAAAGCAAGCCGAAGTCAAAAGAAAGGCAACGTCTGAGCTTGGTGAGTCATCGGAGGGGCTTCCACCCAAGGTAGAGGTGAGTTTGTCATCGGACTTAGAGGAAAAAGTTGCGATGAAAACAGTGAAGTTGGGACCAATGAGGCTCAAGTTGAGTGAAGTGTCGGATTCGGCCGAGTCATCGACAAGGCTTCCACCTATGGGAGAGGTGGGTGGTGCATCGGACTTCAAGGGAAAAGAAGTGATGCATGTGGGACAGTTGACCAGAGTAAATGCAAAGGTACATTCCGAACACTATGATAGTGTTTTGCATTCTAACTTGTTGACTTGGCAAGAACGTAGGAGCCCTTTCGAAGTTCTTGAGCAAAGAGGCCGAGAGACTATGGGCAAAGCGAAGCCAAGTGTGGTGAATCAAGAGGATTCTGTTTGAGTAAAGTTAGAATGTGGACAAGAAAGCGACATAGCTTCTTGTCATCGAGATGTACAAATGAGTAAGACAGTTCAAGTTAAGAAGCGACGTAAGCCGAGGCAAAAGTCCCGAAGAAAGGGAAAAGCTAAGGCATCGAGACGAGATCGAGGCGAATCAAGTCAGTGCCATTCAGAAGTCGCAACGAGGACATTGCGAGAATGGGTGGGGGAGAATGTCACGGGCCGCAGTTCAAAGCCCGTGACCATCGCACCAAATGCATCCAATGGAGGTCTATTGTTCAGATGGGGATCATTTGGCCTACAAGAACTGGCCCGATTCAAAGAGATACTGGAGAAGCCTGTCAGATTGAAGCCCAGTTGGCCCGATAAAGAAGACATTTAGGCTAATATGGTAACTAAATATTATCTTGTAAAGATTAGATTAGATTTAATATGGCTTATCTTGTAAATCCCTAAAATAAAGGGATATGGTTAATCTCGACCGTCGATGTAAATGTATCTTGACCGTCGGTTTTGGGGGAGCTCAACTATAAATAGAGAGCCTCCCCCTCATTTGTACTCACTCCATTCATTGTTTCATTATTCTTTGTGAATAAGAGAAATAGAGAGCCTTTACTCAAACACTTTGCGAGCATTCTTTCTGTTGTTCTTTGTTGTTCTTCTTTTGGCATAAATCGCTTCCGCTCTTCAATTTGGTGCCTTGGAGGAGTTCTAAAAGAATCCTCACTTGAGTTAAGGCTAACTTGGGCGAGTTTGGATGAACGGATCGCCTAAGGCCGCACGGATTGCAAGACGAAAGGTCTAGCCCCGTGACACATGGACTTGCTTACCTTGAAATTTCTCATTTCTTTTTACTGTTTTCTTACCCGAGCAAGCTCCTAAAAAGCCTCCATAATCGAATAGATTTTGGGATTTTGGGACGTTAATGTTTCATGTGTTTCTTTTTTTAATTTAAATGGATTGAAATTAATTTTTTTTTTACACAAGTAAACATGATTTATCTATTTAGACTAATTGTCCCAATGGAAGATTATTTTTGTGCAGATTAAAGGTAGTCATGAATATGTGATACCTTTTATAATATCATGCTAATAATTTTTTGGACCAAAGAAAGACATTGTTAATCCAGTTTAGTTATCTATATTCTTCAACTATGTATAAGAATATCTTTAACAAATTATTTTTTTGTCCAAAGACTAAATATGTTATGCTAAATATCTTGAGATGGGTTACTTGTATGAATATGTGTTTATATATATTGTTGTTTATTTATCTTTATATATACATGTTTTTTTTTTTTGTTTTCATGTTATGATATCTTCTATATTTGCCTATATGAACTCTTGTGCTTAATGGTACAAACTTTGATAAATGAAAAAGAGCATGTTATGATTGTGTTTGGCTTCATGGATCTAGATTATGCGTTAAGGTTCCATTATCTTATGGACCTATTCAATAGTAGTACTTTTGAACAAAGAGATGCATATAAGAAATGAAAGTGATAAATCACATGAGTTTGATGATCATACAACACTCAATTCTATAATTCATAAGAGCTATATAATTGAGAATAAAGAATGTCAAAGGTTTCTAAAATAAATCGTTGATCGATTTGCTATAAAAAAAGTTTGAAACAAGTACTATTATATCTAAGATCGTTTCAGTGCAATATAAGTGTAAACAAACCATAAGGAAGTACATTATGGAAATGTCTAATCTTATGACAAAACTGAGGGCCTTTAAGCTTGAATTGTCCGCTGACATACTTGTGCAACTAGTTTTGATCTCTCCTCCTACACAATTTAACCCATTTAAGATTTCATATAATACTCCAAAAAAGAAAAATGGACTCTGAATGAGCTTATAGCTCAATATGTGTAAGAAGAGGAAAGACTGAGACAAGAAAAGACTAAAAGTGCTCATTTGACATCTTCTTGTAGGACTAAAACTGCTTCAAATAAGCAAACAGGAATAATGATAAAAAATGTAGTTCAAAGAACATCACAAAACAAGATACAAATGGAATAAGATTAGATAGTCACTTGTTTATTTTCCAAAAAAGCTAGTCCAAATTACCTTTGTACCCATCAACGCTTGATGGTTAGATACGGGGGTAACTACTCACATAAGTGTTAGTATATAGGATTGCCTAAAGAGACTAGTGTAAATTAATGTTGAAAGATACATATATTAAGGAAATGATAATAAGGAAGCTATTGAGGCGCTTGGTGTCTTTAGAATTTAGTTAGATACTGGTTTTTTTTTTTGGATAATAATAAGGTAATGATAACAAGGCAATTATTGAGGCAGCTAATGAGAATTCATCACTGTTATCGAAAAAAATGCTTGTGGATCATATTTCTAAGTAAAGAATACAAAATCTTATGACAGAAGGAACTCTGGACTCCTTTTATAAATTAAAATTTCAAATCTATGTAGGATTTGTGAAGGGAAAACAAACAAATATAAGGAAAACATGTACCAATAGGAGTGAAGAACCTTTGGAGTTGACATATATGGATATTTGTTGTCTATTCCCTATTGATTTATAACACTCTATACTTGACTCGATTTCTAGGCTTGAACTACGGGATGCCACATTCATTTTCGGAGAAACTACAACCTCAATTTAAATTTAATTCAACAGTTTATACATGCTATTAAGTTCAATGCACAATTAGAATAAGTTATATAATCATATCGGATACAAATGAGCTTACAAAAGATCTTTCGATAATCTGGGGTTAGTTAAGAAATAAAATGTAACATTTTTAAAATTATCGAGTTGGCTTTGTGACGTCGAGGGTATCACGTTCCAACCTTGAACAAACAGTGAGTGTCATCGCAATGTCAAGGGCTTGAGGTCGCGAGATCACCTACTGTTTCCAAAGTATCCATATGGTACGATTTCATATCAGCCTATCTATCAGAATAACCAATTGCATATTTAAATGATTTAAGTACAATACATACTTTGAACACTTCATATACTACCATTAAAACAACATTGCTATCCAAAATTACCTACTTGACAATTCAAACTTAAAATCCAATTCAACATAGGTTGTCATTTGCACATTTTAGCCATTTCAACTACTTCTACCAATCCCACGTATGCATTTAACAATTCATGTACATTAGACTCTAACTAGCATTACCGATTCGGGATTTCAAAATGACCATTACGATATAAAACCGACTCAATCCTTAGGTACATGCCATTTATCAAAACATAAAGGAACTATATAGACATTGTTGAGTTGAGAGTTGCAGATCGGATGTTGGATTACTCCTTGAGTCTTCGAGATCTATTAATAACTACGCACAAAATAAACAAATCGTATGCTGAGTGATAAAGCTCAGTGATACTTTCATGATTTAAGACAATAAAACATTAACATTAACATGTATAAAGAACCTAACATTGCATAACCTAATTTCAACCACTCATGTCTCATACATCAAGTATATGCATTAATCCATTTGACCAAATTCATATCAACATATCATGCCATGCTTTATATCCACATATCATATTCAATTTCCTATTCATTTCACCATCCATGTATAAATATATGTATACCAATTTAATGCTCAATCTTATTTGGTATTCCATGTCAACATATAACATCATGCTTTGAATTAGTAATTCTAATTCACTTTCATGTAATATCAAATTTGAGTATTCATTTTATTGTCTTATTCTCTCTTGATTCTATTGATTCGTTCATATTCAATTCGACTTTCAAGGCTTGTTTTTAACCGATATGCATGATTTATCACATGCTATCAATTATCACATTTCATGTGCTGTAACACCCTTAACCTGAATCCGTCGCTGAATTAAGGTTACAAAGCATTACTAAATAAAACACAACTTAGAACAGACATTCAGTATAACTCAAAAATTTTAACCATTACAAATAATTAGCTAGATCTAAAATTAACCATGCAATTTTTTAAACTACAAATTTTACCGTTTATAATAAAACGAAAATATCACATTCCAGCTAAAACATAAAAAAATATAAGCCATTTACGTATGGCTATTAATATATATACATAATATATATCAAGTACTACTTTCCAAAACATTTATCTAGTCTGTACATGCCATAGTTAAAATTTAAACATTTTAAATACCAAGACAGTTGATAGGGTGATGAACTAGCTGATGATCCCCAATCTTGAAGCTTGATCTTTAAGTCTATAAAACAGAATGACATAAACAAACAAAGTAAGCTTAATAGCTTAGTAAGTCTATAATATAACCAAAATATAAAAATGATTATAAATTTCCTGGTATCCTTAATGAAATAGCAAATACCATATATGTTAATAATTACTTATATTCAAATGCATACATAATTATTAACACTTAAAATCCATTTGCACCGAATGTACATACACATTAAACATAATAGCCGAATGCATATATGTACTTATTTTGTACATATATTCGATCATGTACAAATATATCAACCACATTTCATATCAGTTTATAAATATATATATATATATATAATTACTAACCGGATATGTTGATTATATACATTACTTCTTCAAACACATAAATCTGAACATTCGTATAGTCTAAACAAATTCATCGGCACTTAGCCTGCTAGGTTTAAAACCTGATGCAGTACACCAGTAATTAGCCTGCTAGACGTATAGTCCGAGATATTTCACCGGCATTAAGCCTGCTAGACATCAAGTCTGAAACATATCACTATCAAGCCTGCTAGGCAGTGAGCCCGAACACTCAATTCACATAAATACGAGTCACTTTCGAAATGTATATGTATAAAAGATTCCATGTATAAAGATTTAACTCAATATATATAAACTATACCTTTAAACCACATAGGTATATAAAGTTCAGGTATTGAATCCAGCTTAATAACTTAATTATACATATGATCATATATATATAACTTAATACATTAAGGCACTATTAATATTATACATTCAAACATCTTAAAGTAATCCAAGCTAACAATTTTGTACCTTCAATTCCATTCAAAAGCTTCTACATGAATGTACTTATATAATTGAATCTCACTTAAACTTATATAATTATCATACCTAAATTCAATACATAGACATGTACATATATAAGTTTGTATATATTCGAGTCTCATACACACTTATATAAAAGTCATACCTAAATTTAACGCAAGAACATATTCAAATATATTTATATTTCTGAACCTCATATAAACTTATATAAAAGTCATACCTAAACTCAAAACAATAACATATACAATTATATTTGCATTTCCAAATTTCATATAAACTTACATAAAAATCATACCCAAACTCAATACAAGAACATATACATGTAAATATATATTTATATGCTCATTCGAATCTATCATATACATATAAATTTCAACTCACATGTACATACCATTTCAAAACTACTTATGCAAATATAACATATATATTTTTAATCAATCCAATAATTTGTACATATATGTACTTACATATATATACCTTCGAACCTTATGTGTATATATATATACATATACTATACATACCTTTTGATTTATAATCGAGAATTTATATATAAGCAACATTCATACTTCAACTAAATTCAAGAGCTTACATATATGTGTATACATAGAACGTTAAACATATATTTATATATATACATATCATTTATACTTTGACTAAATTTAACCTAAATACTTTCAATTTCAGCTCATCAAAATACAATAGATATACATGTATATATATATATATATATTAATTTAATAACATTAAATTGCTAGTAGACTAACCTCGGATGGTGAAAAATCAAAACTGGACGATTATTCGACGATTTTAGCTTTACCCCGATCTAACTCCGATTTCTTTGGTTCTTGATCTAAATATATCCAAAATAAGCTAATTTAAATATTACCACATTCAATTTAATCCAAAAAACACATAAATGGTCAAATTACCATTTTGCCCCTGACATTTACACTTTTTGCAATTTAATCCCTATTGCATAAAACACAAAATACACAAAATTTGTTCACATCATACAAGGGCCAAATATCCCTAGTGCTCATACAAGTCCATATATTTCATTTATTTCACATTTTAGTCTCTCAAGAATTTAATTTTCACAATTTAGTCCTAATTACTCAATTTCACCAAAAATCCCAAGATAAAACATGTTAATCTTTCACCTATCTTTCATTATTCATCATCAAACATCAAAAATCACAAGCTATCATCAATGGAAAAACACAAAATAATCAACAATTTCAAAAATTCAAGCATGGGTCTTGTAGTACACAAAGCAATGATCTTAAAAATGTAAAAATTATCAAAAACCGAAACCAAACCATACCTTAATTTAGCTTTAGAAGTGCCGAACATTCAAAAAGAAACCATGGATGAGTTCTCTTCCACATTCAGCTTTCAAAGATGATAAAAATCATCTTTTCTTAACTTATTTTAACATATATACATTATAATTACTAAATTACTAAATTAACCTTATTATAATAAATATATAACATATATATTAAGGACAATGTTGTCATATGCCACCCACTAACTATATCTTGGTCTAATTGCATCTTTAGACCTCCCAACTAAAAAGACAACAACAAATATATGCTTTTAAATTTTAACCTCTAAATTTTATTTTACACGATTAAGCCCTTTTTATCAAATTGAACCTTTAAACGATCAAATTTTCAAACGAAATTTTCTTACATATAACTTAACATGCAATAGGAACTAAAAATAATATTAAAATATTTTCTTGACTCGAATTCATGGTCCCAAAATCACTATGTCCGATTAGGGTCAAAATTGGGCTGTTACATGTGCATACAACATATTCCATTTTCAAATAACATTTCATATCAACCATCGTTAATAAAGTTAATGTTTTAAAACCCTTATTAAATGAACAATATCTCAAAATGGATACACAAATCATCCGACCATCACACCAATCTGGCACCCAATCCTCATTGGAATGTTCGAAGTATAATTTGCACCCAACTCTCATTGGTATATCCAAAGTAAAATGTGTGCCCAACAATCATCGAAATGTCTAAAGTAGTATGCACCCAACGCTCATCGGTATATAATCGAAGTATAACCCGTACACAATCTAATCCTATGGGATGCCAACAATATCAAACTCTGTCCGAGACAATTAATAGGGTAACTAATATTCCAATTACACATCATAAACATGTTCATCTCAATTTAATTTTCAACATACTGTATCATCTCTATTTAATTTTCAACATACTATATCATCACATTTGAACCGAGTCATGAGACAGTAATATGCTTACCTTGATAGATAGTTTGCAACAATCATATATGTATATATGCATATGTATTCATGTATTGAACTCGTATCATAAAGTTACAAACCACAATTTTTTTCACTCATCTATGACTCTCGTCTTTCCCTTCTTTCACGACAACCCACCATTGTCTTTAGCTACATTCGACAATTCAATCATAAAAACAATATCAGTTTACAATTAATTCACATTCAAATATATAGCCAACATATTTTTCATTTTATTCATTATAGTCCTTAAATCATGGATACTCATATTTTTCAATATCTAACATTGAATCAAAATTTGATCTTACATTCTTTCATTAGGGACCGTATACTTCCTGTATAACATAATTTTATGACTGTTTTCAATTTATTCAATATATTCCCTATTGTTATAAAGTTATCTAACAAGGTTAAATTGGTTTCTAATTTAGTCCTTAACATAATCTAAGTTCACTATCTAACAATCTGTTCAATTTCAAGCCTAATTCATCAATTTTTCTCTAATGGAAACTTGCTAAAAACTAAAAAATTGGAGAAATTGATGCATGGGCTAGCTAAATCAAGCTTCCATGATCAAGAATCTATAAAAATTTCGAAGAATTAGTTTGATTACCTTGAATAATCCAATGGCCTAATGTAAGTTTAAAAGCTTGGAGTTTTTTTCTTTTCTTCTTAAGGTGGATGGTGGAAGAAGATGATAATTCCATCTTTCATCCACTAATTTTCTATTTATATTAAGGTTAATGACTTAATTAAATAGATTAATCATGTTTAGTTAGTTTAATTAAGGATTTTTTATACATTTTTAATTATTAACCAAGGCTAACTGGGAATCAACATCATTATCCACTAACTTATATTTAAAACTGGGTAAATAACCATTTTGGTCTTTTGGATAGTTGCTATTTAGGTTCCCAAGCTTTTTCTCAATTTAAACTCAATAATGATTGAACTTTTACAATTTAGTCCTAAGCTTTAATTAATAAATTTCTCAATTAAATTACTTAACCAATATTTAATATATTTTCTTATTAACTTCATTAATCTTTATATTTCATCCTTATGGACTCGATTTACAAAAATAAGGTTCTAAAACCATATTTTTTTACACTGAGACAAGTCGAGTCATTACAGGATTCATGGAATGGAAACAATATTTTATCAACTTTATAGATGATTACTCTCTCTATAGTTATCTATATTTAATTCATAAAAAGACAAAAACCTTTATACATTTTCAAAATTTTCAAAGTTGTAGTTGTAAATGTACTAGGTAAGAAAATTAAAGCTATCAAATCTAATCGTATAAGGGAATATTATGACAGATATGATGGATCAGGAGACAAACATCCAAGGACTTTTTCCAAATATTTAGAAGAGTGTGATATTGCACCTCAATACACTAAGTAACATTTCACTCATCTCAATTTACAATACGGATGGGAGATGCTACTAGAGCATTTTCATAACAAGTATCTCCGATTGAAATTAAACATTAAATTTTTTTATAAAATCATAGAAAATAGATAAATTCAATTTTAGAAATTTAAAATCACGTTGAAACCATTTATAATCGATTTCTAGGTGTTTGGAGGTTTCTGAGACCAAATATGAGGCTCGAGGAGCTTAAAAACACCAAAACAGTGCAGTGGCACTGCCCAAGGACCTAAGGCCTAATGTATCAGAACTTGGTCTTTGTACTATTGGATTTTGCATTCTGCCATGTTGGTTACTGGTACCCTTGGCAGGGATATCGAACCCTAGGCACCTGGGATGAAATTTTGGCCCTTTAAAGGCTGTGAATTGATAAATACACCCTAGGTTTAGACGACCAAAAATTAGAGTTCGAGACACCTAAATCATCCACCAATACACCTTCAAACAATAGAATTGCAAAACATGCATAAGAAAAAGAACATGTTAATGTGAAATACCTTTATAAAACATACTCAAACTAAATCATCATTCAACCAAAACATTTGTAATCATGGAAAGCATATTAACACTTTATAATGTCATTCAAAATAAGTAAATCTTCAACTACTTAAAGCTTATAGCAAAAGAGAACTATATGCATGCATGCAAATCATGTAAAACCATAACACCCTTGGCTCAAGACTAGCCCAACCATGTCTAAAGTAGAATTAGTCATCACATCCAATACAAGTTTGAAGTAGTATGAAACTAATATATATGCATACCTTAGGTGGCTCTTAGTACATGCCACTAGGAGCCAATTACACAAATACAAAAATTCTATACTCTTGAAAAAATAGAAATGGTGTGAAGATGTGAACTACGGAATGAGCTAAGCCCTTAGACTTTAAGTTGACCTACACGCAAAAAGTAATGACACATTAAGCACAAGGATTAGTAAGAACTAATGGAATTAAAACATGAACTTACCTTATTCAAATTAAAGAATAGCCATAAAGAAATAAAATGAAGTTACAGGTATCTATCAACCGAAACACAAATCACTTGATTTACTCACTATAAAAAACATCATTATCATATGTAAAGAACATTTACAATATAATATACATGTTTCTTAACATCTCATCATTTTAATTATCAAATTATATGTAGTTTGCCCTTGGTAATCTTAATGGAATACATTTCAAACACTCAGGTTCCAACCCAACACCAATACACTGAGTTGTACTAAGGTGCACCTAACCTAACACCATATCATTTAGGGCCCTCACTATGCACATAAGTGTAATGCCAAAGGCAAGTTTTGCCATCTTCTAACTAAATGTTGCCTTCATCACTAAGGCTCTCATTCACCCTATTGACATGCCAATTGTATCATAACTTTTTCACTTAACTTATAAGGGTAATGTCTTATTTCCTTTAGATTACATATATTACACTTATCTCTTAGGTAGTATTGATAATATCACACATAAATTAAATTTCACACCCCAAAAATAACGGAACCAAAAAGGTGAGTAAGGTATGTATGCAAATTGTTTTGGCGCACTATGGTAGTATAATCTACAACCCTACTAACTTGTTGACGAGTTAGAATATTGGCGTATACTAGCATTAAAGTATATTCCTGATGGAGATATCTAAGGATTTAATTATAGGACGTCTTTAAGTGAAGAAAGAGTACGTTTAAGGAAGTGTACGCACCATATTTTTGGCAGAGTATGAAGAGCTTACCAAGTGTATGAGAAAGTTGTAGGAGAATTAATTATCTTTAAGGTCATGCCATACGTGAGTCACCACCAAGGTATAGTACGCTCGGTTTACATTAGCACTATTTAATTTGGTTCTTGTAATAGGATTAGTTGTAAGTCAATTGGATTGATTTGACCCTCCTCATGACTAGTAAAATAGTAAAGTAGATCTTCACTAGGTTTTCTTTTACCTACCCTCAGATTTGGTAGGGAAATTAAGGGGAATGGAAGTATATATAAGGTGAAAGTGAAGGGGAACTTTGGAGATGGTTTTTCTTTTAGCTCGATGTTTTAGTTCTTCCTTCTAACCTAAATGTTCTCTTCTTCTTCCTTCTAACCTAAATGTTCTCTTCTTCTTTGCTAAGCTAGAGCTAAGATTTCATTTAATCAGTGGATGATTCAACCTTTTGGTGAGTCTTATAGCTTTGTATGTTACAATTGTTGAAGAGTAAAGATGTTATAAGATGTAAGAATAGTAGGGTGCGAGAGGAAGGTCTTGTATGGGGTTCGCATATAGTTGAAACATTAGTAGACTATTTGTAATGGGGATTTTAATGGAAATCCCTTGTTCTTGTAAGCAGTTGTTGCTATTGGTTTGGGAAAGACAATTGAAATAGAAGCTTCAAGCTGAGTTATAGGTAGGTCTCTAGTGAGTCTCTAGACCTAACTTCTGCATGTTATTTTATGATGATTCTTTGTATGGTTGATGCTCCTATAGTTGTGTATGTTTTCTTAAGGAGTTGTTGTATATATGTGTCTGTATGTGTTTTTGTTGAAGCATCTGCATATAAGTAAATGAAGGTTACAATATGTTACATGAATATGATGATGTATGGTAAGCATGTATGGGAAATTACGTGTTGGGAAGTATGATTTTGTTATAGGTATGAGTGAAATCTATATAAATGTGTCCATGATGTTAAATGAATGATGCATGACAAAGTATTATTGAAGAGAATGGGGTTCGGATGGAGTGTCTAGAAAATATGTGATATGACAATGGACCCCGCAGTGGTGCTTTGATGATGTTTGTCGATATTGTAAAGACGATGAAGGGTTAGTGTGGCAAGATAAATGGAAAGTCCATGGCCATAGCGCATTCTGAAAAATGGCAAATAAGCTACATTTGTCTAATAGGGTTTCTACGTGACCCAGGGTGATGATGGGAAAACCTCAGATGATGCTGAGTTTAGGCAAATCAATATTGCCAAGCATGATCGTTTATGTAATGCCTTGGTGGGAAACCAAACAAGCCTTTGTGGTTAGTTATCCAAAAATCTTATGTGACATATTATCTGGGAAGCCTTTGTGGCTAATTATCTGAAAAGACTATGTGGCATATTATATGGGAAGCCTTAGTGGCAAAGTTATCTGGAAAGCCTATATGGTGAACTATGTAATGCCTAACTGGTGAGTTGTTAGTCCACCCTTGTGGCGGAATTTGGTTATGCCTTTGAGGCATTTTCTGAAAGAGTTCTCAGTAGTGTACGTGACTAATGCCACTATAGGAATCTGCCAAGATAGAGAGCTTGACATATTTGTAATTATGGGTAGTGCAAGTGTCCGCCAAACTTGGGAATTCTCACGTTACATGTTGAAGTCATTTGGGATTCTGTTGGATGATCTAAAATATTGCATTCATTGGAGGAGGGTCGGGGTCTGGATGGACTTAAAGATACAGTGTAACTGGAATTTTGTTAGCTGCCAGAACTAGTATAAGAATCCTCCAAGAGTAGTATCCACATGTATATCATTCTGAGAAAGTATATCCAACTTCTATCTTTAAAAGGGATGGTGAAATAGGATTCGCAATATGGTATGAAGTTTGTATTCCGCTCATCGGGTGGAATGTTTATAAGGTGGTTAAGTTTAGAGATTTACATATAATTATTCACTAGGAATCAGAAAGGTATTAGTCAAGTCTGAAAGGAAGTATAGAATCTTCAAGTAGAGGAATCCAATAACAACGTTAAAGGTAATATTGGTTGAGACTCACTAAGTTCCATTAAACTTACAGATGTTTATCTATAATGTAGGTTCTTGGAATTGAACTGGTGCGCCAAGAGGGACCAAGCTAGGAATGCACCAAGGTGGTAGTTCAAAGAGCAATTTATGCATACAGAAGGGCACTCTTGGAAATATGGCGAATAGTACTCTTTGCCATGATTAAGTCTATTTTACAAAAAAATTAAGTTGTAATGTCTTATACTGCTTTCGAGAACCTGTTGTATTTAATAATGTTTCCTTCAAAATCTTTTGACTTAGATAAGAAAATAAATAAATAAATATGAAATATGTTCAGTATGGATTTCGCCAGTTGTAAATTTTTTTAATTATTGTGGTATCATATATCTAGGGCTGGCAAATTAGATCAAGTATAGGGTGTCACGTTAACACTCATAACTTATTATATTATTCATGAAAACTCACATCAATAATCCACTCCCTTGGAGAATATTTGAAATGACACTTCATTTTGATTACATATACACATACCACCCTATTCATAAGGGTGCAATTCATCTATTTCTCATGTTTACTACTACTATTATTACTATTATTATACACATAGTTAAAATATCATAAACAAATTAAATCATATACTTTATTCATAAAAGTTTTTACCAAATTAAAATAAGTAAAAAAGAGGTGAATTTCTTCTTCCTCCTTCAATCTACGAGCTTTCTCTTGCCTTTGCTTGTAGCTTCCCTTTTTACCTTCTCTAATTCAATACCAATAAAAATTACTTATATTACTAATGTCATTAAATGAATCAACAACTCATTCAAAGCATGTAAACATGAAATGAGATGCTAAAATACTAAAATGAGAAGAGTTCTTACCAAAACCCTAACTTTCTCACTTTAAGCCATAAAATCTAAGTGAAAGAGTGATGGAAATGATGATGAGATTGAGCTCAAATGTAGTTTTTATGATATTTTTTTGCAATAAAAGGAAAAAAATGGTCGGAATTTAAAGAGCAAAAGAGTAGAGATAAAGAGAAGAGAAAAAAATGAACGGAAGCTTCTTCTTTTTTTCTTGTATGGTCGGAAGCCAAAATGCTAGTAAGGGGTTCTTTTTCCATTTTATTTGTTTTTATGATAATTAAAATACAAAAAATTTAGTCAATAAATGGAAGGAAGAGAAAATGTGGTTATAATAAACTTTTTAATGTAAAAAAGGCTCATAATTATCTAGAAATTTTTCTCATCATCATAAACTCTCATAAATACTAATATTTAATCATATTTAGGTTTGAAATGATAAAAATTCCTTGAAGGTAAAATTACTATTTTACTCCTCAATTCATATTTTTAACCATTAAGCTCGAAACTCTAAAAATAACATTATGTTTTCTAAGGGTTTGCAAATAGCCCAAGTCATTAAATCCACCAAAATTTAATTTTCTTATAGGATTCACAAGTAGGATTCCCAAAAAAGTGTCACATGGAGAACTAGGAAATTTTGGTTCATTACACACTATGCTAATGACTTTAAGTCAAAATGGTGTAGTTGAGAGACGAAGTTGAACTTTTAAGGACATGGTAAGAAGTATGGTTAAAACATTATTATTTACTTGAATCACTCTACAGAAAGACATAAAATATTAAAATTTACAAATTAAGTTGAATTCCAAACAAAGTAGTAGCCAAAACCTTATACAAGTTGTGGATTGGTAAGAAGCCTAGTATTAGGTACTTCATGTTTAGGAATGTCCAGTTGAGGCTAAGCCTTATAAGCCTAATGGAAAGAAACTTGATTCAATTTAGTTGTTACTTTGTAGGTTACTGAAATGTTTAAAAGGTTTCAAGTTTTATGATCTCACAAATAGATCATTTTTTAAAATAAGGAATGTAAAGTTTATTGAGGATGTTGAGTACGATGGAGTGATCAAAATAGGTAATTTTTGAAGATTAATATGTTAATTTTCTTTTTATGGTTACAGTTGAAACTAATTAAGTAGCTTTACCTAACACTTTTCAACCTATAAATCAGGAAACTGTAGAAAACATAGTGATATGTGTAATTAATTCCATTTCAGTTTAAGAACAATCAATAGTTCAAGAAGATGCATCCAAAAAACCTTAAGTTGAAGTGTTTATAAAGCGATTTGTCAAAAAAAGGAGAAAGGAAATTTCTAATGACTATGTTATGTATCTCCATGAGCATGAATTTCATATGGTACTAAAAGATTATCATATCACTTTTAACGAGCTAAATCATGTAAAAATTCTAACAAATAGATTGAAGTTATGAAAGATGAGTTGAACTTTTTGGAGGAAAATGACATTTGGGATATTTTCAAGTTGCGAAATGAATCAAACCCTATTGGTTGTAAATGTATTTTCAAAACCAAATGTGATTCATATACTAACATCGAAAGATACAAAATTGTTATAGTTGCCAAAGTTTTCACTCAAAAGGAAGCCATAGATTTCAAAGATAATTTCTCGCCATTTAAAAAAAAAAAAACACTAATTTAAGAATATCATGGCACTTTTAACTCATTATAATTTAGAGCTGCATCAAATGAGTGGAAAGACACCATTTCTTAATGGAGACATTAAGGAGCCCAAAGATTTAAAGAACCTTATGTGTAAACTTAAAAAGCCCATTTATGGTTTAAATCAAGCTTTTCGTCGATGGTATCAAAAATTTGGTGATAATCTCTGTAGTAGCCTAGTTTTAGCTAAATCAGAACAGTGGTTTTGGAACCAACAATCTGAGGTTGTAAAATTTATTTTATTATTATTTTAATATTAACAGCATGATAATAGAGTTGTGTGAAATTTTCGTAAAGAAATTTTATCGTTTAAGTGTTTAATTCGGTAAAAAGGACTAAATCGCGTAAAGTGTAAAAGTTGTGTTCTATAAGCTAAAGGTATCAAATGGCTATAGAAATTAAAGGTGAAGGTCCTTATGTAGTAAATATCCCATTTATGAGATAGTGGATGATAGTGGACTGGCAATTGGTGTTATTATTAATGTTTTTTAAGGGTAAAAGGGTAAATAGGTAATTAAGTTAATAATAAATAAAACAAAGCCAAATATCATCACCTTCCATCCATTTACAACCACAAAAATAGGGTTTAAAATAGCCATTTAAGAGCTTGACATTCGGCCATGGTGTTTTTGCTCAAATAGGTACGATTTTAACTCCGTTTTTAATATTTTTTACGTTTTTGTGATCGTTGCAGCTAAAACTAGTTAGCCCATGTCTTTGATTTCAAAAATGTTAAAGATTTTGATAGTTTTCATTGAGGAGTTTATGTGGTCTTTGATTTTTAATGATGAAATATGAATATTTGATGTTAGATTTTCATATTTTATAAAGTGATTTTTGATAAAAAATCCAAATTAGGGATTTATTTGTGAAATTTGCAAATTGAGGGGTTGAAATGTGAAATAAATGGAATTAATAGGCTGCTAGAGACCTAGGAAAGATTTGGGCAAGCACGGGTTTAATGGAATTATGTGTATTTTTTGTTGTTTTGAAATAGGGACTAAATTGAGAAAATGTGAAATTTTAGGGGCTAAAATGTAAAATCCCCATTTATGTGTTTTTGGATGAAATTAAATGGATATATGATTAAATAAGTTAAATTTGAATTTATTTAGATCAAGAAAGAAAGAAATCGGAGTTAGATTAGGGAAAGTCGAAAGTTGTCGAATAGTCATTTCGATCCTTTCGTTTCTGAATGAGGTAAGTTCATAAATAAATAAATGTTCTTAAATTCAATTGTATATACAAATATATATGTTGCCGAATTGAACTAAGCATGGGATGACCTGTTTTGAGCTTGAATTGATTGAATTATGACATTCGAAAGCTCCGTATGAACCATAGGAATAGTATAGGATACGTATGTCATGATTTTAGGACTTTCGAGGTCTGATTTCATGTAAGACCATGTCTGGGACATTGGCATCGATATGAGATTATGTGTAAGACCATGTCTGGGATATTGGCACCGTATATGATTAGTATAAGACCCTGTCTGGGACAGAGGCATCGATATGTGATACATATAAGACCATATCTGGGATATGGCATTGTATGTGATATATGTGTTTTTGAGTATACTTAACGATTTTGAATGGTTCAACGGGCAATGTCAAAATGAGTCTAAATGTGAAATTAAGCTAAATGATTCAGGTACGTATGAGGTTTATATGTTCATTGAAAAAAAAAAGGTAAGTGAAGTTACTTAATGTGGTAATATGGATTATATGAGAGAAATGACTGTATATGTGTATGAGATTAGTTAAATTTGGCCTCTTTCAAATTGAATTATATATGTTCTTGTGATGAATTTTTTGCTTATGACTTACTAGGCTTTCAAAGCTTACTTTGTGTTTTTTTTTTGTTTTATATATAGGTAAATCTAGCTCGAGTTCGGGGATCGTTAAGGAACATCATCACACTACCAATCGCTATTTCGGTACTTTAAGAGTTTGTACCTTTGACATATGGCATGTATTGGCTAATTTCGATATAATTCATTTTGATCTGTATATATATAGCCATGCGAAAATGGCTTGATAATGATGCTAATGTTCGTGTATATTAGGCCATGTAATTAGCTCATTTTGGAAGTATGTTATATGGTATATCTTGTGTGGTGGATGGTCATATAATTTGGTTTGAGTAATGGAGTAAATGATGGATGTATTTTTTTTTTTACTTATGGTGTATGTTCCTATAGGTTATATGATGAATATATATATTGATTGTGTATTGGTGATTTAGGTACGATAATAAATGGTGACTAATGACTATGTTTTAGGTATGTTTTGTTGGTTATATAAGTGACATGTTGATGTTTGTATTAGGTTATGAAATAGTATGTTTAGCTTAATATTGAATGGTGGAATTGGTATGTTTAGTATTTAAAGGCATGAAATTATACTAAAGGAGGTCTTAATGTATGCTCGGTTTATGAGATAAATTATGTTTGATTATGATTTAGGTATTTGAATGCCATGTAATTGATGGTTACATGGTTCGAAATTTGTATTTATGAAGCACGTGCACTATGATTTTGATGATTTTTGGTTGGTTAGTAATTTGATTAGATAAATGAAATTGATATAGTTGAATATTGAAGCATGATTCGTATATGTGAAACGACTAGAAAAGTATGATTGATTTTGGTTGACTAAGTGATTCAAATATACGAATTTAACTTGTAGAAAAGAAATTGTAAAGGAGATTATATTAATTTGTACTTGAATTGTATTGAATAATTGTTCTGAATTGTGTTTTGATTGGTAATGCTTTGTAACCCTAATTTGGCGACGGATTTGGGTTAGGGGTGTTACACTTGATTAGTATCAGAGCTACAGTTTAGTCGGTTCTAGGACTAACGTAGCCCGTGTGAGTCTAGCTATACATGTCATATATATAAAGTACGATAGTGTGATGATTCCTGACAAATAAAATGTGTTTTTGTATAGTAAATGGATCTCGATCGAGCTGTAGTTGATGATGTGAAAAGTAATTTGCCCGCTCTTGCTCAAAGGGCAACGCCGGCTGATTCTAGGCTGATTACAAGTAGCCACGAGGGAGAGGCTAAACAAGCTTTCTTCCAGATGATGAATGAATGGTTCACACAGTATATCCGGACCAATCTAGCTGCTCAACAAACTCCACCCCCGCCTAATCCTCCCCAAATAACTTTGATACCTCAAGGTACTGATCTAATGCGATTAAATAAGTCTCCGGTTGATAAAATTAGAATATATGGGGCCGAAGAGTTCAGAGCTACTATTGATGATGACGACGAGTGAGGTGAATTCTGGCTTGATGATACGAGTCGGATGTTCGATAAATTACCTTGTACTCCTAATGAATGTATCAAATGTGGTGTATCTTTGTTAAGGGACACTACATATCACTGGTGGAATACACTAGTATCAGTGGTTCCAAAAGAACGGGTTACTTGGGAGTTCTTTCAAACTTAATTCCAAAATAAATATATCAGTCAGAGATTCATAGATCAAAAGTGCAAAGAATTTCTCGAGTTAAACAAGGTCACATGACAGTGACAGAATATGAACGGGAGTTTGTGAGACTCAGCTGATATGCCCTGGAATGTATTTCGACTAAAGGTATAATGTGTAAAAGATTTGAAGACGGTTTGAATGAAGACATTAAGCTGTTAGTCAGGATTTTGGAAATAAAATAGTTTGTGGTACTCGTTGAGCGAGCATACAAAGCTAAGGAACTTGGGAATGAGAAAAGAAAAGCTGACTTTGAAGCTAGAGATTCGTGAAAAAGATCATCAAGTAAGTCATTTCAGTCAGCATTAAAGAAGTTTCGAGATTATTTTAGCCGTTCAAAGGCTATTATGGGTTATTCTAGACGAGATCGAAATAGACCACCTGTGGGTTCGGAAGTTACTTTAATAGCTAGTGTTGGAAATGTCAGACCAAATCAACCTGAGTTCAAACATTGCAGTAAACGACATCTCGACAATTGTAGATTGAATGATCGGGCTTGTTTCAAATGTGGATCATTAGATCATTTCATCTGTGAATGTCCTGAGTTGGCTGAGTAAGATACAGTGCAGAATATGAGGCCGAGTAACACTACAGCTAGAAGTAGACCACCCAGAAACACGAGTTATGTGAGTGGTAGTCAAAGGGGAACTAAAGACACTGCTGTTAGATTTAAAGCCCACGCACCTACCAGAGCTTATTCTATTCGCGCTCGCGAAAAAGCCTCATCTCCAGATGTTATTACCGATACTTTCACTCTCTATGATACTACTATGATTGCATTGATAGATCCAGCATCAACTCATTCTTATATATGCATAAATTTAGAATCCAGTAAGACTTTGACTATAAAGTCTACTGAATTTGTGATTAGAGTATCAAACCCCTTAGGCAAGTGTGTTTTAGTAGATAAAGTGTGTAAGAACTGTCCGTTGATGATTCGAGATTTTTGCTTTTCGGCTGATCTGATGTTGTTAGCATTTAATGAATTTGATATAATTCTGGGTATGGATTGGCTAACGTTGCATGATACGATTGTGAACTGCAAACGAAAGACGATCGATTTGAAATGTCAAAATAATGAGATTATTCGGATTGAGTCAGATGATCTGAATGGGTTGCCGGCTGTGATTTCGTCGATGAAAGCTAAGAGTTATGTGAGAAAGGCTATGAAACTTACTTTGCTTATGTTCTTAATATAAAAGTAATTGAAAAGAAGATTGAATCTGTGCCAGTTGTGTGTGAGTATCCAGATGTATTTCCTAAAGAGCTACCAGGATTACCACCGATTCGAGAAGTTGAATTTGGTATTGAATTAGTGCCGGGAACTACTCTGATATCAATAGCTTCATATAGAATGGCTTCAATCGAGTTAAAAGAATTGAAATCTCAGTTGCAAAAGTTGACCGATAGAGGATTTGCATGACTGAGTTTCTCTCCCTAGGGTGCTCCAGTATTATTTGTGAAAAAAAGACGGAACTATGAGAATGTGTATTGATTATAGACAGCTCAATAAAGTGAAAATCAAGAATAAATATCCTCTGCCACGAATAGACAATTTGTTTGATCAACTGAAAGAGGCTACAGTGTTTTCTAAGATAGATTTGAGATTGGGTTATTATCAGCTGCGAGTTAAAGACTCAGATATGCTGAAAACTGCTTTTTGAACGAGGTATGGGCATTATGAGTTTCTAGTTATGCCTTTCGGACTAACGAATGCACCTGTTGTTTGTATGGACCTAATGAATCGGATCTTCAGACCGTATTTGGATGGATTTGTTGTTGTGTTTATAGATGACATCTTGATCTATTCCCGTGATGAATCTGAGCATGTTGAACATCTGAGAATAGTGCTACAGACTTTGCGAGATAAACAACTATTTGCAAAGTTTAATAAATATGAGTTTTGGTTACGAGAAGATGGTTTTCTGGGGCATATTGTGTCAGCATCGGGTATTCGAGTCGATCTGAGTAAGATTTCGGCAATATTGGATTATAAGCCTTTGAAAAATGTATTCGAAGTCCGAAGCTTTCTGGGACTCACCGGTTATTACAAACGATTCGTAAAAGGTTTCTCAATGATTGCAACTCCGTTGACGAGACTACTTCAGAAAAACGTTAAGTTCGAGTGGTCGGACAAGTGCCAGAAAAGTTTTGATTAGCCGAAAGCTCTTTTGATTGAAGTTTCAGTGTTAGTACAGCCATAATCGGGTAAAGAATTCATAATCTATAGTGATGCATTGTTGAATGGTTTGGGCTGTGTTTTGATACAGGAAGGAAAAGTCATAACTTATGCCTCGAGACAATTAAAGCCGCATGAAAAGAATTACCCAACATACGATTTGGAATTAGCAGTTATCATGTTCACGTTGAAGATTTGGCATCACTATCTGTTCGGTGAGAAATGTCATGTTTATTCTGATCACAAGAGCTTAAAATATTTGATGACCCAGAAAGATATAAATCTACGATAGTGAAGATGGTTGGAATTGTTAAAAGATTACGAGCTAGTGATTGACCACCATCCGGGAAAGGCTAATGTTGTTGCTGATGCTTTATGTCGAACATCTTTGTTTGCTCTACGTGCAATGAATACTCATTTGGCTCTATCTACTGATGGCTTGATTATAGTTGAGTTGAAAGCAAGACTATTATTTATGTAGCAGATTTGCGAAGCTCAGAAAGTTGAAAATGAATTCTTAGCAAAACAAGCTCAATGTGATTAATTCTGATTCAGAGTTTCGAGTTGATGCTAATGATTGTTTAAGATTTAGAGGCCGAATATGTGTATCGAGAAATTCAGAGTTGATTCAGATGATTTTAAATGAAGCTTATAGTAGTTGTTTGTCTATTCATTTGGGAAGCACGAAAATGTATAACGATCTGAAACAACTTTACTGGTGGTCTGGTATGAAACGTGACAAATTAGAGTTCGTTTCTAAATGTTTGATTTGTCAGCAAGTTAAAGCTGTGCATCAGGTACCATCTGGTTTATTGCAGCCGATTATGATTCCCGAGTGGAAATGGGATAGAGTGACTATGGATTTTGTATCAGGATTGCCCCTATCTTTGAGAAAGAAAGATGTGATCTGGGTTATAGTTGACAAATTGACGAAATTAGCTCATTTCATTCCAGTACGAACGGACTATTCGCTTGATAAGTTAGCTGAGTTGTATATTTTCGAGGTTGTGAGATTGCACAGAGTATCTATTTCTATTGTTTCAGATAGAGATCCGAGGTTCACATCGCGGTTTTGGAAGAAACTGCAAGATGCACTAGCTACAAAGTTACACTTCAGTGCTGCTTTTCACACACAGATGGATGGACAATCTGAGTGAGTATCCAGATGCTTGAGGATATGTTACGATGTTGCGTTCTTGAGTTTGAAGGTACGTGGGAAAAGTATTTGTCGTTGATTAAATTTGCGTATAATAACAATTTTTAATCGAGTATTAAAATAGCACCTTACGAAGCTTTATACGGCTGCAAATGCCGAATACCTTTGTACTGGACTGAACTTAGTGAGAATAAGATTCACGGGGTCGATTTGATTAAAGAGACTGAACAAAAAGTAAAAGTGATTCATGATAGTCTGAAAGTAGCGTCAGATCATCAGAAATCGTACGCAGACTTGAAACGAAAAAATATTGAATTTCAGATTGGAGATCGAGTGTTTTTAAAAGTATCTCTGTGGAAGAAAATACTTAGATTTGGTAGAAAAGGCAAGTTAAGTCCGAGATTTATCAGGCCGTATGAAATTATCGAGCGTATCGGGCCGGTTGCTTATAGATTATTGTTGCCAGTTGAATTAGAAAAGATTCATAATGTATTTCATGTATCTATGCTTTGACGATATCAATCCAATCCCTCACATGTGATTTCCCCATCTGTGATTGAGATTCAGTCTGATATGACATACGAAGAAAAATCGATCCGAGTTTTAGATCGCGAGGTTAAAGAACTAAGAAATAAGAAAATTTCATTAGTGAAAGTCTTATGGCATCGACACGGGGTTGAAGAAGCTACGTGAGATCCTGAGAATGCTATGAGAGAGCAAAATTCAAACCTATTCACAGGTAAGATTTTTGTGGACGAAAATCCATAAGGGGGAGAGTTGTAATATCCCGGTTTTAGCTAAATCAAAATAGTGGTTTTGGAGTTGTGTGAAATTTTCGTAAAGAAATTTTATCGTTTAAATGATTAATTTAGTAAAAAGGACTAAATCGCGTAAAGCGTAAAAGTTGTGTTCTATAAGCTAAAGGTATCAAATAGCTATAGAACTTAAAATTGAAGGTCCTTATGTAGTAAATATCCCATTTATGAGATTGTGGATGATAGTGGACTGGCAATTAGTGTTATTATTAATGTTTTTAAAGGGTAAAATGGTAAATAGGTAATTAAGTTAATAATAAATAAAACAAAGCCAAATATCATCACCTTCTATCCATTTACAACTGAAAATAGGGTTTAAAATAGCCATTAAAGAGCTTGACATTCAGCTATGGTGTTTTTGCTCAAATAGGTACGATTCTAACTCCGTTTTTAATGATTTTTACGTTTTGTGATCGTTGTAGCTAAAACCAGTTATCCCATGTCTTTGATTTCAAAACTGTTAAAGATTTTGATAGTTGTTATTGAGGAGTTTATGTGGTCTTTTATGTTTAATGATGAAATATGAATATTTGATGTTAGATTTTCATATTTTATGAAGTTATTTTTGATGAAAATCTAAATTAGGGATTTATTTGTAAAATTTTCAAATTGAGGGGTTGAAATGTGAAATAAATGGAATTAATGGGCTGCTAGGGACCTAGGGAAGATTCGGTCAAGCACGGGTTTAACGAAATTATGTGTATATTGTGTTGTTTTGAAATTGGGACTAAATTGAGAAAATGTGAAATTTTAAGGGCTAAAGTGAAAAATTCCCATTTATGTGTCTTTGGATGAAATTAAATAGATATGTGATTACATAAGTTAAATTTGAATTGATTTAGATCAAGAAAGAAAGAAATCAGAATTAGATTAAGGAAAGTCGAAAGATGTCGAGTAGTCATTTCGATTAGTTCGTTTCTGAACGAGGTAAGTTCATAAGTAAATAAATGTTCTTCAATTCAAATGTATATAAAATATATATGTTTCTGAATTGAACTGAGCCTGGGATGACCTGTTTCGAGCTTGAATTAATTGAATTACGACGTCCGAAAGCCCCGTATGAGCCATAGGAATCGTATAGGATACGTATGTCATGATGTTAGGACTTTCGAGGTGTGATTTCGTGTAAGACCATGTCTGGGATATTGGCACCGTATATGATTCGTGTAAGACCCTGTCTGGGACAGAGGCATCGATATGTGATAACATGTAAGATCATATATGGGATATGGCATTGTATGTGATATATGTGTTTCTGAGTATCCTTAACGATTTTGAATGGTTTAACGGGAAATGTTAAAACGAGTTCAAATGTGAAATTGAGCTAAATGATTCGGGTACGTATGAGGTTTATATGTTCATTGAAAAAAAAAAGGTAAGTGAAGTTACTTAATGCGATAATTTGGATTATATGAGAAAAATGATTGTATATGTGTATGAGATTAGTTAAATTTGGACTATTCCGAATTGAATTATATATGTTCTTGTAATGAATTATTTGCTTATGACTTACTAAGATTTCGAAGCTTACTTTGTGAATTTTTTTTCTGTTTTATAGATAGATAAAGCTAGCTCGAGTTCGGGGATCGTCAAGGAACATCGTCACACTATCTATCTCTATTTCGGTACTTTAAGAGTTTGTACCTTTGACGTATGGCATGTATAGGCTAATTTCGATATGGTTCATTTTGATCTGTATATATATAGCCATACGAAATTGGCTTGATAATGATGCTAATGTTCCTGTATATTAGGCCATGTAATTAGCTCATTTTATAAGTATGTTATATGGTATATTTTGTGTGGTTGATGGTCATATAATTTGGTTTGAGTAATGAGGTAAATGACAGATGTATTTTTTTTGACTTATGGTGTATGTTCCTATAGGTTATATGATGAATATATATATTGATTGTGTATTGGTGATTTAGGTACTATTCTAAATGGTGACTAATGACTATGTTTTAGGTATGTTTCGTTGGTTATATATATAGTTATAAGTGACATGTTGATGTTTGTATTAGGTTTTGAAATAGTATGTTTAACTTAGTATTAAATGGTAGAATTGGTCTGTTTAGTATTTAGTTAAAGGCATGAAATTGTACTAAAGGAGGTCTTAATGTATGCTCAGTTTATGAGATGAATTATGTTTGATTATGATTTAGGTATTCGAATGCCATGTAATTGATGGTCACAAGGTTTGAACTTTGTATTTATGAAGCACGTGCACTATGATTTTGATGATTGTTGGTTGGTTAGTAATTTGATTAGATAAATGATATTGATATAGTTGAATATTGAAGCATGATTCGTATATGTGAAACGACTAGAAAAGTATGATTGATTTTGGTTGACTAAGTAATTCAAATATACGAATTTGACTTGTAGAAAAAAAATTGTAAAGGAGATTATATTAATTTGTGCTTGAATTGTATTGAATAACTGTTCTGAACTGTGTTTTGATCGGTAATGCTTTGTAACCTTAATCTGGCGACAAATTCGGATTAGAGGTGTTACAATCTCTTTTGGTTTTGAAAGAATACACCATTTGTAACACCCTTCACCCGACCCTATCGTCAGGTTTGAGTTATGGGATACTATAGTCGCTATCGGAAAAAATACGAACATTTAACATTCAAATTAAACATATATTTAACAATCATAGTCAATTCAATTAATAATCACCAAGTAAAACCTTTCTTAGGTCTTATACTAGCTTTATGCTCTAGAATCAACCCAAAATTGAACAAGGACTAATTTAAAACAATTTTAAAATTTCAAATCAATTATATAATAAATAAATCCTTCAAATAATCAATCATGTCATAAACACTTAAATATTATGATATACAATTCAATTATATTTTTAATCGAGCTTACAAAAGCCCTTTTGTTAACCTAAGCGTGAAATAGGACAAAATTGTAAAATTTGAAAATCCTGGGCCGATGTCACATATTGTCTATCTGACATTGCGATGAGGAAATGTGGTCGTAGGGACGAGGGCTTTGTTTTTGGTTAAAATCAAGCCATTTGGTAGCTATTTTAAGCAAATTATACTATTAACTCATTTGGTGCATAATTGCACATCCGTACCTACACAAAACTGACCAAAATTCATCCCAATGCCACAAGTTGTCACCAAATCAAACCAAAACAACTTAATTCTATGCAACTGACTTCACATGCTTTTCAACCATCCCGACCAACACTTAACCATGCCATTTCACATTCATCTTAGTAATATAATGGTCATATATCTAGTTTCTTGCCTTACCAAAACATATACGTACTTATACACTACAATAATTTCTATATTCACAATGGTCATTTATAATGACTTGCACATAGGGCTTATCATATAGCAAAAACATAAATTTATTAAAAGTAGACATTAACATCCCAAATCAACTTTAACAGAAGTTTAAACCAAAACCATTCATTCACAAAATGTCACATATATAACCACCTATGTATATGCCACATTACTAACCTTAATCGAGCCAAGTCTAACGAGTTGATAGAGGGATAATGTGATCTTTGAGGCCATCCAATCGACACACTTTGTAAGTAAACTATCTATAAGAGAAGGAAAATGTCGGTAAGAATTTTGAATGCTTAGTGAGTCCATATAAATTTTACTTAACTTACCTTGATCAATCAACAATTTAAACAATTAAGACATACTGAGACTAACATGGAAATCCTTTGGCATCTTCTTACTTTCAAATGCATGTCAACAAGTGCATTCAAAGGTTAGTTCATTTACACGACATGCATTTATAACATAATCAAATACATGTTTAACAACTCATTTCATAATATGTAAAAGCCATTTCATAACTCATTTTCAAACACATGCATGTATATTTATTTTCATTCATGTACCACCATTTCATCCATTTCATTTCCCATTTCACTTTCTATTGTTTCTTAAAGAACTAAAGTATATAATACTCAAATATATAGGACTAATTTTCTCACACAAGCTATATAAGTCAGGTCTGCTCATACAAGTCGTAGGTTAAGATTATTCATATAAGTGTTATTCATTGCTACTCACTCAAGCTGTAGAGTATTCGTAACATATGTTGGATCTCAACCATCAATAACTAAATCCCTGACCAGTACCTGGTCTGTATCATTTGGTTCTGCTCTCACAAGATGTACGTCTAGTTTACTTATACAAGCTTTATTCGATGCTGCTCACTCAAGCTGTCGAGAATACACAACATATGTTGGATCTCTGTAATCGATAAGGAATAATTCCATGTTGCTCACTCAATCTATCGAAAACCCACAATATATGTTGGATCTCAGCCATCAATAAAAAATAATTCGTATTCAAACAACCAAATTCTTTTCAAACCATGTTGGCTTGCCATTTCGTATTTTAATCATCTACTACATTCTTACTAGACTTATTTTGTATTCCTACCATTTAAATCTCTGTAACTGAATACATTTTTCATACACTAATAGCAATCCTTATACCTTTTAAACAATATAACATCATGTACATATCATTCATTCATATAACAATTTCACATCCATATGATATTATGTATCTATTCAAATTTCATATCTTTTGATTTAGTCCTATTGATGCCAAAAAAATTTATTTATATATATAACAATAAAACACAACATATCATCAATTAATAAAGTCTTATATCAACTTATCTGGTAAACGAGCAACAAACATGATGTTGAGGATTAATCTGTAATTTTCCCTTTTCCTCGATTATCTTCCAATTGATTTAAATCCCGATCTATAATAATTCATTATAATTTATCAATTATAACAACTTTTAAACAACCTATTAGATACATATGACAATTTATTTTCCAAAAGTTTCCTAAAATTTTGCATTTTATTTAATTTAGTCCCTAAAATCAAAATTGCTATAACTTTCAAATTTGAGATTTGATTCAAAATTCAATTTCAATTTCATCCTTTAACAGTCCTCTATTATCAATAATTATATAAATTTCATGTCAATTTTGAAATATTTTTACTTTAGTCCCTATGTTAATTCAAGATTCAACAATGACAACTTTTGAAAATTTTAACAATTTTGGAAATTAACACATGGGTTAGTTAAATCGAGCTACCATGATCTCGAACACATAAAATTTACAAAAAATAGACTTGAATACATACAAATTTGAATGACAAAAAGTTGATACGCATGAAACCTTATTTTTCCCTTTTAGCTTCAGGTGGAGAAGAATAAAAGATAAAAAAATGGCCTAAGGTCAATGTATGCCCCATGTAAAGGGGAAAGTGTAATAAAGGAAATACAAGAAGTTAGGGTAAGACTCGCAGATGAGGCGAGGTGTCTGAATCATGGACTAGAGGAGAGTCCGACTAGGTGAAAGTCTCATGGCGAGCCGAGTAGCTAGAAGGCTCAGGTGGGGTCTGCCACCATGACAAGGCAAACTTGTATTGGGCGAACAGGGAGTAAATTTAAATTCAATTTATTTTACATTAGCTACCCTCGTACAAAAAGGTTTTTTTATTTATGATGTAGTAAGGGAACTCACTAAGTTTATTCGAACCTACAGAGGTGACAGATGTTCACATGATTTACGAGGTTGGTCGAGGACTCGAAAGAGGGACCAAGCCAGATGATAAGAGATCGAAGATCGAAGGAAGTTTAGAGTCATGCACATAAAAATAGGGTACCATTGGAGGCTTTGCCACTAGATCAATAAAAATGAAACCAGATAGTACACCTAGAATCTAGACTTTAGAACAAATAGTCTTTAGTAAAGTATAGGTTTAGTTGGTCTTCTGACCTAGAAGATTGGAGGGAAGTACCCCTATGTGCATAATGATAGAATTTGCTAAGTCCCTCGAGTTATCAATATTGTTAAAAAAGTATATGCAGTATGTGGATGCATGCGCCTAGATTGGCAAATTGAAATGGAAGTACTAATAACTGAATCTAGAAAATATACACAAAATTTATAATTGAGAAAATGTGATAGTAGAGATTCAAGTGATGAATATTGAAAGGTTACAAGGAAAACGGTAAATAAGGAAGTACATAGATTAAAGGTGCAAATGTAAAAGAAGAAAATTTTATTAGATAAAAGTACAAAAGAGGTGGAAACCACCCCGCTTGGAAGTTAAGGGTGTGGAATTCGAGGATGGGGTTGGCTAAGTGGAGATGGGGAGAGTGGGACAACAGGAAAACTTAGTTGCGAGCTTCACAATTGGTAAAGAGGACGCTTGCTTTAGTTTGAATTGGGGTCAGATAGGGAAGGTAGAAAAGGAGTCCAGCCTGGATGTCTGGTTGGGCATTTGAAAAAGGATTGGGTGGCTTCTTTTTTTGCAATAGCATGTTTTTATCAGAATGAAGAATCCACCCATATCTTATTCATAAGTCTTCAAAGGCTTGAACTTGGACCCTTGGAGTGGGGAGATAAGCGATGCTGATATAATCCTTCCCCGATGTTGCAAAAGGAGTAGTAATGAGTTGAGTCCATAAAGGGGATTGGGGAAGCTGAGGAACAGAGCTTCCTCGAACTTAAAATTTGATACTTGACACACCCCAGGTTGATTGAAGACAGGGATGTGTAATCTTTTATAAGTAGACAATTCCTTCGAAGGGGAAGGAGGTAGTTGATAGCGTCATTCAAACAACCCTTTTTTTGAATTTCCCTTAGGACAGAGGCAAGGAAGGAAGAACGGATCTTCCAAGATACGGACTAACCCATCATTGTGTACCCAATGGATTTATCCCTCGAATTGAGGAACTATCGCCTTGCTTATGACTTTAATGAAAAGACTAAATTTGTAAACAGACAAGGAAGGCAAAAAGTAGAAAATTTATTTTCCAAAATCATAAGACATGAGTCGCAACAGAACTGCACTCCAAAAAGGTAAATAGGTAAAGGAGGAAGGAAATGTTAGAGATACCAAGCAAGGTGATTTAGTGATAGGTGAGGAGGTGTGAAAATTCTTTTAGCAAGTTAGTTTATTTATAGCCAATGAAAGGTGCAGAGGTTTTGGAAAATTAATGGAGGACAAAGGAATCGTTCAAACCCATTAATGTAGGAAGGCAATCTATTGGCATTGGAAGGGGAAAAAATATTCTAGATTCCCAAGATGGGAATATCTTCCAACTACTATCCATTATGACGCAACCTTCGGAAAGAAGAACTAGTCACAGGACTGTTCAGGAACAGCCTTCTTGGAGTAAGGCAGAAGGCCTTTAATACCATTGGAGTAGGATTTTGGAGTCAGAGTAGTCGCTCTGACACTCCACTAATATAATAATAAAGGATAAGCCATGGGTAAGCTTAGCTACCCTATGATAAGAAAGAATTGACATATCAGATGGTAATGCTAGAGTACGAGTAAAACTAAAGATTTAAAAATATTCTACCAAGAAGGGACGAGCGTTAAGTTAAGCGGTACTCGTTTTTGAGCATCTGTCAAAATTAAAAGACGGAAGAAAAGTCGCCAATGAACTGGAGATTAACATTCACCAGTAGGATCTGTATAATCGGTAGAGTTAGAGCATGAGCACTTTAGGATTTGCAGAAGCATTCGCTAAAGATAAGGTTGAAGAGTTGGTAAATAGGCAGTGTTTTCCATGGAATGCCCACCAAATTAATGTAGGGAGGAGATGCTAAAGGACAGAAGGTACTCGTACTGGAGTAACCAAGTACCCAACAAGGAGTGGGAACCTCTACTTCATTAAGTATACGAGTAATCTGCCAATCGAGCGAGCTAAAATGAAATAAGAATGTACAAAAGGGGAACCAAGTTAAGAGAATTGACAAGGATAACGAATGAGTGATTAGCGAACCTTATTAGAGCAAGAATTAAGAAGGATACCCAAAGTCTACCTCCGAAGTTGGTATGATGTGAAATTTTGAGGACA
Organism: Gossypium turneri; assembly: GCA_008044935.1. Taxonomy (NCBI): domain Eukaryota; kingdom Viridiplantae; phylum Streptophyta; class Magnoliopsida; order Malvales; family Malvaceae; genus Gossypium; species Gossypium turneri. The sequence continues at coordinate 12,061,683 of CP032582.1, read as the reverse complement.
AAATTTATTTTTAAAGGAAGTGGAGTTGTAACACCCGGATTTCTAATAACCAAAAATTAGGAATGAATAAAGGACTAAATTGAAAGAAATCACAAGCTGTCGACCTATATTGGAAAAAAAAAGAAAGCTGGAAATCGAATTGGACATGGTTAGATCCAATTCTGGTTTGGTTCGGATGGAACCAACCTGTTTCTTAGTGGGAGACATGATAATTAGCTATGGGCGATTCCCTTAAGGTTGGTAATAGTGAGGGAATGCTTATAAATAGCTGGAAGATGGCTTTCAGGGTTGATTTTCTTCCCCACTTGGTCTCATTCTCTCTTCTTCTTTATCATCTTTGGTTTCTTTAGAGAAGAGAATGTTATGGAAGGTTTTATATAGATCGGACTTCATAAGGATTAAGATGAAAAATTAGGGAAATCAGCAAGCAACTAAGGTTCTTAACCTTTCTATGTGCGTAAAAGTTAAGAAATGAAGCTATGGAGCTTCAAGAATTAGTTTAAGGGTTCTGCATGTTATGAAAGCTTAAGTTTTATGATGTAGCATAAGTTTAACTAGTAGATTTTTGGTTGTAAGTTGCTGCCAAGAGAAGGAAAGCTTTAGGGTGCAAGAGAAGGAATAGAATATGTAAACAATGAAGTTTCAGGTGAGTTTCAGACTCCAAACCTACTGTAAGGTTTATTGTCGTTTAAGCATGCCATGGTTGCATAAGCATAAAGCAAGATAATATGAGCGTGCATAGCATGATTGTGGATAAACTTCAACGATTAGACAAATTTAAGAAGGGAAATGGGGAAAGAACCATTAGTTACCGCCTTGGACAAAGCCCCAGACCTTACCAAGGGAACACTATGATGTTCGAGCAACAAGTTTAGGTGGTGTAAAAGAAGTAATGGAAGGAGGATTCAGGAAATGAGATAATAGAATGGTATTTATCGCGACGACGATATCAGTTGGTCCTTCAAGGTGACACCGTGACAACAGTATATGGCGTAAGACTATAGATGAAAGAGTCATGGCAATTTAGTATAAAGTACATAGTGTAAGACCATGGATGAAAGATGTCATGGCAGCATGGTACACGATAATGATAATGACGTAAGACCATGGATAAAAGACACCATGATAGCAAGGTATGTGGTGTAAGATCATAGATGAAAAACGCTAAGTATGATGAGTAAGACCATGAATGAAATAATCTATGGCATCATAAGATAGTACGTTAGGATGATGGGTAGGTGTAAGACCATAGATGATAGACTCCATGGTGTCCATAGAGACTAAGTCTGTTGGGATAGCAAACATAAAACAAAGTAAGTCCGTTGGGACAATAAACACAAGGTAAGTTCACTGGGACAGTAAACACAAGGTAAGTCCGTCAGGACAGTAAACACGAGTAAGTCTACTAAGACAAGAGAAAAGTGGAAAGAGGAAAGAGGGTATAAGACCATATCTCGGCTATGACATCCCATAGAGTCCGCCAGGACCTCAAGTAAGGAGTATAGGATCTGTGCGCCAAGTATGGGAAAACCACATAAGTGAGGAAAAGTTTAAGAAAAGCATAAGTATGGCAAGCAGAATTTTAAGAATCTGCCAAAAGTGATGGAAGCTAATAAAGCATAAGTGAAGACCCAATGAGAATTAAAGAAAGATAGGTAGTGTAGAAGTTGTCCTAGTTATGGAAATGTAAGAAGAGAAATTATCCAAGAATCATGAGCAAGGATTTGAAAAGAAGAGTCACCCGGTAGAGCTCAATAAAGATGTACGTGAGAAGAAAATCTCGTGAGAGGATGAAGAAGTGCTTTCCCAGGATAAGAGTTCTGTCTAGAGGACAATATGTCTTTCAAGACTATTATTCCTCTTTGAGGAAAGTCTAGTATGGGTACACCGCAGAAAGGATAGCTCCGAAGAGAGGAAACGAGTGAGTGAGATGACAAACTCGCATAGTTGTATGGACGATAACATGTTAGCCCAGCAAGATGTATAGATCATCAAGTACAAGACAGGTGAGCTTCCAAGTGAGGGATGAAATGAGAATGGGTTCGCCAGAGGGCGAGACATGCTGAATGTCAGCATAACATGGAAATGACAAGGAGTCCTCCGAGACTAATGTGATAGACCGAAATAGGGCCTAATCGGAATAATGGTTTCGTAACCATAAATCTGAAGTGAAATAGTTTAATTTTATAAATTTTTATTAGTTACTGATTGATTAAAATATTGTGTGAAAATATGGATAGGAAATTTTAATGATTTAGTGCCTAATTGAATTTTTAGGACTAAATTGAGAAAAATGCAAAGTGTGTCTAATTAGTGATTAAATGACTAAATTGAATTATTGCATGAAATTGGAAGTGTTTATGTGGCAATTAGACCATAAATTAGTGATATGGACACAAAAGGGTAATTCTAGAAAAATATCTAAGTAATGGGCCAAGGGCATTTTTGTCAAAAGTGAATAAAAGACAAAATAAAGTGAAAATAAGTGTCCATCTTCTTCAAAATTGAAGAGGTTGCTACCGAAATTTTCATGCTTCAATAGTTAGGGGTTTTGATTTTTCTAAGCTCAATTGTAAGTGATTTCTTGCCCCGTTTTTAATTATTTTCGTATTTTTATGCTTATTGAGGCTTGAATTTCATGTTTCTACTATTTAATTTAAATGAAATTAAAGTTTAAAAATTGACCCATTCATGATATAATTGTAAATTGATTAGTGATGTTAGATAATGAATGTTTGAAGTGTTAATTACAAGTTTTACTAGATGAATTTTGATGAAAATGTTGAAAAAGGGCTAAATTGTGAAAGATGGTAAAGTGTGCATAAAGTTGTGATTTTGTGAAATTGAGGGCTGTTATGAGCATGAAATATGATTTAGTGAAGTTTGAAATTTAAGAATTTAGTGAATTTTATTTTTACGAGCTTTGGGACAAAAGTGGAATTTTTGAAAAGTTATGGGAAAAAAATGTAAGTTCGTCAAAATATTGTGTATGAGTTGTATTTGAATGGAATATTGATAAAATGTATTAAATTGTGTTAATATAGATCAAGAAAGAAGAAATAGTGGAAGTGATCGGGGAAAAGAGAAAGTTATCGACTAAATTACAAAAATAGTCGTTTTGCATTCGAGGTAAGTTACGTGTAAATAATAGTTATATTTTTATAAACTGTGAATTATATTGATATGTGAATCAATATTGAATGGGGAATGAAAATTGTTCATGAATTATTCAAGTGAAAAAGTGTTTATAATAAAGTGTTAAGTGTAAATTCCTGGTTGAACTTAGGAATAGAATTGGATACAAATGACATGTCACTAGAGACCAGTGTTACAGTGTTATAGTGAGTCCCGGGTGCTGGGTGATCTAGCATGTGTTGCAGACACCTGACAGCTTGTGTGAGCAGGCCTGTGGACATTTCCAGTGTTATTGATCAGTGGTAGCTTCGGCTACATTTTAGTGGTAGCTTCGGCTACAATTCAGTGGTAGCTACGGCTACATATCAGTGGTAGCTTCGGCTACATATCAGTGTGGCACTTATGTGCTAATTCTCTACGTATCCGTATATATTTCGAGTATTCAACGGGATTAATAACGAGTTAAAATGAATATGAAATGAAGTGTGTATGCAGGTACAATTGAAAGAATTGAGCATATGTGATAAATGTTAAGTGTGAAAATGTATATGCAAGTGAATTGGTAAGATTGTGCACATGTAAGTGATTGAAATTGTTAAGAAATGTTGTGATTAGTTATATGTTAAAAGTGTTAATTATTAAATGAGTACTTATTGTTTACATGTAACTTACTAAGCTATTTGTAGCTTACACATTTTCACCTTTCCTTTGTTTTATAGTGTTTTGAACTTGCTCGAATTGGGGGTCGTCGGAGCTCGTATCACACTATCAACAAATATCTCGGTATTATGTATTTTCAAAACGTTTAAAGTTATGGCATGTATAGAGTCTTAATCATTTTGAGTGTGTCCATATGATATGGCTAAGATTAGCTTTTGAAATAGTTAGTAAAAACTATGTTTTGGGGTTATGTATGTTTAAATGGTAACTAACTCAAAGAAGCAGTTTCTTTGATGGTAGCAGTGACGTGAATGTGAAAAATCACCATAAATAGTAGAAATGGATTCAGAGAGTGAATGACATATAGAATTAAAGTTTATCAAGTCTATTTTTATATGAAAGAAACGGTGTAGGCAAATGAATTTTATATTTTGAGCTATTTAAATTTTAGTGGGATAGGGTCAGAATGGTTTTTGAAGTCCCCTGTTCTGACTTTAGAAAATCATTATAAATTGTACAGAGAGAATTATAAGCCATAATTTATATTTCTAAATTCCTTAATGAGTCTATTTTCAAAACAAACAAACAGTAAAATTATATGAATTCTGTACAGTGAGATAATTGAGTTTTAGTGCCAAGAGGTCAGATCTGTCAAGCTCTGAAACAGGGGATAATTTAAAGAATAAACTGTACTAATTGGCTAAGTAAAAAATTCTGAAACTTCTATGGTAAGAATTTATATAAGTCTAGTTTCATAAAAAATTTACGGATTTAAATTTTGAGTTTCGTAACTCGAGATATAATTAAATTAGTGACAGTCGCGCAGATGGACAGCTTTGCTATGAACAGTGAATTTAATTTTAAAAGCAAATTTTTATGCTCCGAATTGGTAAGTTAAATTGGATGACATCTCGTACTCGATTCCGGCGACGGTCTCGGGTAAGGGGTCTTACATTTAGTGGTATCAGAGCTACGGTTTAGTCGATTCTCGGACTAACGTAGCGAGTGTATTAGACTATCTATACATGCCATAATTGAATAATGATAGTGTGACGACTCCTGACATCTTAAAATAGTTTTTTTATAGTTATGGATCCTAATCGAGATATAGCTGATGATGCTCAAAGTAATGTGCCTGTTGAAAGTCGACCCGAGACTCAGGGTCAAAGAGATGAGGCTAGGGAAGCTTTTCTCCATATGATGAGTAATTGGTACACTGAGTTTGTTAGAACTAATCCTAATGCTCAACCTCCTCCGCCCCCTCCTATTCCTCAAGCTGTTCCCATAGCTCCTCAACAAACTGAAGTGTTAAGATTGTCAAAGCCTCCAGTGGACAAAATTCGAAAGTATGGAGCCGAAGAGTTCCGAGCTAATGTAAATGATGATCCTGAAAGAGTAGAGTTCTGGCTTGATAATACCATCAGAGTGTTGGATGAATTATCTTGTACTCCAGAAGAATGTCTCAAATGTGCTACCTCTCTGTTGAGGGATTCGGCTTATAATTGGTCGAAAACTTTAGTGTCAGTGGTGCCTAAAGAGAAAGTTACATGGGATTTCTTTCAAGAAGAATTCCGGAAGAAGTATGAAAGTCAGCGTTTCATTGATCAAAAGAGAAAAGAGTTTCTTGAATTGAAACAAGGGCGCATGACGGTAGCCGAATATGAACGAGAATTTGTCAAATTAAGTAAGTATGCTCAATAGTGTGTATCTAATGAAGCTATATTGTGCAAAAGGTTTGAAGATGGACTAAACGAGGATATCCAATTGCTAGTGGGAATTCTTGAAATTAAAGAGTTAGTGGTACTAGTTGAAAGAGCTATCAAGGCTGAAGAATTAAGCAAAGAGAAAAGAAAGGTGGAAAGTGAAGCAAGAGATGCAAGAAAAAGATCAATGGGCAAGTCATTTCAGTCTCAAGCGAAGAAGTCTAGAGAAATGAATACTCGATCGAATGCTTCTAGTGTAAATTTTCAAAGAGATCGAGGAAGACAATATTCAAGTTCTAAAGCTCAAGTGACTTCTATGGCAAGTGTAGGTAGTGTTAAACCTACTAGACCGGAATGTCAACATTGTGGAAAACGACATTTGGGGGAATGTTATCTAATCAGTCGAGCATGTTTTAAATGTGGATCTCAAGATCATTTTGTGAAAGATTGTCCAGAAAGAGAAGAGATAGAAAAGTTTCAGAATGAGAGATCGAGCAGTGTGACTACTAGAGGAAGACCACCGAGAAATGTGGGGACTGGAACTAGTGGTAAAGGTGTAACAAAAGACACGACTGTAAGATCTGAAGCGGGAGCTCCAGCAAGAGCTTATGCCATCCGAGCTAGAGAGGAAGCATCTTCTCCTGATGTGATCACTGGTATATTTTCTCTTTATGACACTAATGTTCTTGCATTAATTGATCCTGGTTCTACTCACTCATATGTATGCATGAATTTAGTGTCTGATAAGAATTTGTGTGTTGAATTGACTGAGTATGTGGTTAAAGTGTCGAATCCTTTAGGCAAGCATGTGATAGTTGATAAAATATGCAAAAATTGTCCTTTGATGATACAAGCTCAGTGTTTCCCTGCCAACTTGATGTTGTTTCCATTTGATGAATTTGATGTTATTTTGGGAATGGATTGGTTGACATTACATCAGGCCAAGATAGACTGTAGTAAGAAAATTCTTGAGTTGAAGTGTAGTAGTGGTACAGTTCTTCGGGTTGAAACAGATAAGTCAAATGTGATGCTAATTGTGATTTCTGCCATGTATGCTCAGAAATGTTTGAAAAATGGTTGTGAGGCATATCTCGTTTATGTGTTGAATACAAAAGTGTCTGAAACAAAGATCGAATCAGTGCCAGTGGTATGTGAATATTTAGATGTGTTTCCAGAAGAGTTGCCAGCTTTGCCTCCGATTAGAAAAGTAGAGCTTGGTATTGAAGTAATGCCAGGTACCGCTCCATTATCGATTGCTCCCTACAGAATGGCACCAACTAAACTGAAAGAGTTAAAAGTGCAATTACAAGAGTTGACAGATAAAGGATTTGTAAGACCAAGTTATTCTCCGTGGGGTGCTCCCGTGCTATTTGTGAAGAAAAAGGATGGGACATTGAGATTGTGTATTGATTATCGTCAACTTAACAAAGTGACAGTGAAGAATAAGTATCCATTACCCCGAATAGATGACTTGTTTGATCAGTTAAAAGATGCCACAGTGTTTTCTAAAATTGATTTGAGATCCTAATTTTACCAATTAAGAGTTAAAGAGTCAGATGTGCCAAAGACTACTTTCAAAACCCGGTATGGCCACTATGAGGTTCTTGTAATGCCTTTTGGTCTGACTAATGCCCCAGCTATTTTTAATGGATTTGATGAATCAGATTTTTCGGCCCTATTTGGATAAATTTGTTGTGGTGCTTTTAGATGATATTCTTATTTATTCCCAAAGTGAAGCTGAGCATGCAGAACATTTGAGAATGGTGTTGCAAATTCTGCGTGAAAAGAAGCTTTATGCTAAATTCAGTAAATGTGAATTTTGGCTTCGAGAGGTAGGTTTTCTCGGACATATTGTATCCGCAGAAGGCATCAGGGTAGATCCGAGTAAAATTTTAGCTATTGTCAATTCGAGTCCACCGAAGAATGTATCTGAAGTTAGAAGTTTCTTGGGTTTAGCTGGTTATTATCGGAGATTTGTACGGCGTTTTTCTATGATAGCTTCTCCAATGACCCGTTTATTACAGAAAGATGTTAAATTTGAATGGACAGATAAATGCCAGCAAAGTTTTGATCGATTGAAGGAGTTGTTGACGAAGGCACCTGTGTTAGTACAGCCTGAATCGGGTAAGGAATTTATTATTTATAGTGATGCATCATTAAATGGTTTGGGTTGTGTCTTGATGCAAGAAGATAAAGTAATAGCCTATGCTTCAAGACAACTTAAGCCACATGAAAGAAACTACCCGGTACATGATCTCGAATTAGCCGCTATTGTATTTGCATTGAAAATATAGCGGCATTATTTGTATGGTGAAAAGTGTCATATTTATACTGATCACAAAAGCTTGAAATATTTGATGATACAGAAAGATTTGAATTTGAGACAACGCAGGTGGCTTGAATTGATAAAGGATTATGATTTGGTTATTGATTATCATCCGGGTAAGGCTAACGTGGTAGCTGATGCTTTGAGCCAGAAATCTCTATTTGCTTTACGAGCTATGAATGCCCGGTTGTCGCTGACTAATGATGGTTCAATCATAGCTAAAATGAGAGCTAAATCAATATTTCGGGAAAAAATTTGTGAAGCTCAAAAAAATGATGAGAAGTTACAGACTAAACGGGTACATTGTGAATCCGGTAATGATTCAGAATTTGAGATTGAGACTGATGGTTGTTTATTATTCAGAGGCAGAGTATGTGTACCGAAGAATTTCGAGCTTATACAGAAGATCCTACATGAAGCCCACAGTGGTACTATGTCTGTACATCCGGGGAGTAATAAAATGTATAATGATTTGAAAAAGATGTATTGGTGGCCGGGTATGAAACGTGATATCTCTGAGTTTGTATCAAGATGTTTAGTTTGTCAGCAGGTTAAAGTAGAACATCAGGTACCTTCGGGGTTACTTCAGCCAATCACTATACCAGAATGGAAATGGGAAAGAGTCACTATGGATTTTGTATCTGGGTTACCGATGTCTCCAAAGAAGAAAGATGCCATTTGGGTAATTGTTGACCGATTGAAAAAGTCTGCGCACTTTATTCTGGTATGTATGGATTATTCTTTAGATAAATTGGCTGAATTGTACATATCTGAGATTGTCAGGCTACATGGAGTGCCTGTCTCCATTATATCAGATAGAGACCCTCGATTTACGTCTCGTTTTTGGGACAAATTGTAAAAAGCTTTGGGTACTCAGTTGCATTTCAGTACTGCATTTCATCCTCAGACAGATGGCCAATCTGAACGTGTAATTCAGGTATTGGAAGATATGCTCCGATGTTGTATATTAGAGTTGCAAGGTAATTGGGAAAGGTATCTACCTTTGATTGAATTTGCTTACAATAACAGTTATCAGTCCAGAATTAAAATGGCTCCGTATGAAGCTTTATATGGTAGAAAATGTAGAACACCGTTATATTGGATAGAGCTCAGTGAAAAGAAGATACATGGGGTTGATTTGATCCGGGAAACAGAAGAAAAAGTCAAGGTGATTCGAGATAGTCTAAAAGCAGCTTCTGATCGTCAGAAGTCATATGCTGATCTCAAACGAAAAGAGATTGAGTTTCAAGTGGGTGATAAAGTATTTTTGAAAGTGTCTCCATGGAAGAAAATTTTGAGATTTGGCCGTAAAGGTAAATTAAGTCCAAGATTTATTGGTCCGTATAAAGTGATAGAAAGAATTGGTCCAGTGGCTTATCGATTGTCTTTACCACCGGAATTGGAAAGAATTCATAATGTGTTTCATGTTTCTATGTTGAGGCGATATCGATCGGACCCATCGCATGTGATTTCACCGATTGAAGTGGAAATTCGATCAGATATGACATACGAAGAAGAGCCAATTCGAATCTTAGCACGAGAAGTAAAACAGTTGAGAAACAAAGAAATTGCTTTACTGAAAGTGGAGTAGAAGAGGCAACATGGGAAACCGAGGAGGCTATGAGGAAACAATATCCCAATTTATTCACTGGTAAGATTTTCGGGGATGAAAATCCCTAAGGGGGGAGAATTGTGATAGCCCGAAATACGGCCTAATCGGAATTGTGGTTTCGTAACCATAAATTCGAAGTGAAATAGTTTAATTTTATAAATTTTTATTAGTTACTGATTGATTGAAATATTGTGTGAAAATATGGATAGGAAATTTTAATGATTTAGTGCCTAATTGAATTTTTAGGACTAAATTGAGAAAAATGCAAAGTGTGTCTAACTAGTGATTAAATGACTAAATTGAATTATTGCATGAAATTGGAAGTGTTTATGTGGCAATTAGACCATAAATTAGTGATATGGACACAAAAGGGTAATTCTAGAAAAATATCTAAGTAATGGGTCAAGGGCATTTTTGTCAAAAGTGAATAAAAGACAAAATAAAGTGAAAATAAGTGTCCATCTTCTTCAAAATTGAAGAGGTTGCTGCCGAAACTGTCATGCTTCAATAGTTAGGGGTTTTGATTTTTCTAAGCTCAATTGTAAGTGATTTCTTGCCCCGTTTTTAATTATTTTCATATTTTTATGCTTATTGATGCTTGAATTTCATGTTTCTACTATTTAATTTAAATGAAATTAAAGTTTAAAAATTGACCCATTCATGATATAATTGTAAATTGATTAGTGATGTTAGATAATGAAATTACAAGTTTTACTAGATGAATTTTGATGAAAATGTTGAAAAAGGGCTAAATTGTGAAAGATGGTAAAGTGTGCATAAAGTTGTGATTTTGTGAAATTGAGGGCTGCTATGGGCATGAAATATGATTTAGTGAAGTTTGAAATTTAAGAATTTAGTGAATTTTATTTTTACGAGCTTTGGGACAAAAGTGGAATTTTTGAAAGTTATGGGAAAAAAATGTAAGTTCGTCAAAATATTGTGTATGAGTTGTATTTGAATGGAATATTGATAAAATGTATTAAATTGTGTTAATATAGATCAAGAAAGAAGAAATAGTGGAAGTGATCGGGGAAAAGAGAAAGTTATTGAATAAATTACAAAAATAGTCGTTTTGCATCCGAGGTAAGTTACGTGTAAATAATAGTTATATTTTTATAAATTGTGAATTATATTGATATGTGAATCAATATTGAATGAGGAATGAAAATTGTTCATGAATTATTCAAGTGTTAAAGTGTTTATAATAAAGTGTTAAGTATAAATTCCCGGTTGAACTTAGGAATAGAATTGGATACAAGTGACATGTCACTAGAGACCAGTGTTACAGTGTTACAGTGAGTCCCGAGTGCTGGGTGATCTAGCATGTGCTGCAGACACCTGACAGCTTGTGTGAGCAGGCCTGTGGACATTTCCAGTGTTATTGATCAGTGGTAGCTTCGGCTACATTTCAGTGGTAGCTTCGGCTACAATTCAGTGGTAGCTACGGCTACATATCAGTGGTAGCTTCGGCTACATATCAGTGTGGCACTTATGTGCTAATTCTCTACGTATCTGTGTATATTCTGAGTGTTCAATGGGACTAATAACGAGTTAAAATGAATATGAAATGAAGTGTGTATGCAGGTACAAATGAAAGAATTGAGCATATGTGATAAATGTTAAGTGTGAAAATGTATATGCAAGTGAATTGGTAAGATTGTGCACATGTAAGTGATTGAAATTGTTAAGAAATGTTGTGATTAGTTATATGTTAAAAGTGTTAATTATTAAATGAGTACTTATTGTTTACATGTAACTTACTAAGCTATTTGTAGCTTACACATTTTCTCCTTTCCTTTGTTTTATAGTGTTTTGAACTTGCTCGAATTGGGGGTCATCGGAGCTCGTATCACACTATCAACAAATATCTCGGTATTATGTATTTTCAAAACGTTTAAAGTTATGGCATGTATAGAGTCTTAATCATTTTGAGTGTGTCCATATGATATGGCTAAGATTAGCTTCTGAAATAGTTAGTAAAAACTATGTTTAAATGGTAACTAATTCAAAGAAGCAGTTTCTTTGACGGCAGCAGTGACGTGAATGTGAAAAATAACCATAAATAGTAGAAATGGATTCAGAGAGTGAATGATATATAGAATTAAAGCTTATCAAGTCTATTTTTATATGAAAGAAACGGTGTAGGCAAATGAATTTTATATTTTGAGATATTTAAATTTTAGTGGGATAGGGTCAGAATGGTTTTTGAAGTCCCCTGTTTTGACTTTAGAAAATCATTATAAATATTACAGAGAGAATTATAAGCCATAATTTATATTTCTAGATTCCTTAATGAGTTTATTTTCAAAAGAAACAAACGGTAACCTTATATGAATTCTGTACAGTGAGATAATTTATTTTTAGTGCCAAGAGGTCAGATCTGTCGAGCTGTGAAACAGGGGATACTTTAAAGAATAAACTGTACTAATTGGCTAAGTAAAAAATTCTGAAAATTTTATGGTAAGAAGGTATATAAGTTTAGTTTCATGAAAAATTTAAGGATCTAAATTTTGAGTTTCGTAACTCGAGATATAATTAAATTAGTGACAGTCGCACAGATGGACAAATTTGCTATGAACAGTGAATTTTATTTTAAAAGTAAATTTTTATGCTCCGAATTGGTAAGTTGAATTGGATGACATCTCGCACTCGATTCCGGCGATGGTCTCGGGTAAGGGGTGTTACATTTAGTGGTATCAGAGCTACGATTGAGTCGATTCTCGGACTAACATAGCGAGTATAATAGACTATCTATACATGCCATAATTGAATAATGACAGTGTGACGACTCCTGACATCTTAAAATGTTTTTTTATAGTTATGGATCCTAATCGAGATATAGCTGATGATGCTCAAAGTAATGTGCCTGTTGAAAGTCGACCCGAGACTCAGGGTCAAAGAGATGAGGCTAGGGAAGCTTTTCTCCATATGATGAGTAATTGGTACACTGAGTTTGTTAGAACTAATCCTAATGCTCAACCTCCTCCGCCCCTCCTATTCCTCAAGCTGTTCCCATAGCTCCTCAACAAACTGAAGTGTTAAGATTGTCAAAGCCTCCAGTGGACAAAATTTGAAAGTATGGAGCCGAAGAGTTCCGAGCTAATGTAAATGATGACCCTGAAAGAGCAGAGTTCTGGCTTAATAATACCATCAGAGTGTTGGATGAATTATCTTGTACTCCAGAAGAAAGTCTCAAATGTGCTATCTTATTGTTGAGGGATTCGGCTTATAATTGGTCGAAAACTTTAGTGTCAGTGGTGCCTAAAGAGAAAGTTATATGTGATTTCTTTCAAGAAGAATTTCGGAAGAAGTATGTAAGTCAGCGTTTCATTGATCAAAAGAGAAAAGAGTTTCTTGAATTGAAACAAGGGCGCATGACGGTAGCCGAATATGAACGAGAATTTGTCAAATTAAGTAAGTATGATCAATAGTGTGTATCTAATGAAGCTACATTGTGCAAAAGGTTTGAAGATGGACTAAACGAGGATATTCGATTGCTAGTGGGAATTCTTGAAATTAAAGAGTTAGTGGTACTAGTTGAAAGAGCTATCAAGGCTGAAGAATTAAGCAAAGAGAAAAGAAAGGTGGAAAGTGAAGCAAGAGATGCAAGAAAAAGATCAATGGGCAAGTCATTTCAGTCTCAAGCGAAGAAGTCTAGAGAAATGAATACTCGATCGAATGCTTCTAGTGTGAATTTTCAAAGAGATCGAGGAAGACAATATTCAAGTTCTAAAGCTCAAGCGACTTCTATGGTAAGTGTAGGTAGTGTTAAACCTACTAGACCAGAATGTCAACATTGTGGAAAACGACATTTGGGGGAATGTTATCTAATCAGTCGAGCATGTTTTAAATGTGGATCTCAAGATCATTTTGTGAAAGATTGTCCAAAAAGAGAAGAGATAGAAAAGTTTCAGAATGTGAGATCGAGCAGTGTGACTACTAGAGGAAGACCACCGAGAAATGTAGGGACTAGAACTAGTGGTAAAGGTGTAACAAAAGACACGACTGTAAGATCTGAAGCGGGAGCTCCAACAAGAGCTTATGCCATCCGAGCTAGAGAGGAAGCATCTTCTCCTGATGTGATCACTAGTATATTTTCTCTTTACGACACTAATGTTCTTGCATTGATTGATCCTGGTTCTACTCACTCATATGTATGCATGAATTTAGTGTCTAATAAGAATTTGTGTGTTGAATTGACTGAGTATGTGGTTAAAGTGTCGAATCCTTTAGGCAAGCATGTGATAGTTGATAAAATATGCAAAAATTGTCCTTTGATGATACAAGCTCAGTGTTTCCCTGCCAACTTGATGTTGTTGCCATTTGATGAATTTGATGTTATTTTGGGAATGGATTGGTTGACATTACACAGGCCAAGATAGACTGTAGTAAGAAAATTCTTGAGTTGAAGTGTAGTAGTGGTACAGTTCTTCGGGTTGAAACAGATAAGTCAAATGTGATGCCAATTGTGATTTCTGCCATGTATGCTCAAAAATGTTTGAAAAATGGTTGTGAGGCATATCTCGCTTATGTGTTGAATACAAAAGTATCTGAAACAAAGATCGAATCAGTGCCAGTGATATGTGAATATTTAGATGTGTTTCCAGAAGAGTTGCCAGGTTTGCCTCCGTTTAGAGAAGTAGAGTTTGGTATTGAAGTAATGCCAGGTACCGCTCTAATATCGATTGCTCCCTACAGAATGGCACCAACTAAACTGAAAGAGTTAAAAGTGCAATTACAAGAGTTGATAGATAAAGTATTTGTAAGACCAAGTTATTCTCCGTGGGGTGCTCCCGTGCTATTTGTGAAGAAAAAGGATGGGACATTGAGATTGTGTATTGATTATCGTCAACTTAACAAAGTGACAGTGAAGAATAAGTATCCATTACCCCGAATAGATGACTTGTTTGATTAGTTAAAAGATGCCACAGTGTTTTCTAAAATTGATTTGAGATCCGGATATTACCAATTAAGAGTTAAAGAGTCAGATGTGCCAAAGACTGCTTTCAGAACCCGGTATGGCCACTATGTGTTTCTTGTAATGCCTTTTGGTCTGACTAATGCCCCAGCTATTTTTATGGATTTGATGAATCGGATTTTTCGGCCCTATTTGGATAAATTTGTTGCGGTGCTTTTAGATGATATTCTTATTTATTCCCGAAGTGAAGCTGAGCATGCAGAACATTTGAGAATGGTGTTGCAAATTCTGCGTGAAAAGAAGCTTTATGCTAAATTCAGTAAATGTGAATTTTGGCTTCGAGAGGTAGGTTTTCTCGGACATATTGTATCCGAGAAAGGCATCAGGGTAGATCCGAGTAAAATTTTAGCTATTGTCAATTCGAGTCCACCGAAGAATGTATCTGAAGTTAGAAGTTTCTTGGGTTTAGCTGGTTATTATCAGAGATTTGTACGGCGTTTTTCTATGATAGCTTCTCCAATGACCCGTTTATTACAGAAAGATGTTAAATTTGAATGGACAGATAAATGCCAGCAAAGTTTTGATCGATTGAAGGAGTTGTTGACGAAGGCACCTGTGTTAGTACAGCCTGAATCGGGTAAGGAATTTATTATTTATAGTGATGCATCATTAAATGGTTTGGGTTGTGTCTTGATGCAAGAAGATAAAGTAATAGCCTATGCTTCAAGACAACTTAAGCCACATGAAAGAAACTACCCGGTACATGATCTCGAATTAGCCGCTATTGTATTTACATTGAAAATATGGCGGCATTATTTGTATGGTGAAAAGTGTCATATTTATACTGATCACAAAAGCTTGAAATATTTGATGATACAGAAAGATTTGAATTTGAGACAACGCAGGTGGCTTGAATTGATAAAGGATTATGATTTGGTTATTGATTATCATCCGGGTAAGGCTAACGTGGTAGCTGATGCTTTGAGCCAGAAATCTCTATTTGCTTTACGAGCTATGAATGCCCGGTTGTCGCTGACTAAGATGGTTCAATCATAGCTAAAATGAGAGCTAAATCAATATTTCGGGAAAAAATTTGTGAAGCTCAAAAAATGATGAGAAGTTACAGACTAAACGGGTACATTGTGAATCCGGTAATGATTCAGAATTTGAGATTGAGACTGATGGTTGTTTATTATTCAGAGGCAGAGTATGTGTACCGAAGAATTTCGAGCTTATACAGAAGATCCTACATGAAGCCCACAGTGGTACTATGTCTGTACATCCGGGGAGTAATAAAATGTATAATGATTTGAAAAAGATGTACTAGTGGCCTGGTATGAAACGTGATATCTCTGAGTTTGTATCAAGATGTTTAGTTTGTCAGCAGGTTAAAGCAGAACATCAGGTACCTTCGGGGTTACTTCAGCCAATCGCTATACCAGAATGGAAATGGGAAAGAGACACTATGGACTTTGTATCTGGGTTACCAATGTCTCCAAATAAGAAAGATGCCATTTGGGTAATTGTTGACCGATTGACAAAGTCGGCTCACTTTATTCCGGTATGTATAGATTATTCTTTAGATAAATTGGCTGAATTGTACATATCTGAGATTGTCAGGCTACATGGAATGCCTGTCTCTATTATATCAGATAGAGACCCTCGATTTACGTCTCGTTTTTGAGACAAATTGCAAAAAGCTTTGGGTACTCAGTTGCATTTCAGTACTGCATTTCATCCTCAGACAAATGGCCAATCTGAACGTGTAATTCAGGTATTGGAAGATATGCTCCGATGTTGTATATTAGAGTTGCAAGGTAATTGGGAAAGGTATCTACCTTTGATTGAATTTGCTTACAATAACAGTTATCAGTCCAGAATTAAAATGGCTCCGTATGAAGCTTTATATGGTAGAAAATGTAGAACACCGTTATATTGGATAGAGCTCAGTGAAAAGAAGATACATGTGGTTGATTTGATCCGGGAAACAGAAGAAAAAGTCAAGGTGATTCGAGATAGTATAAAAGCAGCTTCTGATCGTCAGAAGTCATATGCTGATCTCAAACGAAAAGAGATTGAGTTTCAAGTGGGTGATAAAGTATTTTTGAAAGTGTCTCCATGGAAGAAAATTTTGAGATTTGGCCGTAAAGGTAAATTAAGTCCAAGATTTATTGGTCCGTATAAAGTGATAGAAAGAATTGGTCCAGTGGCTTATCGATTGTCTTTACCACCAGAATTGGAAAGAATTCATAATGTGTTTCATGTTTCTATGTTGAGGCGATATCGATTGGACCCATCACATGTGATTTCACCGATTGAAGTGGAAATTCGATCGGATATGACATACGAAGAAGAGCCGATTCGAATCTTAGCACGAGAAGTAAAACAGTTGAGAAACAAAGAAATTGCTTTAGTGAAAGTGGAGTAGAAGAGGCAACATGGGAAACCGAGGAGGCTATGAGGAAACAATATCCCAATTTATTCACTGGTAAGATTTTCGGGGACGAAAATCCTAAGGGAGAGAATTGTGATAGCCCAAAATAGGGCCTAATCGGAATAGTGGTTTCGTAACCATAAATCCGAAGTGAAATAGTTTAATTTTATAAATTTTTATTAGTTACTGATTGATTGAAATATTGTGTGAAAATATGGATAGGAAATTTTAATGATTTAGTGCTTAATTGAATTTTTAGGACTAAATTGAGAAAAATGCAAAGTGTGTCTAATTAGTGATTAAATGACTAAATTGAATTATTGCATGAAATTGGAAGTGTTTATGTGGCAATTAGACCATAAATTAGTGATATGGACACAAAAGGGTAATTCTAGAAAAATATCTAAGTAATGGGTCAAGGGCATTTTTGTCAAAAGTGAATAAAAGACAAAATAAAGTGAAAATAAGTGTCCATCTTCTTCAAAATTGAAGAGGTTGCTGCCGAAACTTTCATGCTTCAATAGTTAGGGGTTTTGATTTTTCTAAGCTCAATTGTAAGTGATTTCTTGCCCTGTTTTTAATTATTTTCGTATTTTTATGCTTATTGATGCTTGAATTTCATGTTTCTACTATTTAATTTAAATGAAATTAAAGTTTAAAAATTGACCCATTCATGATATAATTGTAAATTGATTAGTGATGTTAGATAATGAATGTTTGAAGTGTTAATTACAAGTTTTACTAGATGAATTTTGATGAAAATGTTGAAAAAGGGCTAAATTCTGAAAGATGGTAAAGTGTGCATAAAGTTGTGATTTTGTGAAATTGAGGGCTGTTATGAGCATGAAATATGATTTAGTAAAGTTTGAAATTTAAGAATTTAGTGAATTTTATTTTTACGAGCTTTGGGACAAAAGTGAAATTTTTGAAAAGTTATGGGAAAAAAATGTAAGTTCGTCAAAATATTGTGTATGAGTTGTATTTGAATGGAATATTGATAAAATGTATTAAATTGTGTTAATATAGATCAAGAAAGAAGAAATAGTGGAAGTGATCGGGGAAAAGAGAAAGTTATCGACTAAATTACAAAAATAGTCGTTTTGCATCCGAGGTAAGTTACGTGTAAATAATAGTTATATTTTTATAAATTGTGAATTATATTGATATGTGAATCAATATTGAATGGGGAATGAAAATTGTTCATGAATTATTCAAGTGATAAAGTGTTTATAATAAAGTGTTAAGTGTAAATTCCCGGTTGAACTTAGGAATAGAATTGGATACAAGTGACATGTCACTAGAGACCAGTGTTATAGTGTTACAGTGAGTCCCGGGTGCTGGGTGATCTAGCATGTGTTGCAGACACCTGACAGCTTGTGTGAGCAGGCCTGTGGACATTTCCAGTGTTATTGATCAGTGGTAGCTTCGGCTACATTTTAGTGGTAGCTTCGGCTACAATTCAGTGGTAGCTACGGCTACATATCAGTGGTAGCTTCGGCTACATATCAGTGTGGCACTTATGTGCTAATTCTCTACGTATCCGTGTATATTTCGAGTGTCCAACGGGATTAATAACGAGTTAAAATGAATATGAAATGAAGTGTGTATGCAGGTACAATTGAAAGAATTGAGCATATGTGGTAAATGTTAAGTGTGAAAATGTATATGCAAGTGAATTGGTAAGATTGTGCACATGTAAGTGATTGAAATTGTTAAGAAATGTTGTGATTAGTTATATGTTAAAAGTGTTAATTATTAAATGAGTACTTATTGTTTACATGTAACTTACTAAGCTATTTGTAGCTTACACATTTTCTCCTTTCCTTTGTTTTATAGTGTTTTGAACTTGCTCGAATTGGGGGTCGTCGGAGCTCGTATCACACTATCAACAAATATCTCGGTATTATGTATTTTCAAAACGTTTAAAGTTATGGCATGTATAGAGTCTTAATCATTTTGAGTGTGTCCATATGATATGGCTAAGATTAGCTTTTGAAATAGTTAGTAAAAACTATGTTTTGGTGTTATGTATGTTTAAATGGTAACTAATTCAAAGAAGCAGTTTCTTTGACAGCAGCAATGACGTGAATATGAAAAATCACCATAAATAGTATAAATGGATTTAGAGAGTGAATGATATATAGAATTAAAGCTTATCAAGTCTATTTTTATATGAAAGAAACGGTGTAGGCAAATGAATTTTATATTTTGAGATATTTAAATTTTAGTGGGATAGGGTCAGAATGGTTTTTAAAGTCCCCTGTTCTGACTTTAGAAAATCATTATAAATTGTACAGAGAGAATTATAAGCCATAATTTATATTTCTAGATTCCTTAATGAGTCTATTTTCAAAACAAATAAACAGTAACCTTATATGAATTCTGTACAGTGAGATAATTGATTTTTAGTGCCAAGAGGTCAGATCTGTCGAGCTATGAAACAGGGGATACTTTAAAGAATAAACTGTACTAATTGGCTAAGTAAAAAATTCTGAAAATTTTATGGTAAGAAGGTATATAAGTCTAGTCTCAGGAAAAATTTATGGATTTAAATTTCGAGTTTCGTAACTCAAGATATAATTAAATTAGTGACAGTCGCGCAGATGGCAGCTTTGCTATGAACAGTGAATTTAATTTTAAAAGCAAATTTTTATGCTCCGAATTGGTAAGTTAAATTGGATGACATCTCGTACTCGATTCCGGCGACGGTCTCGGGTAAGGGGTGTTACAACTAAGGTATAAATAGAAAGAGTCCACCAAAGACTAGTATGATCGAGTCCGCCAAGGAAGGCATCTTTTAATAATCCATGGCGGATAGTTAAAAGCTACCACAAGGGTTTATGATAGGAAGACGATGAACCACTAGACACCCCGCATAAGGGGGAAAGTGTAATAAAAGAAATATGAGAAGTTAGGGTAAGACTCACGGATGTGGCAAGATGTCTGAATCATGGACCAGAGGAGAGTCTGACCAGGTGAAGGTCTCATGGCAAGTCGAGTAGCTAGAAGGCTCGAGTGGGGTCCACCACCATGACAAGGTAAACTTGTCATGGGTGAACAGGGAGTAAATTTAAATTCAATTTATTTTACATTGGTTACCCTCGTGCGTTAGGGTTTATTTATTTATGATGCAATAGGGGAACTTACTAAGTTCATTCGAACTTATGGAGTTGGCGGATGTTCACAGGATTTACTAGGTTGATCGAGGACTCGAAGGAGAGACCAAACCAGATGATAAGAGATCGAGGATTGAAGGAATTTTAAAGTCATGTACGTAGAAAGGGGGTACCGTTGGAGGATTTGCCACTAGATCAATAACAACAAAACCAGATAGTATACCAAGAATCTGGACTTTAGGACAAATAATCTTTAGCAAAAATTTTAAGAAATTCTTTGTAA
This sequence comes from Gossypium turneri, assembly GCA_008044935.1. Lineage (NCBI taxonomy): Eukaryota > Viridiplantae > Streptophyta > Magnoliopsida > Malvales > Malvaceae > Gossypium > Gossypium turneri. Next base: position 12,041,496 of record CP032582.1, on the reverse strand, counting down.
ATAAGTAGTCTGATTAGAAATGATTATGATTTGAAGAATTATTATTTTAAATCTTATTAATTGATATTTTCATATTTAGACTGTTTTATAGCAGCTAAGTTAACCAAGTTAAGTTTAGGTCCATTTGTGATGCTCCATACCTAGAACCAGCGAACTGCTCGGGCATGGGGTGTTACAAGTCTGTATCTATGAGTTTTAAACAACTAAAGTGTGAGCTATAAAGCTCAGTAAGTAACAAAGATAGCCATACTTTCTCCCAAGTCTTTATTAAACTTAAGATGTTTAGATGATTTATCATTTTAAGTTTATTGAAGCTACATTTGTACTATTTTAACCATTTCATGTGAGTTTGCAAATTAAGCCTTAACTTATAATTTGATGATTTATTAACAAATCTCATTATGCATGTGTTCCCACTTTTGACATTTGATTCATTTATGAATCTTACCTTTCAATTTCAATTTTCATCCCTAAGGACTTACACAACTATGAACTCACTTTAATAACTGATTAAGGGTTTCAATTATACCATAATTTTTTTAGTTGTTTTATGACACCACTTTTTTGAAGACATACTTTTCCATTATGTTCTTTATAGTTAATTCATTTTTAAACAGTAATTCAGACTTTGTACAATGGTTTGCAAAACATTTAAAAGTAGTGTTAATAAAATCTATTCAACGATTCACAAAACAAAAAGCAGTTTAGTTCCATAAAGATCATAACTAAGTAATAGCATCTGACAATTCAAGAATTAATTCATACAAAGACAAAATTGGTTTTAAGTTCAGCCCTTAGTAAGCCTAGAAAAATAAAGAGGGGATACTAAAGACGAGTTATCCAAAATTATAATAACAAGAGCGTTGAAGCGCAGGTGCCCGAAGACCGGATCAAGATTGAACCAAAGTTCTAGCAACAGGAGCACTGAAGTGCTAGTGTCAAAAGTACCAACGTACAAAATATGAGTCCCTTATCGGCATGAAAATCATATCCTAACTATTTAACTAAGTTTAATTTAGTTAGTCAGAAGTTCTCATTTGCTGTAATTATCAGGTTTAGTGTTGATTTTCAATATTTAAGTCACTATAACAGAACCCATAACAACTTCATGATTTATGCCAATCATAACAAAATTTACAAAAATCTCACTTCATTTATCATGACAATATAATTTCAATTCACCTTTTAAAATTACGCCTTATAAAATTTTCAGCATTCAATATTTTTTTTATATATTATGTTCATTTCAATGTTTTAAACTTGTATCAACTTTTGTTTCGACATAAATCAAGAATTTACATTCTAACTTATTTTTAGCCATAGTGGACATAACTAATCTTTTCTATAGTGTTAACATGATTCCGTCACATACACACAAATCCTATTAAGTTCATATTTTCTTCCATAGTAAGTTTAATAACATTTTCTCATAATTGACCACAAATCCTAACTTGGTCACATAAATTTTTTACCACATTTTAGTAATTTATCTAATCAAAATTTTCCATTGAATTTCACACTCATAGCAACACAATTAAACACCTAATTATAACATTAATTTCATGATTCCTAAGCTTACAAACTTAGGGTAAGTATGGTTATCCATGATACTTACCCTGATGGATGCTTTCCAACACTTAATCAAGCTTTTACAAACTCCAATCCATCCTAAAACAATATTTGAACCCCATGAATCAACATCTCCCTATTTCCATACAACAAAAATATATTAAAAAATTAATAAAAATTCCACCCAAGCTTTCCCATACATTTCTTAACAAATATCAAGCTAATAAAAATCTAGGAATCCATATATTATCTTACTTGAAGCTTTCTCACTCTAACATCAACATCTCTCATTAGATCCCCATAAACCCTAGGTTGAGAATGATGAAATTGATGGTAGAAATGTGTTTAGGAGGTGGCTTACCTAAAATTAAAATTTCAAGGTAGGTACTGGAAATTTTGAAAAAAAAATGGAGAGATTAATAAAGAAATGAAGAGAAGAAAAATGACGGCAACAATGGGTGATGCCTGGCTGGAGAAGAAGAAAAATGAGTCGGTGGGGTTCTCATACTCCTTTAAAAATATCAACATATGGTCTCATGACCCAAGCTATTTCATGTCAATTTGAAGCCCATTTCCTTAATACAAGGTTCCAATGATCCAAAATAATTCCAAATTTCAAATATCACCTATAAATATTATTTTCATCATAAAAGTCTTGGGAATTGACCAAATTACCATTTTACGACCAAATTTTCATTTTGCCCTTTTTAATATTTATTCTCAAATTTTGATACTTACACAAAATCCAGCTCATAAATTATCATATATCTTTATTATAACTTTATGAGTAATAAAAATCTCAATTTGACTCTTTTCCCAATAAAATGGGAAAATTACAATTTAGTCTTTGTACTATTCAATTTTTTCAATTTAGTCCCAAAAGTAATTTCTATCTCACCACATCACTTTCCAACTCATTTTGTGTCAATTAATCTATCATAATTCATATTTTATATTTTGTTAAATTTTACACGTTAGTCCTCATACTCTTCAAAATTTACGATTTGATCCTTTTTGTCATATTTCCACCTTCGCAACTCCTTTCACATGTTTTCATCTCCAATATTAAATTTCTATCCCGAAATTCTTTATTTGAGTCAATTCATAAGATTCCTCTTAATTTCTCAATATTTGAACTCAAAATTATGCCACGTGTCATATCAGAATTTCCGAGGTGTTACACGAACTTAGGCCAATCCCAAAGACCTTCTATGTTCACCATGTCATTTACGCATTCTCATCAATGCGATCCAATGCAAGACAATAGTTGCGCAAAGGACCCAACTCTACCACCCATACATTTGAGCAAAACCTCGTTAGACAACCATCCCCCAACATCCAAAAAAGTCCTCGAACATCATCCCAAACTTTCATCAGAGACGTCCATACAAATGAGCATGTTGGGAGGCTAATACTAGTAGGACACCCATCCCCCACTTTATATTTAGCTTGCATGACTTGCGCCCAAAAATTCTCCCCTGTTCGTGACAAGATTGAAGCCCAACTTAACTAAAAAGAGAAATTCTGCTCTCTCAAGTGTCGGATAGCTAAGTTGCCACATTCAGGTGGTTGGCAGCATTTAGCCCACTTAACTAAAATGGTCTTCCATTTACCATTAGAAGGTCCCCAAATAAAGTTCCTCGTCAATAATAGGGTAGTAGTTTGCTTGAAATAATTTGGTATTGCAAGCAATACCGCTTTAGGTAGTGTCATTCTACTCGCCATTAAAAGCGACTTTGCATCCCGCCTATTAAATTTCCTTCCAACTTTATCAAGAGCAAACTGGAATTTTGAATTTGTTACCCATTTATGAAATAGCGAGACCCCCAAATAATAGCCCAAGTCATCAACCTCCTTTGAAACCAAGACGACCAACAATAGCACTTGCCACTTGAGGATCTGTGTAAGAAGAGAAGATGAAAAAAAATAAATTAAATTAGCTAAAAATTAAAATTTTTAATGGTTTAAATTTTTAAGCATGCTTGATCATTCATAATAAAAAATAAATAATAGAATTTTTTAAAACAAAAAAGTGTTGATAAGTAGAGAAGAAGCTACTTATCACTTAGGGTGTGTTTAGGTAAGGAATTGTAAAAGGGATTTCATTTGTATTAAGATTTTTAAAATTTTTAAAATTAATTTACCTTTTTGGGTGAATATTCAAAATTTGTGAGTAATTTCAAGAGGGGATTTCAATAGCTAAAATTCCTTTGTCAAATTCGATCTAAACAGATGGTTTTTCAAAATTTCTCATAATTTTATTTGATTTATTAATGCCTATGGTCCCACTATAAGATAAAAAACTTAACATTCTTTTTAATTATAATATATACTTTCTAACTTTTATTTTATTAACTCTATTTATATTTTTTTTACAAATATAATGATATTCATATTGAATACTTTTATATTAATTATTTTTAAAATAATTATTCTTATTTTATAATTTTTAAAATACCAGTCACCTATTTTTTTTCTAAATCAATTATTTATCCCAACAAAGAATTACAAATCCTAGCATTTTGAATTGATGATAAAACTTTAACATTTTAAAAATCTCAAGAACTTTAAAATTCTTCATCCAAACACACTCCTAACTTATAATTTTTTTCAATTTTTTTATTCTTTTACCATTACCTTTAAACACTCTACATTTATCAAAAATATATAATTATATTTTTAATTAATTTTAAATAATGTTCAATACTTAAATTTTTAACATTAATGATGACATTTGAATATTAAATTTTTTATTTAACTACAATAAATTTATATATTATTTTAAAATATGATATGTAAATTTTAATATTTTTAAAGTAAGTTATTTGTTTTCGGATTAAATAAGCTTGGATATATAGAAAGTCTAATCTAATCTCTAAACCTAAATCTCTTGAATTTTTTTTAATATTATCAGCTTTATTTTTATATTTTAAATATATTTTTGTTATACAACGGTGTCCTACGTTTAATTTCGCAAAGTCTACGTGATCGCTAGCCACGTTGATAAAAGTGTCAATCCGCCACTTTGGTACAAAGCAATTATATGTCGGCTAAAATAATTCAACTGGACGGTTTGACTTTGATGACAATATTACCTCGTATTTTTCTAAATTTTCTTTTTTTATATAATTGAAAAGGCTTTAAAATTATTATCTTAAACAATAAATTTTATTATATTGAAAAAAATGGGGTTCATGTCAATAATTTAAATTTGTATAAAAATATCTATACATAATATATCTATAATCTGTATAAAAACATGAGTTTAAATTTTTTTTATCATTTATTATATTACTAAATTAACATTAAAATAATTTATTAATATATTATTAATCATTATTACATAATAACAAAAGTAATATTATTTAGAAAACTAATTATTGAGTATAAATACTTGTATATAAAATTTTAAATAAATAATATTGAATTAAATTTTGTATTTATATTAAATTACATTTATTATTTTAAATAATTATTATTTAATTAGTGTTACACTTATATATTAATTAAAATTAAAATTTAATATTATAAATTTATAAAAACCGTTAGTTTCATTCAAGTAAAAACCAGTTAATAATAATATTTGATTTCTTCGACAAATAACATGTATTTAAATCAAAACATTTTTCAAATGATTATTTCTTGAATCATGGAGATCACAGTGGTAGGAACACTTGATAGTTCGATTAACGGTGTCGAAAGGGCAACAAAGAAAGTTTGAAGAAGATCAGAGGTTACTACAGAGTCGGACGACCTTACGGTTGATGGTAATGGAAGACAGATTCTAGATCCCGGAATGGCTAAGGCTTCATAAAAGGCCACGTTGTTGGGCATGGCTCAGAATCCGAACCAAACAGATAGGATGGAAGAGGTCTTCGAGCTTTAAGAGGGAGATGTGATAACGAAGGTGGTAGATAGAGTACCGTCGATCACCTTTTCGAATCGTGTTCATAAGTTTATTGAGCGGAATATGTCGAAAACACTGATTGTCAAACTTTTGGGCCGTAGAATCAGGGATTTAATAGCGGTCCGTTATCGAAATAGCAGCCGTTATATAGCGGTAGTGGTACCATCCGAAACCGCTATTATATTTTACAATAAGTTGTGTGAATTTTTTTAAAAATTCACGATCGCGATACTCGCAATGACCGCAATAGCATCTGTTATGTCCGCAACCGCGATAAACGCAATGCGACCGAAAACGCGGCCGCGAACGCAATTTAAATCCCTGCGTAGAATAGGTTTTCATGCTTTGCTTAATAAGATTAATGCAATGTGGAAACCTTTGAATCCTGTTCAGCTAATGGACTTGGAGAATGATTTCTACTTGGTTCGTTTTAACAATGAGAAAGACTATAATAGTGTTGGTAGGACGTCCGTGGGTAGGTTATGGACAGTATTTAACAATGCACCCTTGGTCACTGGATTTTTCTACCGCCAATACTGGAATTGATGTATTGGATAAGACTACCAGGTTTACCAGAAGGCTATTACTCCGATTTTTTGCTTCGTGCCATCAGGCAAGCTATTGGCCCGGTTGTGAAACTAGACACTCACATAGACTTTGCCAGGAGGGGCAAGTTTGTGCACTTAGCTGTTTGTGTTGATCTTAAGAAACCGTTGGTACCCAAAGTAAAGATCAATGGCCGGACATAGCGTGTTGAATATGAATCATTGTTGAACGTTTGTTTTAACTATGGTCTCTATGGTCATAGTGCTGAAGGATGTGAGAGTATGAAATCTTCATCATCTGATGTTGGTAATGGTAGTGCTTCCGTGGTCGATGAAAAATAAGAGCTAGAAAAAAAGAGTTGAAGAAGAGAACTTTGGTTCATGGATGTTGGTCAAACGTCGGCAAAGAGGGAAAGGTCGGAGCAGCGGGGAAACAAGGAACGTAATTCAGGGAATGATTCCAGAACAATCATGATTTGTAATACCCCCTACCCGTGTCCATCGCCGGAATAGGATACGAGGCATTACCAGATTTTACTGAATTTTTTTTCAATATAGCCCCTTTATAAATATCAAATCTTCCCTGCAAATTTTAAACCGAGACCAATCCGACACAACCAATCCATTTCGATATATTTTCAAGATAGATTTATAATATTCATAAGATAATCTCATCACATACCAAAACCAAAGTTTGTTAGTCATACTAATGGCTAACTATACATTCATTTCACATTAACATTTACTTTACTAGCTTATACATGCCATTGATTTCCAAAATAAAGTTTCTTTATATACCGAGATCTTGAGGTTGATAGTGTGATGCGTCTCCGACCAAATCCGACCTCTGAGCTCTTAACACTACAAAATAGGGGAAAAGGAAACAGGGTAAGCACTTTGTGCTTAGTAAGCTCATGTAACAAGAATTATACTTACCTAATATTTTCAATACAATACAATAAACATTCATACATTCATTCAATACATTATTCACCTATCATGCACAAACTCAACATTGAAATTAGTCCAATAATTTTCATGTATCAATAATTTATACCATGATTGATGAGCTCATCAATACCATGATTTCCATTCCCTTGTTATTTTTCCATATTTATCCCATTGAATTTCTTGGAATTTCGATGGATTTTCAGAGGTACACTTTAGTGTACAAATCCGGGTCCGTCAATTCATATTCATGTGCGCACATTTCCATTTCAGAGAGCACACTCTCACGAACCTCATCCTTACAGCGGGATTATCAGTCCAGGCTAAATCCCCTGTAATATAAACTCATAGAGTATTGTCGGGATTACCAGTCCAGGCTAAATCCCCTGCAATGACAATTACTCTAACAAGCTTGGATCTGAATTACCAGTCCAGGCTAAATTCAGACCCTAACTCGGATTACCCGTCCGGGCTAAATCCATTTTCCACATATTCTTCGGGAGGGCTATATCAGGATAGGATCACCCGTCCGAGCTAGATCCTTTTTACCGTCAATTCCTTTTCAGAGATCCATCGAATCTTCCTTTCATTCAACCGGGATTTATTTTCTCTTTTCATCAAGAATATCAATACTTCATCAATTATCATACAATAAACATCCAAATCATATTCACATCAATAACAAACATTTCAAGCATTTATGAATATAATTCAAGTTACACGAACTTACCTCGACACTTGTTCGTAACCAAAATCTACTAATCCCGAACTTTTTCTTTTCCTCGATCTTGCTTTGTATTTGAATTTTTCGGATCTAAATAAATAAATTTAATCATTAATCTAATATTTTTCATGTTCATATGTAACATTCTCTATAATTCCATTATTATTTATAGTGCATTCAAAGCTGGCTTGCTGAGTCACAGTCGCTAAATCATTTATGTCTTGAGCTACGGAACTCCAAATTAAGATCCGTTAATTTTCCCTGAAACTAAACTCACATGTCTTCTTACCATAAAAATTTTAGAATTTTTTGTTCAGCCAATAAGTACAGTTTATTCTTTAAAGTTTCCCCTGTTTCACTGTTTGACAGTTCCGACCCTTCTTCACTAAAAATTAATTATCTCATTGTACAGAATTCGGATGATGTTTGTTTCTTCTTCAAAAATAGACTCATTAAGAATTCTAACCATATAAATTATAACTCGTAATAATTTTTTTACAATTTTTAATGATTTTCCAAAGTCAGAACAGGGGAACCCGAATTCATTCTGAACTTGTCTCACAAAATCTATTATATCTCATGATTTACAATTCCATTGCTTACACCGTTTTTTTATAAGAAACTAGAAGATTTAATTTCATATTTTATTCATCCTCTAATTCGATCTCTACAATTTTTGGTGATTTTTAAAAGTTAGAGTACTGCTGCTGTCCAAAACTGTTTTAGTGTATGATGTTAATTACCATTTTTCCCTAAACTTTCAATAAATGATAATTTTATCCCTGCTCAATTAACCTCTCAATTGAGCTGATTTTTCTCAATTAACACTTTATCCCATCACTTTAAACTACTTTATAAGCTTTGGAAATCAGAATTTTAGTACTAGACTTTAATTCCAAACTTTTTCACAATTAGGTCCTACAAATCAATTTCTATTGAAATTACCTAATAAAATCATCTCATAAATAGATTAAAGCTTCAATTTCATCCTATTTCATCATAAACTTTCGGCACATATTCATAGAAACTTTCAAATTCATTCATAAAATCAAAAACTAATGAATTTAGTAATAGGACCTAGTTGTAAAAGTCTTAGAAACACAAAAATTACAAGAAAAAGGCAAGGATTAACTCACTTGGTGCAAAAATTATGAAAAACCAGCTTGAAGAAACCCTTAGGACGTTTTTGGCTGATGAGAATGCAGAAAAATAAAGAGAAATCTAGATAATTCCACTTTAGTCCTAACTTTTAAAGCAAATTTTGCAATATTCCAATTTTACCCTTAATTATTCAATTCTCCTGATTTTTCTCAGCGTATGCCGCCCAAAATATCTCCTTTTGGGGTTATTTTCAATTTATGTCCCTCTTCATTTAACAATTGAGCTATTTAGTCCTTTTCACTTAATTGACTACCCAAACATTAAAATTTTCTAACGAAATTTTAATACCATATTACTAACACTTCATAAATATTTATAAAATATTTTTGACTCGGTTTTACGAAATTGAGGTCTCGATACCTTATTTTTACCCAATTTCTTCAATAATTTCATTTTCTAACTAACCACTAAATCGGTAAAATTTTTCTATTGATATTTTCATACGATTTTCCTATCATACCAATATCCATGCAAAAATATTAAAATAAATTTCTCTTTAAATCGGATTTGTGGTTACGAAACCACTATTCCGATAACCTTGAATTTGGGCCATTACATGATTTGCTGTAGTGGAGGAGAATTTGGTTAATGATGATGGCGCATTTAGGGCCAGTTCTTCATTGCTTTTGAAAAGTGCTGTGGAAAAGTACTTTTGAGAAATGCTTTTGAAAAGTTTAGTTTAAAATTTGAGTGTTTAGCATTGCTGTCAAAAAGTGTTTTTGAGAAATAAAATGTCCATTTTAGACATGTTATTTTCAAGTAACAAATATGCATTTAAATAATATTTAAATTAGTTAATATTATTATATTTTAGTAAGAATATAAAAAAATTGTTAATATTTTAATATATGAAATATAAATTTTAAATATTTTTAAGCAATAAATATTAATTATTTATAAAATTTAATTAGAATATATAAATTATATTTTAAATATTTAAATATAACCACTAAATATTTTTAATTTGTATTTTAAAAAATATTTTTTATTTTTAATTAATGATTTTAACACAATTGTAATTAAGCACCAAGAAAAAAATAAAAATATCATGTTATTAGAGGGGTGAAAAAGTAATTAAGCACCAAAAGTGCTTTTGGGGGAGGAAAAGCTAAAATTTTTAGCTTCTACTTTTCAAAAGTGCTTTTGAAAAGCACTTTTGAAAAGCTAAAAATTTCAGCCAAAAGCAGCTTGTTCTTCACAACTTTTCTTTCAAAAGTGCTTTAGCACTTTTGAAAAGCTAAAAATTTCAGCAAAAAGCAGGTTGTTCTTCACAACTTTTCTTTCAAAAGTGCTTTTTTAAAGCAACGAAGAATTGGCCCTTAATGGCTTTGACAAACCGACAGAACAAATAAATATAAATGAAAATGAGTGTGATGTAAGGGTGTCATCCATCAAAGGATCTGCTGGCCCAAGAAGAAATAAGTCGAATGCTAAAGGTAAAGGATTTTTGTTAGGGAATGGGTCTAAAGTGGGCTTTAAAATTCTGAGGCTTATCAATAAGAATATTGGGTCTTCAACTGGAATGGGTCAGAGGCCCACGAATGTTAATTTTGGCCTGAACACCAACAAGGCTGCTGGTGGTGAGCAAATCTTGGGTTTCCAACCAATTACTTTAATAGTCAAGTTAGATAAAACCAAGCATCAGGCATTCCGGGCAAGGAAACAGTGAGAAAGAGAACAGGGGGTTGCTCAAGTATAAAATGGGTATGGAGTTGGGCAAGGAGAATGGGGTTTTTCGTTTTAGGGTAGCTTCCAGTGGCATTCTTCAAGGGCCGCGAAATCGGTTATCGGTCGAAGGGATTGCCCAACATCATAAATCGCCAGATGATTCTTTGAATAAATCGATAGTTGCTACGGTGGATTTAGTGGCAACTATGGAGGGTATAATCTCTGGGTTGGAGCAGGGACATGCAATCACAGAGACAATAGTTGACAATCCGAAAGATGATGAGTAGATGGGTACTATGGTTCCTACTAACGCCAAGGTTATTTGTTAACACGCAATCTGTTGTTGGGTTTTTTTTCTTTTCGCTCTGCTTTATATGGACACAAAAATTATTTTTTGGAATTGTCAAGGTACGAGACATCCGCGTTTTCATAAGTTTGTTTCTGAGTATCGGAAAGAGTTTCAGCCAGAGATCATTTGTCTTTTTGAAACTCGGACAAGTGGTACGCGAGCTGACAGAATTATTTCTAAATTTGGGATGGCTCAATCTTGTAGGATTAAAGCTAATGGTTTTGCTAGTGGAATATGGATTCTGTGGAATGAGAGAGTTTTAGTTGATATTTTGGCTATTCATCCTCAAATGGTCCACATGAAAGTTTGCAGCGAGATTAACTCTTCTAGTTTTCTATGCACAGTGGTTTATGCTAGCCCGTAACAAAAGAAGAGGAAGGATCTCTGGCATAACTTGGATGTTATGGAAAATTTGATTTCAAAATCGTAGCTAATTGTTGGTGATTTTAACTCGGTGTTAGATGGTTCGGAGAGGGTAGGAGGTGTTGTTCAGGCACGACTTGGTTGTAAGTGGTTTCAGTCTTTCCTGTTTGACAATAAGATTTGGGATTTGGGTTATAATAGTCCTCAATTCACATGGAGTAGAGGGAACCTGTCTCAAAGAGTTGATCGGGCCATTTGTAATTCAGAGTGGGACTTCTTTGCTCCAAACCGTACAGTCCGTAATCTTTATCGGTTGAAATCTAACCATTGTCCAATTTTGATCTCTCTAAGCCTGATTGTTCAAAGGGATTGTCGCTCGTTTCAGTGTCTAACTAGTTGGATGCTACATGCCGAGTTTAAAGACCTTGTAAGGAAAACTTGGAGAAATGATATAGGGATTGAAAGGAATTTAGAATGTTTTCAAAATGTGGTGCAAGATTGGAATAAACAATTTTACAAAAACATCTTTGTGCGTAAAAGGAAACTTCTAAATTGAACAGGGTGCAAAAAATTCTAGATTTAATGTCCTCGTTGTGTCTCTATGAACGTGAATTAAACTTAGGCCAGGAGGTTGAAAAAATTTTAAATCATGAAGAACTAATGTGGTTCCAAAAATCTAGATCAAAATGGCTTAAATATGGAGATAGAAATACAAGTTATTTCTATGGACGCACTCTAGCAAGATGAAGAAGGAATAAGATTAAAGGGTTGAAGGTTCGAAATAATGAATGGTGTTTTGATTATGTTTCTTTGAAACATGTGGTGAACTACTTCAAAGACCTGTATGCAACAGAGTATCCGATCAATGGTTACCCTCCTAGCCAAGGTAAGTTCCCACTGATACCCACGGCTAATATGGAATGTTTGATGTTGTCTATTTCTGATGACGGCAAATCATGGGAAGTGCATCTGTAGATCCTATGATTAATAGAACTCTGATTGTTCTATTGCCGAAAGTCCAAGTCCCGTAGATAATATCTTAATTTAGGTCGATTAGCCTATGTACGATGGCTTATAAGATCATCATGAAAACGATTGTAATTAGGCGCTGAGGCCTTTGATGATGAAGCTCACTAATCAGAACCAAGCTAGCTTTGTTGCAGGGAGGTTTATCACTAATAGTATTGTAGTTGCTCAGGAAGTTGTACACTCTATAAAAGGTTTCAAAGGTCGAAAATATGGGATGGCTTTAAAAATCAATTTAGAGAAGGCGTATGACAGAGTCAGGTGGGATTTTTGGAAGACGCACTTTTGAAGTGGGTCTACCAAGACTATTGGTATCTGTGATTATGAAGTGTGTTTATTCTACATCTCTCCATATACTATGAAATGGTAGGATCGCAAAAAGTTTTTGTCCAATGTGTGGATTGAGACAAGGAGACCGACTATCTTGTTACTTGTTTGTACTTTGCATGGAAAGGCTGGGGCATTTAATTGATGAGGCTGTAAGCTATGGAAGTTGGTCTCCGATTTTTTCTATCAAGAGGGGGTCTAACAATTTCTCACTTATTTTTTGTTGACGACCTCATACTTTTCTGTGAAGCCAACATGGTTCGAGCAAGTCAAGTGAATGATATTCTTCGTACATTCTATCATTTTTCGGGACAAATAGTGAATAGAGAGAAGTCACAGGTTTTCTTCTCACTTAATACTTCGAGTGATGTTGCAAATGGAATTTGTAGTGAAATTGGTTTTGCACTTATGGACGATATTGGGAACTATCTTGGCATTCCCTTGTTTCATACTCGTGTCACGTCTAATGCTTTTGAATTTGTGCTTAAAAAAGTTCGAAGTAAATTGAATGGTTGGGAAGCAAGTAAACTTTCTTTGGCGGGTAGAATCACTCAAGTTAAATCGGTTTTGCTTAGTATTCCCAATTACTTCAAGAGTACTATCCATATTCCAGTTTTTGTATATAGCGAAATTGAAAACTTAGCTCGTGGCTTCATATGGGGTTCAACATCTTAGTCAAGAAAACCAGCATTAGTGTCTTGGGAAAATTGTTGTCGTCCTATTAAATATGGGGGTCTTGGCCTTAGAAACTTAATTACTTAAAATAAGATTTTCTTAATAAAATTGGGGTTTCAGATCCTTACTAATACGGAAGCACCGTTGTACAATTATTGAGGAATAAATACAAAGCTCAAGAGGTTTTACCGATGTCCATAGCAAGGAGTAATTGTTTGTACATTTGGAGATCTCTGATGAAGGTTTGGCCAGATGTGCTAAGCAATGTGTTTTGAGCTATAGCTGATGGTCGACTCACTAATTTCTGGAATGATATGTGGGTTAAACAGGTTGACCAACTTAGGGATCTCTACGTTGGTACTGGACATCCAGATGATACGCCACGTGTCTACGATTTGGTGGCTAATAGTGCGGCTTGGGATTGGCCTCGGTTATCTAGTTTACTTCCTGAGAACATTGTTAGGATCATTTTTTCTATGATCCCCCTGCCTCTGTTGCAGGAACAGATAGACTGGCTGCCGAAACTTACAAGTGTTTATACCATCTTGTTCGTGGCGTAGACTCTTCCTATTGGAAATTAATTTGGAAAGCCAAAGTGCCTCAAAGAGTACGTGTCTTTCTTTGGACCTTTTGGCAAGACAAATTACTGACTAATGGAGAGAGAGAGCAAGGAGACATATGACTAATGAAAGACATTGTCCTAGATGTGGAGAAGTGTTAGAATAAGGACTTCATGTAATTAGAGATTGCTCTTTTTCAAGAATGGTATGGTTGTCTGTAGTACCAGAAAATGCTCATTTATTGTTCTTTTTTATGCCACTTACTGATTGGTTGAAGTGGAACTTAAAAGCACAAGAGGATGGGGGTTTGAGAATTTCAAGTGACATTCCTTGTTCTCGATCTTATGTTGGCTATTGTGGAAGAATAGTAACTTTTTTGTCTTTGCTAATGGCCATAAATGTGTGGAAAAAATTTTTGATACAAGTATTTTATGGGCAGGGAGTTATACAAGTCCGAGTGTAGTTGGGCCACAACTGAATCCATCAGCGCGAACATTTACTGGTCACCACTCGAGAATAGCTGATAGATATAAATAATCGGGTGTCGGTGGGAGGTGTATCTAGAGATGCGGATGCGAGATGGTTTTGTGGGCTTTCCGTAGTGGTGAGCAAGGAATCAATTTTTCGGATTGAAACACGTGCCAATCATGAAGGTCTGAGCATAGCATGGGAGAAAGGATTTAGGCAAGTATAACTAGAATGTGATAATGCAATTTTAGTGGAACTAGAATGTAATAATGCAATTTTAGTGGAGACTCTGCTAGTTGGCGGAGCTGGTTCTAGTAAGTTGGTTGAATTACATTTAGTTAGTTGCCTTCTCAAACGAAATAAAATTATTTTTTATTATTCATTATATTATTAAATTGATATTATAAATAATAATTTTTATTTTTTTAAAATAATAGAGCTTTTATACAACTATATAGTTAAGTTGAAGTTGAACCCAACTTATTAAGAATAAATAATATTAATTAATTATTATTAATAGATAAAATTGTATCAGTAATAATTTTTATTTTTATTTTGCATAGATTTTTCATTGATTTGAACTACACAAATATTGAGTACTGTGGGCTCTGCCTTGCATTTATCAGATACGTTGCGGACAGTTAAGTCGAGAATCGACAAGCAACAGAAGAAGAGCAGAAATCTACACGACGTCGGGACAAGCTAGGTGAAGCACGTCGGGATGACACGATGCCTTTGGCACCCAACGAACCAGCAGTGACATCGGGATGAGGAAGAGACACCACGTCGAGACAACACAATAACTGCTAGAGAAATACAACTACAATTTTTTCTTTCAACAGGACTATTTCTCCCAATCGAACTTTATTTTTTACAGGGTTATTTCAGTCATATTGGACTCACGTCCCAAGCCTATTTAAAGGGCCTTTGGAGCTCTATTTAGTAACAATTTGATTCAGAGAATCAAATTTGCGTTAAATATTTCTTGTGTGAGATTGGTTAAAGAGCTTTTGGGGAAAGCTTTTATATTTGGGATATTTGGGTTTCTTTTGGGATTTGCTCTTTGTATTCGGGTTTTGAATACTCTCCATTGTTGTACTTTTTGTTTGCTATTTAGTGAAAAGTTAAAGTCTCCTTTACCCGTGATTTTTTATCCCTCAATAAGGGTTTTCAACATAAATACTTGTGTTCATTCTTCTCTACTTTTAAAATCTCATTGTTCAGATGGGTCAATTCCTAACAAGTACATTAATTAATTACTAATAATAGATATTATTTTAAATTATTATTTAACTAGTGTTATAGTTATAAAGCAATGAAATTTAAGATTTATCGTTATAAATAGCGTTCGACACTTAAGCAATTTTCAAACAAATAGAATCTAAAAACATTTTCAAAAAACAAAGATTATTAGTATTGGTAAGTTTGAAGTGTCGAAAAATATGGAGAATTAAAGTATTAGTTTTTCGAATAGAAAATTTCAAGTCATATTCAAATGAAAATGTCACTAGAGAGAGATGATAGATCGTTTTAATCAATAATTAGGTAAAATTATGATATTCTTTCATCGCACATTTAGTTTATTATACATATTATATGGAATTTATTTTAAACTCACCCTTATTCACTTTCCACTATCATTCTATTATCTTGTGAAAGTTTCACTTTATAATTGTACATTCTTATTAATTTTACTTTTACTTTATTTTTTTCTAATAAATATTATAATTTTATAAAAATAAATTCTTATTATTTTTTATAATTTTATAATTTTTTAGGTAATTGTAACTTTAAAGTAATTAATTATATTAGAAGTCCAATGTTGATCAAAGATAATAATGAGAATGATAGATTGAAAAAGAAGATCCATATAGAAGATGATAATGAGGATGATAGATTAAAGCAGAAGATTAAAATAAAAAATTTAGATATATTTTTAATATTATCATTATTTATTTTTAAATTAGATTTATTTATATTTTTATGGAGTTGGATTATTTTTTAATTTATCTAAACATACTTTTTGTTTTAATTAGGAGGTTAGAGTTCTTAAAATTATCTTTAATTTATTTCATTTTTTTTACAATAAAATTAGATGATTTAATAATTTTAATAGTTATTTCACTTATAAAATAAAATATTATAAAATTAATGTGCCCATCTCACTTAGATGAGTTGATTTAGAACAAGATACATAAAATTTAATTTGAATATATTTGATAAAATTTGAATTTTTTTAATTAATAAATTTTTTATTTTGTTTTAAATTATTAAAAAATTAAATATAGTTGCTAAAAAAATATTTAATATTAAAACTAAAAAATTAAATTTAATATTTTACCATTAAATTTAAAAAAAAAAGTTAACTCAGTAACTTTAATACATTAAAATCATAATTAATATTACCTATTATTAGTATACACACCTAAGTTAAATCAAAATCTACTCTTAATTCTCAAAATATTTTTTTTATTGTTTTGGAATTTTTACAATAAAATTATAGTTTTGTCTTTATTTAAACCATAATAAATGTTAAAGTAATCCATCTTCAATTACAGTTGCATTTATACTTTAAATTATTTAATTTAAGCAATAAAAAAAATCTTACTATTTTAAATTATTTTTATTTAAACTAAGATTAACACTATTGCCAGACGTCAAAAACACAAAGAACAAAAAAGCGACATACATAAGGAATGTAGTATATAAAGAGGTGATACTATACATATGAAATATTTATTTTATAACTAAAAATTATTATTTAATGCATTATAATATCATTAATTATTTACATCAATTTCCGTAGAGATTTAAAAAGTTAATATTGAAGAATAAAAATTATAAATATGTAGTATGTCCATCTTTTAACATCCTACATATATAATTTTTTAATATTATACAACTCCTTAATTTTAATTTGAAAGTGTTTTATTTTTTTAATATTATGTATATTATTTTTTAATAATGATTACATTATAAAATATAAGTTATTAAATAATGAAAATATAAATATATATACTTACATGCCACCTACGTGATATCGAGAATTAATTATTTTAAATAGTTCAACTTATTTTAATAATTAATCTCGATATTTTATAAAATTATTAAACTTGATATGATGATTTTTTGTGAAAGAAAGTTAATTTCTCGCATATTATCACATATTGACTATTAAGTACTTCCATATCTATTAATTAAAAAAAGTGGGTTAAAGTTTGTTACAAGTCCATATATTATATAATAAAATTCATTTTAGTCTCTCTACTTTTAAGGAACATTTTAGTCTCTATACATTTGAAAAAAAAATTGATATTTTAATCCCTATACATTAGACCAGATCATGGGTTGGACTAATGTAAACTTTTAGGCCCGTTTTTTAGGCCTGAACCCGGCTCGAAAAATGGGTCTAAAATTTTGCCTAAGTTCGATACTGATAAAAAATGCTAAATCCAAGCCCTGCTTGCCCTTATAAATTTTTTTAATATTATTTTTATATAAAAAATTTTAAAAATATAATACATCAAATACACTAAAAACATTAAAATAAATGTTTCTCAACAAATTGAAAATACATTAAAAAAGTCTTTATACTTAAATAACACTAAGATAATTGCAACTTTGCAAGCAAATACCTTTAAAATAGTAGCAAAATTAATAATAAAACAAAATTTATACAATATCCAAACAATAACAACAAAATAGTAGCAATATAATAGCAAAATGGAAGCAAAACAACATAAAAATGACAACAAACAATAACAAAACAACAGTAAAAAAAATTAGGTAAATCCAGGTTGGGTCAAGCCCAAGTAAAAAAGATCTTACCCTAGGCTCAACCCGTTTAGAAAACAAGCCTTATTTTTTGTCAAACCCATTTTTCGGGCCTATTGCTTAAACCCTCCCACTTTTCGGGTGGGCCTTCAGGCTTGGCCGAGTGGCCCGACCCATGATCAAGTTCGCTGTAAGTTAACTTTACTGTTAATAAAATGATATGGCTTAATAATGGTTGACGTGTCATTATATCCCTCTACCAAGAGGACACGTATCATTCGAATAGTCATTGTTGACTCTACACTAACTTCTTAAGCATGACCACTCGTCCCACCTCAAACGAAACCAACCACCCAAGCTTAAGGGTGAATGTTATCCTAATGTGAACACACTTCCAAGATAATAAAGAATCTATTTTGGCATATTTGGGAATTTTCTCAAAGAGCTCTAACAAAGGGAGGTTCACATTTAAAGCCTTAAACATATTGAGGAATTGCAAGAACTTCTCATTCTCTTTCTTCTTCTTCTCCTTTAGACATGAAGGAAACAATATGGGCTTTGGACTTGGTGATGGTGGTAGAACAGTTTTATCCTCTTGTTCAACTTGTGTGGGCTCACTCTCAAATCATTCCTTCTCTCCCACCCCTTCTCCAACACTAGAAGTGCGAGTGCTCTCATCATTCTCAATAACTTCCTTCTCCCCATAATTTGGTCAAATAGGTTCCTTAACCATAGCCTTAGATCTAAGGGTAATTGATACGATCTGACCTCGTGTTTGATTTCGAGTCGTATTTGCGTGCCCAATCGTCAACGAGAAAGTATCGTTCCAAAAGAATGGTTTATTTGTAATCGGCTAAATGTGAAGTAAAGTGAAGGAAATAGGTTCGCAATAGGTTAAGAATGATATGGATAGGTTCGACTACAAGAAAATAAGATAGATAATTTGATGGGCTCGGTTTAACAAATAAAGAAAGATAGATAAGATAGAAGGTGGAATGGTTAAACGAACTCAAGCTTTAAGATTGATTCGATACTATAGCGAGTATCGCCCCGGAACTTATATAGCTTAAGGTGAAATATGGGAATAGGTTAATGGACCTCGACCCATTACTTAGCAAAGCAAGAACTGAAGGTATATGTAGATGGATGAACGCCACACCAGGGTTGGTGATAAGTTCGGAAACAAGTTCGGGATGACGCCACTAGCACGCTAGATAAGTCACTTGAGACTCGTACGAAATTAGAAAGGAAGTTACCCTCAAAGAAACAAAGTTTCATTCTAATAAAATGGCTAAAAAGTTCCATTACAAAGTCTGATTTCACCTATTTATAGTGCTAGAATAGAGTAGTCGAATAGTCACAAGCATTCATCTTAATGTGCTAATTAAAAGCTGAAATAAAGTTCAAGTCTCTTGGCATTCTTGAACCAATTAACTCCATCATTGAATTCACTTCAATTCAGCTGAATGAATGTCCTTGAATGCTTGAAAGATGACTCTTGAATTGTCCCTTGGCTAGCCAAATAGACACCAGCTCCTTAATGGTGTTTTGAATGCTTGATTTGTTCTTTTGAAAGAGCAAAAACAGCTGGTAGAAGAAAGGGTTGCTGCCGAATTTTAAAGAGTATATAATGCTCTTTAAAACTTCCTTAAATGATGTATTAAACCCCTTTTGTAACAGCTACTTCTTTTGTATTCAAATAGCACTTGAAAAGTCACTTCAATTAAGTTGTAACAGCCTTGAAATGTAACGGTTGTGAGCTGAAGAAACTCTTGCAATAAACACATTAAAATGAACTCATTAAGCATATTAAACACTAATTAAACATATCAAGAATAAATACTTAACTTAAGTAAATGAACTAAACATATGCATTAATTATTCCAGCAACTAGTTAATTAAAGAAGCAAGAATAAATAAACTTAACTCATGCTTCAATAAATAATTCTAGAAACTAGATTAATTAAGAGCAACACTTAATAAATAAAGTTCAAAGAAAACACTTATTAATTAAACTAAGATGAGTTAAATAAATATCCAACAACTCATTTATTAAACTAAAGATGAGTTTATTAAAATTTCAGTTCAACTTGTAATAAATTGCAAGTGACGTCTATTGGGTTAATCCTTTCATGACGAATAGATTCAGCTTCTTGTTCATCCCAAACTCGATCCACATAGCTTGCCAATGCATCTTTAAAGTTCTTAGCTCGTGACCTAGTTATAGGCCCTTGTGGCAACTTAATGGATTTAGTAGAAACATCTCGGGCTAATGTCGTATCATAAGTCTCGGTCCAAAATTGAATCAATAAAGCCAAAATAGCTTCTTGGAGTTGTTTGGCTCGGGCTCGAGTTATGGGGCTTTTAGGGAGCTCGAGAGGATCGAAACTTGAATTCGCGGGTGCCCTAGGCGTGCTCACATCATTCCCCCCTTCTTCAAAATGACTTGTCCTCAAGTCGAGTTGTTGGTTTACTCAAAAGCGTTTGCGTGGCTTGCCTTGGTTAAAAGGGGCGAATGGTAAATGAGTGATCTGAAATTTTTAGCCATGTGTTAACAAAAAGCAATGCAAACAAACTTGTAGTCCAAGCATAATCAAAACAAAACAAGTGCAACGTATGCGAATGGACAGATGCAAAATACCACGTTTGCAATCATGCCAACAAAATATCTTACTTGTTAATGTCTCTTCAAACAATATAGACAAAAATAGATATGTTGTAGGACATTCAAAATTCTCAATTGGTTTCCATAAATCACAGCCTAGATGTGATTTGGCCCGGGAGAGTCGAGTTGTTTCACAAAGTTTGCCCGATCGTCGACGAGGAGAAGTTCTAGTAGTCAAAAAGGTGTAAATTTGTTTAAGGTTTACGGAAGCTTACGAAGTGATTTTTGAAATGGATGGAAAGTTTAGAAAGATGTAGGTTCAGTTTAATAAAAGAAACAAAGGATAGATAATTTGGGATAATTGGTGGGGATGGAAAACAAACTTAACTGAAGAAAGATTCAACATTATATCGTAGTGTCACCCTATTTCTTATGTCGTTAAGGTGGATTTGCAGAATGGTAGATTGGTGAACGCCACACCGGTTTACGATGATAAGTTCAAAAACAAGTCAGAAGACGCCACTAGTACGCTAAATAAGTCAACGAGACTTGTATGAAATTTGAGAGGAGACAAACTCACTCAAGAACACAATGTTCATAAATCAAATTGGCAAAAGCTTTCTAACCTAAAACAATGTCTTCTTACAAACTATTTATAGGCATTATTATGACTGTTCAAATGCCTATTTGTGACCTTTCACCTTAAGCAATTAAATAAATTTATTACAAGCTTTAATTTCTTGTTAAACTCATGTAAGGAAGCCAATGAGTCATGTCTCTTCATTGGAACCTGATGTAGCTGAAAAGGCATGACAATTCTCCTTAATGAAGACTTTAAGCATCCTTAATGTCTTTGATTGATGTCCCTTAAGCTCCCTTGTAACCACATGATAAAAGCTTGTGTAACATCCTCTTAAATGACACTATGATGAATACTTAAGACTCCAAAAACGTTCATACTTGAAGAGTCTCTTTTGGTCCATTAAACAGCCTCCTTAATGTTCTTTTAAAAGCTTTGAAACTGTTCCACTTTGAAGAGTCTTAATCATATGAAAAGTCACCTGCAAAATAGATATTTAAGATTAAATAGTAACTTAAAACACTAAAAAACAACATATTTAAAAACACTCATGCACACAAATTAATTGAACATGCAACTTAAATCACCTTATTTAAAATGAAAATAAACACACTTTAATTTATGCATTAAAATGTAACAGCCAATTAAATAACATACTTATATAAACAAACTCAAACATATTAAACAACTAAGATGCTTAAATGCAAGGTTTAGGATGCAGACTAAATGGACAAATGAGTTACTTAATGCATGACGTAATTTAATGATGCAGACTTAAACTAACATGGGAGTTACATAATGCATGTCATAGTTAAGAGATGTAGATTAATAATGCAGGACATTAATTAAAGATGCATATTAATGATATTAAAACTAAAACATAATTAAAGACACAAAAGTAAATGAATTAAAGTCCTTATTCCAACAACCAAATTAACAAAATAAAATTAAAAACTTCATTTTGCACTTGGGCCCCTCGAGTTTGGGCCAATCTCGATGTCGTCGAGTTGTGTCGTAACATGATGTGGCTGGGATCACATCAGTAATCACCTTAGCCTGTTCCTTTCCTTCCTTCTTTGGATTAGGTTTGGTATTACTAGGTATGCTAGAGGCTAAATTATTTTGCAACAATTGTAAGACTTGCTCTAATTGACCACGGATTTGGTGCACATCAACTTGAACTACATGCAAGCCTTCCTCTACCTTACTTACCCTAATTGACAATGGAGGGTCGCTACCATAGGTTGGTTTTCTCTCTTGATCTTGGGGTGCCCTAAAAGGTAATGGAGGTTAATACGGTCCAATTGGGTTTTAGAGGATTAAGGTTTCCGTTCCCTTGATTGGGAGGTGTCTCTTGGTTTTCTCCCCCACCTAAGGTTAGGATGGTCACACCATCCCAGATTATAGGTGTTGAAGAAAGGGCTATATCTTCTATTCCCCCACATAGTTAACCTCCATAGGGTTTCTCTCATCATCATGTCCTGCATTAAAATGGGTTAGATTTGGCTAATTTTGACTTGCATCTTGGTCGAACTCATCTCTAATTGATTAAGCCTGTTGAGGACTTGTTGATACTTGTCTTCGCTACCAACAGTGTTCACTACTGATTGTTTGGCTTGATGTGTGAACCACTCAGTTGGCCACATATAAGAATTCATCGCCATGTCCTCGATAAGTTGGCAAGCCTCGGCATATGTCTTTAACATGTATGCTCCCGCGGACACTTCGTCTAGACTAGAGCGCAAGTTTTCGTCAAGCCTGTTGTAGAAAACTTAAAGTTGTAGTCAATCTTGTAAGCCATGATATGGACACTTGCGTAGCATGAGCTTAAAGCGCTCCTATGCCTCTGTAGTGACTTCCCTTCCAATTGTCAGAATTTTGTAATATTCATGCGAAGCTTCATTATCTTAGTCGGGGAAAGTACTTTGCCAAAAATTTGCTCGCTAGCTCGTCCAAAGTGTTAATGGAATCTACCGGTTGTGAATCTAACCACATAAAAGCATCATCAGTAAGAGAGAAAGGGAATAACCAAAGGCAAAAAGTGTCATCGGATACCCCATTATATTAAATGTATGACGAATGGTTAGAAATACTTTTAGATGTTAGTTCAGATCCTTATTCATTGACCCTTAAAATTGAAGGTTCACTTGTATCATTTGGATCATTGCTGGTTTGGTTTTGAAGTTAAGCTATTAAATGCTACCTTGAACAACATCCAAGTTGGGCATCGCATAGTCATTCAAAGTTCGTTACTCCATGGGTGGGTGTGGTGGTTGTTAATCTCTACTCGTGGATCTTCGATAGGCTGGTCTCTTTGTAGAGGTGGGGCGTTTCTAAGATGTTGTGCCCTCCTTATGTGTGTGTGTGATGATACATTTCAGTTCTGGCTCAAATGGTAAGACACCGTTACTGGCCCGAGTCATACAAGGCCTCCTACAAGCACAAAAAAGTGAAGAAAATTAACTAAAAATTACAAATAAAATAAAGACAAACAAAAACAAAGTTTTATGTATAAATCCTACTTTTGCTACTTATCTCTACTTAACATGTACACTAAAAATTACTCAATCTTACATCGTCTCCTCGGCAACGGCGCCAACAACTTTGACCGTGCTTGCACGTGCACATAAAACAAATAATTTTATAAAAGAATTTTATAAGCGCGGCTTTAGTGCAAGCGTACAATTCAGTTGTAATATTTGTAGTGTTACAATGGAACACCAGAATATTCTACGTATCAAACCCAAGGGAGATGGCGATTGAGTGATAAATAACATACACTCTAAAGTCTAAATAGCTACTGATACGATTTTATAATACGATAAATCATAACAAGAAAATTTCGCAAGAAAATTACTAACAGTGGTTGGTTGATTTCGATGTGATTCGACGGTCCTCGAACAAGGGACTTAAATCGCTTAAATTACTGAGTGACTCTATTTTATCTTTCTATCTCAATTTTATCGACTTAGATGAATTAATCTGATTTATCTCTCGATCTCACTGATTAATCTAGGACTAATGAATGGGTGCACAAAAAGATTATCTCTCGATCTCACTTGCCTAGATATTCCCTTAGGGGCGTCACTTCCTAAGTTTTTAAGTTTATTCCCTTAGACGTTGTGAAATGCAAAGCTTTCTTCATGACCCTTTCTAGCATCGTCAGGCAGTGATACCTTTCACTTCCTTTAAGTTCTATAAGTTATATGCCCACTTTATCGATGTCAAGGAAAGTAGTTCGAGTTCGACAACAGTTACAGTAAATTTGTTTCAGGAACAAGAAGCAGAAAGTCTAACCACACAATTGCATAGTGGCTTCACAGTGTTATTACAAAGCTTCTACTAGAAGTGTCAGAATCATCAATAGGAAGGCATTCCTCAGCTTTAGCCCTCGATTACAACTTTGCCGTACAGTCGGGGTTAGTTGGTAACCTGAACTTAGAGACCTCGAGACGACATTCTGTGAGTGCTTTCAATTTCAACTTCCTAATGTCGATGTTCTATGTTGGAAACACTTATACGAGTATTCCATCGAGTTACACTAGTGGTCAATTAGCAAGTAGTATTGGTTTTAACATAGGGTTTACAAGAATGAATGATGTACTCCCTACAACCTACACTAGTGAAGGGACATCCAACCTTGGACATGCAATTGGGGTTGATAACAAAGTGGGAACTGAGAACAAAGAGGGATCTAAAACCAATGATGATCCAATCCAGGAGGCCAGGCTGGATGGTTCGAAAAATGTATTATTTTTTGAACCAA
The DNA here is from genome assembly GCA_008044935.1 of Gossypium turneri. Taxonomy (NCBI): domain Eukaryota; kingdom Viridiplantae; phylum Streptophyta; class Magnoliopsida; order Malvales; family Malvaceae; genus Gossypium; species Gossypium turneri. The sequence goes on along the minus strand of CP032582.1, from coordinate 12,016,481 downwards.
AGGTTGTTCCTACTAAACTAAAAGGGAGTGGTTTTAACGGTGAAGGTTCGGACAATGCTACAGGAACTCATCCATATTGTACAACATATGCACCTCCACTTCACATGCTTAATGTCAACCTTAATGCTGGAGGTGGGTTAGAATTTCCAGAACTTCCTCATAGAAGATCGGGTCATTTGGGTTCCTCTACAAATTTCAACAATTTATAAGTTGGAATGGATTTTTCTTCCAGAGATGCTTTTGTTGCTGCAGTGAAGCATTATAGCAAACTTCCATGTTATAAAATCCCAAGCTAAAAAATATTAGGCCAAGTGTGCAATGCAGGACAGTAGATGTCCATGGAAAATCATGACATCTGTGAGAAAGACGACGGGGTTCTATATAATAAAGAAATATAATGCTCTACATACTTGTGTTGTTATAGGTACATCACAGGATCATCCGAAATTGGATTCTGACCTGATCTCTGACATTGTCTTACGTATTTTGAAATACTTTTATTGTTGCAGCTATGTCACAAGATCATTCAAAATTGAATTCTGGCATGATCTCTAGCATTATCTTAACTATGGTGAAAGTGAGTCCTAGGATTCCAGTACTAGTTTTAATTGTCAATATCCGTAGTTAGTACAATTACAACGTCTCGTACTATAAGACATAGGTTGCAAAATAAGAGGCTTTGGAAAAGATGCATAACGGGTTGGATAAATCATATAATGATTTGGGGCAATGGTGTAAGGTACTGAATCAATACATATCAGGTACCGTCATCGATCTGGAAACAGAACCTGCATATTATGGCAATCGAATAGTCCAAGGGAAAAGAATTTTACATGTTTTTTTGACATTCAAGTCATGCATTGAATCATTCTGATACTGTAAGCCATTAGTCCAAAATTAATGGTACATTCATGTATGAAATGTAATAACCCATTTTTAGTGGTACTAGAAATGGTGGTTTTGGAATCCTATTTTTGAGAATCGAGTCAGTAAATATTATTTATTAATATTTACTAGTTTATTATAGAGTTATACTAATTTTTGGCCTGGTAATTTTGTCGATTGAATGATTAATTGAGGAAAAAGGACTAAATCGTAAAAACTATAAAATTCAATCACTATTGATTTATATTAGTTAAAAGGGTTAAAGGGTAAATGTTTAAGGATTCAAAAGGCAATTATGCCATAATCTATTATGGTGGATGGTTAGTATATGTTTTAAATGAAAAATTATGTTCATTATAATATTAGTTTACAATTAAAAATAGTTAAAACATAAAACAAAGCATGTGGCCATTTCATTTTCACTTTCTTTTCACCTTTCTTAATTGACACTCCATTGCTGTGAATAAAGAATTTTGACCAAGCTATCAACCATGCATGTAAGTGATTTGATGATTGTTTTTTTGTAATTTTTATATTTTTGAAATCGCTGTAGCTTAATCTAACTAGCCTAGGGACTATTTTGTAAAAATTTCAAAGTTTTGAAATATTTTCATTGATGGTTTTTGATGTTTTGTGGTTAAATAGCTTGTTTGTAAGCTTAGATTTGATTATGGGCTAATTTGTAATGTGAATTTGGTCAATTTTGAATTTAGGGACTAAAATAAAAATATTGTTGATTTGAGATGAAATTTCTATAATTATTGTTTCTATAGGGTTAAAGAAGGATGAAATTGGAAACATATTGAAAAATAGAGCTTAAATGTGAAAGATATGATGGTTTAAATTTTAGAGACTAAATTGAATAAAATGCAAAACCTTAGGGAAATTGTGGAAACTAAAATTTAGTTGACATAAACATTGGATAAGATGAATTAAGGTATTTGGAACTGATAATTTATATTTAATTACCATATAAATCAAGATTTGAACCAACCGGTAGAAATTCAAAGAAAATAAAAAATTACAAACTAGTCCCTAATACTTCTACTATTCCTATTTGTATCTGGTAATTTCATAGGATGTAATTTTATATATATAACTATGAGGTTTATGTTTGTAATCAATATTTCATGTGTATCAAATATTCTTTGAATTGTATGCAAATTGGTACGGAGGTGAGAAATGGATTGAACGGTATTGTCGTACTGATATGTAAATTGTGCCTGAATGAAAGACAGGATAGAATACAATTGGCATGCTAATAGGGTTAGTCGCGCTCTTGTATGAGATTTGCACTACGGTGCCTATTAATTCGCACTACAGTACATACAGAATTGCACTTCAATGCCTATTGTTTTACATTACGGTGCCCACTGATTCGCATTACGGTGTCTGTTGATTTGCACTTCGGTGCCTACTGTTCAACACTTTAGTGCATTCTGGTGTGGTGTAGTTACCCGCGTATCCGTATATGTTTATTTAGTTCATCGGGCTAACTATTTAAAAGGAAATGTATTTTCTAATTATATATAATAATTGGAAATGAGTGTGTTCGCATGGTTATATGTACTCTTATGCTTTAACAAAGTAAAATGGTACATTCATTTGATAATCTTGATGAGATGGTGCTAAATTAATTTTATACGAATGAATGGATTGTTTATATGGTTGTATATTAAATGCTCACCTTTCAGTTGTGACATATTATGACAAGAAACATAGTTAAACTTGTTATTTTGTAATGTTAATTATGATATGAGGTAAGTTTACGGTTTTAACATCTATGAGCTTACTAAGCATATATAATGAATTCCTGTCTTGTAGATATATTTTGCGAAATGTAAAGATTTGATCAACTAGGAGCTTATACTATCCAACTTCTATCTTGGTATATCTTTTATAGTTCAAGAATCAATTTTGTGGCATGTATATAAGATTAATATGTATAAGTGTCATTTTGAATGTTAATAGTTATGTTATGTGTGAAATACTTGTTCTTCATTATGATATGATATGCTTATAAGTATTATTAAATGAATTAGTGATCTTGAATGATGGTATAATATGGAAATGTTTTAAGTTATACAAATAGGTAAACTTATAACAAGGTTATATGATATGTTATAAGCTTTGACAAGTGTTTGTGGTAGTGAATGGTCAAATGTTTAATTGTTGTTAAAGTGTTTGTATGACACTTTACAGAATATTTGCAGCTGAGTTTCCAGTTTAGTAGGCAAGTTAACGCCATTTATAGAAACACTTCCTCCATAAAACCAAACCATCCTAGATACAAATACAGAACGTAACAAAAATTAGACTTGTTTACAGTATACATGCAAAACATAATAGTTTCAGAACATATATAGCATTTTTTCGGGTTACTCACATTCTGTTATGAAGTTTACTTATCATATGACGTCTCAGATATACAAACAAATATCAGAATTTATGCTAACAGATGCTTGGGTTTCATGAGTTATAAGCTATTTGGTCGCATACTGGCCCCACGAAAGGCCTATGATTGATCAGAGCGATGTTTACGGCCCTAGAGGAAAATTTAAAAATTTGGGTCCACACCCCCCAAATAGCCTAAAACGTTTGTCACACACGGTCCAGCACATGGCTGTGTGGAGTCGAATGTGCAGATTTCTGTCTTTCACTGTTCGTTATTTTTCGTTACACACCTTGACTGATTTTGATGCAAAAACACTCACGAGACTTCCGGAACCTAAACACATCAATTGAACACCATTTGAGACGATTTTGTAACTTGATTCAAAACAAATGATAAAACTAACTTCAACGTTCTATCACAAAATTTTGACATTAAAACTCAAATCAACTTCTCACCTTCAAAAAAATAATAGCCCACCTAACAATTCTCATCGGAGAATTAATCGCCTCTCCAACTTCACCTAAAAGTGCAATCGACTAAACATACGGAATGCTTACAACCTAAAAACTAACGAGAATAACAGTAAGAATAAACTCACTTACAACACGAGAAAGAATATAAAATCACTTACATGAACATTCGACACAAAATCCACAAACGTCAAAAACGAAACAAATAGCAAAATGAAGTGGAAGTAATGTCGTAAATATAATAATAATAGTAGTAGAAAAGCAAGGGAACAAAACAAAAGAATGAATGGAAAGAAACAAAAAAAAAACATATTGCCAAGTAAGGAAAAGTATGGCGGCGTGAGATGGGGAAAGGGGGAAAAAAAAAGAAATGTGGGAATTTGTTTAGTAAACTTATATTTTTATTTTATTGATATTTAAAAAAAAACCCCAAATGTTTTTTACTAGAAAAAAGGAACATATTTAATCCCATAACTAATCAAATATTTAATGAAGAGTTTAAATTAAATTTAAACCCATCCACAGACTTAATAAAAAGAATAAAATATTTTCATTATGCATACGGAGACTCAAACACGGAACCTTAAGTCAATATACCCAGCGTTCAACCACTCATAAAACCAAATAATATGTCAAAAACCAACAAATCAAAACTTAAATTTTGGGGTGTTATAGTTTAAGTACAAGATTGGTTTAGGTAACTTGCTTGTAAAGGTTCATTTTTGCTCACACGAACAAACACACGGTCGTATGTCATACTCGGGCAGATGATACGACTGTGTGCTCTGTATGAATTAGGAGATTTCATGATAACATGGGTTTGGTAGGTTACACGAGTTGGCCACACGCCCGTATGGTATATTGTACATGGTCTTAATTTGTTACACGGCCTAGCAACACAGTCGTGTGACTCTGCATTACACAGCATCAACCTTGCACACAGTTTGAAGACACGGTTATGTGATTTCAATGCCACACGACCTCAGCCTGTCACACGGCTTGGCCACACAGCCATGTGACCCCTGTTTTGTGATTTTACCTCACTTTTATGTAAAGTTTCAAATTAGTCCATGTTTAGTTCTGAATTGCTTTTAGAGCTTTTGTATGTTTAATTTAAGCCTAAATTCGTACATACAATACGTTTTATTTTAATGATTGAGTTCTAATGAATGTTTAAAAGAATTTTTGAATTAAAACTACTTGCTCTTATTCTGTTATTTATTGTAGCATCCCATAACCCTAATCCAATGACAGAGATGGGCGGGGATGTTACATGAGAGATATGAGCATCACTTGTTGTTGGTTGTTGCACAGGATAGTAATTGAAAAATCATGCCAATAAATTTTGCAATTGTTGAAAGAGAAACCGCTGATGCTTGAGGTTTCTTCTTAACTAACTTGAGAAAGTATGTTGTGCCACAACCCGATATATGCATCATTTCTGATAGGACACCCGGAATATGACTATAATTAATCGACGTGGAAGCCTATGGGATCGTGCACACCATAGGTATTGTATACGTCATATCACATCAAATAACAAGGGTCAATTTCATAAGGATGCTGAGCGATGATATGTTATTAGCATGGGTACATAGTAAATATTATTTTCTAAATAAAATAAAATAAAATAGAAAATCAAGACAAGAAGAACTTGAGAGAAATTAAATGAAAAAATTGAGAATAAAATAGTTGAGATAATTGAGAGAATAGATGAATAGGATTGAGAGAATAGGATTGAATGAAAAAGAAAGAAAATAAGTTGGGCATATGTAACAAATAAACTAGCTATTTGGAAAATACCGTTAGAGAAAAAAAAAATTAAACTAGTCATTGGATTTTTTGATCATTGAAAAGATTACCATTGACTTATCGTTGGACAAAAATGCATTTAACAAGACAGATTTTCAACTGAGGTGGCAACAGATTAGAAGTGCATCTTACAACATTTTTCTTCGTTTCCATTGAAAATTAAAAAGAAAATAAACACCACAAAACAAAATTTAATGCAATTAAATATCTTCAATTTCAAGTCTAATTAAATGATTTCCCTTAAGCATAATTCAATTAGGCCATTTGAATCACATAACTATATATATAAAATAAATGACAGGTTCCATTCACAATGCGTTAAATTTCAGAAATTTAAATAAGTATAATTATGTAAATAAATATATTGTAAAAAAAATATTCCAATTATTTAATAAATCAGCGTCTAATATAACACATAATATATCAATTATATGCACATTAAATTTTTTATATAAAGTATGCACATAAAAATTGAAACACAGAATTACAGTCACAAATATATTTTTTAAATCATATCTCCCTTTTTTATTAATTGTTTCTGTATGGAAGGTTTTTTATTTGCATTGTTGACTCTTAATAATTTATTTTGAATTTATAAATTCTTTTTGAAAATATTAACACAATTTATCATTAAGTTGCTTAATTATCATAGTGAATATATTTATTTATAATGTCAACAAATTGTTTTATATTAAATCTTTGTGCTACCTATTCATTTTTAAGTATATTAATGTCATATACAATAATAAATATATTAAAGAAAACATATCTACTTCTTAATATTAATGCAAAAGTTATTGATTATCAAAATTAAGATAAAAATTACGAGAAATAAAACCACAGGAATATTTTGTATCAAAGAAAATCAATATTTAAAGTTCATCTTCCTTCCTTCTATTTTATGCATGTAAAAAAGCCTATCTTACACCATTTGTTTTAACATGATTTATTCTCTAATTTCTTACATTTAAATCAATAAAAGGGAACCATCCACTAAGGATTTGAAGAACAAATTCAATGATTTTGCAGAATTTGTTTTAAACATAATTTATTCACTAATTTTTAGCATTATGGTCATGGACAACATTTGTAGTGCAAGGCATTATACAATGAACAACTTAAATTTAATAAAAAATTTGTTGAAGAGTTTGAAATGAACAAGACATTATGAATATTTATCAAAAAGATTTCATTAATTCAACGTCCCAACGAATAATTAATTGTAGGATGAAATCTTGATAGAATTTGAAAAAGCAAGGAGTCAATCCCACCACTTGATGAGTTGAACAATTTATAATTAATACATATAACCACGAGATAAGAAACTAGTTATGGACTACAATTCAATCTCTGATCCCACCACTTGGTTTTTAATAGTCCTCGCTTTCAAAACATGCAACACCCAAATGGATGGAGTAAAATGAATTGTAACATACAAATAAAAGTTTAAATCAATTTATTTTGTTAACCAATTACTTGCTCTAAAGAAAGCATGATTTTAATTAAAAGACAAATATATATATATATATATATATATATATATATATATATATAAGAATAATAGCTTGCAAGAATAAAAATATGCAAAACATAAAAATTTAGAATTGTAGAAATTAAAGTTGAATCGAGAACTAAATTGAACAAATTTAAAACTAAGATTCAAGGATTAAAGTGTAATAAATCAAGACATTGAGTTGCCTAAAATATAGGGAATATAGAGTAGACGTTTATTTAAGGGTTTCATTTCCACAGTTTCTTCTTCGTCCCATCATTCCCTCGTTTCATTTTTTTACTTTTAAATTTTCAGATTTTACTTGGTAAAAAAATGGGAAATATCAAAAATATAATTTTCTTTTTATAAGTGTGTTTGGTAGGAAAAATAAAATAAATTTTTTAATTAATTCTCATTTTCTTGATCACCTCTATTTTTCACCCAACTAAACACACCAAATCTCCTTCTCCAAATTCCTTACCCAAAACCTCCATTATCGCACACTCTTCTTTCTTTTTTCTCACCCTCTCCGGTTCCTTGCACTTTTAGTTAGGGTTTTTAAGCCTCGTGAGCCTCACTAGGTCGGGCGGCTGCCGATTTCAACGAGAACTCACCTTTCCTTCTTATGCATCATTTTTTAAGAAAGGATTTTTAATAAATCCGACCTTTCAACTAATAATCCCATTTCATATCTTCAATTTTGAAATTAATACAAAAGAAGAACAAAAAGAAAAGCATCAATGATTTACCCTTCAATGCACTATCAAAATATTAACACAAAAGAAAACAAAAATCTCACAGGAATTTTTATTTATTTTGAATGTTTCATCATAATTGATCGAAATGGCTTAAAGCCCATAGGCCTCCAATAATACAGGGTTTTGTGAAGGTGGTGGAGTCCCCATGTCCCTCGTCCTCTAGCCGGTGAGTAGGTTAGAGGTGGTTGTTGATTGTGAAGTGTTGGTAGCTTAATTGGTGCCAAACGCAGATAATTTTTGTGGTTAGAAATTAAATTATATTTTTTTATAATAGTAAAAATTTAATTTTATCGTTTTAATAGTTTTTATTTTTATAACTTTTAAAAGATTAAATCAAAATTTTATCATTTTTTTAGGCACAAAGTACAATTTTATCATTACACATTTAAAATTTTAAGAGCCCTACAGGGAAAATTTCTATTTTAGGGGGGCCGAGGACCCTGCTAACCCCCCGGATTCGCCACTAGTTGGGGCTAATCAAGTTTTCTCATATTAAGTTGTGTTTAGGATAAATCCAATGTTTCACATTCATCTCTAGGGGTGTTTAAACTTCGGTTAAAATCGAAATAATCGATCGAATCGATCTAATTCGGTTAATCGATCGATTAATCAATCTAGTTATGTTGGAGGTCGGTTAAAATTTTTTAGAATTTCGGTTAACAGTTAATTCGGTTCGAAATCGGGTAATTAACCGAATTAACCGAACTTAATAAATAATATTGTATACTATATGTATTAGGCTATTACTAGTTCGATTAATTCGGTTAATCCAGTCAAATGAACATTATAAATTTAATTTTTATATGTTTTATATTTGTTTTAACAAAAAATATATATAAAAATTTATGTTAACCAGCCGATTTAACCGAAATATTTCAGTTCGATTAATTTCTTTTAACAAAAATTCGATTCAATTAACGATTAAAAATTTAAAAAATTCAATTAATACTAATTTGATTCAATTTTCAACATCCATGCTCATCACCTACAAATCATAGTAATAATTCACATTAGAATTAACATTTGGAATGATTATGACTGATGCTAACTTCTATTTTTAGTGTTATTTAAGATTTTTGGCAAAACTTGATTTGATGGAAGTTTTGTTATTTAAATTTTTTTGAGGTTTACTACTCAAGGCAAACCACCTACTACCATTAAGTCTTGCATTTTGTTCCCTAACCAAATTAAAACACACTTAAAAAAAAAAAAAAAGAAGCACTTTTGTTTATGATATATCTCGGATATATAAATCCGATACTAAGAAAATGAATAGTGAGGCTAATAGGTAGGTTTAGGTCATTGGGCAGTTGAAACCATGAGTTGGGCCTTTCATAGCATACATAGATTTGGGGACTAACCCATTTTGATGGATCCCAAAACAAATTTAGTATCTTCCCACATTCGACCACCTATTTATTTTCATGGCTAAGGGTGTGATCAGCTCGCCCTAGAAGCTAAGGTTTGCCAGATCCCAACTTCAATTGGTTGGACCTCTAATTTTTTTGGTTCAATAGAAATTGAAAAAATATTTTAAAAAGTTAAAAGTAAGATAAAATATATTTAAAAAACAAAAAATAAAATAATCAAAACATAATTTAAAAAATAAATTTTTTGTTAAAAAAATTAAAAATAATTAAAAAGAAGGGTAAATACACCCAATGTCATTAAACTATTAGTATGTTCACGTTTTAATCATTCAATTTTGAAAAGTTACAAAATGGTCATTGAACTATTCGAAAGTTTTTCATTTAAGTTATCGAGCTGTTAAAATTGCTGCTATATGATCTTCTCTATTTGCACCGCTTGCACCAATCAAAATGTCTCATTTCCTTTCTCTTCTACAATTTAGCTTTATTTCATGAAACAACTTTAAACATCATGAATCTATGAATCAAAATCCATACAACTTTCTTCTCTAATTTTCAATACCGGCCGTCATGTTGACTTGGATCTAAAGTTTGCTCTTCTACTCATTGATGGGTACTAATTTGATACTTCCACTATATCGAATTGTCGTTTGGAGCTCGCCAATTAGATATAAAAAAAATAGTTTAGTGATCATTTTCTAATTTTTTGAAGTTGAGTGACAAAAACATAAACTTATTGATCATTTAATGACCTTAAGTGTAATTTATCTTAAAAAAACTCAATTTTAACTAATTTTTCAATTCTTAATTTCTTTTATGCTATTTTCAATTATATATCACTTGATTTAATCTATCACTCCAATTTAATTTAGAAAACCTTGAGTTTAGCAATTTGGCCGAAGCAAAAATAGATTGTGCAATAAACCTTGGGTTTGTCAGTTGTTTTGTTAATCCCATTCTTATCAAGCCATAATTAATCTATTTTATTTACTCATCCATTGGACCGCTCAATATGAAATTAAACAATCAAAAACCACTTCTAATACTAACTTGTTCCACAACTATTACTCCTTTTCAGAAAAAGAAAACACCAAGAATAAATTGTGGAATACATACACATGCTTGCACACTCCCAAAGTTTTCTTTTAATTTTGCGGGAGATGGATTTATCTTGCCAAAACCATACCTACTTATCCACGTATAGACTAGGTATCGTTAGGTTAAGCATTTAAAATAAAGCAAAGCAGCCTCACCCAAAAAGAATCTTTAGACATATAAAGAGGTACGCTGGTCATATTATGATGATCCTATCTCACGACTTTCCACGCCCATTTTCAAGCCCTCTTTTGAGAGCCAGTTTTCTCTGCTAATACATTTCAAACTTCAAAGCCAAAACATCTGATGGGTTATATTAAAATATTTTAAAAAATCAATTGGGAAAGAAATATTAGATTAATGGCAGTCACATTATTCCCCGAATGAATCCCCCCATTTAATTAAAACTTAAGATTCCCAATTAATGGGAATCCCCTGTTTCCTTATCCCAATCCACGACTCAGCTCAATAACCCCCGCCCCCCCCTAGAAAAAAATGCTGAAAATCCCAACCACCTAGTTGACAAGCTGCCTGCAAAAGTGGGTCTATGAGACATTGATCCTAAAAGAGTGAGTAATAATAAGTGGTTAAGCATGTGGAGTTACAGATAGGATTTAACTTTGTTGAACTCATTGGGTTTTTCATAGTCTATGGGCAAACACCAGGCTCCATTGCCCATTGTCTTACCATGAGGCAATGCTTTGCAGTAATTTTGGCAACCTAGTCATTGTCTACCGAATACCAATCAAAGTAAAGAAAAGCTCAATTATTTTTTTTCCAAACCTTTTTTTTTGCTAGAAAATAAAAATTTCAGGCCAACCAAATTTCACCTATAAAACCACCAAATCATTAGGTTGGTGTGTGAGTGTGTTTTGAGCGAAATTAGCAAAATTTATATATCATTGTGGTTTTTTTAAGCTTTTGACATATATTTGTTAATTGCCTAATTAGCAAATTTTAAGCCACTGATTTTCCTATCTATCTTTTCTTTCATGCCTAGTATTGATTAGGTTTTGAAAATATTGCTCTAAATCTTCCTCGCTCTGCCTACTTAATAATCTCCACTATTATAAATCCTTTGATATGATAAATTAACCAAACATTAATAGATTTAAACATTTAAAATCTATTTAAAAAATTAACAAATATTTTAATGAAACCTTTATCTTATTAAAAATTATATAATATATGTAAATAAATTAATTTAAAAAATCACATCTAATTTGGCCAAAAAAATCATATCTAAAAAACTACCTCACTTTAAAGTTACTCTCTTTTTAAAAAATACCAAACCCCTTAGACAGAGGCAGATACAGGAGGCTGGCAAGGGCCCTGAACCCCCCTAAAATGAAAAATTTCTATTTAGGCTCTTGAATTTTTTTAAAAATTTTAAATTAATAAAAGTAAAATTGTACTTTGGCCCCCCTAAAATTATAAAAATTTGATTTAATCCTTTAAAAATTATAAAGATATAGACTATAAAAAATTAAAATTTCATTCGCCCCCCTAAAAATTTGTTCTAACTTCGTCCCTGCCCTTAGGTTTGATAAAAAAAATCCACTTATTCCCTTTAGAACGTGTTTGGACAAGAGATTTAGAAAAAAAAAACTTTTATTTCTATCAAAGTTTTTAAAATTCCACAAATGAATTTATTTGTTTGGAATACAATAAACAATTTCAAAATTTTTATTGATAAATTCAAATTTCCTATTCAAATTGTGATTTTTATTTAATTCCTATATTATATTTTATATTATTAAAAATATAAATATTTTTAAAGTATAATCATATAGATATTGCACATTTGTTATGTTATTTATTTTTAATATCATTATTCTTCTTTTATAATTCTATTTATTTCTGTTATTTGTAGTTTTTACATTAAATTATTTCTAATTAACAATAATAAAATTTTAATTAATTTTAAAATGTTTTAATTATTATTAAAGTTAAAAATTACATTATATTATGATATGATCATATTTTACATATAACGTCTTTTTCAATTAATATATGTAAGTTTCTTCCTAGAAGTTACAAGTATAGCCACAATTGCAATACAAAGAATACATCTTGTAACGCCCCAAAACCCGGCTTAGGAGTTTAGACCGAATTTCGGAGGTTACATTGATCACCAAAGTGATCGTAATTTTTTTTTATAAAATGAGTTACCCAAACTTTCAGTTACAAACACATTTTGCCAAACTTGAATAAATGTTTTAAAATACTCGAAAACATAAATTCACAGTTTCTAAATTTCAGTTCAAAAATAAAATTTGTGAAAAACCCAAAACACGATTCATACCACAGTTTGTATAAACATTTACACTTAAAACCTGTCTACCAAAGTAGCATTCGAAAAGATGACTTATTATCTAGCTTTTATAACACGACTGTCCAAGACCTCCGGCGTGCCGAGTCCAAGCTATAGAAAATGGAAGTGTACCTGAAAGGGGAAACACTATGGGGGTGAGCTACACGAGCTCAATGTGAGTTCGACACGTAATTAAAACAAAATTTCAAATATCAGTTCGGTAGCGACACATACTCACAGATATACAGAATCAGAAAGTAAACTTGGAACCAACGTCCCAACAGAATGTAACAACTCAAGTACACCAAGTCACACACAGACACTCAGACACAAGTGTTATTCAGCCAGATAGAAAATAGTCAATTAATTTTACACCCAGAACACTCAATACAGATGCATATGAATGCAATCAAGTAGTAAGAACCCACCCATCTAGCCAAAACACCTCACCGTCCCCCGATCACACCCCAAAAGAGCTCTTTAAGCTCATCCAACCAAACACACCACATAGGACCTCATAAGACCCATCCAACCCTACACACCATGTATGTGGACTAAGCCACTCAGATATAACACGCAGCAAGGCTGACGTATCTGCAGTACAATGCATTACGGTAAGCTGTTGTACTGATAGGTTGCAGTTTAAACTGCCAGATCAGATAATAGTACACATCAAAGCTATCGTATATGCGGTACAGTGCGATAAATCGCTGTACCGATAAGTTGCAGTTATACTACCAGATCAGATTAGAATTAGTCTTCCTTCTCTTCACAACCAACCCAAAAATTACTTTATGCAAGTGTATATATGCATACAATATCATAGAACCAATGAACACGTCGATAGACAATCAGACAGAAATAGATATGCACACATACCCAGCTAATCGGGTTCAGGATCAGACATCTCATACAATAGTCACAAATAACACATAAGTCGAAGCCCAGATCAGAGTCTTAACTATCCTTACTAAAGCCTAGCCAAGGGTCGGTACATACAGACACATTTTCAGATCAAGAACATACATAGAACTAAAATTGATGACTTAGGACCACACGGCCGCATGCTCTGGCTGTGTGGAAATGCTTAGACCAAGTGGGCGTCAACACACCCGTGTGGAGGTCAACACGCCTGTGTGGGAGGAGGCACACGGCCGTGTGGATGAGGCACACGCCTGTGTGGGCCAGGGACATGGCCGTGTGAATAGGCTGTGTAACTTTCTGTCCGTTTATGCTAAAATAGAGTACAAGGAAGACACGCCCGTGTGAGGGTCTCACACGTCCGTGTGCCCACCAGACACAGCCGTGTGTCCAAAACACACGCCCGTGTGGGATCCCTAAATCCCCAAATTAGCCACACGGTTATGTGACACCAAATCACTAAATCCCTAATTCCCAAACACACACGGGCACACGGCCGTGTGAAAAATGACTAATTTCCCCAAATCAGCCACTTGGCCGTGTGGCATTAAATCTTGCCCGGAAACTCTAATTACTAATCGCGCACGGCCGTGTGGACCGCTCGTGTGGGGGAAAACGGACGTGTGGCAACCCGTGTAGTCATGGAACCATACTAGAACAGCCTCAAAAAATGTGCTTTCACCCTCGAAGCACCTCTCCGTCCTTGATAACTTGAGATTGTACCAAATCAGACAAGTTCCAAGCATAAAAACAGCGGTACAACATCAAAACTAACAAATTTGTGAACACACTCAACGAATACTGACCTTCACACAGTAAAATCAAGAATTCGCAAATAAATTAGAAAAGATATGAAACCCACACTTGATTCGCGATCAATGATTTCCAGACACCCACTAGACGACAAGGAAACGAAGGTCTCCAAAATCCACAAGCAAAATCGTTTTCGAAATTAAAAGAAAAATAAAGAAGAACCAAACGGAAAAGAAACGAAGAATAGGGGAAGAGGAGAACGTCCAAAGAATAATAATAAAAATAAAATTAAAAATAAATAGTTATTTTAACTTAAAACAAAACTGCTACTTAACAAAACAAAACGACAATAAACAAAAATATTTCTCCAAAACACACACACAAAGACTCAAACCCAGAACCTTAAGGTACACTAACACTCACTTAACCACTATACCAACAAGCCTATTCTATCATTTAAACGCGTAACACAACACAATAGCACACCATTCTCTCTGACCCTAACCACAAAACTCAAAACTTCTAACCCCATAATTCAGGGTGTTACACATCTAAATAACTATAACAAAAATTAATCATTATAAAATTCGAAGAAATTAATAACTAGAATATATCCAAATTTATACCAAAATAAATTTATACAAAATTATATGGTAAGACATAAAATAGAATAAGTTGGAGTTGAAATCTCACACATAATTTGCACAAAAAATACTCAAATTTAAAATCTTTAAATTTTTCAATGCCTTAACCTTGCCATTTAGTTAAGGCGTCCTTGTAAGCTTATTTTTAAAAACTTATTATCAATAATAATTATGTTTTACTTTTATCTTTTCTTTTACCCTTTGTTTTTTTTTAAAAACACATGGCCACAAACATATTCACAAGTTATCAAACTCAAAACTCAAAGTTAGTTACTTGGCATGCAAGCAACACATGATACATGGCATAAACATTATATAATGATATTGCATTCTAACATATTCACATCATCGTATCATTACACATATATGCAGAATTAGATTACAAACCATTAATGCCATAAACTCAAAATCATCTAAGGAGGACTCCAAAACTAGTATTACCATTAGGTACATGCCAACTCAACTTAACATTCAAAAGATGATATAAACATTGCCGAACTAAGAAGTGAATCTTGGATGCTACCAATCTTTTCGAATCCTCGAGACCTAATCATCACCTGCGCATAAAAAAAATTGCACGTTGAGCAAAGAAACTTAATGGTGCTATCATAATTTGGAAACAATGCATAATCAAATTAAACATATAAACTAGTTATAAATCCATATATATGTATATATATAACAAATGTATATCAAGGATCATTGTCTCTAGTTCATTAATTAATGCTTTCTTATAAAATTTGTATTCGATTTAAGTCTCGTATATCATTATCTCAAAATGCCTTCAATGCTTTACACTACCATATCTAATATCATCATTTCAATTCAAAACATAACATCATTTTTATCTCAATAACATTTTCATAATGCATAAGATATTTCATATTAACATTTATATCTCATTTTACTATGTGAATATATCAATTCATGTTTATAACATCATTATCCCCTAGGGCTCGTAATACACAATTTGTATGATTTTTCACATACTATCATTCATATCATTTGCATTTGTATTCAATAGATCAATTCAAGTATAAACTACTAATTTCACATATCAACATGGAAAACTAATCACATAATAGTTATTTTCTGCCCCTATTAACATGACATGGAATCAACACCAGATACACAGATTAATCCACTATCACACCTAATACACACTCTATGCTCATCCGTAAATACCGAAGTAATATGTGCTTAGCACTCATCAGTTTATAATCTAAGTAATATGCGGTTGACGCTACAGTATATATGCTTATGTCCACCCCTAGATCATCGATACATAATTGAAGTAATATGTGCTTAGGATTAATTAGTTTATAATTGAAGTAATATGCGACCAGCGCTAAGATATCCCCATGTTGGAAAAATTCCATTTTAAAAACGGTTTTCTATCACAACAGAAATTAAAATTTTGAAAATCGAGTCGGTTTGTGATATTTATAGCAACAAACTTTTCCCAAAATGTAATTATGCTTTGTGCAAGATGGATCATAGATGTTCTCAGCCTTCAATCGAATGACCTTCCTCACTATTCTCATACCATGAATCGCTTTGAGTGTGGGTTCGAACAATCACAAATCAAACTTAAAGCCAAAAAAAAATTCGTACTTTTAGTAGGAAAACAATTCTCTCTCAATAAAAATCGGTAGAATTGCAATTCCCAGAAAAATAGAATTTATACTTAAAAAATAAATTTCTCACTATTTTTAGGAAGAATAACAATATTTTAAAGTTGTATATTTTTAACTTTACTAGTGTCATCTATTTATAAGGCAGGATAGAAGAATCCTGATTGAATTAGTAGAACACAAATAATACTTATTTGATAGAAAAATTAATCTCCCAATTTAACTAGGAGAAGGTAGCAACACACCTTAGTTAAATATATTAGGGTTGTCACCCCTCATATGTATCATGAGGGGTTAGTGACCTCTCCTATATTGGATTCAATTATATGTGCTTCCTAGACTTTTAGCCTAGTTGTTTGTAATTTAATCTAAACAAATGTATATGTGATTTTACCCTAAGTACCGATACTCGTGCAAGGGTATCGATACTAAATTTAGTTACTATTTTCATGCACCTTCGTTCCACCGTTGAGGTATTGATACTTATATCCCAATTACGATGCCCCTGTACAAATCGACCAAAATCATAGGAAAACAGAGCACATTACGCACTCAAACATTTTCCTCAACAACCTCATCATCCAACACGAAAATGACCACATATACATCAATATTTTAGTTATTCAAATCAAAACAAAACCAATAAAATAATAATAAACATTCATCAATTCTTAAACTCTAGATTCATAATAATCCATTGAAGACATAATAATAACCAACCAAAAATTCTAACCACATTGCCTTTATTCCCACAGTTCAAAAGAATAATAAAACCACCTACTCAAATTACTATTGCCTAACTTGGATCACTTCCTTGGCCGCACTGCACACACTGAAAATGCTAACAATTCGTAAGGATTTAGTAATGAGTGTGTGTGTTTAATCAAGCTCAGTGAATGCTCGAAATTACCGCAAATATACACAATATCATATGTTAAACAAAAGTAACTAAAGTACAACCACAACCATATTTCATTACCACATTGAGCCAACTAATTCACATTTCATTTATCTTATTAGACTAATTTATGTACTCACAAGCATATTCTATATACATTTCATTAAGTGATAATTTGGAAAATTAAGACTATGAATGTAATACCCCTAACCTGTATCCGTCTCCTGAACAAGGTTACAGAGCATTACCAGAGTTTTCAAATCAAACAAACATAAATTTCAAAAGTTTCAAATCATATCAATAAGCACATTAAAACCAATTCAAAAAATACATATTGTCCCTTATACGAGCCCTCGAGGCTCTAAATACGCGTTAGAAACAAGTTGGGACCAAATCAGAAACTTAGAGAATTTTTTAGAAAACACTAAAAATTTTCAACACTGTAGGGGTCATACGGCAAAGAGACACGCCCGTGTCTCAGGCCGTGTGGGCATTCGAAGTAAGGACACACGGCCGTGTCCCAACCCATGTAACTCACTGACTTGGGTCACAATGCCAAGCCACATGCCCGTGTGCCAGGCCGTGTACCCTTCGAAATAACCTCACACGCTCGTGTGCCAGGCTGTGTAACAGCCTGACCTGTAACCTTTTGAAAGCTATAGGGGACATACGATCGTGTCACCTGGCCGTGTGTCACACACGGCTGAGACACACGTCCGTGTGGATGAAAATAGACCATTTTTCTCAACCAACTTGGCTTGCACCTACAACCAACATTGAACATATAAACAAGCCATAGCATAAACAAGTCATATACATATGGTATAACATCATACAACCAATATGCCCATAGGCACCTTAAATAATAACATAAAACATATATAAATATATACTTTCTTTGGTCAAAATTAGCAACTAACTTATAGGCACATTTGCAAAAATACATGCTATTTAGTTTACTTACCAAAACATACCAAATGGTGCCAAATATACCATTCAAAAAATAACATCAATAGTCATATAAGCTATTCAAACAAAGTACCAATTCTTAACAAGTCACAAGCCATATATATTATGCATATTCAACTATCATTTCATCTTCCATCATTCAACCATATAAAGTCATTCATCAACTATCGATCATGAAAAGGGATAGTTTCGACTATCAACTATGAAAAGGGATGGTGACGACCATCAACTATGAAAAGGGATAGTGACGACCATCGATTAATTGAAAAGGCTAGTTTCGACTATCGAATATGAAAAGGGATGGTGACAACCATCGAATATGAAAAGGGATGGTTTCGACCATCGTTAACACACTTTGTGTAAGCTTCGGTAAGAGTTTTTGATGCAATTTACTTTTTATTATGGAAAGAAAAAACATATGTGTATTCATAATTATGGATAGTATGAGTTCATCTGATTTATATTTATGAAATGTATCTTATCATGTGTTGATATTGAAGTTATGTGATTAAGCACTCATTTGAGTTGTTGGTGATGCTAAGGCTTGTGCCAAGCTTGTGTTTGATTGATCCGTATATAGTTTTTAAGCTTATGCATTGAAATGGTAAGAATTGTTTATGAATTACGAACTTACTAAGCATTATATGCTTACTTTGTGCTAATTTTCTATGTTTTTAGTTAATCGAAAGCTCGTTCGGGTTGGAAGATCGTCGGAGACCTATCACACTATCCATCGGCTGTATCGGTAGATTTTGATGTTTTTAAGTCATGGTTATAATGGCATGTATAGGTGTTTTATGCTTGATGAAATAGCTATTATGTTTGGCTTGTAAATGTGGTATTTTGGTTAATGAATTAGTTGTCATGTTGGCTTCTATATATATGGTTTTATGATGGTTGATAATTTGGCATTTTGGTGCTTGTTATGGTTGATGTTGGAATGGTCAAGTTGATGTATGTTTTAGTGACCATTTTGGTGTATTTTAATGTGATTTTGGTATGGTCATTTTGGTAGAATTTGGTATGGAAATTGGTTGCAATTATTGACTTGTTAAATGTCTAAGTTAGGCTTGTGTTTGAGTATATTTAATGTCATGAGAATTGAGGTGCCTTTTGGCATATTGGTTGTATGAATAGGTACCATATTGTTCTAGCTTGATTATGCATATTTTAGGTACACTTGGAATGCTTGAAATGGGTGCTAATGGGATGTATGTATGTATAATTTGGGTGAAGGAAATGCCTTGAAAATGGCCTATTTCTTGTCCACATGGCCTAATACATGGAAGTGTGTCTCAGTCGTGTGTGACACACAGCCATGCGACACGACCGTGTGTCTCCTGTAGGTTTCAAAGGGTTGCAAGTTAGGCAATTACATGGCCTAGCACGTAGCCTGGCACATGGGCTTGTGAGGCCATTTCGAGAGTTACATGGCCTGGCACACAGACGTGTGGCTTGGCCGTGTGACCTAAGTCAGAGAGTTACATGGGCATGGACACAGACACGACCGTGTGTCCGTACTTCGAATGTCCACACGGCTCGAGACACGAGCATGTGTCTCAATCGTGTGAGCCACACGGCCTGGCAACACGGTTGTGTGACCTTGCAGTTTGAAAAATTCTATCTTTTTCCCAAAAATTCTAAATGTTTTCGATTTAGTCCCGAATTATTTCTAATGTGTTTTTAAGGCCTCGAGGGCTCAAATTAGGGACGATATGTATGCATTTGAATGAAATATGATGTGTTTTTGTATAGTAGTTGTAATTGAATGTTTTAAGTTAAAAGTTTCTGGTAATGCTCCGTAACCTTAATCCAGCGACGAATATGGGTTAGGGGTGTTACAAGTTTGATATGCAATAATTCGGTGTAGCAGATTAAACTAGTTTTCATATTTAAGGAGCTTGAATACAAGAATTTTTGTTATGTTTTAATTCAGATTCTTTAGTTTTATTGACATTCAATAAAATGTGCACATCAAGTTTTTTATTAACCTTAGGGGCTGAATGAGGCCTAAGGGAGAGCTAACATGCTTTGTGAGTGTGCAAGAGACCTTTAGAGGGCATTTCGAGCCAATATCAGATGTTATGTCACAACATTGGGGAGCCGATTTTGCAGAAACTGCCTATAATGTTGGGACACAGGCTGAGGGTGTCGCGGCGTACCACTAAAAATGGCTACAGAAGAGAATACTAGTTTTTATGTCGCGACAGAGGACCTGGTGTGTCGTTACATCGACTCTGTGACGAGATTAAAACACAAAACAGGGGCATTTTGGTCTACACGATCAAACCTAAAGCTCGGGAACATCAGCTACCCTAGGGCTATGGACGACGGCTACCTGAAGGCTATAAATAGACCTCTTTGGCACACATTATGTACATGATTCCATTAGCTTAGATTCTATCTTTAAGTTTAGATTTGTCCTCTTACTTTCTTAAGTTTTTATAATTTTAATTTATTTTTTTCCTCAAGAGATCTAATTGTAATGGAGATCAATTTTTGTGGATTCGCTTTATTTATCGATATCAATTAGGTTTTCTTAAACTCTCTATTTCAAGTCATTCCCGATGATTAATTCTTTCATTCTTTCCATGTTGTTTATAAAAGCCATGAGGAACTAATCCTTTTATGGGGGATTAGTGAATAGAGGCATGATTTCTTAACTATTTTGTAGGGTTACTCAACGGATCAACTTTTTCGAAAAGGAAGAAAATGAAACAAAACCGTAGGCCTGACAATCCTGTGAAGTTAACAAGGTGGGAATTAACCTAAAATTGGTATTACCCATTTGTGAACACCTTTACCCCAAGCCAGTTTGGACTATGAGGTCAAAAGATAAGTAGTTCTTGCTGACTCGTTATGTTACTGGAAGATCGGAAGATCCTATTAGGGTAGCGACTAGTTGGTTGACGAGGAACCTGAGACGATAGTTAATTAGGATTGTCGAAGCAAGCTGATCACCCATCCTCAACTTTGATTCACTTTATCTATCTCTATCTCTTGCAATTTAATTTAATTTAATTTAATTATTTAACAAACCCTAAATATATTTCTTATTTTACTCTTGTACTATAATTGACTTAAAGTATTAATTAGATCTTTAATTGTTTAGGTTAAGTTTGATTTAGTAGTTGCCCCCCTAGGGTACGATCCTTGGAGTGCTCACCTACTTCGTTGTAAAATCTATATTACAGTTAGAACCTTATACTTGTAGATATCGCCTCATAAATCTCTATTTTATTGTAGTATTCACACTCTGGACGTTACTAAGTTCCGAGGCAATCGGAGATCCATAAGGAACTAATCCTTTCATAGGGGATTAGTGAGTGGATATGTGATTAATTAATTATTATGTAGGGTTTTCTTAGTGGATCAGCTGTTTGGGAGAGGAAGAAATTAAACCCTAGGCTTGATGACCCTAGGAATTCATTTAGGTGGAAGTTAACCCAAAATTGGTATGGCCTATTCGTAAACACCGTAGCCTTGAATCGGTCTGGACTGTGAGGTTGAGAGATAAGTAGTTCTTGCCGACTCATTAGTTTAGTGGAAGATTGATAACTCTAAAAAAGAGTTATATTTTGAACATCTAAGCTTGGTTAAATGCTTATACTTAAGTGGATATATTTGTATTTTTAGGTTATTTTTAGAACATTGCATAATTATGCTTGGATTATGCCTTAAATGTCATTTCATGTTACATTTACTGTTGAGAAGAAGGGAATTGGTTGTTGTATGCAGCAGGTGCAGGAAGGATGAAGAAAAGGAGAAAAAGGAGGAAGAGAATGAAGGAAGTGAAATATTGCCAAGGAAAAAGGTTAGATGGATGACCAACACAAATGCCATGGAAATTCCAGAAAATGCTAACTCAGTACTTAGTCCTTGTCACTCTCAGCTAGTTGGACATGTAGTAGATAAATGCAACTGAAAAAGAGGGAGAAAAGTGTGTGCTAAGAGAGGGGGACCTACCTTATAAAAGAGGAAAGAGAGAAGAAAGAGGACACAAGGGTTTTGAAAGGGGATTTGGAGAGCAGTTTTGTAAGGCCCTAAAAGTAGGTCTAGTAGTTTCAGGTAAGTTTACCAGGTTTTGTGTGAAAAATTAGGAGTTAATCGGGGTCATTAGTTATTTTTCTCTCAGTTTAGTTAATTTAATTTCATTTAAAAAAATCAGGAAATAATATTCTGAAAAATAAAAATATTTTTACAAAAATTAATTTTATAATGTTAAATAATTTTTGGGTAAAATAAATATTTTGGGTCAAATTAGAACTCAAAAATAAATTAAAATAAGGGTTTAATTGAGAGAATTTAAAATATTAATTACACAGGAACATTTTGCAAAACAAGGGAAATGTTTGAGTGGTTTTATTGCAAATTACCCATATTTTTAGAATTGTGGGAGTGGCCTGATGGTAATTTCCCCAATTTTTGAAAATCAAGAGGGGTTCTTTAGCTCAAAAACACTACAACCCCCTCATTTCGCACACAATTTTCACCCGATTTCTAAGTGTTTTCACCCAATTTTTGAAAATCAGGTATAGCTGCTAAGAAGTTGAAGGAGTTGAAGCTTCAGTTGCAAGAGTTGTTAGATTGGGGTTTCATTCGACCAAGTGTGTCACATTGGAGAGTGCCGGTTCTGTTTGCCAAGAAGAGGGATAAGACTTTGAGGTTTGCATTAATTCTCGCTGGCTGAATAAGTTGACCATCAAGAATAAGTACCCACTTTTGAGGATAGATGATTTGTTTGACCAATTTTGGGGAGCTTTAGTTTTCTCGAAGATTGATCTGAGATATGGGTATTATCAATTCAAGGTGAAGGATGCAACTATTATGAATATAGTGTTTAGGACTTGTTATAGGCATTTTGAGTTTCTTTTCATGCCATTCGGGTTGATGAATGCACCTTCCTCATTTATGGACATGATGAATCGTTCCATTCCCATCTAGATCGGTTTGTTGTGGTTTTTATAGATGATATATTTGTGTATTCTCGATCGGAGGATGAGCATGAAGTGCATTTGAGAGTGGTTCTTTAGATTTTGAGAGGGAAGAAACTATATGCCAAGTTGAGCAAGTGTGAGTTCTGGCTTCGTTTATGCTGAGGGTATTTGGGTTGATCTGAAGAAGGTTGGGGCAATCTTGGATTGGAAGCCGCCAAGGTCTGTGTCCGAGGTCAGTAGTTTCTTGGGCTTAGCTGGTTATTATCGTCGTTTTGTCGAGGGTTTTTCATGTATTGTTGCTCCGTTGACAAACTTGTTTCAGAGGAATACTGCCTCTGAGTGGACTAATGAGAGGCAAAGGATTTTTGAGAAGCTGAAGTCAGTTTTGACTAAAGCACTTGTATTGACATGGCCAAAGTCTGGTAAAGAGTAAGTTGTTTTTAGTGATGCTTTTTACACGGGATTGGGTTGTGTGCTGATGCAGGAGGGAAAGGTAGTTACTTATACATCGAGGCAGCTGAAACTGCATGAGTGTAACTATCTGACCCATGATTTGGAGTTTTCTATCGTAGCCTTTGCACTCAAGATTTGGCATCATTATTTGTATGGTGAGTGGTGTGTGACCTACACCGATCACAAGAGTCTTAAGTATCTCCTTACCTAGAAGGAGTTGAACTTGAGAGAGAGGCGTTGGATTGAGATATTGAAGGACTACGATTGTGTTATTGAGTATCATTCGGGAAAGGCGAATGTTGTTGCTAATGCCTTGAGTCAGAAGTCTTTCATTGACTTAAGGACGATGTACGTAAGTTATCAGTTTCCGAGGATGGTGGTTTGTTGGCTGAGCTTCAGGTGAAGCCAACCCTTGTATAACAAATTCGAGAGAGACAATCATTCGACGATAGTTTGGTGTGTCATATACATCAGGTTGAGTTGGGTGTTCTTGGAGATTTCAGTCTCAATGCTGATGATGTCCTTCGCTTTAGAGGTAAGATGTGTGTTTTGATTGATGGGGATCTAAGACATATGATTCGTACAGAGGCTCATAGTAGTCCATATGCTATTCATCTCAGTGGGAACAAGATGTCTCACGATCTTCGGGTTCTATATTGGTGGCTAGGGTTGAGGAAGGACGTAGTTGATTTTTGTAGATGTTTAGTTTTCCATGGGGATAAAGTTGAGCATCAATATCCGTCTGGATTACTTCAGCCGATCAGGATTCCAGAGTGGAAATAGGAGCGTATAACATGGGTTTTGTTTCTGGTTTGTCATTGACTTCTTATCGGAAGGATTCAGTTTGGGTGATAGTGGATTGATTTACGAAGTGTGCGAATTTCTTGTCGGTGCATACGACTTTTAGTTTTCAACAGTTGACCGAGCTTTACATCAGAGAGATTGTCAAATGGGGTTCCAGTTTCTATCATATTGGATAGAGATCTGCAGTTCACGTCGAGGTTCTATAAGATGTTACATGATGCTTTGGGCTTGAAGCATTACTTTAGTACAACGTATCATCCGTAGCCAGATGGTCAGTCTGAGAGGGTGATCCAGATTCTCAAGGATATGCTTCGAAGTTGTGCTATTGATTTTGATGGCAGTTGGGAGTGACATTTGTTTTTGTCTGAGTTCGCATACAACAACAGTTATCAAAGGAGTATTCAGATGGCTCTATTTGAAGCACTTTATGGTAGGAAGTGTAGGACTCCATTATGTTGGTTCTACATGGAGGAAAAGAGGAACTTGGGTTCAGATTTGGCCCATGAGATTGAGGATAAGGCGAAACTTATCTGTGAGGGGTTGAAGGTTGCTTCAAACAGGCAAAAATCTTACACTGACTTGAGGCGTCAAGATATCGAGTATCAGTTTGGTGATAAGGTGTTTCTGAAGGTCTCGCCTTGGAAGAAGGTTTTGAGGTTCGGGAGGAAAAGTATGCTTAGTCCAAGGTTCATTGGCCCTTACAAGGTGACTAAGCAGATTGGACCAGTTGCTTATTGTCTTCTGTTGCAGCCTAAAATTGAGTGCATTCACGATGTCTTCCATGTTTCCATGCTTCGGAGGTATAGATTGGATCCATCCCATGTTGTTCTAAGAGTCTTCTCTCGTTTTTCTTTGTCATTTTCAAAGTCCACATATCAAAGATTATGTCTAATCTTTTATTTTCTCCAAATTCTCTTAAAATTCTCTAGAAAAGATTTTCAAAGTTGGGAAAAAACTCATCCGAGTTCTCCAAAAATATTGATCCAAGCTTCAACATTGATGATTCTTGATCGATTGAAGATAATTTCTCAACTATAAATTCATTTTAAAGTTTTTTTAATCATTATTTTGGATTTAATTCAAATAAAATGGTTTTTCAAATCTTGATCTCTTCTCTCTTGAACATGAAATTCATCAGTTGTGAATACATGGTTTTGAGTTGGAATCCAAGTTTCAATGGATATCTAAGGTCAAATCATGTTTATTAAGAGATTTTTGATCGGAAAATAAAAGATTAAACCCGTTTGATTGATCAATTTTGACAAATTCATTTTTAACTAAGAACATGAGTTGATTTTCCGGAAAATTACGAAACGGTTTGTTTGATGAAATTGATGCTTAGTTTTTGTGTTGATAGATTAGAATTGATGTTTATAAATGATTTTTGGTGCAGAGAAGGTCATTTGGATTTTAAAGGCAATTGGTAAACATGCCTATTTACATTCTAAATTGAGGTTTTGAATTGTGTTTCTAATGATTCAATTGTATCTCAACTGGTTTAGATTATTAAAATTGATTTTAATTTTATAAAAGCATATTTGTAAATGATTTATAGAAATTGTGAATTGTGTGTTTAGTATGATTGATTTGGATTGTATTGAATAATAATTGGAGCATGGGTTACTGTATATTAGAGCACTTGATGATGGTTTTATGATTTGTTTTAGATCCATGGAAAAAGACACTTATTGTGCTTACCTATGTTGGTACTAAAATTGCTAAGTGACACGATTTAAATTGAATTTTTATATCATGAATTAAGTGCTTAAATATCAGTCTTTATGCTCTGTATGATTGATTATATTGGAAATATTGCATGGTGGATCCATTGGATATAGAGTGCAGACAATAGGATTAGTGAGTACACACCATTATATGTGATATTTGTGAGCATATGACTCTATGAGTATTGATTTTTTTGGAGCCGATAAAGGAGCGTTGAGCCTTTTTCTCCATTCAAATATTTTTGATTTCGAGGTGATATAAGGGAGTGTGTGGCTACGCCCCACTCAACCAGAGTATTGTATTTGATATTTGGGAGATCAGAGATCCGTTTATCCAATTGTAACACCCCAAACCCGGTCTAAACATTATGGCCGAATCTGGCGATGTCACATTGTAACACCCCTTACCCGTATTCGACGTCGGAATAGGGTACGAGGCATTACGAGAAGACATACATTTGCATACGTATTAAATCGAGTTACAAAATTTCATCCGAATTAAAACTTTCAAATTATTAACGTGCTTTTATAATTCTTTACAACATATCCTCGAAATATTATATTCATAACAAATAGGGCCTACGAGACCCGATATTTACTCATGTAATTCAAAGCCTCATTTCCATTTCATTCAATTCACAATTTCTCATGTTCACAATTCAAATAAATTTCTCAATCCAATATATATATTTCAATCATCTAAGAATATAATTCAAGTTACACGAACTTACCAAGCTAAATTGCAGAAATATCAAAATTCAAGGACATTTTGGTAATCTTCTATTTTCCTCGAATTTCCACCCAATCTTGATATAAATTAATATTTCATTCAATTTATTAATTTAAATAATAAAACAATTCATTTCATGCAATTTGGTCACTTTTTGACATTTTTACAAATTTACCCTTAAAATAATACTTTTATTCAATTTAGTCACTGAACCTAAAACATGCAAATTAGCCATTTTTAATGAAAACTCATGCTAGTTGAATAATCATATATTTTCCTCCTCCTCCTCTCCATTCCACACCCTTAATGTATATAATATGCTTATATGTAACATTATCTATAATTTCACTATTTATTTATTTATTCATTCAAAGCTGTCTACTTGAGTCATTGTCACAAAATTATTTATATCTTGAGCTATGTAACTTTGAATTGAGATCTGTTAATTTTATCTGAAACTAGACTCACATATATTCTTACTATAAAATTTTCAGAATTTTTGGTTTAGCCAATAAGTACAATTTTTCTTTAAATTCATCCCTGTTCTGCTATTTGACACTTCCGACCCTTCTTCACTAAAAATTAATTATCTCTTCGTATAGGATTCAGATGATGTTCTCGTTTGTTTCTATTGCAATTAGACTCATTCATTATTTTAAACATATAAATTTAATTCCATAATTATTTTTCTCCAATTTTTGATAATTTTTCAAAGTCAGAATAGGGGAACTCGAATTCATTCTGACCTTGTCTCACATAATTTATTATATCTCATGATTTACAATTCCATTACTTACACCGTTTCTTTTATAAGAAACTAAACTTAATAAGATTTAATTCCATATTTTTTTCATCATCTAATTTAATTTCCATAATTTATGGTGATTTTTCAAAGTTAACCTACTGCTGCTGTCCAAAACTGTTTTAGTGCAAAATGTTGATTACTAAGCTTATAACTTCCTTATTCATTTTCTCTATAATATTTCCCATCACTTTCTCTTATTTCCCTTCACTAATATATCAAGAACATAAGACTTTATTTAATACAACTCTACTATAACATCATTTCCATGCTTTTTCAATAATAACAAACTTAAAAATATATTGAAATCTTGATGTTCTTACCTTGTCCTATTGATTTCAATCTTTAACTTGATTTTCTCTCCCCTCCAGCTTCTATTTCATGAATGTAACTTGATATTCAAGCTCCCCATTGTCTCCTTGTTATCTTTCTCTCTTGATGGATATGAAAATTCTTTTGATTTCTAAGTGAAAATGGTGAATTTTTGGTGAAAGGACCAAATTGTAAAGAAAAAAAGTTTCTTTCTTTCTTTTCTCTTCATACGTTGGATGCATGGGAAGAAGATAAAGATTCTTCATCTTTCCTTCTATATATATACTAAACAGAATAATAATAAAATAATAAAATATCATTTAAAAATTAAATTAAAATATTAATAAACTAATAATTAATTAATTAATTAATCTAAAATATTACCAACATCATCATTGCCTTCTAGATTTCTCTCTCTTCTAATTGACCATTTTGCCCTTTATAATCTTTAAAAATTCCATCCTTGAGTCATCACTTAATTTGGTAAAATTATGATTTAGTCCCTCAAAATTATTTACCTTTTCAATTTGATCCTAATTCATCCATTTTCCTTAGTTTCTAGATTATTCCACCCTTAAAATATTTACACTATTGGTCCTTCAACTTTTTTGTATTTACACTTTAATCCCTCAAATTTCGAGTATTTACTCTTGGGCAACAAAATTTTTCTCACTTTTGCGATTTTATCCTTTCTTGAATTAATATGTCATAATATAATTCCCAATGTTGCCATAACTCAAAATTTCACTTTTTGTCACTTTATTTCATTATTTTACTATCAAGGATACCTAGTTTCTTACTGTAGTAATTTTCGGGGTATTACAGTAGTAATTTTCGGGATATTACATTTCTCCCCCTTAAAATAAATTTTGTCCTCGAAATTTTCTTGGTTTGTTTTGATCATGAACTTCATCATTTCTATATTCTTTCAATTATCCTTTTCTATCCATTCTTATCACTAACATTTCTAGTTTTTATATCATTTTGTACTTCCTTTTCAATAATATTCTTCTTTTTACTTAATCGAGCTCTTATTTCCTCTCTTTCCACTTAACCAGAAGTCCTTTCTTCATTTAGTTTTCTTAAAATTATCTCTATAATTCTATAGTTCCCTTCTGCACATATTTACCTAGCTTAGTATTTGTATTCATTCTCTATCCATTCATTTCACAATTTATTTTTAATTCAATATTTCAAACATGAATCAGAGGTAAACATTTACCTTGTAGCGAAAATTATTTATCTTTTTTTAGCAGAGGCCCAGTAGATTAGATAGAACACTTAGGATATACAAAATTGATACAGAGGTGCATTATTATGCATTATTAAACAGAAAGCACTAAAGTGTTATATAGAGAATATAAATGTGCTAATAATCGGAGAGCACTAGCGTGCTATTAATCAGAGAGTGTGCTAGGGTCCTTTAATGATATAACACTAATATCCTAGTAGTTCTAATCTCATCTACTTGGGCAAATTATATCATGCATGCATATTACTTTTACACTTTTCGTATAATGCTTTTACTTCCTTTACAATTTAATCCTTGTACCAATAATCCGTATATTTATATCTTCTCTATCTTTAATACATATATTATATTTCAAAATTCATTATTCATCCATAATTTACTAATAATCCATATCATGTACTTCACATATCACGTTTACATGTTTTGCAATTTAGTCATCAGCACAATATTTCTTTTAGCAAAACAATACACTTTCTAAATATGCATGCAAAACAGAACAATAACCAGTCATAAACCGACCAGACCAACAGGGCTTTCGTCTAACATTATAATTAGCTAAATTCTCACAACATAAGAACTCTATCAGAACTAAACCATTACGCATACATATCTCTGAGGATCAAAGAATATATATAATATCCAGAAAAGATCATCATGTTCATTTCGACTGTAACCTTTACACACAGAAATCTTTACCATTTAATTATCATTTCTCTGACTAATTCTGTTATCACGAACCTCACTTTATTCCACTCAGTAAAAAAAAATTCCAATTAATACATACATTCTTTTAGGTATCATACTTGAATATTTTGTCTCATCAAATTTAACTTCTTCTTTATTTACTCTCTTACTTGTTTACTTACTTGCTTGCTTAAACAACTCATGATTATAACTTACTCATTCCTTGCTGAAATTATTTTCTCAACTGATAACTGAAATATTCTTAATCCTTATACTTACCTGAATCTGTTTATTGTACTTTTACCTGAACATTCATGTAACATAATTTCTTTACTAGCCCGTTGAATCACTTGGAATACTAAGGATACTCGGGTCTCCTGTCTGATAATAACATGCCAAAGCCATGTCCCAAATATGGTCTTACATGAGATGTTTCCTGTACTACCAATGTCATATCTCAGATATGGTCTTACATAGGAGTTCTCATATTGATGCCCATGCCATGTCCCAGACATGGTCTTACGGGGGACCTCTCGTCCCGGTGCCAACGCCATGTCCCAGACATGGTCTTACATGGGACCTCTCATCTCGGTGCCAACGCCATGTCCCAGACATAGTCTTACATGGGACCTCTCATCTCGGTGCCAATGCCATGTCTCAGACATGGTCTTACATGGGAACTCTCATCTCGGTGCCAACGCCATGTCCCAGACATGGTCTTACATGGGACCTCTCATCTCGGTGCCAACGCCATGTCCCAGACATGGTCTTACATGGGACCTTTCATCTCGGTGCCAACGCCATGTCCCAGACATGGTCTTACATGGGACCTCTCATAATCTAAATGATGCCAATGCCATGTCCCAGACATGGTCTTACACTGGCTCACATATCGATGCTGATGCCATATCTCAGATATGGTCTTATATGGAAATCACATATCACATGTTGCCATGGTCCAACCATGGTCTTTTCCGTCAATTCATTACATATCACTAAACGAAAGTACTCATTCCTGTGTTCTACTCAATTTGATCTTGCAATTCAATTTTCATACTATTATAATATTCATGGTTTAATAGCAAAGACATAAAACAAATATCATATTATTTCTAATTTAACAATTAAACATAAGATTCTATCATATAAACATACTGATTACACTTATTCAAGCAAGTGTGCATAAACATACATTCTATATACTTGTGTATATTTACTTACCATATTTACTTAATCAAATATGTTGAGCACATTACATCATATGCGCGCCAAGCAAACGCGGATGAGCATATCACCATATAAACTTTCATTTTATTCTATGTTTCTACATTTCTCAACTCATGGTTGTCTTACTTCATACGTTAACACATACTTATCATGAATTTTCTATTCATACCTTTCTAAATTTCGTTTCACCATAAACACATTTCAATCACCTCAACATAAATTTTTTTTAGCATTATTGGAAACAACTCGGTTAGAAGTCATCTCTGTCTTACAAAATAATTTCACTAGAGTCGAAAGATATTACATTATCACGAGTAATAATATGGCATGTATAGCTAAACTCACATACGATATGTTAGTCTGAGAACCGACTAAACCATAGCTCTGATACCACTAAATGTAACACCCCAAACCCGGTCTAAACGTTATGACCAAATCTGGCGATGTCACATTGTAACACCCCTTACCCGTATTCGACGCCGGAATAGGGTACGAGGCATTACTAGAAGACATACATTTGCATACGTATTAAACCGAGTTACAAAATTTCATCGGAATTAAAACTTTCAAATTATTAACGTGCTTTTATAATTCTTTACAACATATCCTCAAAATATTATATTCATAACAAATAGGGCCTACGATACCCGATATTTACTCATGTAATTCAAAGCTTCACTTCCATTTCCTTCAATTCACAATTTCTCATGTTCACAATTCAAATCAATTTCTCAATCCAATGTATATATTTCAATCATCTAAGAATATAATTCAAGTTACACGAACTTACCAGGCTAAATTGTAGAAATACCAAAATTCAGGGACATTTTGGTAATTTTTTATTTTCCTCGAATTTCCACCCAATCTTGATATAAATTAATATTTCATTCAATTTATTAATTTAAATAATAAAACAATTTATTTCATGCAATTTGGTCATTTTTTGACATTTTTACAAATTTACCCTTAAAATAATACTTTTATTCAATTTAGTCACTAAACCTAAAACATGCAAATTAGCCATTTTTAATGAAAACTCATGCTAGTTGAATAATCATATATTTTCCTCCTCCTCCTCCCCATTCCACATCCTTAATGTATATAACATGCTTATATGTAACATTATCTATAATTTCACTATTTATTTGTTCATTCAAAGCTATCCACTTGAGTCATTGTCACAAAATTATTTATATCTTGAGCTATGTAATTCCGAATTGAGATCCATTAATTTTATCTGAAACTAGACTCACATATCTTCTTACTATAAAATTTTCAGAATTTTTTGTTTAGCCAATAAGTACAGTTTATTCTTTAAAGTCATCCCTGTTCTGCTGTCTTACAGTTCCGACCCTTCTTCACTAAAAATTAATTATCTCCTCGTACAGGATTCGGATGATGTTCCCATTTCTTTCTATTGAAAATAGACTTATTCATAATTTTAAACATATAAATTTAAGCCCATAATTATTTTTCTCCAATTTTTGATAATTTTTCAAATTTACAACAGGGGAACTCGAATTCATTCTGACCTTGTCTCACATAATTTATTATATCTCATAATTTACAATTCCATTACTTACATCATTTCGTCTATGAGAAACTAGACTTAATAATATTTAATTTTTCATCTTATAATTCAATTTCCATAATTTATGGTGATTTTTCGAAGATAACCTACTGCTGCTGTCCAAAACTGTTTTAGTGCAAAATGTTGATTACTAAGTTTATAACTTCCTTATTCATTTTCTCTAAAATATTTTCCATCACTTTCTCTTATTTCCCTTCACTAATATATCAAGAACATAAGACTTTATTTAAGAAAACTCTACTATAACATCCTTTCCATGCTTTTTCAATAATAACAAACTTAAAAATATATTGAAATCTTGATGTTCTTACCTTGTCCTATTGATTTCAATCTTTAACTTGATTTTCTATCCCCTCCAGCTTCTATTTCTTGAATGTAACTTGATATTCAAGCTCCCCATTGTCTCCTTGTTATCTTTCTCTCTTGATGGATATGAAAATTCTTTTGATTTCTAAGTGAAAATGGTGAATTTTTGGTGAAAGGACCAAATTGTAAAGAAAAGAAAGTTTCTTTCTTTCTTTTCTCTTCATACGTTGGATGCATGGGAAGAAGATGAAGATTCTTCATCTTTCCTTCCATATATATACTAAATAGAATAATAAGAAAATAATAAAATATCATTTAAAAATTAAATTAAAATATTAATAAGCTAATATTTCTTTAATTAATTAACTTAAAATATCACCAACATCATCATTGCCTTCTAGATTTCTCTCTCTTCTAATTGATCATTTTTCCCTTTATAATCTTTAAAAATTCCATCCTTGAGTCATCACTTAATTTGGTAAAATTGTGATTTAGTCCCTCAAAATTATTCACCTTTCAATTTGGTCCTAATTCATCCATTATCCTTAGTTTCTAAATTATTCCACCCTTAAAATATTTACACTATTGGTCCTTCAACTTTTTCATATTTACACTTTAATTAGTTTCTAGATTATTCCACCCTTAAAATATTTACACTATTGGTCCTTTAACTTTTTCATATTTACACTTTAATCCCTCAAATTTTGAGTATTTACACTTAGGCAACAAAACTTTTCTCACTTTTACGATTTAATCCTTTTTTGAATTAATATGTCATAATATAATTCCCAATGTTGCCATAACTCAAAATTTCCCTTTTTGTCACTTTATTTCCTTATTTTACTATCAAGGATACCTACTTTCTTACTGTAGTAATTTTCGGGGTATTACAGTAGTAATTTTCGAGATATTACACCAATGCATGATCACATGTTTATATTTTTCCATGGATGTCATTTGCCAATATAAGTGTTTGTTTTTTAATTTAAATTATGTTTTCATATGCCATAATAAATGTGATTTTTACTCATGGAATAATATATGGAATTATGATGTTATGATGTTGCATTGTTGCTGGAAATTTTAGTCAATTGAATGCTATAATTGAGCAAGAAAATATAATTAAAACTATGACTCATACATTCAAAATTTGATACATGATTTGCCTTCGTTTAAGTATGTTTCTTGTGTGATTTACTTATTGAATTTATGGCTACTTACTAAGCTTTTTCTGCTCACACCCTTACAACTTTGTGCAGAGTTTTTTTTTTTCGGCTTTGGGAAGTTGAAGAGCAAGGGCAAGGCTGGTCCAAGGATAAGGCTATTTGGTAGTATAGATTAAGAACTCTTCTTTAGAAACATTTGAGGTCATTGGGACACTCAATTGGGAAAATTTGATATACTTGTAATGGACATTTGAAATTGTTATTTGGATTTTAATTTTGAGATGTTATACTTGTTTTTTTAATGATTGATTTTTATGGTTAAATGTTGTGTGGATTATGGTATTATGCTAAGTGATATCATGGTGATTGAAAACATGGTGATTGAAGGATGGATTTTTTTACTAATACATTTTAATTGTAGCTTGTCAAGGAGTGGATAGCTTTGTGGCTAAGGTAAGTCTATTGTATGATTTAATTTTTGTTTGTCAAGCATGATTTTGGATGTTTAAATTATGAATACATATTGTTTATTAGTTCTAATTAGATTAATTAAAATTATATATGTAACACCCCTTACTTGAGACCGTTGCCGGAGTCGAGCATGAGGCGTTACTTGACTTAACTTAAAAGTTCGAGGCATAAAAATTTAGTTTTAAAAGTTAATTCACTGTTCATAATAGGTCTGTCCACCTGCGCAGCAATTACTAAATTAATTATAACTCGAGTTACAAAACTCAAAATTTAGATCTGTAAATTTTCCCTAAAACTAGACTCATATATATTTTTGCCATAAATTTTTCAGAATTTTTGGTTAAGCCAATCAGTACAGTTTATTAGTTAAATTCTCCCCTATTTCACTAATCGACTGTCCTACCCTCTAGTCACTAAAATTCAATTATCTTATTGTACAGACATCATATAGTGTTCTCACTTGTTTTTACAGAAAATAGACTCAATAAGCTTTAATTATATATCTCATCCACCCTCTAATTAATTTTCTACTATCCTTGGTGATTTTCAAAATCACATTACTACTACTGTCTCAAAACTGATTCACTACAAATTTTTACTCTTTCATGATTTTTATGCATAATTTATCACCTAGACATTCATAACCACAAACACCTTCATACTTAGCCATTTTAATAACTATTCATCATCAAGAATTTACATATCATCTTTTGGTCACATTTTAAGAATATACAATCGAAATGACCAAGTCCCTATACATGCCATAGCTCAAAACATTTATCGTCTTAAAATACAGAGTTGTGGTGGTTGATAGTGTGAACGCTCTCCAACGTCTTCAAGATCCCAACTATGCTTGATAATACTATATGAAAGAAAAAGAAATAAAAGAAGTAAGCATAAAGCTTAGTAAGTTTACAAATAAATAAATGTTATCATTTAACATAAATAATGATATACAAGTATCATGTTCTTAAGTTTTCTCTTTACTTACTCTCATTTACTTGTTTACTTACTTATCTACTTAGATAGCTTAAGATTACAACTTACTCTTCTCTTGCTGAAATATTGGTTCTTACTGATAACATAATATGTTCTTAACTGTTATAACTCACCTGAAGTTGCTAATTATACTTTTACTTGAACTTTCATAGAACATAATCTGTTTTCTAGCCCGTTGAGTCACATTGGAATAATAAGGATACTTGAGTCTCTTTTCTGATAATAACATGCCAAAGCCATGTCCTAGACATGGTCTTACATGGTATGTTTCCTGTACTACCAATGCCATATCCCAGATATGGTCTTACATGGGAGTTCTCATATTGGTGCCCGTGCCATGTCCCAGACATGGTCTTACGAGGGACCTCTCATTTCGGTGCCAATGCCATGTCCTAGACATGGTCTTACATGAGACCTCTCATCTTGGTGCCAATGCCATGTCCCGGACATGGTCTTACATGGGACCTCTTTACCCAAATGTCATGACATTTGTATCCAATACATTCCTAATGTTTCAACGGGGCTTGTGTCACTAATTCTCTGTCATCTCATACTTAAGTCAACATTAGATATTTTCATGAAATAAATACATAATTGCTGAAAAATAACAGAATTATTAATAATTATCAAAATATTGCATTTATTTACCATAAACTTACCTCAGTACAAAAATGTGATCAAATCTAACACTTTAGTCCTCAATTTTTTTCTTTCCCTGATCTAGCTCCAAATTTCGTTCTTCTCAATCTATAATAGCAAATTTAGCTTATTTAATACTCACATTCATCAAAACAGTCATTGACTCAATTTTGGCAAAATTACAATTTTGGCCCTAAACTTTTGCATATTTATGCTTTTTCTCCAAAGCTCGGAAATTAAACTTCACCTCTTATTCTTATGTTTTATAACATGCTGAACATTTTTCCCTTCTATGACAACATCAAATTCTTACTCTAATACTTACTTATGAACATTAGGTATTTTTGCCGATTTTGTCAATATACTCGTTTTCACTTAAAATCGACTAGCAAAAGTTGTTTAATATAATTTCTAGCTTTATATTCTATCATAAAACATCAAAATACACACTTTTCACCTATGGGTAATTTTTCAAATTTCAACCCTAGCTCGAAATAACAGTTGAAATAGGTAAACCGAGCTACAAGAATCTCAAAAATGCAAAGAACATTAAAAACGGAGCTTGGAATCACTTACTATGTGCTTGAGAAAGTGAAGAAACCCTAGATATGACTTTCTTCAAATTTTGGCAGCAAGCAAAGATGATGAACACAATTTTTACATCTTTTTCCCTTTTAATTCTATTTATTTACTAAATGACTAAAATGCCCTTATTTAAAAAAATCCTATTTCACTTATATCATGTCCATCACTAACTAATGGTCTAATTATCATATAAGGACCCCTAATTTATAATTCCATAGCAATTAAGTACCTTTAACCAATAAAACTCAACTTTTGCATTTTTTACAATTTAGTCGTTTTGACTAAATTGAGTGCCCAAACGTCAAAATTTTTGAACGAAATTTTCACGAAATTTTTCCGTGAAATTGTAGGCCATAATAATATAGTAAAAATAAATTTTTCCTCATCGGATTTGTGGTCCCGAAACCACTATTCCGACTAGGCCCTAAATCGGGATGTTACATTTCTCCCCCCTTTTTAGGGATTTTCATCCCCGAAAATCTTACCTATGAAGAGATTTGGGTACTGCTTTCACATAGCCTCTTCGGGCTCCCATGTAGCCTCATCAACCCTATGTCTATTCCATAACACCTTCACAAGTACAATATTTTTGTTCCTTAGCTGTTTAATCTCTCGATCAATAATCTTTACCGGTTCTTCTACATAAGTCATGTCTGGCTGAATCTTAACCACTGTCGGTGAGATCACATGTGACGGATTGGAACGGTAACGACGTAGCATAGACACATGGAATATGAATTTTCTCTAACTCAGTTGGTAAAGCTAACTGGTATGCTAAGGACCCAATTCTTTCAGTTACCTCGAACGGTCTAATGAAACGTGGACTTAGTTTGCCTTTCTTGCCAAATCTGAAAATTTTCTTCCACGAGGATACTTTCAAAAACACTTTGTCACCAACTTGATACTCGATCTCTTTTCTTTTTAAATCTGCATAAGACTTCTATCTATCTGAAGCTACTTTTAAAAAATCTCTGATAACTTTTACTTTCTCTTCTGTTTCTTTGACTAAATCAACCCCGTAAATCTGATTTTCCTTAAGCTCCGTCCAATACAAAGGTGTACGACATTTACGTCCTTACAAAGCTTCATAATGAACCATCTTCAAACTCGACTGATAACTATTATTATAAGCAAACTCTACCAATGGTAAATATTTCTCCCAACTACCTTGAAATTCTATAAAACAACATTTGAGCATATCCTCAAGTAGCTGAATAACTCTTTCCGACCGACCATTAGTCTGAGGATGGAAAGCAGATTTTGTACCCAAAGCTTCCTGAAATTTTCTCCAAAATTACGAAGTAAATCTCGGATCTCTATCTGAGATAATCGATAACAGTACCCCATGTAGTCTAACTATCTCTGAAACATACAATTCAGCCAACTTGTTAAGTGAATAATCCATACGAACCGGAATAAAATGAGCTGACTTCGTTAGCTTATCAATTACAACCCATATTGCATCTTTCTTTCTCAGTGTCAATGGCAACCCTGCTACAAAATCCATGGTAACTCGGTCCCATTTCCACTCAGAAACTAACAAAGGCTGCAATAAACCTGAAGGTACCTGATGTTCAGCTTTCACCTATTGACAGATCAAGCATCTAGAAACAAATTCTGAAATATCTCTTTTCATTCCTGCCCACCAGTACATTTTCTTTAGATCATTATACATCTTTGTACTACCTGGATGAATAGACAAAGAACTGCTATGTGCTTCCTGTAAGATCTTCCGAATAAGCTCATCATTCTTTGGCACACATACTCTGTCTCTAAACATCAAACTACCGTGAGAACCGATCTAAAAATTTGACTCTACACCCGATTCACATTGAGCTCTTTTAACTTGCAACTCACTATCATTTTTCTGAGCTTCATAGATTTCTTCAAGAAATATCGGTTTAGCCCTCAACTCAGCTAAAATGGAACTGTCATCTGATAAAGCCAAACTGGTATTCAAAGCTCTCAATGCAAATAAAGATATTCTACTCAAGGCATCAACAACAACATTTGCCTTACCTGGGTGGTAATCGATCACTAACTCATAATCTTTAATCAACTCAAGCCATCTTCTTTGCCTCAAGTTCAAATCTTTCTGAGTCATCAAGTACTTCAAGCTTTTATGGTCAGTAAATATTCAGCACTTCTCACCATACAAGTAATGTCTCCAAATCTTCAACGCAAATACAATAGCAGCCAGCTCTAAATCATGCGTCGGATAGTTTTTCTCATGTGGCTTTAACTGTCTGGAAGCATATACGATGACTTTATCTTCTTGCATAAGTACACAACCCAATCCATTCAAGGATGCATCACTGTAAATCACAAATTCTTTACCCGGTTCTGGCTGTACTAAAACAGGAGCTTCAGTCAACAATGCCTTTAACTTGTCAAAACTCTACTGACACTTTTCAGTCCATTCAAACTTGACATCTTTCTGCAACAACCTTTTCAACGGGGTAGCTATTATAGAAAAGCCCTTTACAAATCGTCTGTAATAACCAGCTAATCCAAGAAAGCTTCTGACTTCTGATACATTTTTAGAAGGCTTCCAATTAACAATTGCCAAAATTTTCTCAGATCAACTTTAATACCATCACCTGAAACAATGTGTCTAAGAAAGCTGACTTCCCAAAACCAGAACTCACTTTTACTAAACTTGGCATAAAGCTTATTATCTCTCAAAATCTGCAAAACAGTTCTCAACTGCTCGGCATGTTCAATCTCATCGCGAGAATAAATCAGAATATCATCAATGAACACAACTACAAATTTATCCAAGTAAGGTCTGAAAATTCGATTCATTAAGTCCATGAAAACAACAGGAGCATTAGTCAATCCAAATGGCATCATAAGAAACTCATAGTGACCATACCTAGTTCGAAAAGCAGTCTTCGGAACATCTGACTCCTTAACCCTCAACTGGTAATAACTGAATCTCAAGTTTATCTTGGAAAACACAGTAACTCCTTTCAACTAGTCAAACAGATCATCAATTCTAAGCAGTGGATATTTGTTCTTTATAGTTACCTTATTAAGTTGTCTGTAATCTATGCATAATCTCATTGAACCGTCTTTCTTTTTCACAAAAAGCACTGGTGCACCCCACGATGAACAACTAAGCCTTGCAAAACCTTTATCCGTTAATTCTTACAACTGAGCTTTCAATTCTTTCAATTTCAACGGGGCCATTCTATAAGGAGCAATAGAAATAGGAGTTGTACCTAAAACCAACTCAAAACTAAATTCAACTTCTCTAACAGTAGGCAAACCTAGTAATTCTTCTGGGAACAAATCTAAATACTCACATACCACTGGCACTGATTCAATTTTCAACTCTGGATCTTTAGTATTCAATACAAAAGCAAGATAAGCTTCACACCTTTTTCTCAAACATTTCTGAGCAGACATAACAGAAATCATAGAGAGAGAACCATCTGACTCATCTGAATCAACCCAGATAATATCACCATTTTCACATTTCAACTCAACGTATTTCTTTCTGCAATTCACTACCACATCATGGGCAGTCAACCAATTCATACCAAGAATCACATCAAACTCATCAAACAGTAATAGCATGAGATTGGCCGAAAAACAGTGACCTCTAATCATCAAAGGGCAACTCTTACATACTTTATCTACTAACATATACTGGCCGAATGGATTTGATACTTTAATTACAAATTCAGTAGATTCTATAGGCATGTTCATACTAGGCATCAATCCCGTGCAAACATAAGAATGAGTCGAACCCGGATCAATCAAAGTAATAACAGTAGTATCATAGAGAGAAAATGTACCGTAATCACATCAGGGGAGGATGCCTCTTCACGAGAACGGATAGCATATGTTCTTGTGGGTGCTCTAACATCTAATCTAGCAGCTCAGTCTTTAGACGTACCCCTGTTACTTGCTCCAACTCCCTGGTTCCTCTATGGTCTACCTCTAGTGGGAGCATTTCTTGATCTCGCACTCGGTATTACTTCTCTTTCAACTATTTCGGGACAATCCCGAATAAAGTGATCTGGTGCACCACATCTGAATCAAGCATTTCCATTTGCTCTACACTCTCCAGGATGACGTCTACCGCATTGGGCACATTCTGGCCTAGGTGGTCGAGTACTACTCGTACTTGAAACTGTAGTAGTTTAAGCTCTAGAACCCTCAAATCTTCTGCTTCTGTTTTGACTAGAATATCTGACTGAAAAATTTGATCTACTAGGGAACTCTCTAGGCCTCTTGGAAGTAGACTGAGATGATCTGCTCATCTGCCTTTTTTTCATGTCTTGCGCTTCAATTTCAGTTTTTCCTTTTTCTTTTTCTTATAACAAATCCTCTGCTTTACAGGCTCTCTCAACCAGAACAACAAACTCTCTGATTTCTAAAACACCCACTGACAATCGGATATCATCATTAAGCCCATCTTCAAATCTCTTGCACATATTGGCTTCGGTGGACACAAACTCCCGAGCATATTTACTAAGTCTAACAAATTCGCGTTCATACTCGGTCACAGTCATCTTACCTTGTTTTAACTCAAGGTATGCTTTTCTTTTCTGATCTATAAATCTCTGACTGATGTACTTCTTACGGAACTCCTCCTGAAAGAAATCCCAAGTAACCCTTTCACTAGGTACCACTAACACAAGAGTCTTCCACCAATGATAAGCCGAATCTCTGAGAATGAGACAACACACTTCATGCATTCTTCAGGTGTACAAGATAATTTATCAAAAACTCTAATAGTATTTTCGAGCCAAAATTTTGCTTTCTCTGCATCATCATCTTTAGTAGCCCGAAATTCTTCAGCCCCTTGTTTTCTGATCTTATCAATTGGTGGCCTTTCCCTGATAACTATACCTGCGGCTGGAGAAGCTACATGGGGAACTTGAGAATCATGAGGGGGTGGAGGTCTAACAGCCAGATTCGTACGAACGAACTCGGCAAACCAATCATTCATAGCTTGGAAGAAGGTTTCTCGAGCCCCTCCTCCCTGACTAATTGAAATGGGCCTTTCACTAACATTAACATTTGGTGGCACCGTCCTTTCTGCGGAAGAGAGCGCATTACTCTCTACTTCATCAATACCAGCTCGTTCGGGATCCATAACTATAAAAGAAAACATTTCAAAATCATCAGGAGTCGTCACACTATCAAAAGAAAATGGGAGCATTTCTACACGATTCCAAAAGAAAATGTTGTTATTGCTCTTGGCTAAGAATTTTATACTTCTCTTAGGGACGTGAAAACCCGAAGACCACAAGGTGTCATGTGGAAAATGGTAACAATGCGAGGTAAGGATGTGTCATTCTCCCCAAAAAATATTTGGAAATTTTATGATGCTCCATCTTATGATTCTAAATAATTCAGAAACACTAATTTAACGGGATTTCAAGATGTCAATATAGAAAGCATTGTTAAATGCTTAACTGAAAATCGAGGTGAATAGAACTTCCAGCTAAACACCAGACTACTGACTAATTTCAATCAAGCTATAATGTTTCCAATAACTAAAATGTGGATGCAATTTATTTGCACTAGAATTACACAGCTCTTAATGTTTCTAATGTTAATACATTTCGAGCTATTTTATTATATGGCATTTTACAGAAGAAACATATATGCATAGGGAAACGGATCTATCAAAGTCTGAAGCATTACATTAGTGACTAGAAGGTTGGGAATTTCTTGACCCAACTCGTGACAAGACTTTGCAAGACTGCAAAGGTTCCAATGGAAGAGAACAAGAAGTTCATGCACCCAAAAAAAAAAGCTTAATAAGCGATTTTATATACACTCAATACGTAGAACTCAACAGAAAGTACATCGTAGATTGGAACCAAAGGAGAAAATAAAAGTTGGTCATCCGGATTAGCTCAAAAGAAAAGTAAAATCAACAGTTAGACAAGAAATAAGCGAGAGCAGTAGTGCAAAAATTGACAGAATGATAAGATGGATGCAAGAAATGGGCCTTGTTCTTCAAGAACTTACAAGGCAAAACAACATAAGAATATTTAGTTTT
Organism: Gossypium turneri; assembly: GCA_008044935.1. NCBI lineage: Eukaryota > Viridiplantae > Streptophyta > Magnoliopsida > Malvales > Malvaceae > Gossypium > Gossypium turneri. Next base: position 11,973,364 of record CP032582.1, on the reverse strand, counting down.
TCGCCAGATATGTCCGGCCCGACACATCCAGAGCATGAAGAAGAGGAGTAAGATAGTGACGAGAAAAAATAAAACGAGGAAGGAGAAGGGAATGAGGAGATCGCTTCTGAGGAGGAAGAGGAGGATTGAACAAAATTTTTATTTTTTTCAAGAATGTAATTAATTTTAGGATAATTTTTATGAGTAGGATTAACAATAGATTGCTATTTGTTTTATTTTCTTGGTTTAAGTTTTCTGTGTAGGAACCCCACATGAAAGGGACACAACGATTTCGAGCTTTCAACGAAAGTTGGAAAGGAGGTTCCACCAATAGAAGTACACACGATCAATCGGGTAACTTCTTTCCTTATTTTTTTAGGGCTTTACATTGAGGACAATGTGTTATCTAAAAGTGTGGGGGTAACTTAGGAAATTTATTTTTAGGTTTTATATTTTTCTTTTAATTTTCATTGCCAAATGTGTCTTTGAGCTTGAAGAAATACAAGTCATTGGTTAGGAGCATGTACACAGGTTGATTGTGTTCTCTACAAACTTGGCATGATAGTAAAAAACTTAAAAAAGTTTACTATTAAACTACTAAGTTGTATATATTACACTGTAAATAGTTATTGAGTAATTGAACATACCAAACGGCATAGAGAATTCAGGGAAATGAGCATGCTAGTATGTATCATAAATAGTTGAATTTGTGATTATTTGATTGATTAAAGTTGTGAATATTGAGATACCTAGGGATGATTTAAGGAACCTTCATACAAAATTCGAGCAAAAAATGTTAATTTGTATTTACCCTTTTTCTTTGGTCCAAAATTGCACGACTATAGATGTCTGGACATATGTATTAAGGGTTAACTAGATACATCAGGTGGATTTTGTAAAAACAAGAGTGAAATAGGAGGAATCAATGTGATATAGTGATTACAAGTAAGCTAATATGTGAAACACAAGAAAAATTCGAAAAGAAAATCAAAACGAGTAGAAAAAGTATGAGAAACAAAAGCATTATTAGTGAGATGTATGAATAAGATCAAAAAGTGAAAAAGTCACAAAAGTAGCAAAACTCAATCATTGATTCACAAAAACTCGTGAGCTAATTGTAACTGTTATATTATGTTGTGACTTCCTATGTGGAGAAATAAGAAAGGTGAGAGAAGGAGAAATAAGGTGGTAAACGGGCAAGGGTTACTAAGGGAGAGAATAGGGAACAACACGATGTGCCAAATTATTTTCATGCCTGAAATTATTTTTGATGCTTCCTATTATTGAATTTCACACCTGTCTTAAGTCTCAAAGTGTTCCAAGCCGAAAATTCATATGTGACCTAGGTAGACTTATTCATGAATTAACATCATATTAAGTAATTGCATTTACAACTATTTGTATTATGCTAGGACAATCAAATTACCTGTATGATTTGTTGATGGATGCATATGTTTGAAAACCTTAATGCTTGTATACTTTGTAATATACTGAACTTAGGTGTTTGATATTGAAAGTGGCAAGTTGTTTATATACCAAGTCAGGATTATGTGTAAATATGAAAATGCCTATTTAGGTACTCCAAAACCAATCTTTGTACTATACTTCCTTTTATTTTTTTGCTTTTATTTTTCTTTGCTTGAGGACAAGAAATGACTTAAGTGTGGGGGAGTTTGATCTGTCGTAATTCGGTGTAGTGGATTAAACTAGTTTTCATACTTGAGGAGCTTAAATACGAGCTCTTTTAGTATGTTTTATTTATGATTTCTTAGTTTAATTAAATTCAATAAAAAGTGGATTTTGAGTCTTTTATTGACCTTAGAGGCTGATTTAGGCCTAAAGGGGAGCTAACATATTTAGTAAATGTGTAAGAGATCATTCAAAGGCATAAAAACTCAAAGATGGTCGCTATGTTACAACATGGGAAGTTCGATGTCACAACATAGGGAGCAGAATGTCAGGAATGTAATACTGCCTTAGGTGTCACGACATAGCCAAGGGATGTTGCAATACACCCTTGAAGCCACCCCTAAACCATGTATACTGCCTTCGATGTCATGAAAAAAACACTAGGGTGTCACGACATCAGTCCTGTACGGGAAGCACTTACAAGCCAAGGGCATTTTGGTCCGTATAAGGGAAATTTAATAGTAGAATGTCAACTGACCTAGGGTTAAGGACGATGGCAACCCTAGCTCTATAAATAGGCTCTTAAAATACTTGTAAGGACAACTTTTACATTCTAAGTTTCTCTTTGTAAATTTAGTCTTTAGTTTTTCCTTTCTTTTAGGCTTTAGGTTTATTTAAGTTCTTTTCTATTTCTTGTTCATTAGAGAACATGAGTTGTAACTGTGATCAAACTATTGTAGATTTTGTGCTTCAATTGATACAATTTAGGATTCTCTTAAACCTTTCTCTTGATTCATTATTCATACTTATCTTTATTATCAAGATTGTTGTGTTCATAAGATCTACAAGGAACTAATCCTTTTATGAGGGATTAGTGAGTAGAGGTGTGATTAATTAATTGCTATGTAGGATTTTTTTTAGCGGACCAACTGTTTGGGAGAGGAAGAACTTAAACCCTAGGTTTGACGACCTTAAGAAGTCATTTAGGTGGAAATTAACCCGAAATTAGTATGGCCTATCCATGAACACCTTAGCCCCGAACTGGTCTGGACTGTGAGGTCGAGCAATAAGTAGTTTTTGTCGACTCATTAGTTTTGTCAAAGATCAAGAGATCCTGCTAGGGTAACGACTAGTTGATTGAGTAGAAACCTGAAATAGGAATTAGTTATGATCATCAAAGAGAGCTAATTACCCATACTTAGATTTGGTTAAGTTAGAATTTATATATCTGAATTTCACTTTCCGGTTGTTATTTTTATTTCATAATTTATAGAAACACCAAAATATTTCCTTTTATGTTTTATCGTACTATAATTTATTTAACCTCCTAATTACTTATATTTGCATTTAGGTTGACATTAATTTAGTACTGGCCTTCCTTTGGGTACGATACTCGGAGTAATTACCTACTTCATTGTAACTATATTACAACTTGACCCGTATACTTGTGGACACTTCCTCAATTCCATATCTTTTATTTGTAGTCTTCATACTCTGTACGTTGGTACATCTGAAGGCCGTCAATAGGAAGAACTTAAAATCCTAGGGTTGACGACCCTAGGAAGTCATAGAGGTGCGAATGAACCCAAAATTGGTATTATCTATCCGTAAAAACCTTACCCCAATCTAGTCTGGACTACGAGGTCAAGAAAAAAGTAGTTCTTGCCAACTCATTAGGTTAGTAGAAGGTCTAAGTTAATGACTAGTTGATTGGATAGAACCTAAAATAGGAGTTAATTATGAATATTGAAGTGAGTTATTCTTTGTTCATTTAGATCTGAATAAATCTATAATTTGTTTTCCTCGACTGTTTTTATGTTGTTTCATTAGTTTAATAAAATAGCTTCTGTCACTACCTTAGGGTTAATCGTAATATAGTTTAATTAAAATACTGACTAGACCCATTAACGTGGAAATTATGATTAGTTTAGTCTTGCCTCCCTTAGGTACAATTCTCGAAGTACTTCCATACTTCATTGTATAACTATATTACAACATGATCGATATACTTACGGAAACCACCTAACGTTTATATTTGGTTGCAGTATTCACACTCTAGACATTAGGACATCCAGAGGCAGCCAAGTTGTTCGCGTCATTGCCGAGAAGGCAAAGCTGCTGAATTGATTTTATTTTTGCATTTAATAGGATGGAAATTTTTAAATTATAGATAAGATTTTTATTTTTATTTTCCTTTACTAACATTTTTACTTTTCTATGTGGTTTCAGTATATGACTCATCCACTAATCCAGAAAGCATTATTCACCGTAATCGTCGACAGCAACAACATTATTTGCAAACTAAGCCACCTGATGCGGTTAATCCACCATGCAAAAATCCACTCTTCGACGAACCTTACTTACAAGATCTACCACCACCATCACAATTACCAATAAAGCCACCAATGGCTCGAGAAAGGTGCACACTTCGAGACTATGCACTACCGAATCTCAATATGGTACAAGAAGCATCGCAAGGTCGGCCATAATCGCAAAAAATTTTGAGATAAAGCTGACATGATCCAGATGATCCAAAATAACCTATAGTTCAAAGGGACTATGACGGAGGACCCAAATTAGCACATAAAATGATTTATCCAACTTTATGTTACACTTAAATTTAATGGGGTCACCGAAGATGCTATTCATTTTCAGTTGTTCCCTTTCTCCTTAATCAGTAACACCTTTTCTTGGTTAGATTTGCAAGCACCAGGATCCATAATGACATGGAATAAACTTGCAGAAAAGTTCTTATGCAAGTTCTTTCCTATTAGCAAAACGGTCCAACTAAGGAGAGAGATTGTAACATTTAAATAGTTGGAAGGAGAAAGTTTTCATGAAGCTTAAGAGCATTATAAGTTGCTCATACAAAGATGCCATCACCATGGTCTACCTGAATGGATACAGTTGCAGATGTTCTACAAAGGGCTGGATGCACATTTTAGATTAGGACTAGATGGAGCCATAGAAGGAGCCTTGATAAACAAAACATAAAAATATTCATATGAACTGATAGAAAACATGGCAATGAATTCCTGCCAGAGGTCGGATGAGAGGTTCACTTATGGCCCAAGACCATCTACGACCAAAGATGTCCATGAGGAAGACACGAACCAACAAATATTGGATGAGCTTAACTAGATAGAGTCGACATCCAGTAGGCCCATGATGCACGATGCAAATTGACCAATTGGCCAATACCCTGATATCCAAGCTGAAAATATAAACTACATCGGTAATAAGGGTGGAAATCCCTATTCAAACACTAATAATCTCAGCTAGAGAGACCACCTATATTTGAGATGGGGCAATAATCAAGGAAGAGATAACAATTCTAACCCAAACTAAGAAATGTCTCTTACCAACCTCCATATTTACAAAAACCTCAGGAAAGGGCCAACTCTAATGACCATATTGTATGTGGTTAAAAACTAGATCGAATTGAGGGAGAAATGCAATCAATGTGAACAGATGTAAGACAAGTACAGTCTTATTGCACTCAAACATGAACCACGTTGACTAAGCTCGAAGATCAGATGAGAAAATTGATGAGCATGATGGGAGACATCAAAAGGCAAATTGGCACAAGCATTCCAAGCAACACTAGAAATAATCCTCAAAGAGATGGGAAGGAGCAAGTGAAAGCAATAGCACTTTATTCGAGTAAAGTACTGAGTAGCCTGAATAACCTTACTCAAGAGGAAGATGAAGAGTATGTCAATGTTCTTCAAGAGGAGACCCCTCAACAAGACGATACTGAACCAGAACCAGAAATGGTAGCTAAGTCGACAGCTGAGTCAGAGATTGCACAGAACATAGAACTCATCCCTGTAAAGATAACATTCTCCTCGTGGCTAAAACAAAAAAAAATAGGATAAAGCAGAATTTGTAAGTTTTCTAAACTTATTCAAATTGCTTAACATTAATTTGCCCCTAATTGAGTTAATTCAGAAAATTCCAAAATACGCAAGGTACCTAAAAGAAATTATGCCTAGGCATAAGAACATTAAAAAGAGAGACCAAGTTAACTTAAACGCAACCTGTAGTGTGATAATTACAAAGCATATTCCCCCAAAGTTAAAAGACCAAGGAAGTTTCACAATTCCGATAGAGATAGGGGACATCAACTTTAGTAAGGCCCTATGTGACCTAGAAGCCAATATAAACTTAATATCCCTATCAATTTATAAGAAACTCGGGTTAGGGGAACTCAAAACACACACATCACACTACAGCTAGCTGACAGGTCTTTAGTACAACCAAAAAGGGTGCTTGAAGGTGTGTTGGTTACGATGCATAAGTTTAGAATCTCGGTCGATTTTGTAATTCTAGACTTTGAGGAAGACCATGAAATCGCTATTCTATTAGGAAGACCTTTTCTAGCCACATCTAGGTCCACCATTAATTTAGAAAATAATGAGTTAATCATGAAATCAATGGTGAGACTGAAGCATTTAAATACAGTAACATACAGAAGGAGGGACATAAACAAAAGTTAGGGAACACATGTTATGAGATATCTGTAAATTTTCCTAACAACCTTGATCCAACAAAGGTATATTCTATGATAAATGTAGGACAGAAAAGCAAATATAAAGAATGAGACAAGCAGAGTAAATTGGAGTGCCATAACAGACGTTGGATGTACTCAGATAAACAACCAACAGACAAAAAGTCCAAGTGCATATTAGCGGAGCTGACGAATGAATTAGGTAGTAGCACCTGATAACCGACAAAACATGTTATTTTTGTTTTAAATTAGTGTAATTTAATAAACTTAAACATTGTTGACTGAATAAGAATAAGATTAAGTAAGTAGATTAGGATTTCAATTTTTTTTGGAATTATTTCAAAGTAGGATCTGTATGTACCGAGCACTTTGCAAATCAAGGGAAAGGGCCAGAACAAGGCCGATGTCGCAACACAGAGCCCATACTTGAAAAATTCAAAACTCAGCTCGATGTCTCGAAACGGGTACCCTTTTGTCGCAACATCAAAGACAATGGCCTCAGGATTTCAAAATTTCAAAGTGTGTCACGACATCGAACAACGAGAGACTGCTAGGGGTGTCGCAACATGGAACCCCTGTGTTGCAACATCACTGCGAAAAATTGTAAAGTTGACCCAACCCACTACGCAAGCCGCCTGCTAATACCTTATTTTCACTCGATTTTTAACCTAAAATACTACTTTTTAAACTGAAACACTCCTAACACTAATCCTAATCTCCATTTGACTCTAAAACATTCAAAACCTCTCAACTTCTCCTAAATCCTTATTTTTAACACTTTTACTTATTACTTTTTCTCCTATGTTGTAATTTTTCTTGTTATTTTCTTTTGCTTCTTTGTTGTGTAGGTAAAAGCCCCACAACAACAACAAAGTTGCAACAAAGTCTCAAAAGGAACCACAAGCATTCAACATCACGAGGTCAAGGGTTCCTTTCTCAACTTTTACTGTTACATTGATTAAATTGATAAACACATTGCTTGATTATTTGGTTATCTAGTTAATAAAGTTAGAAAAATTCTTCCTAGGAAATCTAGAAGAACCAATGAACAAGAAACAATGGAGGTCGTAAATCCCTCTAACTTTTCAAACCCAAACATTGAAAAAAATTTCTTAGAACTTCAAGGAAAAACGTTTATACAAGAGAGGGCTTTCAAACCATCGATGGTCTTGTACAAAGAAATATGGGCATTAGCCTGGTACCAAAGGTGGGAACGTTTTTGCATAACCCCCAAAGACCCCACTATAATCCCTGTGGTACAGGAATTCTAGGCATCATTTAGGGACCAAGAGTTTAGGCGACCCTATGATGCTATTTGGGAAATAGTAACAGTCAGAGGTAAAGAGATACTCGTAACCTAGAGAAATTTTTGAATTTTACAATGCACCATACTATGAATTTGGTTTTATTGGTAACATTTATTTGACATAATTTTAAAACATAGATGTGGATAACATTGTAAACTATTTGACAGAGGGTCAAGGTGAATGGAAGCACCGACCATGTACCGATATCCCCACTTCTTTTAATCAAGCAATTGTGTTTCCTATGTCCCAAATGTGGATGCAATTCTTATGCACTTGAAATACTCCTGCTTTAAATGTCTCTAATGTTAATACTTTTAGAGCTATATTGTTGTATGGTATTTTGTAGAAAAAACAGATATGCGTTGGGTGATAGATCTATCATAGCATGAAAATATGCATAAGTGGCCATTAGGTCGGGGTTTTCTTCCCTCATCTAGTGGCTGTGCTATGCAAAAATGCTAAGGTTCCAATGGCAACAAACGAATAGTTCATGAGGCCAATGAAGTGTCTAATTAGAGATTCAATGTATACATAATACATCAAGCTTCAACAAAAGCATATTAAGGATTGGAACCAACGTCGAAAAGAAAATATGGACGTCTAGTGTGACTAAAAAGAAAAACACCATCAAAATCTTAGAGAGGATCAGAGAGAAATAGCATCCTGAATTTAGAATGGGTCATACGGTGGATGCAAGAGATGGGACCAATGGGATTGGAATTTGTACGACAAAATGGTATGAGAATACCCGACTTACCCCCAAATAAATATTTCCCAATGCAATTCCATCAACCATCTGAGGCACAATGAAGCGAGGAAGAAGAAGGAGATGATGAGGATGATGAGGAAGATAAGGAGAAGGAGGAAGACATGGAGCACGACTCTCAAGAGGAGGATGACGATGATTATGAAGTGACATTTTAGCCGCAACAATCCATGCAGACAGGGCCGATCATCCATAGCCCAACTCAACATGCACATTTGTTAGGTGGGGGTTCCTCTTGAAGGCATATCTCGGGCAAGGGAAAAGCTCCAATAGAAGGGTAGAAGCTACCCCAATTTGACGATTGACACTTTAATTTTTGGGGAGTTGTAAAATTATTAACTTGGATGGTTTTTACTTTTATTTTTGCGTAAGAGTAGGATAGTATTAGTAAATATATGTGTGTTTTGTTTTTAAATTTTCTATGCAGGAACCCACACAAGAGAGCACTACATTTTCGAGCTATAATAAGGAAGGAGAAACCCACCATAAGGCTATAATAACGTCACAATCAATCGGGTAACTTCTTTCTTGTATTTTTTAGAGCTATATAATAGGGACAATGTGATATCTAAAGTGTGTTAGGGTAACATAGGAAATTTACTTGTTTATTTGATGCTTTTTTTATTTTTTTATTTTTGTCCAAAGTGTGTTTGAGATTATAGAAATATAAGTGATTGATTAAGTGCATGTATTTAGGTTGATTGTGTTTATTGTAAATTTGGCATGATAGTGAATGATTTTAAATTTTCAATTATTAGACTACTAAGTTCTATATATTACAATATAAATAGACATTTAGTAATTGAATACACCAAATGAAAGAGAAAATATAGGGAAATTAGAATTCTAGTATTAATAGTAGATGATTAGAGTTGTGATTATTTAGTTGATTAAATTCAAGAATATTGAGATACCTAAGGATGACCTAAGGTATTGCTTGGTATAAACTGAGAGCCGAAAGGCCAACCTATGCATCGACCTTTAGTACCTATATTTGAGCCGAAAATAACTTCTTGAAGAACCTTCATACAAAACCTGAAGCCCAAATTTATATTGTACTTATCCTTTTTCTTTGGTCTCTGAACTACATGAACTTAGATTTTAGGACATACATATTGAGGGATAGGTAGAGAGACATAATAGTGATTTTATAACATCAGAGTGAAATAGGAAGAAATAGTGTGATATAATAATTATAGGTCAAGCTAAAGTGTGCAAATAAAAGAAAATTTTAGAAAATTACAAAATGAGGGGAAAAAGTACTAGAACAATAAAAAAGCATTGTGAATGAGATAGCATCAGAAAATTCAAAGTGATCAAAAAATAAGGTCACAAAATTATAAATCTCAACCATTAGTGCGCAAAAAAACTTATAAGCTGGCCATAGTAACTATTATTACATTGTGACTTCCTACATAGAGAAATAAGGACAGTGAGAGAAGGAAAAATAAGGCGATGAGCGGGAAAGGGTTACTAAAGGGGATGAATAGGGAACAATACAATGTGCCAAACTAATTTCGTGCTTGAACCCATTTTGATGCTCCATGTTCTTGAATTTCATACAAACCTTAAGCCTTAGAATGTTACAAGACGAAAAGCCCTATGTGACCTAGGTAACTCTATTTGTGAGGACACATTGTATTGAGTAATTGTAATAATAGTTCTCTATATTTTGCTAGTATAATCAAATTACCTATATGATTTCTTGATAGGTCAATATATTCGATGACCTTTTTGTTTATATACTTTGTAATATATTGAACTTAGGTTTTTGAGGTTGAGAGTGATAAGTCGTTTACCTATCATGCCAGAATTATGTCTATTTACGATTACTCATATTTGTTTCACTCCCAAATTAATCCCTATATCATACTTGCTCAAGGGTCATCATTTGTTTTATGTTTTTCTTTTTTATGTTTTCTTGCTTAAGATCAATCATTGACTTAAGTGTGGTGGAATTTGATCTGCTGCAATCCGTTGTAGCATATTAAACTATTTTCCGTACTTAATGAGCTCGTAGGAAAATAATTCAGTTATGTTTTTTGCCAAATGGTCAATTTTAGCAAAGCATCCCTCAAAAGGGCGTATTGATAAATTCATGCAACATGCCAACCCAACACTTTAACTGATAAATCACCTCATTCTTACTCTAGCTTACTAGATTATATACCAACAGCACATGGGTATGATCTACGACGAGTGGCTGTTATAGTACTAATAACAGGTCCTTCCAAAATGCGAATATAAGATGAACTGGTAGAAGCATCTTGAATGCAGACATATGTGAAAGGAAAGGGTATTTCCTTCAAAGTATTTGCAAATAAGCATCCGCCATTAAGAGTCCATCAGAGTTGACAAATAAACCAACATTGGCTATGAGGAAACAAGATGGTTCTTCAGATTTTAAATTTCTAAGTATTTGTTGATAAAGAGGATGCCAGAAAAGGGAAGTTCGCCAAAGACTATATCAGGTGAAACATCCGCCAAGGATTAACAAAAAAAGAGGACGTCCATTAGGACTATCTTTAAGACAAAGATGTTGCAATGACCAACGAATGAAAACAAAAGTCCGCTAGAGATTACCTTATAAAAGGGAAGGTCGACTAACATAATCTAGCAAGGAAAGAGTTCGTTGAGAACTATCGGTGGTTGGGAAGTCCATTAGGACTACCTGATTGAAGAAATATTTGTTCAATTTATCTTATAAGGACAGTTCTGCAAGAAAAGCGTAATGTTTGACTATCTACCAAAACCTATATCTCGAAGGCCACTTACGAGGATGTAAGTAGACGGGTCTTCCTCTGGAAGGTTATATGCACAAGCTAATTCATAAGAAGGTAATTTTTAGGAAATACGGTAAGTCTATATTGAATTCAAGGTGGAATGAACGGATCCGGGTAAAAGTCCTCCATTGTGGCAAGATACCTACAAGTCCACCAATGGTAGTCATCATTCCACGTAATTTCTTATATGGTTATTTGTTGATGAGTCAAACCAGAAAGGTAAAATGAAAGTCTAAGATGAAGCTAGACAATGTCAAGTCTTAGGAAGGGTTGTCAGAAATACTACAATTACAAATAAATCAGCCCGATATGTTTGTCAACGGTTCGTTCAAAGACGCATGGGTGCCATCTACGCCAGTCAAACGGGATTTCCTATGAACTCAGAGAGTTTAATTATGTGCATTATTTTTCTCAAACTCCCGAGCCTTTAAAAGTCACTTAATGATATTGATGTATAAATTCTTAGTAAGTTCTTTTGAACTTACTTATATTTTAACTTGAGTGCAGGGTCAAGCAATAACTAGATTTGTGTTTGGAGGGACCATGTAACACCCTCCACCTGACTCGATGAATTGGATCCGAGTATTGGGTGTTATTCCCTATGATAGATGTATCTTAAACTTTTAGTCTATGCACGAGTTCTATCTATGAATATGACAAAATTTCTTATGGGTGTACATTGTATGGTTTACATATACAATTCATAGTAATAAAATTTTTGTATTCCCTATTTTAACTCTCAGTCTACTGTAAACACATTGGAACATAGCTCAAACTTAAACACGCTGCTTAACTTTTACTATATGCACAACAGCTCATTGTGCCACTTCCTTTTTGGTGTAGCCTTGGCATCGTCCTTCGACGCATACTCCTTTATGACCTGAAATAGGAAAAATATTTAGTAAGTTCATAAGAACTTAATGAGATAACCTTTAAATACTTATTTCGTTATATCAAAGTATGATAAATGCTTTGCATGTCTTCTATGTGTCCTTTGACTTTTCCTTCTTCCTTTTGGCAGTTACCTCACTAATACTTCAGATTGTAATTACTTCTTTTTGTTTTTAACCTTTTTCTTTATCTCTGTGTCTTTTTAAGACTTATCTTCCTTTCATATTCATTAAGCCTTCACTCTACTAGGTTCCAGATTTGAGGTCCAAACTCAAATGATTTTTTCTTTCCCTTAAATGTACTATATATTTTTCACTTTCTAAGTCCCTTCTTAATTCTCATCTTTACATAGTCCTTATTACTTCATTTACTTCACTAACAGGCTTAAATCTTATTTCATACTTACTAACTTCATCACTAATTTCGGGTGAGGTGAGGTAAACTACACGTATTACTTCACACAGAGTTAGCCCAGATCTTCCTAACTTCAAGGTACTATCTATACATGCCTATAACGCATATTCAGATTCACCACCTATTTTGACGTTCTCTAGCTTCACTGTTCATTTCTTGGACTTTGTTGAGTTTGCCCATTCATTTACATACGGTGCCTTTCTTTCAGTGTTCCCTAGATACTTAGTCCTTTCTACTTGTCTCATACGTTATCTCTTACTGTTACCATACCTTTCGAGTTCTATCTTTACCTTTTCCTTCAAAGAACCATTCATGCCATTCTTCCTTTGTTCGCCAAAGTTCTTTTCCTTTCGTTCATCGTTTACCCCAGAGATGTTCTCTTGGATAAAAGCAACACTAGTCATTCTTAAATTGCGCCATGAAGGCGTTCCTCTAATAGAGGTCGCCACAAAGGCTTTTGTAACCTCCCTAACCCTGCCTAGACAGTAGACCCGAATTCGGGGGATTACATTAACCATCGAAGTGGCTCAATCTTTATCAAAAATCAATTTTCCTTTTAAAACTCATGTTTATTTAGGTGATTTACAATTTATATTCTAGTTTAACTTATTAAATATAGTAGCGGAATTAAAACGTAAGTCTTTTTAGTAAAATAATTCGTTTAATCACATAATAACAAATAATAACCTATATTGAATGAGATGCATTTAACAATTAAACTAAAACTAAATCCCAAACCATAGTTCATAATAAAAAAATAAAAAATAACTTTACCTCCTAAAGAATTAATATGAGTGTTGTGTATGTGTCTTAGCCTGAAGGATTATTTGTAAAGATGGAAATTAGAGAGAGAGAGCTAAGGAAGCTCAATGTGAGTCTCGTTACAATAAACCAAATCATTCAATAATAAATAACATCATACATCATTATCAAGAATAACAATCGGTTAAATATCTGCCAATTTCAAATACGATAATTCGATGTTGCTACTTTAGTCAAACAATAATAATATCCTCAAACATAGACAATCAATTGAATCAATCTCAGAGTTACTCATATTGTTCACGAAATTTATATGCACATAAATCAGTTCAACCATTTCATCAAGCAAATTTAGTCAAGTCTACATAAATTGTCAAATATGCCATACAAAAATCGGTTTAAAAATTGATTGTCCTACCCCCAACCACTAGCGCTCCAAAAATTGGGAGTTCCCTAGAACTCCTTCCACCATCACTCCACTTTGCGGACTTAATACCATATTCGAATTCAGTAATTATAGATAAAAGTTGTTGGTAAGTGCGAAAACACGACCATCTCACAGATAATAGTTGTTAGAGGGACCGTGAGAGCATAGTTAGGATCTGCTGTAACTGGGGGTACACAACAACACCGTCGCAGTTGGAATCTACTGTAACTGTGAGTACACAGTGAATGATTATATGTAGATAAACTATCAGTTCTTCCTCTGACCATATCAACCCAACCTATACAAATGCAATATAAATATATTTCAAGACATTAAATCAATATATCGTTTACTTTTATCTCTTAGCCAATCAATGACAATCATAAAAAATTTAGACATCCAATTTTTCCAACAATTTAGGCATTCGGATCATTCAATCAGGTATTCATAAAATACATGAAACATTATTCATTATTCATTATTCAGGAAATCAATCAAGAATTATTCAATCAATAAATTGAATCATCCATATATCTTGTTGTTCTATTCCTAATCTAGGACTTAATTACATAATCTAGCTCTCTAAATGCCATTAAAAACCTAATCAGGGACTGATTTAAATTAAATAATAAAATTCGAGACAATGCTAAATTTTTTTAGTTTCAGGGGCCACATGACAGTGTGACCGGGCTGAGTGCAAAGCCCGAGGCTGTGTGCGATTCGAATAGGTGAGGTGCAGGGGCCACACGACCGTGTGACCGGACCGTGTGTGAAGGGAAGATGCGAAAGATTGCAGAGGGACATGGCAATGTGTGAAGCCATGTGATCCACACGAGTTGGCCACACGCCCTTGTGTTAGGTCGTGTGTGACTGGGTAGTTTCAAATTCTAACTCAATTTTTCGTAAAAGAACACACACCTGACTTCTTGGGTCTCGTACGAGGGTCCTCACGTCCAAGTATAATTTGGATTACCTACATGGGTCTTTTTATTAACAAAACGTGGGAATTAATTATGGATTCCAAGGTTTAGAGGGTTTTTCAACAAAATTGTAAAAGATTCATAACGGATGAAAAATCTAATAAGAACAATTATTTTCCAAAATTGATGAGATCTAGCTGTTAGGAAAAGCGAAAAGCTTACCAATCTTGATAGAAATTTAGAAATTAACGGCATGAAACTAATCTACCATAATTCAGTGTAGCAAATTAAACTAGTTTTCTCACTTAAAGAGCCTGAATACAAGCATTTTTGTTATATTTTAGTTAAGTTTCTTTAGCTTTACTTACATTCAATAAAATGTGCAAATTGAGTCTTCTATTGACCTTAAGGGTCGGATGATGCCTAAGGGAGAGCTAACGTACCTTGTGAGTGTGCAGGAGACCATTAGAAGGCATTTTAGACTGATACTGGATGCTATGTCACAACACGAGAAGCCTGATGTCACAACGTAGAGAGCAAAATGGAAAACATACGAAACTGCCTTCGATGTCATGACACAGACTTGATTTACTCTGTTCTTCTATCTCTTAAATTTTATTTATTTTATGTTACTTTATTTTATTACTATAATAACTTTAAGGAAAAGATTAAGGGTTGTCTGGCAATTAACCCTTTTTGGCCAAAATCAAGGAAAAATTAAAAGAAATGAGGTAAAACCAACGTGACTTAAACCTAAGATCAAGGGAATGGAAAAGATAAAACTTGGCCATTGGGCTAATGCCCATTCTCATGGCCATACTTTACCACCAATAATACATAAGCTTATTTAACCTTGGTTTCTTAAGTGTAGAAAAATAAAAGGGAAAAATGGAAAAGGTGGGATTTGAACCTTGATTTTCTAAAGATTTTACTAAGCTCTTAACCACTAATGTTAGGATCTAATTTATGTAGGTTTTAAAATTCCAACCTCCCAATTTTTGGGATGTTACAGTTCTCCCCTCCTTAAAGAAATTTTGTCCTTGAAATTTTCCTACTGATGTGTTAGCTATTTAGCAACCAAAATTCCTTATTCAAAACCACACTTTCGCTGCGCTACTCTAATTCCTACTTTTATTTTATTTTATTTTATTTTATTTTATTTTTTTATTTTATTAAACACCTTACATGAACATATGAACTACAGAAATCCTAAACTTTTTTTCTAAGGTAGAATACTTATGATATTGTCGAACTTATCACTACCCTCTTGACCCTTAACAGCACAAATAAGGGCAAGTTGTCTAGCCTCTATTAGGTTTACACATGTTGTGGCATTATTGTTGTTCATATTCTAACCTCGACCCCCCGGAGGTAGTTGTGTTAGCCTTTGGTTTTGGGCCTAATTTTGGACTAGAGCTTAGGTTTAGCTCACTCATCAAGGATAATTTCTCATTAGGTGTTCCATTGACCCACATACCAAACAAGCATATTTCTTCTTCCAACATTCACCCGGGTGGTGCCTTCCACAGTAATCACAAGTGGGTTTATCTTCCTTAGGGTTCACCATAGTCTCTTTTTGTTAGGGTGTATCCTATCTGGCTAGCTTGACAGGACGGGTGTTCACACCAAAAATATCAAATCTTTTTTAACCATGTTTTTACCTTTCTCCTATAAAGCACAATTTGTTTGTTTTATCTCCTCCATTATTTTGGCTTTTTCAACTAAGTTTTCAAACACCCTCTTTTGGTGTGAAGCAACCTGTATCTTAATTTCGTTTTGCAACCTATTCTCAAACTGTACACTTTTTTCTTGTTTAGTAGTTATCATTCCTTGTGCATACTGACTGAGCCTTAGAAACTCAGCCTCATATTCCGCCACCGACTTATCCCCTTGCTTTAACTCGATAAATTTGAGTCTGCAGGCTTCTGCATACCTCGTTCCCACAAACTTTTTCTGGGAAGCTCCTAGAAAATAATCCCACGTGATCCACTCGGCTTGTGTACCTCTTACCACAGCCTACCACAACTGTACGCTTCCTCCCTAGGTAAGGACATTATACCCTTCAGTTTCTGCTTTGAAACGCAGTCTAAGTCCTCCAAAATTCTTTTAGTTGACACCAACCAATATTCAGCCATAGTGTAAGTCGTCTTGGAAATTCACCTAAATGTTTCATCCCCATTCAACCGAAGTCTCTCTGCAATGGTTTCGCAGCTCCCCGATCCGCCTCGGGCTCTAGCAGCTCGTTCTAACACCCTTAACATTGCCTAAGTTACGGCGTCATCGCCATTTTCCTAGTCGTTTTCTTGGCATCTACCACTATTCGCAGTGGAGTTTTCAATATTATCATCCTCGTAAATTGGACCCTCGCCCTAAACAATGAGTGACTCAACAAGTACAGCCCTACGAGATCTACCCCTACCACGTCTACCTTGAGTATTCATTCTAAAAGTGATAGTCTAGGTAGTTCTAACTTTATCTACAATTTATTCAAAATTTCAAACATTTATATATCATAAATAGGAAAACTACAACAGAACTGACACCGGAGTCTCAAGTTTATTTTCCTGCAAAAAGTCAATTTTTAAAAGATTCCTATGGCATGGTTTTTCCTAAAATATCCTTCTTAATATTATGACTTACCAAATTTCCACAGTCTGAATTTTTATAAACCTAGCTCTGATATCATTAAATGTAAACTCCCCAACCTAGCTAAACAGTAGACCCAAATTCGGGAGATTACATTAACCACTGAAGTGGTTCGATCTTATATAAAGAATTCCCCCAAAAAAAGTATGATGTCCTAGAACTTAAAAGAAAAAAAATTATTTGAGTTTGTTTATTCGAACTTATTAACTAGATCATTTTCATCACGGAACTAATTGATTGTCTTCCACTACACTAAATGAACCTTTTCTTGTAGGAAAGACTATGCGATATTTTCTTTCTATTTACATATAATTAAAAGAAAAATTACTATTAATATAATAAAATATTATTTTTTTTCAATATCAAAAATCAATTTTCCTTTTAAAACTCATGTTTATCAGAGTGATTTACAATTTATATTCTAGTTTAACTTATTAAAGATAGCAACAAAATTAAAAGGTAAGTCTTTTTAATAAAATAATTCGGTTTAACCACATATTAACAAATAATAACTTAAATTTTATAATCTATACTGAATGAGATGTATCTAACAATTAAATTAAAACTAAATCCCAAACCACGGTTCATAATAAAAGAAAACGGAAAATAACTCTACCTCCTAAGGAATTAAAAATAATAACATTAACAAAAATAAAGATGAAACAAGGAGTGTCGTGCCTGCATCCTAGCCTGAAGGATTATTTGTAAAGATGGAAATTAGAGAGTGTGAGCTATAAAAGCTCAATGTGAGTCCCTTTACAATAAACCAAATCATTCAATAATAAATAACATCATACATTATTATCAAGAATAACAATCGGTTATAAATATCTGTCAATTTCAAATAAGATAATTCGATGTTGCTACTTTAGTCAAGCAATAATAATATCCTCACACATAGACAATAAACGAAATCAATTTTAGAGTTACTCCTTCTATTAACAAAAGTTATATGCATATAAATCAGTTTCACTGTTTCATTAAGTAAATTCAGTCAAGTCTGCATAAATTTTACAATATGCCATACAAAAATAGTTTAAAAATCAGTTGTCCTACCCCCAACCACTAGCACTCGAAAAGTTGGGAGTTCCCCAGAACTCCCTCCACCATCACTCCACTTTGGGGACTTAATACCACATTCGAATTCGAGTAATTACAAGTAAAAGCTGTCGATTACTACAGAAACACAGCTATCTCGCTGATAAGAGCTGTCAGAGGGACCGTGAGAGCACAGTGAAAACATTGCAGTTAGGATCTACTTTAACTGTGGGTACACAATAAGACCATCGTAGTTGGAATCTACCGTAATTGTGAATACACACTGAACAATTAAATGCAGATAATGACAGATTACCTACACGATAATTTTGATTAAAAAATGCAAGAATTAATTACGGATTTCAAGGTTTAGTGGGTTTTCGACAAGATTGTAAAATATTCATAACGGTTGAAAGATCTAACGAGAACAATGATTTTCCAGAATTGATAAGATCTAGCTATTAGGAAACAAGAAAAGCTTACTAATCCTGATAGAAATTTAGAAATTGATGGCGTGAAACTCAATGATTGATGATAAACGATTCGATTTGGACTTGATTGCAAAGTTAAGATTCAAGAACTAAATTTCCAACAACAACTTTGAGAGAATTTTGTAAAAAAATGTTTGTAGAGAAAGTTGAGAATAAATAGGGAGAATGGGGGTTTCAATTTGGGTTAGAATCAAATAACAAATCCTAATTGTGCTAAGAAGTGTTTTATTAGTTGGACTTTGGAAAAGAAATAAGAGTTGTTTGGCAATTAACCTTTTTTGGCTGAAATTAAGGAAAAAATTAAAGGAAAGGAAGTGAAACCAATGTGACTTAAACCTAAGATCAAGGGAATAGAAAGGATGAAACTTGGCCATTGGGTTAATGCCCATTCTTATGGTTATATTTTACCACCAATAATACATAAGCTATTTTAACCTTGGTTCTTTAAGTGCAAAAAAATGAAAAGGAAAAATGGAAAATGTAGGATTTAAACCTTGGTTCTCTAGATATTTTACTAAGCTCTTAACCACTAATGTTAGGATCTAGTTTATGTAGGTTTTAAAATTTGAACCTCCTAATTTTGGGGGTGTTATAGCTTTTCTTGTATAGAGTTTTGCCACAAAGGCGTTCTTTTACATACAATACTCTCCACAAATAATACTCTCCACAAATGCTTTCCTATCCAAAGTTTTGCCACAAAGGCATTCATTTACATTCAGTACTCGCCAAAAAGGCTTTCCTATCCAGAATTTTTCCACAAAGGCATTCCTTTACATTTAGTGTCAAGAGTTTTGCCACAAAGGCTGTCTTTTACGTTCAGTACTCGCCACAAAGGCTTTCCTTTCAGAGTTTTGCCTCGAAGGCTTTCCTTCAGGGTTTTTTCCACGAAGGCTTTCCTTTACATCCACTACTCACCACAAAGGTTTTCCTTTCAAAGCCTCGCCACAAAGGCGTCCTTTAAGAGGTTCACCACGAAGGCTTACCCTTCTAGAGTTTTGCCACAAATGCATCATTTACATCTAATACTCGCCACAAAGGCATTCCTTTGATAGAAATCACCACAAAGACTTTTCTGTTCCTGGTGATTTAGGTGATAGGCATTTTCCTAGACTCAAACTTAGTGAGGTTTGCCTCTCATCATCTTGGGACACATAGAGAACCAGTTTAGGCAATAATCTTCCTTAAATTTTTCCATATGATGCCATAACCCACCAGTTATAGTCTTACACTATATGGTCTTCTTATCATATGATGTCATAACCTACCAGTTACAGTCTTATATGATATGATCTTTTTTTCATATGATGCCATAACCCACCAATTATGGTCTTACACGATATGGTCTTCTTTAGTGCCATGACCATGGACTTTTCCTTTTAGAGATTCGTGTTTTTAGTCCTGACAGACCCCTTTAACGACTCTAGAGACAGACACAGACTTTTCATTCTTAGACCTATCTTCCATGAACTCATCATATTTTGACTTACTTATGATAGACACATCCAGACCTTTCAGACACATTAACACATTTTCATTACCGAGACACAAACGTACTTTGACCTCAAGGTTCATGTTTCATACTTTAACCATGAAACTTCATGTTATCTATACATGCAAGTTCATAAATATTATGTTCCTTATCAAAGTCATCATATCTTATTTCACTAATTCTATTTCATGATTTGGTTTCTTAGCATATAGCTCATACAAGAGTCAAGCTAGAGACTCACTTGATAACCTCGAAAGTAATTTAAACTTTAGATCTAGCCCTTCCTTGTGGGATCAACAGTTTGCCTCCAAAACCATCATTCTATAGGATGCTGTAACCTCCTCTGTCTTATAAGATAGAAACACTTCGTTAGAAGCCATCTGGGTAACCATCATCATTTTAAATCCAGACATATCTCAAATTTATGTTTCTTCATTCATACTTATAGATTTATGTTTCTTTGACAGACAAAGTCACGAAATATACCTTGTAGTGAAGAAAACCACTAGAGATATCCAAGATTCCTAACTCAGCTCAGAGCAAGGTTTCTATCTCTCTTTAACCCTAAATCTTTTTTTTATTTTTTCAAAGAAAAAAGGGAAAGAAGATAACATTTTTCTTAACCCAACCGGAATGTCCTTTTAACTTAACCAAAGTCTCTATAGGAACTTGGTAAACGTCACATCAAGATTAAGTGGCCTTATCAAAATCTTCCACCTCTAAGAACTTACACAATTACTCCTTTAGCCCTTGACCCTTCTAGTTCACGTTCGGCTAATTCCTAACTAGCTTTCCTCACAACTTAGCTACCATGGGACCACATTGGTCACTGGATGTATTATATCACTGGCATGGACTCATACCTTATAACCATTCCTTTCGCATTACCACTTCTATTTCACTTATCATTGTAATCTGATGGGGTGTCTTTATCTTTTTGTTTTCATGTTGGAGTCCACCCATTCTATACGCCGAAAAGGGTTTTTCAGTGAACACTACTTCACCAATAGTACTTCTTTATATTATGTGCCTTATATATATATTCTTACCAGCACTCATTGATTCGTTATACTTACCTTTCTACAGAGTGATTCATAAGTTTTGTTCTTTTATAATATCCTATACATTGTAAATACCAGAGTTTGCCATGAGTTTCTTTCTTTTCGTTCAGAGTCTGTCAAACCAGGGCATCACTGGCGCAATAACCAGGACTTCGTCGGGCGGGATGTTACAGACCAAGCCAGACATCGCCAAGTCCACGCGAATGGCGTCATAGCCGTAACATGTGTATAAAGGGGCACTCTTAGAGGCTACGCCTCGTGTGTTCAAATAGGTGTATTTCCATTGAAATTTAGTTTTCAAGTCACTGTTAATATTTGTGCATGTTTAGTGAGGCAAAATGATTGTAAGTGCCTTAATACTTGTATAATGGAAAATTTATTTGAAGTTTAAATTTTGAAATATGTCGTTATCTAAGAGATTAATAGAATGGTATAGTAATTATGGATTAAATGTGGCGTTCTTTTTAAGTTCGTAAATAAATCAAGTTATAAAGTCTGCTAAGTAATACAATTCAATTGTGACATTTGGTACCCAAGCTCGGTGATTGGGTCAGTTGTAGGGTGTTACAGCTTGGTTCTAATAGCACCCATGAAAAGAGTACACAGACTCGTGGTGATAATAGTGTCCCTGGATACTAAGCACTGATTGATGTTTAAATCATTGTGTGAGATGTGTTCAATTAACTTTAACATGTTTTAACTAAGCGAAATTTCAATCGTAAGACACCTTCATTTATGCAAATTGATTTCCAAGATTATCAAAATCTAAAATGTTTTGAAAATGGGAGGAGATTGTTGGAACATTTTCAAATATTTATAGTGTTCCAATAACTATAAATAAAAGGGTGTAATTAATCAAAAGTTATATCTTTTGGTTATTGATTAAGAGTTATATCACTTGATTTTTTTACAAAGATTTATAATTATTCAAGCAATATTACTTGAAAAGTTGTGTTTATTTGAGAGATATTAATTGAATAACTATGTGATTATTCAGAAAATATACCTATTGAAAGTTATGTATATATGAAGAAACATAGAATTCCTAAATATAGGAGTGATGTTTCATTTAGAAAACATACCAAAAATTCTCAAAAGTTCTTTCTGTCCTTCCTCCATCTTCTACTATTCTTAGATTGTTCAATAAAGAATTACCGCATAAATTCTTTATAAAAAATTGATTTTCTTGTTATACTCTACTTAGTGCTTAGTGGACTTTTTTCGTCAGTGCAAAACATAAATAGTCATCAGGTTTCATTGTATCATCGAGGTTCATTTGCTTGAAACTCATTTGCACACTAAGTATATGTAAGGGCGAATAGAACCTTAAAGATAGTGTCTTGATACACGCCTTGGAGTCTTGTCCTATTGCTTCGTTTTTCTATTCGAGTTATTGTTAGTGTTCCATTCGTGTGTTCGAGATTTTCTTCACTAAAGTTCTGCATTAATAATTTCTAGTTTTTGTAAAGCTTAAAATATGCTCCAAGTCCATGTACCCTTTATACATTTGGAATTTAACTCTCTACTATTGTTTTTAGGAATTTAATCCCTCGATTTTTCAAATTTCAAATTTTAGATCAAATTGTTAGCACGGGCAAAATTCTTCTATTAAATTCATTGGTGTGACCATTTGCAATAAAAAAAAAACTCATTTAGTAACCATGTTACAAAAGAATGACGTTGTAATAAACATGAATTTAAGAGAAATATTTTAACAATATTAACAATTAAACTTGTATTTTTAAATTCAAAAAATAAAATGACTAAATTCTTTAAAATAAAAGCAAGAGAACTAAATTTGGAATCTATAAAAAAAAAAAAAAGAGTAAGAATTTAATAACGTATTTTAATTTAAAACTTTTTTTGGTAGATTATGAATCCAAGTTAATTTGTAGTTAGATAGAGGCAGGCTGTCAAACAAATGTAATTTTGTTTGTTTGTTTTTTCCTTTTTACGGTAGGTCCCAAATTGTAATGAAAGTGCGAGAAGATAAGAAAGGTAGGGGTTGGCATGACCCTCACTTACACAAGCACAACAATAGCAAGTACTGGTTGGATTGCATATTTCTCGTCGGAAAGCTTTTAATATAGGGACAATGGCAATAACTTCTTGGTTTGTTGTACTCTGGCATGACCATCTGAGTGTGTAAATGTTTCGTGGGTTCTTTGTATCTGCTGACTGAACAGCCACATCTTGAATTATTTTTTCAAAGAAATATCAAACAAATATAGATAGAGTTTGAATTTCAATATCAACGATTACAGTTTTACTGTGTTTGTTGAGTAATGTACGTGAAAAAATTTGCTGGGAACTTTCATAAACAGGGACAAGATGGAAGTGATAGTGTAGGAGTAGGAGACATGATGCCCAATTACTGCAAAATGTTAATCCTGTAGCTGATGTTAGTTACCATGCAAGCTATCCACTTTCAACTTTTCAAAAGTTTATTTTCGTCCTCAAAATAAAATAATAACCCAGCCATGGGCCAATCTCTTTTTTGCCATTAAAGCCTCTTTAGACCTTTTCCATCCATTTTCTTTATTATAATATTATACCGATACTAACCGATAAATCTATATTCTATATTGCACTTTTTTTTATTAGAGATAATAATGTTAAGAGGGGTATCAACAAATCTCCCAAAGAGTTAGTTATGGTCCTAAAAGAAGATACATTGATTATATGTATAATAATTTTGGTAAAAACACTTTTCTAGTCCCTCTCAACTTTTTTATATTTAGTTATTGGTCCGTTTCAAAAAATTTGAAGTAATAAATGATCAATTAAAGATAATTAATCACGACGTTAATATTTTTCATTAATTTGTGATAATTTTGATTTGTATTAAACAAAATTAATCCCTCAATGTTTATATATTTTATGTAAATGTTGGTAGAATATATAAATGTTACAAGCTAAATTTATTAAATAAAGAAAAGATTAAGAGAATAAGTTTTTAGAGTTAAATTTATTTACATCAATAAAAAATATGTACAGTTAACCAAAAAGTATTAATATTATGATTAATTACTCTTAATTGCTTATATTTTAACTTGACATAAATTAAATTACTTTGACTAATTTACTTAATTTGAGAGATAATTATAAATTTGTTTATGAAATTTCAAGTAAATGAAGCGGCAGAAAAAATATTTTATGTATTCTCCAGTGTTTTTTAATAGCCTTAATTATATTATAACAATGTAGGTAAAGCTGCCACAAACAATTAAAAAGAAGATAAAATAAATCAAACCCCAGGTGTGAACAAAATTACAAGTTTAGATCTTAAGATTCTGCAAAGATGGAGTGGGCATTTGCTGAGAGACGAAGAAGAATCCAAAAGCTTTCCCCCATTGTCTTCAAACTCAAATCTGCCAGTAAATTAAAAAATGGGAAATCTAGGACCCATAGCTGGAATCTTACAAAATGTTGAGAAGAAATTAGCTATGGACAGCCTGATCAACTTGTATGCTGCCAAAACCAGGACTATTTGGACAGGCATATACCTGATTGATTATAGGTCGAAAAGTGTTTTTTTTTTTTTTTACAGAATAGTTTTAAATTTGGAGCTTCATTGTTTTCTTGAAAGCACTGAACCGAGTGTTGGTCGCTCATGGTTGGGGGCCCTGTTGAAATCACTTTCCTGAGGGAGGAATTTTCATGTTTTAAGGATATATAGGCTATAGGAGATGTAAATGTATGATTTTATTTAAGGATGATGGCAGATGGTCAAATTTTTGAAAAGGGTGGAGCAATGAATGAAGACCTAAAATTCTAATAAAACCATTAATGACGCTCTGGAGGATGATGTTAGGGTCCCCTTCACAATTATGTTGCCCCTACATCAATGTTTTTTTGATTCATTTTCCCTCCCAAATTTTCTTTCCCTGCCTCTGTTTAATTTCCCCTACCACCCCCCAAGTTGATTTTGATAGGAAATGCACACAGTATGTTTATTACACACAATCATCTAAATTTGACGAAACATATAAAATTATTGATGTATGACCGATCGAGATTTGAGGAATATATGCTCATTCTCTTGTCTTTGTAACCCCCTTCTTTTTTCTTTTTGAAAGAATCCCACCTTCGCAGTTTACTTTTATAGACATGATAATTCAAGTATTCTTTTCTTATTAATCATTTTAAGTTTACATTAATAATTTCTATTAGATAAATTTTAACATATTTAACTAGAGAAATATTTGGTACAATCTACAAATTAATTTTTTCATAAAAAGTACACAATATTCACCCTTAAATCATATTAATTTTCTACTAATAAATATTCTTCCATTAAATTAATTTAAATATTTCCCAAAAAAGAAGAAAAAAGAAAAGAGTTTGATTAAAGTCAATTCAAGAGAGAACACTGCAACCTTTTCATCTTGACATGGATGTCTTGTAGCAAAGATGCTATTCTATAATTCTCATCTTGTAGCCTATAGGCTATAGCTTTACTTGATTTATTTATTTCTAAAACCAACTGTGAGATCATCAGCAAATAATCATTTCGATCAAACCTTAAAAAAACCATATATTTTGCATATATATATATGCAGATAGCTGCCAATCAAGAACATTTTTGGCTATATGAGACAAGTTTGTTTTTATTGAGCTGTGTATATATATTTTACTTTTTAGCTAACTTTCATCACATGGCCTCTCTGCAACTTCATTAACATAAATGATAAATCTCAGTTAGTTCCTTTCTCTCTCGTCTCCTTCCTCCCTTCTCTCTTTGTGTCTACTTTCACACAAGAAATGTGTGATCAGTTTGACAAATCATGAGTTCCTCCTCCAGTCTTAAACTCCATTTATGGTGGAGAATTCTTCTTGTGGTTGAGTTTCTTGTGGTTCAAGCTTTGGGGTTAAACACAGATGGGATTCTCTTGCTATCTTTCAGGTATTTGATTCTTAGTGATCCTCTAAATGTGTTACAAAGCTGGAACTCCGCCGACCCGACGCCTTGTTCTTGGAATGGAGTAACTTGTGGAGCAGTAAGCAACTCCATTAAAGGCGACCTTCGAGTTACAGGCTTGTCTCTTCCCAATTCTCAGCTTCTTGGTGCAATTCCATCCGATCTGGGCTTACTTCAACACCTTCAGAATCTTGATCTTTCCAACAATTCTCTCAATGGGTCTCTTCCTGTTTCCTTATTCAATTCGACCCAGATTCGGTTTCTTGATTTGTCAAACAATTTGATTTCCGGTGGAATACCAGAAACCATTGGAACTCTGCAAAACCTTCAATTCCTTAACCTTTCCGATAATGGATTGACGGGGGCTTTACCTGCAACTCTTACTACTATCCAGAATCTAACTGTTGTTTCTCTGAAGAACAATTACTTTTCAGGGAATCTCCCAACTAGCTTCCAATCTGTTCAAGTTTTAGATCTCTCTTCCAATCTTGTCCAGGGTTCCTTGCCACCAAACTTCGGAGGCAGCAACCTCAACTACTTGAATTTTTCTTACAACAGACTTTCCGGGAAAATTCCACCAGAATTCGCCGAGAAAATCCCTAGTAACGCTACCATTGATCTTTCCTTCAACAATCTTACAGGAGAAGTTCCGGATTCTGTCGTTTTCAAGAACCAAGATTCCAAATCTTTTTCCGGGAATCCTCATCTATGTGGCGAAGCAACAGAGCGTGATTGTCCAAGTCCTTCACCAACTTATCCTCCAGCAATGGCTGCCATCCCCAAGAAAACGGATCCCGGAGCTAAAACATCACGGCCAAACAAGCTTAAACCAGGAACAATAGTGGGAATTATAGTCGGTGATATAGCTGGAGTTGGATTTGTCATTATGGTATTCCTTTTCGTCTATAAAATAAAGAGAAAAAACAGAGTACTGGAGACCACACTGAAGCAAGAAGCTAATACAGCATCCCCATCGTCAGAATCAAAAGTGTTTGCGATATGGGCATGTTTGATAAAGAGAGGAAAGTACGAAGAAGAATCCGACAGTACTGAAGAGGAAGATGATGATGATGATGATGATCAACGGCAGCAAGGGCAAGAAGATGACAAGAAAGGGACGTTGGTGACCGTCGATGGGGAAAAGACACTTGACCTGGATACGTTACTTAAAGCGTCGGCATACATATTAGGTGCCACCGGGTCTAACATACTGTACAAGGCGGTGCTTGAAGATGGGACCTCCTTGGCGGTTCGACGGATTGGTGAGAACAGTGTGGATCGGTTCAGGGATTTCGAGACCCAGGTTCGAATAATTTCTAAACTGGTGCACCCCAATCTGGTCAGGATTCGTGGGTTCTACTGGGGAGTTGATGAAAAGCTTATCATCTACGATTTTGTACCAAATGGCAGCCTCGCCAACGCTCGTTACAGTGAGTCCTTTTTACCTTTTCAATTTTTCACATTTTCAAGGTTAAATATATAAAAATTATGTATGTGATATGCTCCTGTCAACGCTGAAGAAGTGAAGTCATGGCGGTGGAGTAGGTTTAACTAAAAGGTTGTCGTTTAATGCATGAGAAAGTCAAACATCGATTGAATATGAAAAGGACGCATCTTCATGCGTTTACATTTGTTAAGTATTGGCTTATCTGTTTCAGGAAAAGTTGGCTCTTCACCTTGTCATCTTCCCTGGGAGGCTCGGCTAAAAATTGCTAAAGGTGTGGCCCGTGGGCTAGCATATCTCCACGAGAAGAAACATGTGCACGCCAATTTGAAGCCCAGCAATATCCTCTTAGACTCTAACATGGAACCCAAGATTGGAGATTTCGGTCTGGAAAGGCTAGTAACAGGTGATACGAGCTCTAAAGTGGGAATGTCAGCCGTAAATTTTGGTAGCAAGAGGTCGACAGCATCAAGGGATAGCCTCCAAGATGTAGTGGGACCTAGCCCCAGTCCAAGTCCAAGCCCGAGCTCATTTGGTGTATCGCCGTACCATGCCCCGGAGTCACTTCGGAGCCTCAAGCCCAACCCCAAGTGGGACGTATACGCATTTGGGGTGATTTTGCTTGAGCTTCTAACCGGGAAAGTTATAATTGTGGATGAGCTGGGGCAGGGAAATGGGGTGGTGGTTGAGGACCAGAACAAGGCATTGAGGATGGCTGATGCGGCTATTCGTGGGGATTTAGAAGGCAAAGAGGATGCATTGCTGGCTTGTTTCAAGTTAGGGTACAATTGTGCATCTCCAATCCCACAAAAGAGACCCACCATGAAAGAAGCCTTACAAATTCTTGACAAAATCCCATCTTCTTCCCACTATTATGGATACTGATAAACCCATTTGAGAACATTCAGACTACCTTGCTAGTAAAAATTGTATGTAATGATTGACTTACAGGTTTTCTTTTATTTTCTCCTTTTCCTTTTTTGTTTATACTTTTGTTTAGCTGAAAAATGCATAGCATCGTGCGTTGGATGAACTTTTTTAAATTACAAGTTACAAATATAAATAATATAAATCTGAATAATTACCACATAAAATTTAATTATTTCAAATACAATCAAATTAATAATCAAAACACATAAACTAAAATAATTTAGATATAGTGCACACATGGAATAATTTAAACCAAAATAAAATTTGGATGGAAAAACCCACATATAGTGTATATAAGCTAAGAATCTTACCATTAAGTCAAAACATGACATTAATATTTAATCAATAGACATAATATGCACATTCACAAAATATATAAAATTTGTATATAAATATAGTTATATTCGCTATATCAAGTGCTTGATGTTAGTAGTTAAGTGGCACAAATTTAGTCATGAAATTTACCAAAAACTTTTTATTTTTTAGAAAAAATTTAATCAAATAATTGTATGTGTTGAATATTGAGGTAAATGTTTTGATGTGGCTATCAAAATTTCAACAGTAGTCACTGTTATCGCTAACACTAGATAAACCTTGTTATGTGTTATATATGAAGTTATCAATTTTTAAAACATAATCTTGGGGCTTTAAAGTTGAAATTTTTTATATTAAATAAATATTGTTTTGAAAGAAAAATTTATTAATTCATTTAATAAATAGGACCATACGATTTAGGAAAAAAATAGCAAACACTCATAGTAGACGTTGAAAGACAAGCTCCACAACATAACAAGGGCTTTAGTCTCAACATAAATAGAATATTATGACACGTTGACAATTAGCTCTGTCACAACACAAGCACGACTATTTAAAGTGATTGCAAGCACTTAATACGATAAGGAAACTAGCCTCGAATGGTCCAAAGCGGCAAGCAAAAATTGGCAAAAGAATAAAGCATCCACCAAGCTAGAAAGGACGGTGACAAAACCATCCCTAAAATCACTTGCATAAGCAAGACTACATGAATAAGCAAGACTAAAAAAAGAGCTACAAGAACAGACAAAAACTTTTAAAAGTGAAGACTTATTAAACAATGAAAAAACAAACAAAAAACATATAAAACTTAAGACAACACGAGTCCAAATCGACTCGTGAAATCATTTATTATTGTAAAATACTCTCAAAACAAAAAGAAATTAAGAAGCTGACAAAGAGCCACCCACTTTCCAAGAGAAATTGTTGGTAGCAGGTAGAGCTTCAGCGACGATAGGCACTATCATCTGTCCATCACAACTTGTGAAAAACAGTAAAGATACTCACAAAATAGATCTACAAACTGAAAAGAGAGAAGACACGTGAAATGAATGGAAAGAAGAAAGAAAGAGAGGGTTAATGAGAGGAAGAAAATGATGAGCGGTAGCTAACTCGTAGGTTAACACCGACATAGGACAAAACAAAAAATAAGAAGAAAAATGCTTGAAAAAAATAGTTTTTAAAATTTCAAGTTAAATGTATTATTATATTGAATAAATACTTAGATAATTTTTTTTATATAATTTGAATTCAATGATTATAAAATTAAACAAATACAAAGTTATGGAAAATGTGTAAAAAGTAAATCAATTGGTTATGTTTTATATTCTAACTCTAAATTGTTTTAAATGAAACATGTTGAAATTTTATTATTTCCGCTCCTCTTTTAATATTGTAATAATAAAAAGGGGGTAAATTACACCTATGGTCACTTTTGTTTACTTCAGGTTACGTTTTAGTCACTTATGTTTGAAATGTTACGTTTTAATCACTTATGTTATCGTGTTGTAACATTTTAGTCATTGAGCCATTAATTGTCGTTAATGGTATAACGGTAAGCTAATGTGGCGCATTAAATCATCATTTCAAACAAAAAAATTAGGTTAAATTATACAATTGGTCCCCATATTTTTTTCATTTTGAGCAATTTAATTTTTTCTTTTATGTTCTTTTAACTTTCTTTTCTTTTTTTTTTCCATTCTCTTCTGCTTCTCCCTCTATTTTCCTACCTTCTCCATTTCTTTCAACATATCAAGAAGTTGCCAATTGGCAGTGAAGGAAAAAGCATGGTATGGGTTTATGGGTTTTGGTTATAGGCAATGATGGTTTTCAACTTCCTACTTATTTCTTCACTGCCAATTCGGCTTCTTGATATGTTAAAAGAAATGGAGAAGGTAAGAAAATAGAGGGAGAAACATAAGATAATGGAAATAAAGAAAAAAATTAAAGAACATAAATAAAATTAAATTGCTCAGAATGAAAAAAATATGGGGATCGATTGTATAATTTATCCTAAATTTTTTTTTGAAATGATGATTTAACGTGCCACGTCAACTTACCGTTACACTGTTAGCGACAATTAATAGCTCAGTGACTAAAATGTTACAACAAGATAACATAAGTGACAAAAGCGTAACATTTCAAACATAAGTTACTAAAATGTAACCTAAGGTAAACAAAAGTGACCATGGGTGTAGTTTACCCTAAAAAAATTTTTAACCAGCTGCAATAAGTCTAGGCTTGAGCGGGACCCATTCATAAAAGACCGGTTTCTCCGGTCCTTGTCTAAGCCGGCTAAAAGCTAGCCCGCGGTTATTGAAATGAAAGAGATCCCGCTCCTCATTTTAAAAACCTTTCAAACATAAAATAGTCGCTAGAAAGAGGCTTGATTTTGAGAAGAAGAAAAAGAAAGCAAATGGCAACGAACATTGGAATGATGGATCTGAAATTCTTGCTTGGATCAACTCCACTCTCCATCTCAATCTCTCCAAAGTCGAAGAGGTTTTATTTTGCTCTATGAATATGTATTTCTGGTCCGGCGTGGCGGTTCATTGCCAACTGATGGATGCGGTTCACCCGGGGATGGTGCCGATGCATAGAGTCAACTTCGACGCCAAAAATGAATACGATATGATCCAAAATTACAATGACCTCCAAGACTTGTTTAACAAACTCAAAATCACCAAGGTTTTAATTTCAATCTTGTCGATATGCTCTCTCTCTCTCTCTCTCTCTCTCTCTCTCTCACTCTCTTTTCTTTTTTGCTTTGGTTGTTTTGAATTTTGACTTTGGGGATTTTTGCATATCGAAGCGAGCAAGCTGGTGAAAGGCAGGCCGCTTGATAATTGGAGTTCATGCAATGGATGAAAATATATTGTGATTCGGTCAATGGAGGCGGTCTTCATCGGTAAATTTCTTTCACCCCCTAAATTTTCTTTTCAATCATCAATTTATTTTAGTTATTTTACTTCCTTTCTGGGTTTTCTTGTTCTTCTTGTGAACGGGTATTAAATTGTTACAATAATTGGCCTTCTCAAATCTGTTTTCTACTTTACTGTTTCCGTCGTGTTGCAGTTTGTCACATTTTACACTTCCAATATGGTTGAATTTAATCCCCTGGAAATTGGTAATGACATTTGGGATACGTTCATAATTTATAATTGAATTTTCATGCAATTGGTAGTAGTATTATATATATTACTGTTAGTGAATGGTTTCTCTATCTGGTGTTTTTCTCCTTAAAAGCTTACATTTTCCAAGTAGCTCAGTAAATCATGAATTAAAGGATCTATGAATGATTTTTTTCTATTGCCATATTTAGTTACAATCCAGTGGAAAGGAGAGAGGCTTCTAAAGGAGAAAAGGAAGCAGGCTACAAGAAATCAGCACCGCAGCAATCCACAACCAAAGGGTTCAAATGCGGCTCCTAGGCCTCCATCAATCAGCAATGGCTGCTTACGAAGAACAGGTATTAGGGAATTCTACAAATGAACTGATAGTAATTAGTATGTTATGGACCAAATCTATGTCAGGAAAGACCATTAATTTGGGTTCCTTTTGATAAGCTGAACTATCAATCACAACAATTCATAGCATGGTATTATCGGTTTAAGAATATAACAATATCTCTTCTCCTGCACAATGTAGATCACTGAATTGAAGCTGTCAGTGGATAGTCTATAGAAAGAGAGGGATTTCTACTTTTCAAAGTTGAGAGACACTGAGATTCTCTGCCAGACTCCTAAAATTGAAGACTCGCCGGTATTTTCTCCTTTGACTTTCAGATTTAGAATAGAAAAGAATGTTGTTCAAAGGGTTGTTAGAATCCATTGTTTTAGTGTCTTACAACATGTTATTGCAGATTGTTGCAGCTATCAAAAGGATCTTATATGCTACAGATGAAGATGATGGGGCAGAGACCTTGAGTCCAATTGAAGAAAAAGCAATTTTAGAAACCCAGAACAGGAAAAAAATCTTGAACATCGATGTCGATGCTGCTGGAAGTACCACTTACTAAGGCAAAGGCTCTCTGATGTTTCTGATGTCCACTGCAGAGGGTCACCTCTTTTGAGTTACTGATCAGAGCAACAACTAAGTATAAGCCCTTTAATGATCTGCTTGACATTACAGTTTTGTCAAGTTCCCTTGCCATATCAATATCTCTGGTTGTGTCTATTGTTTCAATTGTAATCCAACCAGTAGCGTTCAGAACAGGGACATAATATAGTCATCAGTTGCACTTGTTGGCAATGTGTGTTCATATGCGTGAGTCAAATATTATTGACTTTATCCTTCAATTTTACATTTTTTTTTTGTTAAATTTTAAATGACAGAGATGTGGATGAATCTTTTCTTTGAGAACCATTTAGAAGTTTCCTTCTTGGACTATGTTAGCCAGACTCTATTCTCAATTTTATCGTTCCTTCTGTCCGAATGTGTTGAACATTGATGTTTGGCATGAATATTTCAAGGGAAAATGAAGATTCCGATTAACATAAGAGAGTGACATGTGTTTGGCGTAGACTTGATGTTAGGGCCTTTAGTTTGTCTTAAAATGGTGTTGGAGACCAAACATCTCATCAGCCATGTGTCAAAATAGACAGTAAAATAAGGGACTAATTATAGCATCAAATATATATTGTCAATCACTTGTTAAAATGAAAATGCAAAATCTAAATGAAGACTATGAGATTCAATATGGATAACGGACCCAAGAAGGTGAAGTTAGAGAGTGAGACCCAAAATGCAAAAGGTGAAGTTGAAAGCTATTATTCATCAGCAGGGAAAAGACAGGAGATAAAGAATGCGCAGTTAATTCACCAAGATTCACAAAACATCCCTAAGACCAGCGGCGGTGTCCTCACTGCAGCAGCCGCCGGTGTGGCCTTAACCCTGGAATCTGCAAAAGAAGCAATATCTCAAAAGTAATGGAACAACGATCCATATAGAAATGACCTTACCTACTCCTTTTATTTTTTTCATTTGGAGACTTACTAGATATGAAAACTTGCATGTTTTGTCTTGTAATGTACATTGTGCGCTTAATTTTCGTCAAACAAACAATTAACATCCATTTTTTATTTGTCATTGCTAACAAATGCCTTGACTACTTCTGAAATCACTGATAAACCTGGTTTGCTTTCACTTCGCAGCCATTAAATAGGCTACGTCTTCAATATCTGGCCAAGGACTTGGGAAAGGCTTTGATTTGTTATCCACCAACGTCTCTAGTTATGTTACTCGAGCTTACTGTCGAATTAGGGTATGTGTTCAATATGTATCTGTTTTTTTTAAGGTTTTCTTGGAAATTTTATCCTTGAAACTCTTGTTTTAAGAAAAAAGATTGGAGAAACAATGGGCGGAAACATTTAACTAAAATTTCATTATCCATTAGATTTTGAACCACTTATATGATTAAGAAACTGCTATATATGAAAAACGTCATAAGAAATGTTTTTATATTCAACAAGGCTTAGAACAAACTATTAATTATGTAGGGCAGGGCTTTGCTAAGGCCATCTTTAATTTTGTCCGATAAAAATAATGGTGAAACAAGTTATTGAAGTGGGTCTAAATCCATCCCAAATGCGTTTGGACAAGAGATTTCAGTAAACTTGAGGCTTAAAATATCATTGTGGAGAAATTTCAAACAAGATTTGATTGGAAGCTGAAGACGAAATCACTGAAGCCACAGCAAGTAACTCATAAATTCCTACCAAACTAAGCAAAACATGTTTGTTGTGTTTGAAATTATGGCAATGGTTGTACAATTTGTCTGTTTTCTTTAAAGAGAATTCAGTGTGTTGAGCTGCCACATTTATAGAACAAACCTCTGCTTGTTTACAACAATATCTTAAAATAAAAAACTATTAAAACAGTTGGTTTATTTTGTGCTAAAACTGAAGGGTCAAACTATGAAAGTGAAATCTCAATTGTTTTGTGGACAGTGGGTTTTGTTTTGAAGCGCATAGATGAGGCTTCCTTGATGAGACCTTTCTGCCACTCCCTTTTTTGCAGTTTTGTACACTTAAAACATGTACAATGATTTATGGAAAAGGGAATACCTTCTGGCAATCCTTAACTTCGTCTATGTATGTCATTTTATTCAAATTATTAAATGAGTCAGAATTTTAAATATCAAAACCAACAGATGATTTTTTTTTAATTTAGATTTTACTCGGGATGAAATCAATTGATTTTTTAATTTAGGTTTTACACGGGAACAAATAACGTTTTTAATGCCTTTATTCTTTTTTAATCTTAATTTTTTGTGTTATATCCCAATTTTTTAGAGTTTTTTTGTAAGTCACTTGAAAAAGGTTACTCTTTTTCTTATTTTGATATCTCACGTAGCTTACTCAATGGGTTATAAAAGGTTAAAAATGATTTTTTTTTAATTTTTAGAGTTAGGACTAAATTGACAGATTTTATAAATATTGAGGGCAAAATTTGTTAATTTTTTTAGAATTAGAACTAAAATGACATTTTGTAAACATTAAAGGCTAAATTTGTTAATCTTTTTTTTTTATATTTAGGATCAAATTGATAGAACGTGTAAATATTAGAGGGTTAATTTTATTACTAGACCAATAAAAAAAGCCTGCGTCAGCTCAATGGTGACTAAAATATTTAATTTCGAAAAATTTAGTAACTAAATCAAAAAATTTAATAGTTGGGTGACCAAAATATAACGAAAAGCACAATTGATTGACCATTTTTATAGTTTACCCATAAAAAACAATTTTCAACATTGATTTAATGTTTCAAGTCAACGTTTCATAGATAAAATTTAACAAAAGGATTATTTTGTCCGTTTCAAAATATATAAAGACTAATTTACCCATTTTCTTCATTAGAGAAACCGAAAAGTAATCCACTCCTAATAGCTTCCCTTGTACTTTTACCTAAACCAACATGTTTCTACAAAAAAAAAAAAAAAAAGAATAATTTGCCTTCTTTATCATGTGAAGGGATGCAGTTTTCCTTCCCTCTTCTTTTTGCTTTTCCTTCATTCCATTATTATCAAACCACGCCAAGACAAATTAGTTAGTATAAAGGATAAAAAAATGGATTTTCCTTTATATTTCTTTATTTATTTGTTCATTCTTCTTTCTATTATCAATCAAGCTATCAATTTAGGAGTAAGAATTGTGGATAGTTGAATTCAAATACTCTTGAAGACGACTGCAAAAACTAATTGAAATTTCAAGTTTTGCTTAAACACATGGCATCTAAATGCACTTCCCAACGATGAGTTACTATATGAGAAACCTGATGAGATGGACATGGGAAGTTTTTCTCATTGCCTCTTAACCTACTAACCATGATGTAGTTCAATCATAAGACAAAATCAACATGATAATTTTTGGAAGTAATTATAGCATACACCAGGGGCTATTAATGTTAAAGGAAAATGATATCTCCTCAAGCAAAGTATAAGCAGAACTTGAAGATGGTGATAAATGGAAGACTGTCCAAAAAGAAAAAAAAAAAAATAGAACTTGAAAGCAAAGGTAAAATGGTAAAGCAAATGAAGGACCACAAGCACAAAAGACATCCTGAAAATTGAAAAGCCTTACACATATCTATTGATTGCCAAATCTCTACTTTCTTCATCCACAAGCTTTTCGTGTTTGCTTGGTTTGAAATACAAAAACCTATTCTCATTGTGATCTTCCTTGCATTCTATGTCTACTCGGACTCCATGTCCGACACATATTTAGACCCATGGATATAAGGATGTGACTTTCCAAATACATGGAAAAACTTTTAATAAATGAACAAAATTGTGTCGGACACTCAAACCTTAATCCAAAAACTGTAAATGCAAGTCAAAATGAAAACCAGAAAACAAACAGTTAATTCCTCCCAGCCTAGCTATTTGATGTTTGCCAAAACTTTCTTTTAATTATATGCGACATGACCAACACTTATGAAACATGGGAAATCATCAAATGTAATTAGAATATGATGATTTAGCAGTAACCACTGTGCATAAACGAAGTTGCTTATAGTAAGGGCAATCATGCATGATTTGGCACTGCAAACATCTCTAGGTCTAGGATATTAGAACAGATTTACCAAAATCATCATTAGTGCATTCGAAGTTCTTCACCAATAAATCCCTATGCCTTTTTTAACTTTTATAGATTAGCTGTTTCTTCAATATTTGATATTGGCAAATCCAAGAATATACAACCACAAACTTCAAAATAACAAACTAAGAAAGTTACTCAAATGAAAAGGTCCCAAGACATGCAAACAAGGAAAAAAGCAGTCATGATAGATAATAATGCCACAGATGACAGCTATTACTTTTTTCCAGTAAAAGGATATCAAAACCATTAAGAATAAAGATGGTTATGGACTTAAAAAGATTAAATCTTTCGCAGAGCATAACATAACTTGTCATAATGGCTAATGCCATATTTAAGGTTGATGGTGGGAATTTGGCTGTTGTTAGGGACTTTTGCCGTTCTGTTTGACCTTGTTGAAAGAACTCCCTGACCCCTGATTTTTATATAGTAAAACTAAGGGGGACCAAAATCCCAGAGCCCAAATTTCCAATTGATCATTATTTCTTTTTCCTCTATCTCGTTTTTATAAAACAGTCATTCATCTATCTACCCCGGGAGAGCACAAAAGTTACAAATCAGTTTGACTTGGGTTGCCTAACTTGATCTTTGTTCTACTTTCACCTAAATTCTGAGATAAATTACTAAAAATAATGTAGATGCATGCAGATAAACATATGTTCTTTCACAGCTATACATTAGAAGAATCAGAAACCATAGCATATTGAGGCAACCATAGACAGACTCCCAACTGACCTCCAAAGATGAATCAAAATGGAATTTAGCAGATATTAGTACATATCCGATCCATGTTAGAAAATTTGGCCATAAAAGGCAACAAATAAGTTATGAAACACATCAATTGCACATTAAAGAACAATTACCACTGATTTGCAGATGAGGAAAATCTAATAACATGTTTAACAGTACTAGTTATTAGGACAAAGAAAGATTAACGAGGGCTACTAAGCACATCCACAAACATACGGTTTAGTGAAGGTAGCCGCATCTGCTGGTCTTGAGCTCTACTCCTTTTGAACAGTGGCTGGGGTGACGATGAGACCAAAGATGTCACAGCCCACGAATCATCTGAGCTATCACAGCTAAATGATGCATCAATGACACCATTAGGGCTGCTTGGTATTGATTTATACTTCCTTTTGTGGCCTTGGTTTCCTTTGTACTGGCTTTCCAATAACTCTGAGATGAGCTTGTAGCAGGCATTTACTTTATCCTATTGAAACAAAATCTGAATTAACTAATGGACAATCAAGTCAATCGTAGTCTTAAGTAAACTAATATCATTTTAGAATAGTTAACCCCCAAGTAATCGTGTACAGACCTCACATGCCTTGAGTACTGCAATAAGCTGTTTCCGATATTCAAGATAATGGCATGGTTCAACCTCTTTTATAACATGCAGCATTGTTGCAACAGCTAAGATAGAAGGAGTGTAAGTCACGAACCTTGAATCTGGATCAAAATTGGATTGGAAACCTAAGATTAGAACTCAAATAAATGGCCAAACAACAAAAATGCACATTTCCTTCTTATTACAAGGAACCTGAGCTTTTTTATTAGCAATGGAAACAAAAGCTGTTTTGATTACTCACTCACCAGTAATGAGGAAGAGAAGCAAATGCTCACACCTACGAAGGAAATCCCAATGCAAATGGGTCCTCAACCCAAGCCTCCTTGTAATATGATCAAAGAAAGATATTGGTGTCACAGGATTCATCCTCCATTGCAGGGTTGACAACACCAAAAGCTCCATTCTTTGTATCGTCTTTGAATTAAACACATACCTTGCTTCCTCCACCTAAAGAAAAATAAATAAATCAACTCTAATAAGTCGATAACAATTTCAGAAACACAACTTGGACTACAATGTTGTTTGCATTAGACACATACTTGGAGGTCTAAAAGAAGTGGCACTTGAGTTTCCTCAACCTTGGTAGCCAAAGATAAACAAGCCACGATAGTTAGTTGTGCCATCCATGGCTTGTCTTCTTGGAATTTAAAGCTTAAAATGAACCTATCAAAGTAATTAACAGCAAGAACCATGGTCAAGGCATTGAACCCATAGTGTGCCTTAACCTTGAAAACCCAATCCAAAGCTTCTTTACGAGCTAAAACTAAAGACTCATCTGGACAAACATCAACGTAACCATGATGGGTTTGTTTCTCTTTAGACATTAAAGAGATTAACTCATCGTCTTCCCAGAACAAATCATGTTCGTTAAGAAATAAAGGTACAAAATTCTCCTTTTCAGCAGGAATTTCACTTCCATTTTCTTCAAAACTATAAACTCCTAAATCTTCTTCTTCACATAACAGGCCATCAAGATTCATCAATGGAGGGCTTTGAATCTGCTGAGTCCCTTCTGCTTGCAGAGCCATAGCTTTCAAAGAAGAGGAAAAGGAATTCTCCTTTCATTATAATAATAATACCATAAAAAACACAACAAATCTCAATCTCATTTTTCACTCTTTCATCTGTAAGTAAGACTGTAAGAGGAAGATGAAGAGAAAACAATTAAAAAATAAAAACAAAAACAAAAGAGAGATAAGTTAGAAAGACAAAAGAGAGCTGAAGTGAAAGGTTTTATTCACACTTTGACCCTTTTTATCCTCTTCTATGTTTTTACCATATTCAAAAAAAAATATCCATTTTCTTTACTTCCTTTACATAATAACAATAGGGCTTAAATGTTAAAAGGTTTTAAAATAATAAAAAAATCAATTAAATTTCTTGCAATATGTTAACTCTATATCTGTACATCACCCTGAGGGACATGATCCAACTGAAGGTCTACCTGAAAAATGAGAAGATTTAGATAAAAATATAAGTACGGAAAATGGGCTTAGGCAAAGAAATAAGACCCGTTTAGAAAATGAGTTGGATCTCAGGTAAAGCCTTTTTTGCTTGAGCCTAACCCGGCTCGGATTTGCAAAACCCTTTTGGTGATATTTTCTTGTCATGTTTTCACTATTTTGCTACCATTTTACTATTATGTTGCTACTATTTTGTTGTTATTATTTGAATATTGTATAACTCTTATTTTATTGTTAATTTGTTACTATTTTATAGGCATTTGCTTGTTAAATTGCACCTATCTTAGTGTTATTTAAGTATACATGTTTTTTAAATTTATTTTCAAGTTGTTGGAAAACATTTATTTAAATATTTTTAGTATTTTTGATATATTATATATATTTTTTAAAATTATATAAAAATTAATACGGGCGAACCAGGCCGAGCCCTAGTTTTAACATTTTTATTCGAACCGAACTTGGACAAATTTTTTAATAAAAATTATTACTCATTTTTGTTTTTCCTCACACATTATCTATACATCATACATCATTCTATCAATATTAACTTGTTTCACATCACCTCTCTCGTTACTCATCTTAGCCACCAAATACTAATGTTAGGTTTTATAGTAGTAGTATTTTTACACATGTTTTAGTATATGAGTAAGTAATAAATTAACTCAATTAGTAATATTTAGTCACTCTCATGACTTATTTTTTGTAGAGAGAAGGAAAAATTCACTCGTCTTTTTAGTTTTAAGTTTTAATTTGTAACTTATTCTTTATTTTATGTCTTACTATTATAATACATTTGTAACAAATAATTTTTTTCCTCATGTTATCACTAGAGGTGATCATGGGTTGGGCAGCCTGGCCTGACTCGACGGCCCGTCCGAAATATGGGAGGGTTCGGGTAAAAATATAGACCCGAAATATGAGTTTGGCAAAAAATGAGGCCCGTTTAGAAAACGGGCCGGGCCTCAAGCAAAACTTTTTTGGCCTGGGCCCGGCCCGAATATATAATAAATATATTTTTTATTTTTAAAATACATTTCTCATTTCCCCATTTCCCATTAGACATTTAGTATTTATATAATAAATATATATAATAAATATTTTTTTATTTTTTTATTTTAAAGTATTTTTAAAATACTTTTTATTTTTTATTTTTAAAATACATTTCCGAATATAATAAATTGGTTGCAAAAAAGACAATGAGGACGATGAGGATGATGTTTCTTCGATTGCTTTTTAGGATACTTCCTTTATAATTGTTGAAAATTTAATTTAGCTTACAATTTATATTGTGATAGCCCGAAATAGGGCCTAATCGGAATAGTGGTTTCGTAACCACATATCCGAAGTGAAATAATTTAATTTTATAAATTTTTATTAATAACTGATTGATTGAAATATTGTGTGAAAATATGGATAGGAAATTTTAATGATTTAGTGCCTAATTGAATTTTTAGGACTAAATTGAGAAAAATGCAAAGTGTATCTAATTAGTATTGTCGAAACCATTTTTTTGAAAACAAAAAATAAGTTGTCAACTTTAAAAAAACAAAAATTGGAGTCGCCACCGATCCTTAATTGAGGTGTGATCGGCTCACCTTAAAAACAATTTTGGTCTGCGAAATTTGAGAAAACAGGTTCGGGAGTCAGTTATGCACGAGGAAGGGTTAGCACCCTCGTAATGCCCAAAAATCGGTACCAAATTGATTATTTAATGTCTTAGTGTCGAGGGTTAAAAAGATTTTTTAAAAAACTCAAATGATGAAATCTAAAAAGGATAATCAAATGTTCAAGTTAGATAAAGAAATCGAGACCCAATACGTTAGGGTACAATTTCTCAAAATCCCCGAACTTTGGATATCGCTTTTTAGCTTTTAAAGAAAATTTTCATTTCGAGAAAGCAATATGTCATGCCCAATACGTTAGGACACCGCAAATTAAGTTCCCGAAAATGATTTTTATACTTATGCACTTCACATAAAGAATATTCTCGGTTATTTAAGATTAATAAAGAAAATCAGAACCCAATACGTTAGGGCTTAATTTCCTCGTAAATCCCGAATATCGAATATTTGCACTATTTGTTTTTAGAAATTCTTATTTCGAGATGATAAAATGTCATGACCAGTAAGTTAGGACCCGACATTTTTGGATTCCCGAGAATAAGCTTTTATTTAAAAATTTTGTGAATTAATTACAAAATAAATACTTGGTTTTCTAAATTCATTGAAAAATAATCACAATCCAGTAAGTTAGGACACGATCTTTCTCGAGAATCATGAATGCCAAATATTTAAAAATTAAAAAAAAACGGTTTTAATGCTTTGACGAAACCAAAATATATGCTCTTTGAAAGCATGATAAAATGTTAATGCATATATATATATATATATATATATATATATATATATATATATATGTACAAAAATCGTGAAAATGAATCAATAATAAAATATACTTACATTTTAGAAATAATAAACATAAAAATGTATAAACATAACATATTAGTAGATCATGAAAGTATGGATATACAAGTATATAAAAAAATGCTTATAATATTTTGAATGGTGTATGAATATATATATATTATAAATATATATATGTATAAAATGTAAAATATAGAAAATGTATGAATATTATAAAATATAAATGGATATATGTGTATATATATATTTAAAAACTATGAAAATAAAATAATAATAAAATATATAAAGTATACGTATGTATTTAAAAACATTTAAAAAACATATATATATATATATATATATATATTAACCTACATATGCGTGTATATATATAAGTATAATAATAATAACAACAATAATCATAATAATAATAACAAATAATATAATATAGAAAAAAAAGACTAATTTAAACTTTAATCAGATATTTGGGGCAAATTTGTAAATAAATAAAATGCGAATGAACCAATTAGAACACGCAATCGACAGTGGAGTACCAAAAGGAAAATTTCACAAACAACCCAAAACACTGCACAGCAATGGACCAATTTGAAACAAAAGTAAAACGTGCAGTAGAAATTAAAAAAAAAATTATAATTTGAACACATTGTAAAAACAAGGGGACCACTTGGGCAAATTTCCCATCCAGGGCAGGAACGCGCGAACCCTGTTTGCGGGTCGGGTCGACGCGCGGATCCTACCCTTACCAAACGGCGCCGTTTTACTTTAGTATTAAAACCAAAATTTCTTTGTAAAAACAAAAATTTTCATTTCATCTTCTTTTTCTTTTTTTAGGAACAGTAGAGGGGGAGGAAACAAAAGAGGTGGCTCTCTGCTAGGGTTCGACCCTAGCCCCTTCATGCTGCCGCCGCCGTGGAGCCACCGCGCACGGCACTCGAAACCAGCGCCCGAACCCAGGTAAGTGCCCCTTTCCTTCTTTATTCTTCTTTTTATTCTTTCAAAAAACGAAAAATGAAAACAGTGAGAAGAAATCTCGAAGAGAAGAAAAACAAATCACCTTCCAAAAACTGCTTTTGATTCTTTGTTTTTGTATTTCCAGTGTTTTTTTACAACATTTGTCTAACCCCTATTACAGAGATCAATTGGCCTTTTATAGCCGAATCTTTACAGCAAAAATAATAATTTTACAACTTTTGCCCTATTTTCAGTCATGCTCTTCGTGGTTTAACCTGTTGCAGGTACGTGGAAACGGCGCTATGCGA
This sequence comes from Gossypium turneri, assembly GCA_008044935.1. Taxonomy (NCBI): domain Eukaryota; kingdom Viridiplantae; phylum Streptophyta; class Magnoliopsida; order Malvales; family Malvaceae; genus Gossypium; species Gossypium turneri. The sequence goes on along the minus strand of CP032582.1, from coordinate 11,930,052 downwards.
AGCTGCTAGTCGTGGGTGAAGTGACGTGGGCAGTTGCTGTGCGTTCGTGCGCTCGGAGGACTGAACATGGGTGATGTAGGGGCTGCCAAACGTGGGGCATGTGGCGCTGCTAACTGCTGCTAGGGTTTCTACTGTTTTAGGCCAATTGGGCCCTGTAATTGGGTTTAACTTAGCCCAAGTTTTATTGGGTTCAATTGTATTCAATTTGGGCTGCGTAAATGATTTTGGGTTGGTCTTATTTTGAATGGGCCGGGCAAAAATAGGCTATTACAAGTATTAAAGGACTTAATTGAATTATTGCATGAAATTGGAAGTGTTTATGTGGCAAGTAGACCATAAATTAGTGTTATGGACGCATAAGGGTAATTCTAGAAAAATATCTAAGTAAGTGGGACAAGGGCATTTTTGTCAAAATTGAATAAAAGACAAAATAAGATGAAAACAAGTGTTCATCTTCTTCAAATTAGACCCTTGCTGCCAAAAATTTCATGTCACCATAGCTAGGGTTCTTGATTTTTCTAAGCTCAATTGTAAGTGATTTCTTGCCCCGTTTTTAATTATTTTCGTATTTTTATGCTTATTGAAGCTTGAATTTCATGTTTCTACCATTTATTTTAAATGAAATTAAAGTTTAAAAAATTTACCCATTCATGATATAGTTGTAATTTGATGAGTGATGATAGATAATGAATGATTGAAGTGCTAATTATGAGTTTTACTAGATGAATTTCGATAAAAATGTTGAAAAAGGACTAAATTGTGAAAGATAGTAAAGTGTGCATAAAGTTGTGATTTTGTGAAATTGAGGGCTGTTATGAGCATGAAATATGATTTAGTGAGGTTTAAAATTTAAGAAATTTAGTGAATTTTATTTTTACGAGCTTTGGGGTAAAAGTGTAATTTTTAAAAAGTTATGGGAAAAATATAAGTTTGCCAAAATATTGTGTATGAATTGTATTTGAATAGAATGTTGATAAAATATATTAAATTGTGTTAATATAGATCAATAAAGAAGGAATAGTGAAAGTGATTGGGGAAAAGAGAAGGTTATCGACTAATTTACGAAAATAGTCGTTTTGCATCCGAGGTAAGTTACGTGTAAATAATAGCAATATATTTTTACAAATTGTGAATTATATTTGATATGTGAATTAATATTGAATGTGGAAGGAAAATTGTTCATAAATTATTCAAGTGATAAAGTGTTTAAAATAAAGTGTTAAGTGCAAATTCCCGATTGAACTTAGGAATAGAAGTGGATACAAGTGACATGTCACTAGAGACCAGTGTTACAGTGTTACAGTGAGTCCCGGGTGTTGGGTGATCTAGCATGTGTTGCAGATACCTGAAAGCTTGTATGAGCAGGCCCGTGGACATTTCTAGTGTTATTGATCAATGGTAGCTTCGACTACATTTCAGTGGTAGCTACGGCTACATATCAGTGGTAGCTTCGGCTACATATTAGTGTGACACCTATGTGCTAATTCTCTACGTATCCGTGTATATTTCAAGTGTTCAACGGGATTAATAATGAGTTAAAGTGAATATGAAATGAGGTGTGTATGCAGGTAAATTTGAAAGAATGAGCATATGTGATAAAGGTTAAGTGTGTAAATGTATATACAAGTGAATTTGGTAAGATTGTGCATATATAAGTGATTGAAATTGCTAAGAAATGTATTGATTAGTTATATGTTAAAAAATGTTAATTATTAAATGAGTGCTTATTGTTTACATGTAACTTACTAAGCTATTAGTAGCTTACTCCTTTCTTCCTTTCCTTTGTTTTATAGTGTTTTGAGCTTACTCGAATTGGGGATCGTCGAAGCTTTGTATCACACTACCAACAGACTTCTCGGTATTATGTGATTTCAAAATGTTTAAAGCTATGGCATGTATAGAGACTTATTCATTTTGAGTATGTTCATACGATATGGCTAAAGATTAGCTATTGAAATGGTTAGTAAAGAACATGTTTTGGTGTTATATATGTTTAAATGGTAGCTAATACAAAGAAGCAGTTTTCGGACAGCAGCAGTGACGTAATTTTAAAAAATCACCAAAAATCATAGAAATGGAATTAGAGAGTGAATGATATATATAATTAAATCTTATCAATTCTATTTTTACATGAAAGAAACGGTGTAGGCAAAGGAATTTTATATTTTGAGATATTTGAATTTTAGTGAGACAGGGTCAGAATAGTTTTTGAAGTCCTCTGTTCTGACTTTAGAAATTCATTAAAAATTGTACAGAAAGAATTATGGGTCATAATTTATATGTATAGATTCCTTAGTGAGTCTATTTTCAAAAGAATAAACGATAACATTACATGAATTCTGTATAATGAGATAATTGATTTTTAGTGACAAGAGGTCAGAGCTGTCGAGTAGTGAAACATGGGAGAATTTAACGAATAAACTGTACTAATTGGCTAAGCCAAAAATTCTGGAAATTTTATGGTAAGAAGCTATATGAGTCTAGTTTTAGAGAAAATTTATGAATATAAATTTTCAGTTTTTTAACTCGAGTTATAATTAAATTAGTGACAGTCGCGCAGGTGGATAGTTTTGTTAGGAATAGTGAAATTAATTTTAAAAGCAAAGTTTTATGTTCCGAACTAGTAAGGGCCCGTTCTCCTTTGCGTTTTAGAAGGAATTTTTCAATAAAAAGTCCTTTTTTCTTAAAAGGAACGAAGAACGGCTTCCATTTCAGAAAAAAATTTGCCATCGGAGAAGTCCTTTTCTCCAGATGAAGAAGTTAAAATTTTCTCCTTTTCTTCAGCCAAAAGTGCTTTTGGCTGGTAATTTCCATTTTTCTCCCCCAAAAATCGTTCTTCCCTATGGTTCTTTGCCTGAAATATCAAGTTCTTTGCCTCTGTTTCTTTTCCTCTGGTTCTTTGTTCCTCTTCCACCGGTGAGTTTCTTTTCTTCTTCTCTTTAATTATTCATTCTGCTTTGTTTTTAGTTGTTTTCTGATTGTTTAGGGTTTAGCAAAAATTGTACAGAAATTTTACATTCTTCAATTGTTCACCCTCTCTCTATTGAATTTGCTTCTGGGTTCCGAAGCCCAACTCATGGATTCTGTTAAAACTACTTTGTTTAATAGGCACAGTAATTACAGCATTTCAATTGATGAAATCGGTATGAAATTGGATTTCGTTTGGGCACCTAATGTATTTGCATCTGCCACTTTTGATTTATTTGCATCTGCATTATTGAAGAAAATCGATACTCCTACATTTTGATGTTAACTTCTACAATTACCTCATTCATGCTGTCTGCTTTGTAATTTGACGAACATATTTTTTTCCTTTCCTTCTCTAATTACTAGGCCATTTCGTTCTCTGATCTTTTCTGGGTCACAAAACTCAATATGGCAAACATCTGGATTCTGTCTTAGATGCTCTCTTCGTTACACTTTCTATCATGGTTTAGGGTCAAAAGCTTCACTGAAGCAGTTTTCTGTGAAAATGCCACGAAGCTTATTTATTTTACTAAAAGAGGATTTGGCTAGTCAAAGTAATTATGGTTCATGTTAATGGAAAGTTGCCTTTTAATTAATTCCATATACAGTGAGATCGAGTAGAAACTAAAAGACTTTGGTTATAGTCTTTCCAAAAGCGGAAGATTTCGTTTCTACTTACTCCTCCAGTGTGTATTCTTTTTTCGTTTAAATTCACTGAATTTATTATTTGATGAAATGTTTTCTTGGAAATTTTGCTGCAGAGTGTTTTTGTAATGTTGAAGTTTTCTTAATGAATATACATCTTCCAATTTGTGTTTTTCTAATTAGTTTTTATATTAAAATGGTATGCTATGAGATATTCATAGAGCCTCTAATTAGTTCACAAATCCTACAATGGTAGGCTGCGAAGAAGCATTTGAATCAACGTATTCAGAACCTGGATGGTAAAATGGAAACACAGAAAGAAATCTTGAAGAGCATTCAAACAAGAGTAAGTGCACATGTGTTTCCATCTTTGACATCATAGCCAGATTATCTCCTCAATTAGAAGCATTTGAAACAACAGCGTGTAAGTCGTAACCAGTTGCACTCTTTTGTTTATTCAAAGTATTCTAGTGCTGCTTTTGCTAGCATATGCTTCACTCTAATGCTCGTTTAATTGTTTTTTCAGGCATAGCTGAAGTTGTTGTTATGCTGGTCACAACTGCCTTGGTGACACTTGTAATGCTTCTGTGGCAGACCAATTTGCTTATGGCTTTGTGTTTACATAATGCATTACTTTATATCTAATATGCTGGACATTGTTATGATAGAATGTTCTTTCAATTTTAAAATTGTATGAGCAAAATGAAATGGACTAGGATACTGCAAAGGAGTAATCACTTTGATAATAAGTATTATTTAATGAAATCTTCTACATATTCCTTAATGTTTTTATCATTGAGTTTAAGTTGGATTATAGATTCAATTGTATTTATTGTTCCTTGACTGTGTTGTGTTGCATGTATGTACTAAAATCCCCCAGCATTGCATCAATATCAGACTGTTATTCATGTCACATGATGAATGAGCAGTTTTCAAGTTTCTTAATGAAGTCAATCAAAGTGGAGAGCAGCAGTATTCCTATGAGTTGTATTTTTTTGCACAGGTCATACAGTAGCCACTAAAAATGGGAAGTAAAGGTCGAATTCCACCCCCTCATCTGAGGCGTCCTCTCCCAATTCTTTATGGGAAGTAAAGACTTACTACAACGGGTGCTTGGGTGCCATATGCGGGTGTGGATTGGTCAAAGCTTTCCAAAAGACTTACTACAACGACTATGGAGGTGGTGCTAATGAGCTCCAAAGTGGGTTCAACAAGGGCACTGGTTTAGGTGCTGAGATCATTGGTACCTTTGTTCTTGTCTATACCGTTTTCTCCACCACTGATCCCAAGAGGAATGCTAGGGATTCCCATGTTCCTGTATGTACTCTTTAATCCACTCATCATCTCTTCAATATCTCTTTTTATATGTGTATATATCAAGTTAGGGTTTAAATCTGATTATTAATAATAAAACTGGGAGTGATTAAATTTTGGCATGTGTAAAACAAACTAGGTGTTGGCACCACTCCCCATAGGATTTGCAGTGTTCATGGTTCACCTTGCCACAATACCAGTCACTGGGACTGGTATCAACCCTGCTAGGAGCTTTGGAGCTGCTGTGATATACAACAAAGTGGAGGTTGATCAAAACACTCATCATGCAAAGCTAGTAAATATCCCAGGAAGCTACACAAAGTCTGTCGAGTAAATTTTTTTTTGGCTATTTTGGTATAGTGTTTTTTTTTATACATATATGTAATGCTAGTTTAGTATAGTTGACTCGTAGGTGTCATTCTTTGAAGATTTTTTTCCGATTTGTACACTTCTTTTAGGAACTGATCTAGAAAACAAGAAGCTTGACCTTGAAATCCGATTTTATAGTGGTACAATTTGTAGATGAAGATATAGAAAATTGTCTTTCCCCTCTGTCTTGATGATTCAGTTTTTGCTGATATTTGGGAATGAATTTGCTTTTATATGTGTATTGTTCATCATGTTCCAGAACACTTGATATTTCTTGGTACAAATTATGCATTGACCTTTTGATTGTTCTTGCAAAATTCAATGTTTTCAGTGCTTGTGTTAAAAATTGGTCTTACTGAAGAAAGAAAAGCCAACTCCCATTTTAATATTGATGGATTGTTGAACTCCTTAAATGTTATTGTATGATTTAGATAAATGTTATTGTATGATTTAGATAATATTGATGGATTGTTGAACTCCTCAAATATAAGTATTGTATTAACTAAATTTCATTTTCATATGCTTATCAAATATAAGTATTGTATTAACCAAATCATTTATTGAATATAACCAAATCATTTTCATATGCTTATCAAATATAGCATCTAGTTTAATGAATTCACTTTAAATTGTAAATGCTATTGACAAATTTTTAGTATTTATTTTTGGTATATAAATATTATCCCTTTTTAAAACTTTAATCCAAATATATGTAATATTTTAATTCGTTAGGTTTATGTTTTCTATGTTATGTTAGTATATAATATGAGTTATATATTCAAATACATTTTAAAATAAAGTAATACAAATGTGTTAAAAGCATTAATTAAAAATAAAAAATAATTTTTATAATAATACAATCGTGTCAATATCTAATTACAAATATTTAATTTTTATATTTAAATATTTAAATATAGTTTATATATTCTAATTAAATTTTATAAATAATTAATATTAATTACTTACAAATATTTAAAATTAATATTATATATTAAAATATTAACAATAAGTTATAATAAATTATTTTTTTATATTTTTGCTAAAATATCATAATATTAACTAATTTGAACATTATTTAAATACATATTTATTACTTTATAATCTCATGTCTAAAATGGACATTTTATTCTTCAAAAGCACTTTTTGACAGCAATGCCAAACACTCAAATTTCTCAAAAGCACTTCTCAAAAGCAATAAAGAACTGGCCCTAAGTTAAGTCAGATAACGCCTCGTACTCGACTCCGGCAATGGTATCGGGTAAGGGGGTGTTACATATATTTTGCTATAAAATTAAATTTGGTTAATGTATGGATATTCTGGTTGGTTGATTATATTTTGCAGGTTTTTTATACAATTTTGGTGTTTACTTAAAAAAAAGGCCGGGCCAGGCCGAACTTGGGCTTAGGAATTTTTTCTCGAGTCGGGCCTAGGCAAAATTTCAGGCCCATATTTTGGGTCGAGGCTGAAAATTTTTTTTAGGCCCGACCCGAACCCGGCCCGGTCCGGCCCATGTTCACCTCTAGTTATCACACTAGCAACCTAAGGAGTCATAAATTCATTGTCATTCAAACTTGTCACTCAGCACCCTATACAAATCCAATCACTATCATACTTCAAGCTCCACATTTGCTTATTACCAAAAACAAAAACTCCAAACCTTCAAAATAACAAAAATTTCCCTTTTATAATTTTTATAATATTTAATATTTTTTATTTATTTTAATTATTTTAATTATTTTTTAAATATTTTATTATTATTTTTTAATCATTTTTTAAAATTATAATTTTTATAGTTTTTTTATCTTTTTAATAATTTTTCTAAAAGTTTTATAATATTTTTAAGTCTTTTGTATCTTTTAGTATAATAATATTTAATAAAACTTATAATTTTCTATATATTTTTATTTTTCTAATTTTTTTCTTAAAAACTTAAATTTGTATATCTTTCATAGTATAATAATATTTATAATTTTATGATTTCTAGATTTTGTTATAATATTGTAATAATTTTTAATTTCAAATAATTAAAAAATCAATTAAACTCTTTACGTTACTATTTTTCCACAACAATTGTCACATCAATTATCACCTTTTTTTTACGTTAATTTTTACGTCAACAATTAACAGATTGTTAAGGAGTTTAATGATTAAGAGTTTTAAATTAAAGGCTTAATGGATTTTTTAAAATTATTTTACCAGAGATCTTTTGACGTTTAAACCTAATAATAATTATGGAAAATTTTGATAAAAAAATCAGTTACCCTAACATTTGAAAAATACTCATTTATCTTTTGAGTTCTATTTATTAAATAAATTTTAAGTAAAATGAGAATTTTATCATTTATTAATTACTTATTCTTCTATTTATTATTTTATCTTTATTCTTTATAATCAATAATTTTAATTGAAAATAATAAAAATCTAATTAATTATAAAAACATTTAAATTAATATTAAATTAAATTATAAATTACATTAAATTCATATATAATAATATTTTAAATAAAAAATATTTTTCAATTAATGTAAGGTTTTTTTAAATTACTAATACAGTCACATTACAATTACGAATAATACATTCGAATAACTATAATTAGAATTAATCATTGTAAAGTATGATCCAGACTAATAACCATAATATATTTAAATTTAAACCAAAATAAATCTATACAGGACTGAAATACGAGAACATAAACTAAATAAATATGGATTGAAAATAAAATTTTAGGACATTAACTTTGCCATGAAGCTAAACCCTCAATGGCCACAAGTTTATTATTATTTTTTAAATGTTATCAATCTTCTCTTTTACATTTTGTTTTTTTAATAATTTGTATACAATTACATGCAACTCTTTAAATTCTAATCCATGACAGTGTTGTAAGGATGAAATAGGAGACGAAATTAGTTCAACTTTCAATTTTTGATTTAATTGATGTAATTATATTTTTAAAAAATAAAATAATAACAATTAAATATTTTTAAAAATAATATTGAAAACATATAATTTAGAAAAAAAAATGTATATACAAAAATAATAATAAAAAAATAAAAAAATTGTTAAAAGTCAAAAATAGAAATATAAAATATAAATCTAGTATTTTTTATGATCTTAACCATTTTTTTTCAATTTTCAATTTTTTATCGATTCAAAATATTTTTAACTATTTTTTATTTTATTTATCAATTTTTTTATTTAATTAGTTGATTAAATCGGATTCTAAGAACTATAATTTGTTCAATAAAAAATACATTTTTTTTTATTTTTAATGGCTTAATCCACAATTCATCTCTCATTCCGATATTTTTTCTCATTTGAATACTTAAAATATTACACGTTTTTGGTCCTAGTTCTAATAGGCATTGAAAAATTACTAGTGATCAATCAAATTCTACCATGTAATATTTTCATAAACTATTTTTTTTTAAATAAGGAATATTATTATTAAAAAGTATTTCTTAATTAATTTTTTGAGTAGATTTCTTTTCCACCCCATATTTTGCTGCTATAAAAAAAAATTTTAGGTCCAAACAAGTTTTGCAATCATGACTGAACTCATCTTTGCTTGAGAATCCGAAAGGAGAAAAGAAAAACATTGGTGAGGAAAGGTTACTGTTGGAATTTTGATTAAAAAATAAGTTTAATATATCATTTGGTACTTATGTTTGACATTTTTTTAATGTGGTACTTGAGTTTTTTTTTTCTATCCAATGTGGTACATATATTTGGCAAAAGTTATACATTTTGGTATCTATGAGTAATGCTAATTGTTAATGGAGCTGCTGGAAGTTAAGAATGATAGCCAATAAATAGAACAAAACAAGAATGAAGAGGGAAAAAACTAATTTTTCATACTGCATAAGCTTTTCTTCACTGCTCTTTATATACAAAGTCTTTATAAACTGCTTTCCAACTACTTCTTCAACTAACTAACCAAATTAACAATCTGTTAAATATATTTACAAAGTTTACGCTCCCCCTCAAGTTGGTGGATGAAACAAATCTCGCATCCCCAACTTCGTAACTGAAAACTCATGTTGATGAACACCAAGCCCTTTCGTTAGGACATCTTCTAATTGTTCTTTAGTCGATACATGCTCTGTCCAAAGCAGTCCTCTTTGTATTTTCTCTCTCACAAAATGGCAATCAATCTTGATATGCTTTTTCCTCTCATAGAAGACTGGGTTGTTTGTTATTTGAATTGCAGCTTTGTTGTCACAAAACAATGTAGCTGGTTCTTTGTTTTTAAAACCAGGCTCATCTAACAAACCACTTAACCAAACTCTGCCTCAACTGACGACTGTGAGATGGTGTTTTATTTTTTTGATTTCCATGAAATCAACGAATCTCTCAATTTTATACAATATCCGATTACAGATTTTCATGACATTGGAAATGATGCCCAATCAGAGGTACAAAAGGCTACTAACTGTAAAGAACCTTTTGCTAGGAAAAACAAACCTCTTCATGGATTTTTCTTGACATAACATATAAGACAACATGCAGCCTCATAGTGTGATTTCTTGGGTCTTTACATAAACTGACTTAAATGTTGGACTGAAAAAACTATATCCGGCCTTGTGTGAGTCAAATAAAGTAACCTTCTGATGAGTCATGATACAATTGTACATCTGCTAGAACTTCATCATGTTGATTAACTTGAATTGTTTCATCATACTCAAGAGACGTTAACTTCAGATTTGGCTCCAAAGGAGTAACAACCACTTTCCCTCCTGTAAGCCCTATGTCCGAAATTAACTCAATAGTATACTTCCTTTGAGTCAATATTATTCCAACTTCTGATCAAAAAATCTCAATGCCAAGAAAATACTTGAGATCCCTAAATCTTTCATCTTAAAGTTGTGATGTAACACTTGTTTCAACTCACAAATAAGCTTAACATCATTGCCAGTTATTGATAGATCATCCACATATATAAGCATTATAACAATTTGATCTCCAACCTTTTTGGTAAACAAGGAATAATCATACTTTCTTTGTGAATATCCATTGAGTAGAAGAGCTTGTGTAAGTTTCATGTTCCATTGTCTCGAAGCTTACTTTAGACCGTAGAGAGATTTTTGCAATCAATAAACCCGAGTCTCCCCCTAAGTGAAAAAACCAAGAGAAAGTCGCATGTACACCTCTTCATGTAAGTCTCCTTCTAAAAAAGAATTATAGACATCCATTTGAAACAAGGACCAGTCATGTTTAGCTATAAGAGTAATGGCAGTACGAACTGTGACTTGCTTGACAACCAAAGAAAATGTTTCATGATAGTCAATACCCTTTTGCTGAGTGAAACCTTGTCCTACAAGACGAGTTTTGAACCACTCAACCAAGCCATAAAATTATATTTCACCTTGAAGACCCATTTGCATCCAATGGGTGTTTTACCAGAGGGTAAGAAAATAACATCCCAAGTGACATTTGATTCCAATTTTTGAATTTCTTGTTGCATAGCTTCAACCCAATGATGATATTTAATTGCTTTAGCATAAGTTTGGGGTTCAGGTATATAAGAAATATAAGCAACAAAATATTGGGTGTGAGGAGGTAAATGACGGTAAGCAAGAAAAAAAAAGGGGAAAATTGACCTGTCACGAGTGAAGAGGATGAAAGTGATTGGGAGTAGCAAACATAATCCTACATCTAAAGTGGTGGCTTAGAAGACCGAGTAGTACTACGCAAAGGAACTGTGGAAGAAATCAGATAAACAAAAGACGATACAATGGGTGAATGGTCATTAATAGAAGGAGTAGGGAACAAATCAGTTTATTAGGGGTAGGTAATGAGTCAAAAAAAGAAGGTGTAGGAGTGATATTACAAGTCAAAGGGGTGGCAGAAGTTGAAGCATAGGTGTCATGAGGTGCCAAAGTGAGAAATTCAATATCAAATCAATGATGAGATGTGTCAGATAGAAAAAAATATAGTGATGAGACTGGTCAAGTTTAAAAGGGAACACATATTCATGAAAAATGACATCCCTACTAACAAATAAAGATTTAGTAGAAAGATTATATAAAATATAACCTTTTGCACATATGAGCATCCCATGAAAACCGAAGGTAAAGACCGAGGGGCAAATTTATCACAAGTGGTAAAATCTTTAGCATAACAAAGGCACCCAAAAAACCTGTAAATAAGATAAAAAAAGGTGGTTTATGATAGACCATCTCAAAAAAGGTTTTCCAATTTAAAATAAAAGTTGTAACACCCATGACTGCTTCCATCGCTGGATTAAGGTTATAGAGTATTACCGTATAATTCAGAACAATCAATAACAGATAGCATCAAGTTTACCAAATTAATTAACAAAATTTCATAAACAATTAAGATCAAAGTAAACATACTCTTATGGGTCTTAAATTGAGCCTTTAAGGCCTTAAAAATAGTTTAGGAATAATCAGGGACCAATTCAAAACAAATCAAAAAGTTCAGAGAAAATTAAAAATTTTCAAAACAGGGGTCACACGGCCCTGTGGCCAAGCCGTGTGACATAGCCCAAGATGTGTAGCATTCGAAATACCCTCACACGGTTGTGTGTTAGCCCGTGTGAAATCTGCACTTAACACGTTTAGGGCACACACCTATATGGGACACACGACCATGTGACAGCCCGTGTCCCAGGTCGTGTGTGCCCAAAAATAACCCAAAACTTGCTCATTTCATATCCAAATGCTTTGGTACCTAAACTAACTTTCAACAAGTGAGTATAATACCTGAAAAATGCATTTCAATTACACTCGAAACATGCCAAGACAATCAACCTAAAGCCTAACCAATGTGTCATCAATGGCACCACAATTCAACACTTACACAATTCATTTCCTTAACTACATATACAAACTACAAACATGCTTATAATGACCTATAATGAATCTCAAAATTTCATACTTAACTCAAGCCAATCTTATTATATCACATTCATCCATTATGCTTGAGCTTAGAATTAAGCATGCGTACCTAACAAAGTTATTCAAACCACAACATCATATGCATACAACTATACAATATAAGTATTTAGGAACTATTACAGATCATAACCAAATTCCCGTATTACATGCCACATAAACCAAATTGAATTCAAAATCTACCAAAGGATCCCCGGATAGTGTGGATTCTTCAAGTTGATCCGATCTCTTGATTTCCACAAAACGTGATCTACATGGAAGAGACAAGGACACAAGGAAGCTTTTATAAAGCTTAGTAAGTTCGTTAGTTAAACGATAAAACTTAATTAAATATAATAATTCAAATAACAAGATAAATGAACAGAGTTCCTATCAACAAGGTTATTATCAGAATTCCTGTCAATCACAGCTCACAACATGTGAGTAATACTCAAACATTAGTTCAAATCAATTTTTCACATTTCTTAATATCACAACGCGTAATCTCTTTAACATAATATGATAATACAACATTTACCACCTTCACACATATATACTATTATGAACCGATTAATGTTTCGCACATCGCATTTACATCCTCATGTATTTCCATCCGACACATACTGGAAATAGTTGTTTGCGTAAAAACCATAAATTTGTTAAACCTCGCAGTATAAATGTTAAAAGCATAACCAAAAGCAAAGTTAAAAAACAAACAGTCTAGAGAGTCACAAAAATTACAATCTCTCAAGAAAAACCAGAATTTAAAATAAAGCTGTTATTACTAATAAAAATAGTTTTCTGAAGAGTGGTCACCGCTGAGCCTCCTTCGCACCGACCCGCCTATGTTTGAGGATTACTTGAATAGATCAGACAAACAGATGTGAGTTTTCTTAAACTCGGTGTGTAACCCAACAGAGATAGTCATGCAAAAATATACATAATTCTCATATGTAGAGCAGATATAGAAATGAACTTAAGTCTTTAACAGAAACAAATGCTAGAATCAGATAATCAAGTCAAATATACAGAATACTACCCCCATCCTCTACACACAATCTCCGACCATCCCATTACACCATGTGGGGTATAAAACACCCACCCAACCCTACACACCACATAGTGCCTATACGACAACATAACAGAATGCAGCCAAGCTGCCAGAAGATAGGCGAAAGGTCGCCACACAGATCACTTTCTCTATAAATACAAATCTCACCCCCAAATACAGATACAAAATACAGGTCACAGATATAGTAGAATTAACATGTCTTGCATGCTCATAAACAAATATCATACATGCTTATACAATCAATCAGACATACATATCAGTTCTAACTCAAACCAGCCTATCAAAATAACAAATCTCATAAAACAGGGTTTGCTTAGCCCTTACTGACCTTACGAAAGGCCCACAGTTGATTGGAACGACACGTGCGACCCTAGAGAAGATTTCAGAATTTTGGGCCTACATGCTCATGTGGCCCACATGCCCAAAATGGCCTTGCCCGTGTGGCACACACGGCCTGTCCCAAAACCCACATGCCCATGTGGTCCCACACGCCCATGTGGCCTATACATCCAATTCGGTCTAGCTCATTTGGCTGACCCGGCCACACTCTTACCGTCACACGGTCGTGTCTTGTACACAGCCAGACACACGCTTGTATGGTGTCGACAGTCCCCTTTTTTAGCTTTTATCGGACCTTATTTTCTCGTGTTTTAGGTACACACACCTGGTACAGTTTTGATGCGAAACCACTCTTGAGACCACCAGAACCTATTTTGCAATCAAATTGTAAATCCATCAATACTAAACTGGGCAATGCATACACACTTATCACTATCAAACCCGATCACATGCACAAATTAGACTGTTGGAGCGAAAACCACCGTTTCACTGTCTTTTCCTACATAATACATTTATAGAGAACTAATTTCCCTTACTACACATACTAGGAATTCAAGCGAAAAGAAAAACCCAAATAGCTTACAGAAATCGAAACCTATCGACAAGTGAAAGCCCCCACTTACTTGATCACACGTAAAACATCAAAATTTCAAAGTGCACATGAAGAACCAAAAGGGAGTACAGATTTGAAAAGGGGAAAATGGAAAAAAGAGAGAAAAATGGAAGAAGGCAAAAACTTACGTAAAAAAATTTTGAAAGAGAGAATAGGAAAAAATAAAATAAAATACAAATTTAGATTAACTCCCCTCCTCATCCATTAACAACCTAATCCCTCAATATCCTACCCACTAACCACATCTAACTAGCTTAGACTTTTAACTCCACCCAAACTCTCTTAGTCAACTGAAGCAAAAATTATCACCCCCGCTCACACCGAGATTCAAACACAAGATCTTCAACAAGCTAACTCCTTACCACTCGAACTAGCAGGCTCATTCTAATATGAGTTTACAAACAATATTTCATAAGCCTATCCAATAGGGATAAGGCTTGGATAAAAAAACAGAATTCGCCAAAAGTGAGACTTGAACCCAATACCCCAAACACACAATCAAAACACTTAGCCACTAAAGCAGAAACATATTTATGTCAAGATTCACAGAAACAAGATTAAATTATTCAAGGTGCTACAACTCTACCCTTTAAAAGAAATTGTGGCCACGAAATTTACTTGATCCAAACAGATGAGGATACTGCTGATGCATCAAGTCCTCAGGTTCCTACGTGGCTTCCTTAGTGCCATGATTCTACCACAGAACCTTAACTAACGAAATGGATTTCCTCCTCAGAACCTTAACATCTCAATCCAAAATCTGAATTAGCTCCTCCTCAAAGGTCAAATCCGGTCTAACCTCAATCTCTTCAACAGAAACAACGTGACATGGATCAGACCGATACCGTCTCAACATCGAGACGTGAAACACATCATGGATACAATCTAACTTCAAAGGTAGCTTCAACTGATAGGCGACCGGTCCCATACAATTTAGAATCAAATACGACCCAATAAACCTAGGGCTTAACTTGCCCTTACGACCAAACCGTAAAACTTTCTTCCACAGAGATACCTTAAGAAATACGAAGTCCCTCACAGAGTACTCGATATCCGTCCTTTTCAGATCTACATAGGTCTATCATAAGCTGCCTTAAGACGATCCCGAATCAATCTAACTTTATCTTCAGTCTCGAAAACTATTTTAGGACCCAAAACCCACCATTCACCCAACTCAGTCCAACACAATGGAGTACGACACTTACGACCATACAGAGCCTCATAAGGTGTCATCTGGATGCTAGACTGAAAACAGTTATTGTAGGTGAACTCAGCCAAAAATAGAAAATCCTCCCAACTACCTCGAAAATCAATCACACAACTCCGAAGCATATCCTCCAGTATTTGAATCACCATCTCAGATTGATCATCTGTCTTAGGATGGAACGCAATATCGAAGTCCAATCTTGAACCTAGAGATTCATATAGTTTCTCCCAGAACCGAGAAATGAAGCGATGATTCCTATCAGAAATTATCGAAACTGGAACCCCGTGTAGTCTTACAATCTCGGAAATATAGAGCTTCGCTAACTTTTATAGAGAGTAGTCCGTTCGAATCAGAATAAAATGGGCAGACTTGGTCAATCGATCCATGATGACCCAAACAGAATCCTTCTTAGTAGGTGTTAAAGGTAACCAGTAACAAAGTCCTTCGTTACACGTTCCCATTTTCGTAAGGGAATCTTAAAGTGTTGAAGCAAACCTGAAGGTAACTGGTGCTCAGCCTTAACTTGCTGGCATGTTAGACAATGAGTAACGAAATCTATTACCTCTCGTTTCAAACTTGGCCACCTGTACAGATCACGAAAATCCCGATACATCTTATTACCACCGAGATGCATAGCATAAGGGCTACTATATGCTTCCTTCAGAATCGACTATCTCAGATCAGAGTCGTTCGGTACACAAACTCGTCCTCAAAAACACAGAACTCCATCCTTATTTAGCCCAAAATCAGATGCACTACCGCTCCCAACCTGACGGAACTACAGAACCAGAGAATCATCCCTTAACTATTTTTCTTAAATCTACCCAATCTAAGTCAGCTTAACTTGTAACTCGACTAATAGACTCCCATCATCAAACAAACGGATACGAGCAAACATTTCCCTCAAACCAAACATCGCTCTACGACTGAGAGCATCGACCACCACATTGGCCTTACCGAGATGATACTCTATCGTGCAATCATAATCATTGAGCAGCTCAATCCATCGACGCTGCCTAAGATTCAACTCCTTTTGAGTAAGAAGGTACTTGAGGCTCTTGTGATCAGTGTAGATGATACACCTCTCATCATACAGATAGTGCCTTCAGATTTTTAAGGTAAAAACTACAGCAACTAACTCGAGATCATGCGTCGGATAATTTTCCTCATGTGACTTAAGCTGTCGGGACGCATAAGCCACCACCTTACTATCTTGCATCAATACACATCCCAAACTGACGTGCAATACATCACTATACATCACAAAGTCCTTACTAGATTCAGGCTGTATCAGAATAGGAGCCTGAGTTAGAGCAGACTTGAGGTTCTCGAAGCTCAATTGTCACGAATCAATCTAGACAAAAGGGGCATTCTTACACAGAAGCTTAATCAGGGGAGCTGCAATCAATGAGAACCCCTTAACAAGCCGCCGATAATAACCAACCAAACCCAGAAAACTACGGATCTCAGAAATGTTCTTAGGTTGTTTCCAATCAAGCACAACCTTAATCTTTCTAGGATCAACTTGGATCCCTTTCGCAGAAACCACATACCCCAAAAATGCTACCTTTCGTAACCAAAATTCACACTTGCTTAATTTAGCGTAGAGTTGTTTCTTTTAAAGTATCTGAAGCACTACTCTAAGATACTCATCATGCTCATGCTCATTCTTAGAGTACACCAGAATATTGTCGATGAAGACCACGACGAACTGATCCAGATATGGCTAAAAAACTCGGTTTATTAGATCCATGAATGTAGCCGGAGCATTCTTCACACTAAAAGGCATAACTAGGAACTCGTAGTGCCCATAACAAGTCCTAAAAGTCGTCTTATGAATATCATCTTCCTTAACCCTAAGCTGATGATACCTAAAATGGATATATATTTTCGAGAATACTGCAGCCCTGCAAAACTGATCAAACAAGTCGTCGATCATCAGAAGTGGGTACTTATTCTTCACAGTCAACTTATTCAACTATCAGTAATCAATGCACATCCTCATGGTACCATCCTTTTTATTTACAAACAGAACCTGTGCCCTCCACGAAGACATACTAGGACGGATGAAACCACAATCCAAAAGCTCTTGAAGTTGAGCCTTAAGCTCTGTAAGCTTCTTCGATGCCATATGATACGGAGCGATGGACATCAGAGCTGTACCCGGTAGAAGCTCAATATCGAATTTAATTTCTTGATTCGGAGTAAACTCGGTAATTCATTAGGGAAAATATCCAGAAATTCCCTCACTGTTTTGATATCCTCGACAGAAGAGTCCCTAGAAACTGAAACACTGGCATAGGCCAAATACGCCTCACACCCTTTCTGGACTAATTTTTCGATCACTAGAGCGGAGATTACGTTAGACAGGTAATTCTGATGCTCGCCGATCATAACAACTTCCTTATCGTCCTCAGTTATCAAAATAATCCTCTTAGTCACGCAGTCCAAACTAACTCGGTGCTCCACTAACCAGTTTATACCCAGAATTAAATCAAGTTCCCCGAATGGTAGCTCCATCAGATTTGCCAAAAATATAGCCCCTTGTACCTCTAATGGAACATCCCTATATAGTCTACTAACTCGAATAGATTGCCCCAATGGACTCAATATAGAAATCTCATCAGAAGTACACTCAACAGTAACTCCCAAGTTTTCTAAAGCAGTACAAGCTACATAGGAGTGTGTAGAACCTATGTCTATCAAAGCAGTATATGGGGCATCAAAAATAAAGAATGTACCCATGATCACATTAGGGGCATCTCTGTCCTCTCGGTCCCATGCAGCATAAACCAATGCAGGCTGCCTCACTTCAGTCTGATTAGCACATCTGTCTAGTGCTCTCTGTCCTCAGCCCATGCCATTACCACCCCTAGTCGATCCACGGTCCTTAGGCGGCTGCTAAATTGCCCTCTATGGCTGAACAAAACCCAGACCCGTAGCTTGCATCTGATCAGAATGATGTGGACACTCTAATTCAATACTCCAATGACCTACATCCCAGACAAGCCTCTAATCTCCCCCAACACGCGTCCGGATGGCACCTACCACAATCGCTGCACGACTGAACTCCAGTAGGAGCAACTGGAACTCCCACTTTAGAAGGCCTATCAGGTCTCGCCCGTTTTGTAACATCCCGATTTAGGGCCTAGTCGGAATAGTGGTTTTGGGACAACAAATTCGATGAGGAAAAATTTATTTTTAATATAGTTTTATGGCCTACAATTTCATGAAAAGATTTCGTGAAAATTTCGTTCAAAAATTTTGACGTTTGGGCACTCAATTTAGTCAAAAGGACTAAATTCTAAAAAGTACAAAAGTTGAGTTTTATATGTTAAAGGAATTTAATTATTATGGAATTATAAATTAGGGGTACTTATATGTTAATTAGGCCATTGGTTAGTGATGGACAAAAATGGACATGAGATAAGTGAAATACGATTTTTTTAGTAAGGGCATTTTAGTCATTTAGTAAATAAATAGAATTAAAAGGGAAAAAGATGTAAAAATTGTATTCATCATCTTTGCTTGCTGCTGAAATTTGAAAGAAGTCATAGCTAGGGTTTCTTCACTTTCTCAAGCTCATAGTAAGTGATTTCAAGTTTCGTTTTTAATGTTCTTTACGTTTTTGGAATCCCGATAGCTTAATTTAGCTTATTTTAGCAATAATTTAACCTAGGGTTCATATTTGGAAAAATACCCATAGGTGAAATATGTTTATTTTGATGTTTTATAGTAGAATATGAAGCTAGAAATTATGTTAAACAACTTTTCCTTGTCGATTTTAAGTGAAAAAGAGTATATTGACATAATCGACAAAAGTACCTAATATTCATAAGTAAGTGTTAGAGTAAGGATTTGATATTTTCATAGAAGGGAAAAATGTTCAACATGTTATAAAACATAAGAATAAGAGATGAAGTTTAATTTCCGAGCTTTGGGGTAAAAGTGTAATTATGTAAAAGTTTAGGGGCAAAATCATAATTCTACCAAAGTTAGAGTCGAGGACTGTTTTGATGAATTTGAGTATTAAATAAATTAAATTTGCTATTATAGATCAAGAAAAATGGAATCCGAGGTTAGACAAAAGAAAGAATAAGGTTGAAGACTAAGTGTGTGGATTTGGCTATATTTTGTACCGATGTAAGTTTACGGTAAATAAATACAATATTTCAATAATTATTATTAATGCTTCTATTTTCCAGCAATTATGTATTTATTTCATGAAATTAATTAATGTTGACTCAAGTATGAGACGATAGAGAATTAGTATTAAAAAGTCCCGTTGAAACATTAGGAATGTATCGGATACAAATGTCATGACATTTGGGTAAAGAGATCCATGTAAGACCATGTCCGGGACATGACATTGGCATCGTTGAGATTATTAGAGGTCCCATGTAAGACCATGTCTGGGACATGGCATTGGCACCGAGATGAGAGGTCCCCCGTAAGACCATGTCTGGGACATGGCATGGGCACCGATATGAGAACTCCCATATAAGACCATATCTGGGATATGGCATTGGCAGTACAGGAAACATCCCATGTAAGACCATGTTTGGGACATGGCTTTGGCATGTTATTATCAGACATGAGACCCAAGTATCCTTATTATTCCAATGTGACTCAACGGGCTAGAAAACAGATTATGTTCTATGGAAGTTCAAGTAAAAGTATAATTAGCAACTTCCGGTGAGTTATAAGAGTTAAGAATATATTATGTTATTAGTGAGAACCAATACTTTAGCAAGAGAAGAGTAAGTTGTAATCTTAAGCTAACTAATCAGGTAAGTAAGTAAATAAGTAAATGAGAGTAAGTAAAGAGAAAACTTAAGAACATGATACTTGCATATCATTATTTATGTTAAATGTTGTTATTTATTTACTTGTAAACTTACTAAGCTTTATGCTTGCTTCTTTTATTTCTTTTTCATTCATATAGTATTATCAAGCATAGTCAGGATCTTGAAGACGTCGGAGAGCGTTCACACTATCAACCACCACAACCCGGTATTTTAATACGATAAATGTTTTGAGCTATGACATGTATAGGGACTTGGTCATTTTGATTGTATATTCTTAAATTATGACCAAAAGATGATATGTAAATATTTGATGATGAATAGTTAATAAAATGGCTAAGTATGAAGGTGTTTGTTGTTATAAATGTCTAGGTGATAAATTATGCATAGAAATCATGAAAAAGTAAAAATTTGTAGTGAATCAGTTTTGAGACAACGGTAGTGACGTGATTTTGAAAAATCACCAAGGATAGTAGAAAATGAATTAGAGGATGGATGAGATATAGAATTAAATCTTATTAAGTCTATTTTCATAGAAAAATAATGGTGTAGACAAAGGAACTATGTATTCTGAGATATTTGCATTTTAGTTAGACAAGGTCAAAGTGGTTTTCAGAATCCCTTGTTTAGATTTTGGAAAATAATTAAAAATTGAAAAAAAATATTTATGAGTTGTAATTTATATTTATATATTCCTTATTGAGTCTATTTTCTTTAGAAACAAGTGGAAATGCCATATGAAGTCTGTACGATGAGATAAGTGAATTTTAGTGACAAGAGGTCAGGACAGTCGATCAGTGAAATAGAGGAGATTTTAACTAATAAACTGTACTAATTGGATAAACCAAAAATTCTGAAAAATTTATGGCAAAAAGATATATGAGTCTAGTTTCAAGGAAAATTTATGGATCTAAATTTTGAGTTTCGTAGCTCGAGTTATAATTGATTTAGTTACTGCTGCATAGGTGGACAGCTTTGTTGTGAATAGTGAAATTAATTTCAAATGTAAAATTTTATGCCCCGAACTTTTAAGTTAAATCAAGTGACGCCTCATGCTCGACTCCAAAAACTGTCTCGGGTAAGGAGTGTTTCATTTTATTGGTATCAGAGTTGGTTTAGTCAGTTATCAAAATATTCAGTATGAAAAAGAGTCTAGCTATACATGCCATACTTATATATTTTGATAGTGTGACGACTCCTGACGATTTTGAAATGTTTTCTTTTATAGTTATGGATCCCGAACGAGCTGGTACAGATGAAGTAGAGAGTAATATGCCCGCTTCTGCAGAAGGGACGGTGCCACCAGATGTTAATGTTAGTGAAAAGCCTATTTCAGTTAGTCAGAGAGGAGGGACTCGAGAAGCCTTTTTCCAAGCTATGAATGATTGGTTTGCGAGTTCGTTCGCATGAATCCGGCTGTTAGACCTCCACCCCCTCATGATTTTCAAGTTCCCCATGTAGCTTCTCCAATCGCAGGTATAGTTATCAGGGAAAGGCCACCAGTTGATAAGATCAGAAAACAAGGGGCTGAAGAATTTCGGGCTACTAAAGACGATGATGCAGAAAAAGTAGAATTTTGGCTCGAGAATACTATTAGAGTTTTTGATGAATTATCTTGTACACCTGAAAAAGGTATGAAGTGTGTTTTCTCACTTCTTAGAGATTCGACTTATCATTGGTGGAAGACTCTTATGTCAGTGGTACCTAGTGAGAGGGTTGCTTGGAATTTCTTTTAGGAGGAATTCCGTAAGAAGTACATCAGTCAGAGATTTATAGATCAAAAAAGAAAAGAGTATGAACATGAATTTGTCAGACTCAGTAAATATGCTCAGAAATTTGTGTCCACCGAAGCCAATATGTGCAAGAGATTTGAAGATGGGCTTAATGATGATATCCGACTGTCAGTGGGTGTTTTAGAAATTAAAGAGTTTGTTGTTCTGGTTGATAGAGCCTATAAAGCAGAGGATTATTTAAAAGAAAAAGAAAAGGTCAAAGCTAAAATTGAAGCGCAAGACACGAAGAAAGGCAGATGAGCAGATCATTTCAGTTTACTTCCAAGAGGCCTAGAGAGTTCCCTAGTGGATCAAATTTTCCAACCAGATATTCTAGTCGAAGTAGAGGCAGAAGATTTGAGGGTTCTAGAGCTCAAACTACTACAGCTGTAAGTACGGATAGAACTCGACCCACTAGGCCAGAATGTGCCCAATGCGGTAGACGTCATCCTGGAGAGTGTAGAGCAAATGAAAATGCCTGTTTCAGATGTGGTGCACCAGATCACTTTATTCGGGATTGTCCCGAAACAACTAAAAGAGAAGTAATACTGAGTGTGAGATCAGGAAATGCTCCTACTAGGGGCAGATCACAGAGGAACCCCGGGAGTTAGAGCAAGTAACAGGGGTACGTCTAGAGACTCAGCAGCTAGATCAGATGTTAGAGCACCCTCAAGAACATATGCTATTTGTGCTTGGGAAGAGGTATCCTCCCCTGATGTGATTACGGATACATTTTCTCTCTATGATACTAATGTTATTGCTTTAATTGATCCGGGTTCGACTCATTCTTATGTTTGTATGAGATTGATGCCTAGTATGAACATGCCTATAGAATCCACTGAATTTGTAATTAAAGTATCAAATCCATTAGGCCAGTGTGTGTTAGTAGACAAAGTATGTAAGGGTTGCCCTTTGATGATTAGAGGTTACTGTTTTCCGGCCGATCTCATGCTATTGCCGTTTGATGAGTTTGATGTGATTCTTGGTATAGATTGGTTTACTACCCATGATGTGATAGTAAATTACGAAAAGAAATACCTTGAGTTGAAATGTGAAAATGGTGATATTATCCGGGCTGATTCAGATGAGTCAGATGGTTCTCTCGCTATGATTTCTGTTATGTCTGCTCAGAAATGTTTGAGAAAAGGGTGTGAAGCTTATCTTGCTTTTTTATTGAACACTAAAGATCCAGAGTTGAAAATTGAATCAGTGCTAGTGGTATGTGAGTATTTAGATGTGTTCCCAGAAGAATTGCCAGGTTTGCCTCCTGTTAGAGAAGTTGAATTTGGTATTGAGTTGGTTTCAAGTACAACTCCCATTTCTATTGCTCCTTATAGAATGGCCCCGTTGGAATTGAAAGAATTGAAACCTCAATTGCAGGAATTAACTGATAAAGGTTTTACAAGGCCTAGTTGTTCTCCGTGGGGCACACCAGTGCTTTTTGTAAAAAAGAAAGACGGTTCAATGAGATTATACATAGATTACAGACAGCTTAATAAGGTAACTATAAAGAACAAATATCCACTACCTAGAATTGATGATTTGTTTGACCAGTTGAAAGTAGCTACTGTGTTTTCCAAGATAGACTTGAGATCCGGTTATTATCAGTTGAGGGTTAAAGAGTCAGATGTTCCGAATACTGCTTTCCGGACTAGGTATGGTCACTATGAGTTTCTTGTGATGCCATTTGGATTGACTAATGCTCCTCCTATTTTTATGGACTTAATGAATCAAATTTTCAGACCTTACTTAGATAAATTTGTAGTTATGTTCATTGATGATATTCTGATTTATTCTCGTGATGAGATTGAGCATGCCGAGCATTTGAGAACCATTTTACAAATTTTGAGAGATAATAAGCTTTATGCCAAGTTTAGTAAAAGTGAGTTCTAGCTTCGGAAAGTTGGATTCCTTGGATACATTGTCTCAGGTGATGGTATTAAAGTTGATCCGAGTAAAATTTCAGCAATTGTTAATTGGAAGCCTTCTAAAAATGTATCAGAGGTCAGAAGCTTTCTTGGATTAGCTGGTTATTACAGACGATTTGTAAAGGGATTTTCCATGATAGCTACCCCTTTAACAAGGTTGTTGCAGAAAGAAGTCAAGTTTGAATAGACTGAAAAGTGTCAGCAGAGTTTTGACAAGTTAAAGGCATTGTTGACCGAAGCTCCTGTTTTAGTACAACCAGAACCGGGTAAAGAATTTGTGATTTACAGTGATGCATACTTGAACGGATTGGGTTGTGTACTTATGCAGGAAGATAAAGTAATCGCATATGCTTCCAGACAGTTAAAGCCACATGAGAAAAACTATCCGACACATGATTTAGAGCTAGCTGCCATTGTGTTTGCGTTGAAGATTTGGAGACATTACTTGTATGGTGAGAAGTGCCGAATATTTACTGACCATAAAAGCTTGAAGTACTTGATGACTCAGAAAGATTTGAACCTGAGGCAAAGAAAATGGCTAGAGTTGATTAAAGATTATGAGTTAGTGATTGACTACCACCCGTGTAAGGTAAATGTTGTTGCTAATGCCTTGAGTAGAAAATCTTTATTTGCATTGAGAGCTTTGAATACCAGTTTGGCTTTATCAGATGACAGCTCCATTTTAGCTGAGTTGAGGGCTAAACCGATATTTCTTGAAGAAATCTATGAAGCTCAGAAAAATGACAGTGAGTTGCAAGTTAAAAGAGCTCAATGCGGATCGGGTGTAGAGTCAGATTTTCAGATTGGTTCTAATAGTTATTTAATGTTTAGAGATAGAGTATGTGTGCCAAAGAATGATGAGCTTATTCGGAAGATCTTACAAGAAGCACATAGCAGTTCTTTGTTTATTCATCCAGGTAGTACAAAGATGTATAATGATCTGAAGAAAATGTACTGGTGGGCAGGAATGAAAAGAGATATTTCAGAATTTGTTTCTAGATGCTTGATCTGTCAATAGGTGAAGGCTGAACATCAGGTACCTTCAGGTTTATTGCAGCTTGTGTTAGTTTCTGAGTGGAAATGAGACCAAGTTACCATGGATTTTGTAGCAGGATTACCGTTGACACCGAAAAAGAAAGATGCAATATGGGTTGTAATTGAAAAGCTAATGAAGTCAGCTCATTTTATTCCAGTTCGTATGGATTATTCACTTGACAAGTTGGCCGAATTGTATGTTTCAGAGATAGTTATACTACATGGAGTACCGTTATCGATTATCTCAAACAGAGATCCGAGATTTACTTCACGGTTTTGGAGGAAATTGCAGGAAGTTTTGGGTTCAAAGTTAAATTTCAGTACAGCTTTTCATCCTCAGACCGATGTTTAGTCAGAGAGAGTTATTTAGTTACTTGACGATATGCTCAGATGTTTTGTTTTAGAATTTCAAGGCAGTTGGGAGAAATATTTGCCGTTGGTAGAGTTTGCCTATAATAATAGTTATCAGTCGAGTTTGAAGATGGCACCTTATGAAGCTTTGTATGGACGTAAATGTCGTACGCCTTTGTATTGGATAGATCTTAAGGAAAATCATATTTACGGGGTTGATTTAGTCAAAGAAACAGAAGAGAAAGTAAAAGTTATCAGAGATTATTTAAAAGCAGCTTCAGATAGACAGAAGTCTTATGCAGATTTAAAAAGAAAAGAGATCGAGTATCAAGTTGGTGATAAAGTGTTTTTGAAAGTATCCCCGTGGAAGAAAATTTTCAGATTTGGCAAGAAAGGCAAACTAAGTCCACGTTTCATTGGACCGTTCGAGGTGACTGAAAGAATTGGACCCTTAGCATATCGGTTAGCATTGCCAACTGAGTTAGAGAAGATTCATAATGTATTCCATGTGTCTATGTTATGTCGTTACCGTTCCGATTCGTCACATGTGATATCACCGACGGAGGTTGAGATTCAGCCAGACATGACATATGTTGAAGAACCGGTAAAGATTCTCGATCGAGAGATTAAGCAACTAAGGAACAAAAGTATTGCACTTGTGAAAGTATTATGGAATAGGCATGGGGTTGATAAGGCAACAAGGGAGCCCAAAGAGGCCATGCGAAAACAGTACCCAAATCTCTTCACAGGTAAGATTTTTGGGGATGAAAATCCCTAAAAGGGGGGAGAAATGTAACATCTCGATTTAGGGCCTAGTCGGAACAGTGGTTTCGGGACAACAAATTCGATGAGGAAAATTTTATTTTTACTATATTTTTATGGCCTACAATTTCACGGAAAGATTTCGTGAAAATTTCGTTCAAAAAATTTGACGTTTGGGGACTAAATTGTAAAAAGTGCAAAAGTTGAGTTTTATATGTTAAAGGTATTTAATTGTTATGGAATTATAAATTAGGGGTCCGTATATGGTAATTAGGCTATTAGGTAGTGATGGATAAAAATGGACATGAGATAAGTGAAATAGGATTTTTTTTAGTAAGGGTATTTTAGTCATTTAGTAAATAAATAGAATTAAAAGGGAAAAAGATGAAAAAATTGTATTCATCATCTTTGCTTGCTGCTGAAATTTGAAAGAAGCCATAGCTAGGGTTTCTTCACTTTCTCAAGCTCATAGTAAGTGATTTCAAGTCCCGTTTTTAATGTTCTTTACATTTTTGGAATCCTGGTAGCTTAATTTAGCTTATTTTAGCAATAATTTAACCTAGGGTTCATATTTGAAAAATACCCATAGTTTAAATATGTTTATTTTGATGTTTTATAGTAGAATATGACGCTAAACAACTTTTGCTAGTCGATTTTAACTGAAAACGATTATATTGACAAAATCAGCAAAAATACCTAATGTTCATAAGTAAGTGTTAGAGCAAGAATTTGATGTTGTCATAGAAGAGAAAAATGTTTAGCATGTTATAAAACATAAGAATAAGAGATGAAGTTTAATTTCCGAGCTTTGGGGTAAAAGTGTAATTATGTAAAAGTTTAGGGGCAAAATCGTAATTTTTCCAAAGTTAGAGTCGAGGACCGTTTTGATGAATGTGAGTATTAAATAAATTAAATTTGCTATTATAGATCAAGAAGAACGGAATCCGAGGTTAGACAAAGGAAAGAATAAGGTTTACGGTAAATAAATACAATATTTCAATAATTATTAATAATGCTGGTATTTTCCAGCAATTATGTATTTATTTTATGAAATTATTTAATGTTGACTCAACTATGAGACAATAGAGAATTAGTATTAAAAAGTCCCGTTGAAACATTAGGAATGTATCGGATACAAATGTCATGACATTTGGGTAAAGAGATCCCATGTAAGACCATGTCTGGGACATGGCATTGGCATCATTGAGATTATGAGAGGTCCCATGTAAGACTATGTCTGGGACATGGCATTGGCACCGAGATGAGAGGTCCCCCGTAAGACCATGTCTGGGACATGGCATGGGCACCAATATGAGAACTCCCATGTAAGACCATATCTGGGATATGGCATTGGCAGTACAGGAAACATCCCATGTAAGACCATGTTTGGGACATGGCTTTGGCATGTTATTATCAGACATTAGACCCAAGTATCCTTATTATTCCAATGTGGCTCAACGGGCTAGAAAACAGATTAAGTTCTATGGAAGTTCAAGTAAAAGTATAATTAGCAACTTCAGGTGAGTTATAAGAGTTAAGAATATATTATGTTATCAATGAGAACCAATATTTTAGCAAGAGCAGAGTAAGTTGTAATCTTAAGCTATCTAATCAGGTAAGTAAGGAAACAAGTAAATGAGAGTAAGTAAAGAGAAAACTTAATAACATGATACTTGCATATCATTATTTATGTTAAATGTTGTTATTTATTTACTTGTAAACTTACTAAGCTTTATGCTTGCTTCTCTTATTTCTTTTTCGTTCATATAGTATTATCAAGCATAGTCGGGATCTTGAAGACGTCGGAGAACGTTCACAATATCAACCACCACAACTCAGTATTTTAAGACGATAAATGTTTTGAGCTATGGCATGTATAGGGACTTGGTCATTTTGATTGTATATTCTTAAATTATGACCAAAAGATGATATGTAAATATTTGATGATGAATAGTTATTAAAATGGCTAAGTATGAAGGTGTTTGTTGTTATAAATGTCTAGGTGATAAATTATGCATATAAATCATGAAAAAGTAAAAATTTGTAGTGAATCAGTTTTGAGACAGCAGTAGTGATGTGATTTTGAAAAATCACCAAGGATAGTAGAAAATGAATTAGAGGATGGATGAGATATAGAATTAAATATTATTAAGTCTATTTTCATAGAAAAATAACGGTGTAGACAAAAGAACTATGTATTCTGAGATATTTGCATTTTAGTTAGACAAGGTCAAAGTGTTTTTTAGAATCCCCTGTTTAGATTTTGGAAAATAATTAAAAATTGCACAAAAATATTTATGAGTTTTAATTTATATGTGTAAATTCCTATTTGAGTCTATTTTCTTTAGAAACAAGTGGAAACACCATATGAAGTCTGTACAATGAGATAAGTTAAGTATAGTGGCGAGAGATTAGGACAGTCGATTAGTGAAATAGGGGAGAATTTAACTAATAAACTGTACTAATTGGATAAACCAAAAATTCTGAAAAATTTATGGTAAAAATATATATGAGTTTAGTTTCAGGAAAAATTTACGGATCTAAATTTTGAGTTTCTTAGCTCAATTTATAATTGATTTAGTAACTGCTACGCAGGTGGACAGCTTTGTTGTAAATAGTAAAATTAATTTCAAAAGTAAAATTTTATGCCCCGAACTTTTAAGTTAAGTCAAGTAACGCCTCATGCTCGACTCCGGCAACGGTCTCCGGTATGGGGTGTTTCATGTTTCTTAGGCCTCTGAACAAAACTAGAGGGCTTCAAATCCCTCTTATTCTTACTTCTCTCACGATCTCTATTCTGGCACTCCACGCGCTTAACTTCTTTAGCGATCTTTGCTTTATCTACCATAACAGCAAATTCTCGCTCTCTCTATGGGGTTATCAATACCCTCAGACTGTCCCTCAAGTCGTCCTTAAAGTGGATACATTTCTCATACTCGGATGCCACCATGCCTCTAGTGTAGCGGTTCAGTCTCAGAAATTCGGCCTCATACTCAGCCGCAGTCCTATCACCGTACGTGAGATTCATGAACTCACGCCTACGAGCATCTACATAGCTCGCGCCCACATACTTCCTCTGAAAGGCAGTCTTGAAATAATCCCAATTTAAATGATCTGGTTGAGCACCCTCCTCAACCGATAGCCACCACTGATATGCCTCATTGCGAAGCAAAGAAACCGCACCCTTCAATTTCTGCTTAGGAGTGCAGTCGATGTCATTTATTATCCTCTCAGTGGCCTCCAACCAGTACTCGGCCACAGTAGGGGCGACTCCAGTGACGCCCCTATATAGTTCAGCTCCATTGGATTGGAGTCGTTCAGTTATCGACCCACGGCCTCCAAATCCAGAATAGGGTACTCTCAGCATGGCTTGGGACAGTGCGTCGTCCCTAGCAGAGCGGCTTTGTGACCCAGTCTCAGTAGCTAGTGAAATCGGTGTCTCACTCATATCCAGATTCGATATACTCCCCAAAAAAGAAGACTCAGCTCGAGTCCCCCTACGGCGCCCATCGTGCCCACAAATACCACAACCGCAAGTTCTCACCGTTTTTAAGTTTTATCTACATTATGAGATTTTATGCATCAGTTTCAGTGTTTATTAGCAAATGTTTTATGTTTCAGATATTTTTTAGAAGTTTCAAAAATGTTTCAGAAGTCTCAGTTCCAACTAAATCAGTATAGTTTCAGACAACTTAGAGTTTTCTAACTACAATATTTCTAAGTTTACAAGTACTTACAGGACCGGTGCCGGAGACTCGGTGTACCACATACTTTACTCATAAGAACAAACTTGTTTGAAAACCATTTCTTTTACAAATCAAATCTTGAATCCAAAATTCACAGCCCGAGTTTTGAAACCTGGCTCTGATACCACAAAATATAACACCCTAAACCTGGCTTAAATGTTATGGCCGAATCTGGGAGTTTTACGACGAAGGGTTTTAAAACCATCTTTTATGTTAAAACTTCTCGTATTATTTGTTACTAAAAGAGTCCACATTTTTGAAAAAAACTTATTTTTATATTCGTTATTGAAACCGTTATTGTTGTTTTCTCAAGTAATTGTAAATTTGCAGCGGAAGTTAGAAAACTATTTTAGTCGAAATCTTGTGTTTTGAGAAAACTTTTGCCTGTGAATTTTAGTAAAATAGTTGTTTGCGTAAAAACCGTAATTTTGTTAAACCTCGCAGTATAAATGTTAAAAGCACAACCAAAACCAAAGTTTAAAATCAAACAGTCTAGAGAGTCCCAAAAATTACAACCTCTCAAGAAAAACCATAATTTAAAATAAAGTCGTTTTTACTAATAAAAATAGTTTTCTGAAGAGTGGTCACCGCTGAGCCTCCGTCGTACCGACTGTCTATGCTTGAGGATTACCTGAACAGAACAGACAAATAGATGTGAGTTTTCGTAAACTCAGTGTGTAACCCAACAGAGAATTCTCATATGTAGAGCAGATATAGATACAAACTTAAGTATTTAACAAAAATATATGCCATAATTAGATAATTAGATCAGATACACAGTATCATACCCTCATCCTCTACACACCATCTCCGAACATCTCATCACACCATGTGGGGTATAAAACTCCCACCCAACCCTATACACCATATAGTACCAATACGACACAAAATAGAATAATATGCAGCTAAATTGCCAGAAGATAGGAGAAATGTCGCTGTACAAATCACTTCCTCCACAAATACAAATCCCACCCCTAAATACAGATACAGAATACATATCACAGATATAGTAGAATTAACATGCCTCGCATGCTCATAAACAGATATCATACATGTTTATACAATCAATCAGACATACATATCAGTTCTGACTCAA
The DNA here is from genome assembly GCA_008044935.1 of Gossypium turneri. Taxonomy (NCBI): domain Eukaryota; kingdom Viridiplantae; phylum Streptophyta; class Magnoliopsida; order Malvales; family Malvaceae; genus Gossypium; species Gossypium turneri. Next base: position 11,899,137 of record CP032582.1, on the reverse strand, counting down.
ATCAGTCTATCAGAATAACAGATCTCATACAACAGGGTTTAGTTAACCTTTACCGACCATACGGAAGGTCCATAGTCGATTAGAATGACACGTGCGACTCTAAGGAAAATTTTAAAATTTTAGGCCTACATGCCCGTATGGGTCCACATGCCCAATTTGGCCCACACAGCCTGGCCCAAAACCCACACGCCCAATTCAATCTAGCCTGTTTGGCCCACACAGCCACACTATTATCGTCACATGACCGTGTCTCACACACAGTCGGGTACACGCCTGTGCGGCGCCGATAATCCCTTTTTATGACTTTCGTCGAACCTCATTTTCTCGTGTTTTAGGTACACACACCTGGTATGATTTTGATACGAAACCACTTTTGAGACCATCAGAATCTAAAAACAAAATATCGAACACCTTTTTAGTAATCAAATTACAAATCTATCAATAATAAACTGGGCAATGCGTACACACTTACCGCTATCAAACCTGATCACACGCATAGATTAGATAGTTGGAGTGAAAACTGTTTCACCGTATTCTCCTACACAATACGTTTACAGAGAATTAATTTCCCTTACTATACACACTAGGAATTCAAGCGACCTAAACAGTTTACAGAAATCGAAACCTATCAACAAGTGAAAACCCCCACTTACATAATCGTACGTAAAACACCGAAATTTTGAAGTGCACGCGAAGAACAAAAGGGGAGTACATATTCAAAAAGGGGAAAATAGAGGAAAGAGAGAAGAATGAAAGAAGGCAAAAACTTACGTCAAAATATTTTGGAAGAGAGAAAATAGGAAAAAATAAAATAAAATACAATTTTAGATTAACTCCCTTTTCATCCACTAACAACCTAATCCCCCAATATCCTACCCACTAACCACATCTAACTAGCTTAGACTTTTAACTCCACCCAAAATCTCTCAGTCAACCGAAGCAAAAATTATCACCCCCGCTCACACTGGGATTCAAACACAAGACCTTCAGCAAGCTAACTCCTTACCACTCGAACCAACAGGCTCATTTGAATATGAGTTTACAAACAATATTTCATAAGCCCACCCAACAGGATCAGGCTTGGATAAAAAATAACAAAATTTGCCAAAAGTGAGACTTGAACCCAAGACCTCAAACACACAATCAAAACACTTAGCCACTGAAGCAGATACATATTTATGCTAAGATTCACAGAAACAAGATTAAATTATTTAGGGTGTTATAGGAATGAATGATCTTGTGTGGCCAAGGAAGAAGCTAGTGTTGAAACGAAACTGGTTGGTTGTGGAGAAGATAGTGGCAAGAGGATGTAGAGACTATGTTGCTCCTTACGAATTGCCTTTACCTGTCCACTGCAAAGGTCTTGGAGAAGACAAAAATGAGGATAAAAAGAAACAAAACATCGTAAGTCACGGATAAGTTTTGAGATAGAAAGCAAATTAAAGTTGAAATTTGATACATGAAAAAACATTAGTAAGTTTAGCTTATGGAAATAAAGCGTAGGAACCGATATGTGTAATTAGAATCGATTTTCCAGTAGGCAATTGAACAAATGATGAGTTTGAAGCACATGAAACAATAGACTCCAATTATTGTCCATCAGATATCATATGATTTGTAGGATACGTTGACAATGATTGGGTTGGTTCAGTGGACGACATGAAGAGCACTTCAGGCTACTTTTTTACATTTGGCTTTAGTATGTTTTCATGGAGCTCAAGGAAGCAAGAAACAGTTGCAACAGTTGTTAATCAAGCCATTTGGCTAAGAAAATTGTTGAGTGATTTAAATCTAATTAAAGGGTAAGCAAAAAAGATATTTTGTGACAATCAATCTATTGTTGCAATTGCAAATAACCCTATCTTTCATGGCAAGACAAAGCATTTTACGATCAAATACCATTTTATGAGAAAATTGGAGAAAACGAATAAGACGAAACTAGTTCATTGCAGTTCTGAAAATCAGTTAGTTGATATCTTTACTAAGCCTCTTGATGTAATCAGATTTGAGTGTCTAAGAAATTACATCACATTTGGTTGGGGGAATGAAATAGGGCTGTAATGGAATAGAGCTGTAATGAAATGGAGTTATAATCAATAATTCATTTGTTTGGTTGAATGGAATGGAATAGAGCTGTAATAGCATTATTGTGTTTGGTTGAATGGAATAGATGTTGTAATAGCATAAGGAAAAATGTTTAAAAAACCAGAGTACCCTTAACAATTTTTTTTTATGTAGATGATTATTGTTATTGTTATTAATTTATAATAGGATTATTATTAAATATAATTTAATAATAAATAATTTAATTGTACTTTAATATAATTATTATTAAATATAATTTAATAAAGATAATAATATATAATTTAATAACATTCTTAATATAATTATTAGTAAAATATCAATTAAAAATAATATATAATATTAGAAAAATAATATATAACTATTTTATTATTTTTAAACTGCAATGCATATTTAATGTGTTAGAATATCATTATCGAAACAAATAATTTAATTATCTTCTATAAATTAATCATCCTATAAATTAATCTCATTTTTTATGGTTTCATCTAAAGTTTCATTTGGACTATAATAACTTGTGTCATTATCTTCCTATAAATTTATCTTTATCCCAAGTTTATGGTTTCAACTAAAGTTTCATTTATTATTTACATATTTTTTATATCAATTTTTTTACCTGTGTTATAATCTAAAATTGATAAATTGTATTAAACATGAAATTTTTATTTAAAAACAAAAAGAAAAAGGAATAAAGCACCGAAAAGAAAAAGTGCATCTTTTTATTTTTCTACTTGTCCACCATTGGTATTAGTATCGCTGAAACATTTGTATAAATAGTCTAAAATTTGGTATCAACATAATAAAATTATATAAATAGTATGAAAATTTTATTTTTCTACTTGTCCATTGGTATTAGGACCACTGAAGCATTGAAAAGAAAACGCACAAACATTTTATTTCCAGATGTTCAACACTCAAAATCTTGTCAAGTTGCAATATCTCCTCTATTTCCAAAGAGACCAATTGGGGACAATCTGCAATCATAATAAAACGATGTCGAAACTTAGTCCATTTTGCAATAAAGGTTCCAACTCTTTCCAACCAGAGATGTCAAAATTTATTAAGTTTGCGAATCTCAACAATGCCTTCTCTGTTGAAATATCAAACTTTAAATGTTTTTAAGAGACACCTTTTCAAAAAGGTAACCGCCTCTGTAGAAGAAGAGGCTTCATCCACCAATTCTTCACACCCTTCAATTCTTAATTCACATAGAGACGAAAAACCTGAAATTGAACATTGAACATTGAAAACCAAATAACTATATTCTTAATTACTTAGTGTTTCACTTAACTATCAAATTAGGATTTTTTTTTTACTTCAAAACTCATTACTAAGAATGAACATTGAAAACCAAATAACCATAAACAACTATTTTATTACTTTCTTTTAACAAAACAAAATTATAATTCAATTAAGATAAAGATAAGGTCTTAGTCCTCATAACTATATTGAGTAATTATATAAGAAAACCAATCAAAAATCCTGAAAATAAACAAATCCTAAAAAGAATTTTACTTTCAGGATTATGTTTGGACTTGGATTGAGGTGGACCAAAAGAGGAAGATGGAGAACCTGGGTATCCATATTTCATGGCCAAAATTATTTTTTTTAAAAAATTAAGCTTGTATTATTCTGAGGTCTCTACAAGAAAAGGATGAAGAGCACTAGAAAAAAAAAAAAAGCCTTATGACAAGTATAGAAACAAGCATTAAGCATCAAAACAAAAGAGCCACCAACAATCCATTCCCAACACTAATCAGCGTAGAAGAACACAACACAAAATAAAAAAATATTATATGGTTGAATTATTTTTTCTACCCAATCAATTTTCTTTTCTTTTTAAGAATTTTAGCCTCTTTATGTTTTAAAAGAGAATAAGTACTCTTATAACAATAGTTTAAATAAAATCATAAGAGATGCTTGTTGTATGTGATGAATTTTAGTGTAATAACAAAGAGCATACTTAAAAGCTATATATGATTACCAAATCTGAAGAAAAGCTAAAAACATACAGTGCCTAACATTTTCTCCTAAAATATACTTCAGAATATCTCTCTCAGTCATGAGCCCTTAACTACAACCTCAGCCATGAGCTGTTAAAATATCTAGATCAAGTGAAATTAAATTAAGGAGAAAACAAAACAAGCATATACATATAGAACATCACCACTAGAGTAACTGAGTAACTTAAAGCACTCTAATAGCACTCAAACCCAAGAAAATGATACATAAGCATGATTCCCTAGAAAACTAAAAACCACCTCATCACCTAAGTTCAACACACAACTGGTATTTTTCTTCACCACTGTTCCATTAATTTGCACTGACCCCTTGCTCCCAGTACTAATGGTTTTGTTTTTTAATTGGAAATTGCAGTGTTTACTCAATCCAATTCTAAAATTTGATGTGCAAATGGAAACATTAGGATTATGCAGTTCACAAAAATATTGAGCTCATTACAAATATTATTAGAATTTTGATTTAAGTCAAAACTCAGAAAGACTACCACTAGTTCATAAATCTAAAATCTATCAAGCACGAAATGCTTAAATATATAGAGAAGGTTATGATCGAAAATATAATATAAGAGAGAATGCATTATATGTCAACTATCAATTAAACAAAGACTAACTTCTATAGAAGATATTTTTCTTAAAGAAATGTTTGAAATTACCAACGCCAACTGTGATAAAAGCCTACACCAAGGTGTAGAAGTTGTTTCTGGCTCCTCCCCTTGTCTAAAACAATTGGTGTTGAACCTTTAAAATAACCAAATCCAATTTCAATCAAAATGACACTCATGAATTGAAAAGAAAAAGCCAAAAAGAATGCTTCAAGAATCAAGAATCAAAATCACTCAAACGACACTTGTAAAATCAAGAATCAAGAAGTAAGAAGTGAAAGAATGCATCTAGAAACTCAAATGCAAATAAAAATTAACTGAAATTAAACTAAAAAAAGAGCTATTAGGAGAGACATTGAATAGGCAATTTAAAGCCTGACCATCTGAATGGATATGTGGTGTTTACACGTAATAACAATATATTTCTCATCATCGATTCCACTCCACTCTTCAACATTGATCGGAACCATTTCATCAGTTACCCATACCCACCAACTCGGTTCATTTTGGTTAACATTAATCAGAATTTTAGCAAAATTCTTATCATACCCTAATTTAAAATCAAATTAAAAAAGACATGGTAACTAATCAATTAATATCAATATTCTTACCAATAAATAAAAGGTAAACGAAAATGAAAAAAATTGTATCAATTTCATTGTCAAAGTTATTAATCTAGCTTAATGCAGTGATAATTTATCTGTTCGATTAGGAATTTCTTGTTGCATGTCCTTCATTCATGGAAAAGTTATATAAGATATCAGAAACTACAAATAATTGATCTAAAAATAATAATATAAGAACCTGTAGCTTCCTTGAATGGAAACTCGATTTTAGTATTGGATCCATTAAGAGATTCGAGTCGGAGCAAAAAGTATTTAGATTCCATGGTAGATATAAACTGAGCATAGAGTCGCTCAAACACAAAAAAAGGGTTATGAAATTTATGAACCTCAAGAGGACAATCATTTAAATAAGCAGGAGTTTCAGAGAAATTGTTGAAGAGTTTGAGGTTCTGTTCTAAAAGATTTGTAACAGCCCATTTTAAGTGACATTGAAAACAGTGATTTTGGGACCACAATTCTGACGAGCGAGCTATTATTTTATTATTATTTTAATATTTATGGGATTATATTAGGATTGTGTTTAAATTTCATTAAGAAATTTCAATGTTTAAATGGTTAATTAATAAAAAGGACTAAATCGTAAAGGGTGTAAAAGTTGAGTTCTATTAGTTAAAGGGGAAAATGACTATGAAACATTAAACTAAAGGACTAAGATGGTAAATATACCATCCTTGATGTTAGTGGACAAATTTGGACACAATTATGTTAGTTTTAAGTTATATTAGTAAGGGTAAATAGGTAATTAGTTAAATAAAAACAAAATAAATGACAAAATGCTATCATCTTCTTCATATTTTTGTCTTCAACCGAATTATCCATGGAAGGGGAAGCTTGAAGTTCGGCTAGGTTAAAATTTCTTGCATGGTATGATTTTGTGATCCGTTTTTAATAATTTTTATGTTTTTGAAATCGTTGCAACTAGGTCCAGCTAGCCTGTACTTCGTTTTTGAATCTGTTAAAAATTTTGGAAGTTACCATTGATGAATCTTGGTTGTTTATGATGATAATTATATATTTGAAGCTTTGGTTGTGATATTTGGTTATTGTGTAAAGTGATTTTTTTGTTAGATTTTGATTTGAGGATTAAATTGTTAAAATCTCAAAATTTAAGGTTTGATGGTGAAATTGATGCGTAATAGGAATTGTTAAAGATCCTAGAATATTCGGCTGTAATTTTATTTCTAGAAAATGGTCAATATGATGATTTTCGGGTTAAGGGACTAAATTGCAAAAGTTGTAAAATTTTAGGGAAAATGTATAATTAATGAAAATTTAAGGATCATATGCATTTTATGGAATGTGATAAATGTATGAGATTAATATATTGTATTTATTATTATATAGATCAAAACTTGGATAAAAAAACAGTAACCGAGGAAAAGGGAAAATAGCGGATTAGCCCCTGCATGTTGTTTAGAATCAATTAGTAGGTAAGTTCATAGTGTTTCAATATGTAAATGAATTTCTACTTGTATTTTTACATTATAGTTCTTTAATTAAATATCTATAGTTAATTTTGAATGATTGCACATACGTGCCCTTATTTGCACATACGTGTCCCTGTTCATACTTCGGTACCCTTGATTGCACATACGTGCCCCTGTTTTTACTTCGATACCCCTGAATGCATTTACGTACCTTGATATTACTCTGATAAACTTGAAATCAAATAGTATATGAATTGTGTCTAATTGTATTAGATTAAATGTTATACTATGTCTTTATTAAGTTATGTAAACTTACCAGTTCTTGTGGATTGTTTTGTAGGTAACTGTTACTGAAATTTTGGAAGGATCAATCAATCAGCTCACACTATCCATTGAAGTTGGTAGTTTTTGTATCTCTTAGGGTAGTGGCATGTATATGTGGCTAAATGTGTTGGTTTGGTACACTTTGATACTTTACTACACTTTGATACTTTACTAAACTATGTTATTAGGTATTTTAACATACTTGTAAATAGGTTCTTTTTGGTGTAATTAGAATGGCATGAAAATGAGTACTTGTGGTATGTTTTGGTATATGTTTGGACTAGGTTACTATGCATGAAATGAAGCACCATTGATATGTTTTGATAGTTGATGTTTTGATATAATTGTGGTGTCTTTTGAATGGCACATTGGTTGGTTGATTTTAGGGTGTTAAATGGCATGCTTATTTAGTGGTGAATGTTGTTTAAGTCCCTTAGGTGTATGCTCAAATGGTTAGATTTGTTAAGAGTGAAATTGCTTGTGAAATGGCTTGCTTTTAGGTAAATTTTGTGTCCATACAGCTTGAAACACGGGTGTGTAACTCAGCCGTGTGCGTGTCGAGTTATTTTGTATGCAAGTCAGTGAGTTATTTGGCCTGACACACGGGCGTGTGGGGTAACTCAGAGAGTTACACGGCCTGGCACACGGGCGTGTGACCTTACTCAAAGAGTTACACTGGTGAGGACATGGGCTGGGATATGGCCGTGTGTCCCTAGTTCGAAGGTTACACGGGCTGAGAAACGGGCGTGTGTCTCAGCCATGTGAGGCACAACGCTGTGTGACCCCTGTTTTCATATTTTGCATCTTTTTCCTAAACTTTTCAAATTGTTTCCAATTGGTACCGATTTTTAGGGCCTCGAGGGCTCGATTTAGGGACAATATGCATGTATATGAATGGTTTATGATATGATCAAATTATTGAATGGTATTAAGTTTAAATGTTTCCGTTTGTACGTTAATACTCTGTAACCCTAATCTGATGACGGAGACAGGTTAGGGGTGTTACAAGATTCTTGAGATTGTTGATTTTCAAATTTTAGGGTTTCTAATTCTTTTTCGAGCTTGAAAGTGTCATGCTTTTTATGAGAATCATCATCGGGGTTGTGATGGTGGTGGCAACATTCCATGGTTGTCCAAGTGACGTTGGCGACTTCGAGAACCGTCTTGGCAACCTCCATAGCTTCATGGCCAACCGTCTAGGAGGAACTGAAGGTGAAGGTAATATCGACTAAGGAATAGAAAAAAAAAAAAGAAGAAAGAACGAAAGAGGAGTGTAAAAATTGAAAAGGGAAAAAAAGATCCTATTCAGTGCCTATTCGGTGGTGAGTAAAGGGAATGGCTATGCAACCTTTTCCCTAAATAAGAATGGATTCAATGCAGGTTGTAATAGGCATTACAGCCAACCAAACATTGGTTTGGTGATGGATCCACCGAATTGGGCTGTAATCTATTCTTATTACACCCAACCAAACATGCTGTTAGTGTTTGCAAAATAGAAGCCAAGGAGGAGTGTTGAACTATGGCTAACTATTCTGGTTACAATTTAGTTCCTTAGTGATTTAGTTCAAAGGAATGTTCAGTTTATGCACTTACATTTACAAGTGTTGATTGACATGTTTTGTTGATTCACTTAGTGTACAAGTTTTTTTTTTTTTTTTGTAAGTTTCAAGAAGTGTAGTGTTAGGTGAAATTTTTGAATAAAAGTTGTAATGTTTTGACTGCATATAGATTGAAAACAGTTTCAGCACTTTCTTCTTTTGTTCTTTTCTTTTTCTCTCAATTTGAAACACCAATAGTATTACATCCATCACATATAACAAACTGTTTCCTTTTCTCTTTTCCCATGAATTTTGTTTTTATAGTTGAATATCCTATAGTAATGGCTCTGCTAATACAAGTTCTCTCTAAATGATCATCGATCGTACATCGCATATTTGTTCATTTCATCCAGCTTTTTACTGGATTAGCTTCCGGATGTAGCAGAGAAGTTTTTGCTTAGAGAAACCCAAGTTATATTGCTAAAATTGCTTTACACGGAAGGAAAATCCAACATTTCTTGTCGTCTGTACGGTATATCTTTCATCAAATGGATTTTGCAGAATATAATACCAGTCAAGCAGTGCAGTTGGTATAACATCAAAATTAGTTCTGAAGTTGAATTTGTCTTAGTTAATCTAATTGCTAGAGAGTACTTGACAAATAAAGATAACATACATGAATTGAAATTTCATGAATCATAAATCACAACAATACCAGTTTCCCAGCTGTTGTTTTTGATGAATTGTAAATATATATATATATAACCATGATAAAATCCCAGCATCATTATTTGCATCTGGGAGTCGCTAATTGTCTTCTCCAATGGCCTAAAACAGAGCAGGTGAGACATTTTTAACTCAAGAACTGCAAACTGTAGCAATGAATTCAAGCACTGCTGATATTCTTGGTGCTTTCATTATAGTAAGGTTGGATGATATTTGCCCCATTCTTAACAGGATAGGAAGCCTCCATTGCAATACCACACTTTCCGGTATTAGCATTGATGTTACGCTCCATTCTTATATATCCATTTTCACCCCAATTGCTGCCCCATGAATTCCTGACAATCCAGTAGTCTTGACCGTTATCATCGGTGCCATATCCGACCGCAACCACGCCGTGGTCTAAAGCTAATCCGCATTCACCATTAAAAACTCCCTGGAAATATGTTCAAACAATGACAAATGGTAAAACACTCTAATTCTTGTACAGAGTGTTATTTTGCATGAGAAAAATAGGTGAACTTACTGATTCATAGAGTTGGAAAGCTCTACCACCAGCTTCAATGGCGATACTCACAGGCTGATGTGCGACGGCCTTTTTTAAAGCATTCTCGTTATTTGGAACATCCTCATACCCATCAATGCTAACAACCTTAGCGTTTTTCTGTCAGAAAAAGAAAAAAAAAGGCATCAAAATCCATAACCATATACAAACTGCAAGATTACTGTGGTGTTAGGATTTAAGCATTGGGAACTGACTTTTGTTGGATCACATTGGTTATTGAAGCCAAGGTAAGGATAATCCTTTTCAGTGTCAATGCCACCATTGTCGATAATGAATTGGAAGGCATAGTCCATTAGGCCACCATTGCAACCGGCATCGTAGGATCGGTCACAGTCAACTAGTTCTTGTTCCGATAGAGAGACTAGTTCACCGGACACGATTTTGTTTATGCCTTCCACTGCTGCAATTGTTGAGAATGCCCAACAACTTCCTGATCGAAGAGAAAAAAATAGATGATAACAGGGCGGGGTTAAATTGAGATTTTGTAACCAATTTTTTGTATTTTTGGTAGTCATTATTCCTTTATTTGCACTTAATTTATTAAAGTAAGTATAAAAAAAAAAAAACTAAAAGCTTATTCAGATCCATTAAGCACTTATTTACTAAAATTAAAGTTCATGAGTTCATTTGTATGTAATGGAAGTACGAAGACTCCTCTAAATAAAGTAGCAAAATCCTTAGTATTTTAGCATTTTAATTGGTTTTTAGCTTTATTTGTGAAATTTATATATACACTAATTTTAATTGTTTTATCAGTTCATACACCACCTCCGTTATGAAATTATTAAAATTCCTTAAGTTATATATTATGAGGGTGTTTTTATCCTTTTATACAATAAATAAAAATAAGATTTAAACCTGAAACACAATACATGATAAACTATTAATTTTATGGTTGTAAGCAAAATATCAATTATATTTTATAAAATTTTAATAAATACATTTATGACATGATTTTTTTATTCACAATTCATAAATCTAATGTGTATTTATAAAAGATAACGTATGATTTTTTCCCTGTGTAGCAATATTAATTTTCCCTGTAAAAAGTAAATCTAAAAAAAAATCTAATGTTTTAATGTGACTTAAAAAGCCCCAACTACCAAACTACCGTTCCATTTTCATAACTACCATTCTGCCGCCAATCCGTAGTCCGGTTTTTGATAAGAGGATAAAGGAAAATTAAAGAGTGAAAAGAAATCATGAATTTGTTTTTTGGACGGATCATGAAATTAGCATGAAGCCTTAAGTCACAAGTAATCTCATATTCTTATTTGATGTTAGATTAGGATACTTCAATAATTAAAAAAAGAAGTGCATGGATATAATTATTTTCATTTTGAAGTTAGAAATTAAATAAAAATTCACTCACCACAAGATCCTTGATCCTTGACCGGACTAACAGCTCCATGATCTCTCCAGTCTACTGAATCCGGCAAGTTATCGCCGGCACGGTGAGCGTAACGTGAGCTGGGGATCTTGGACTTCATGAGTCGACGCCTAGGGTCAGTCCTGGTGCCCAAGAACTTGGCTCGGTACTCTTGGTTGGTTAAATCAGCAAACTTGTTCAACCCAAGCTTATATGTAGTGTTGTTGTTAGAGTTATGTTCATCAATGAATCTCAAGTTATCCTTAAAGATTTCGAACCTTTTCTCTTCTTCACCGATACCATTGTAAGCTTTGCCATGTTGGATGACCCAAGATTTGTACAACCCCATCACTTCATCATCGCTTCTCCAGCTTGATGATGATGATGGATGGTTTTGGTTTAAGGTTAGAGTGGATATGTATGTAGCAGAAGATAAGGTGAAGAAGAAAATGGGGGAAAGAAGGGTTAATTCCATGGGAGATTTGAGAAGGGTTGTTGGAGAGAAAGGATTGAGGAAATTGAATCGATGAAGAAAAGAAGAGAGGTTGAGGAGGTTTATAAAGACAATGGAAATGGTTTAATAATTCAAAAGGGTAGAACATGAATGACGGTTGGATAATTATATTTGAAAAAGAAGAGGCTTTCGGTGTTGTTGGATCCTTCAATGTATATTGTATGAGAAAAAAGAATAAAAGAGCAAAGGGGCAGCCGAGTCCTTTGGAACTTGGATAAAGCACACTATCGGAAAATTAAAATTTTTTTTAAATATATATTTAAGGGATGAAAAATTATCCTTTTACTTAGAGGAAGGGGTTTCTCTTTACTCTTCATCTACCAGTCAGATTCCAACCTAAAATGTTCAGTAGAACCAAAAGAAACTAAAAAGAAAAATCTTACATTGGAATCTGAGATGGAAAAGAAAATAAAAGGAAAAGCATTCTCAACTCTTTTGCTATTTTCAAGAGCAGGAAGTCCATCTACATTTTCGCTTTTTTACTAGTAAATTAGTTACTTCTAAAATTGTTATTGTATGGTTTTTTCCGTTTGTATCATTCACATTAATCGAAAGTTTTTTTTTCTTCTTCTTTTTTATGATTCAATTTTTTTTCATGAAACAACTTTGAACATCACATTTGCGAACTAAAATTCAAACAACTTTCGACTTGGATCTAAGATATCATCTTTTACTTATTGATGAGTACTAATTAATCGTACCAATCATCAAATCATAGAACTCGTTAGCTAAACTTAAAAAAAAAAAAACTTAACAGTCTGATAATTTAAATAATTTTTTTGAATAATTTAGTGATTTAAAAAAGAACTTTTAAATAATTCAATAATTATTTTGTAATTTTAAAAATTAAATGATCAAAATGTTAGTTTACTAATAGTATAATCTATCTTAATATAATTCACCCTAATTAATATTGGAGTAAAAAAAAGTTACACAATTATATTTTTTAATACAATATTAAAAATAAAATATTAGAAAAATATAGTTTAAATCCGTACTAAGCATATATTAACAAAAATTTTAACCATCAATCTATTTAAGTCAAGATAATAGTATAACTATACGAAACAGATATAGTTGCAAGTTGCAAAATGTATAAACCCAGAATCTGGTCTATATTCCAACTTGTTGGTTTATCATACGCTACGCCCCCATACCACTCACATGCTGTCATGTTGTTTTCTCGTTTCTCATCTTATGAAATTCAGTGCAACCTTTTCATTCAAATTAAATAAATAAATAAATAAATAAAAACCCAATTTGCTGAAATTTGTAAAATAGAACACTTAATTGATTTCCTTGTTCCCAATCAAAAATTTCTTTTCGGGGGGTTTCAATATGAGCATCCCAAGATAATATTTTTTGTACTTCAAAATTCCAGAATCTATTGTACAAATATGATAACTTATCAGTTATCAGTAATTTAGGTTTTATTTGTTTCATTGAAAATGATTTTTGAAAAACAATTTCTAAAAAGTAATTAATTTTTTTGAAAAAAATATATTTTTTAATATTTAAGTGAATTTCTATAAAATAATTTTTTATTGTTTGATAGATTTTTTGAAAATATTTCACAATTAAACAAATATACATTTGAGATTTTCTTATTTCTTTCATTGTTTAATTGAATTTATTTTATTTTTATAAATTTATATTTTACATTATTCTTTGTAAAATAAACACAACATAAATATATTCCTATAAAATATTATAGTGCAATTTCCTTTTAACAATAGAAATTTATTTTATAATAAGAAAATATTTTTTAATAATCAATGTCAATATATAAACTTAATAATAAATAATGTTTAATTACAACTTAATTTAAATTACATATATTAAATATATGAGAGTGCATATTGACATATTAGAATTGTAAGGGATAAATGAGCTAAACATTATTTAAACAAATACTCATATTTATATAATTAAAATATTCATATTTTTATACTAGATTAAAATATTTCATAAGTTAATGTACTTTTCGTCCATTTGAAATTTAGTCCATGTACTTTTATCTTTGGGTTAGTCCTACTTTTTATATATCAAAATCCAGGTTCAACTATTACCACTATTAAAAATATTTAGTTAAATTCATGTTCATTATAATGTCACTTTTTAGTTACATGAATACCGAGTATTTTTTATTTAAAAATGTGACATCAACAAAATTGACAAAAAAAAATTTTAACAATGTTAACAATTGGACTTTATTTTCAAATCTAAACAGTAGATGGACTAAATTTTTGAAAATAAAAGTATAGGGACTAAATTCAAAAATTTGTGAAGAGCACATAGACTTATGGCATATTTTAACCTTTATACTACAAAATATTAATTATTAATATATTTATAATTGTAATTAATATTTATTATTAAAATAATAATATTGAATATTTTTCAATAATATATGAAGAATATTATTTAAAATTATTATTTTTAAAACTTATTATTAAAAATTGAAATATTAAATAATTTATTAGAATGATAAATTATATGATTAGATATAGATAATTAAATATGTATGTTTTTATTAAATTTAAATGATTTTAAAAATTAAAATTAAACATTTATTATTAATATAATAATATTAAGCTTGATTTACCTTAATTTTATATAAAAATAAAATTAACTATTTTTCAGAAAATAACTTACATTTTTCTAAAGTGTAAATCATTTTACAAGAAAAAAAGACTTATTTTCTATTGATCTCTAAGTCATTTTCTGTTAACCAAACTGTTTTTTATAAAACAAGCACAAAAAATATAAAAATATTTTTTGAATATCATTTTGAGCGAAACAAATTAACTTTATTATTATTAAAATAAAATGTCCAACAATGATGGAGGAACGGATCTTGAAACTGTGAAATAGTGGTGCCATGTTATAAGTAATAAAATATTCCCATTTGAGGTTGGCTTTACATTGAAGAGAGGGTTTTTTGGTAAATATCTTCAGGATGTTTTAACGTTATCGTGAGGAAGAGGATTAGCCGATGTGTTATCCAATCACCAATTGACAAATAGTACTTCCAACGCCAAGGCTTAGCAACTGATGGGGTTGGGCCTCGTTTAACATTTAACATAACTCTAGTATAAAAAAGTGTTTTTGAAATTTTAAATAATGGTAATCAAAAGAATTAAAGTATTATTTACGGCTTGATTTTAATTATATATTGATTTATGCTTTAAATTTAGTAATTATTTTTATATTAGGGTTTAAATTAGGTAATTATTTTCATATTAGAGTTTGAACCTTTTTTTTTTGTTCAACTTAGTCCTTAAACTTGGTAGATGTTCTCATATTTTGGCTTGTACTTGGCAATTATTCTCACATTGGTGCCTAAGCTTTAGGATTTTCAATGACTAACTTGGACAAAAAAAAATGTTCAAGCCTTAATGTGCGAATAATTGTCAAGTTTACAGCCTAACTTGGACAAAAAAATATTATGGCCCAATGTAAGAAAAGTTGACAAGTTCATGGTTTAACTTAGACAAAAAAATTCAAACCCTAAAAAGTGATTCAACCTTATCAAAAAGTACTTTTGAAAAGAGAAATATCTATTTTAGACATGTGTTGTAAAGTAGAAGATATGTTGGACATCTTTAATGATGATAAGAAAGTAATTTAAGCCAAAAGCACTTTTACAAAAGCTAAAAATTAAATTTTTATTTGAGTTAAAATCCTAGCTTAAAAACAATATTTATTTGAAAAAGTTACTTTTAATTAGAAATCAAAGTTTGAAATAAAAAGCAATTTTCAATTACTATAATAAACACCTAACCTCTAAAAACAAAGATGTGGCCTCCTATCTTTACTTGTATGGAGCGGTGGTTACTTTTGTTAGACACCTATTTGACACAAATTCAAATTGTTCATCCTTACTCCTATTATTGTATAACAAAATCTAGACTCCTAGTTAATACTCAAAGGCAACTTGAAGATTTGAAACCACTGTTAGCAAACTAACAAAGTTCTTGGAATGAGTGACAGGGAAGTGTGCACTTCTTTGGCACCAAACTATAAACAGTAAACAAATAGAATACACAATAATTATTTACGTAATTTAATTTCCCTACGTTTGTAGAGCTTAGCTCAATGAGAAATGTTCACTACCTTCAACACTTATAACAAGTGATCCTAATCTATCACACTCCCCGTGATAATTTTCCTCACCTTTGCACCTTGAAGATCGATACTCTCACCACTAAGTTCACCCATGTGAACTCAGCAAGTAAAACCACAACATGAACAATTTTACTATCAAATTGCACTCCAATAAAAGTCCTTTATCGGAACAAATTTAGTGCTCTCAATTCAAGGTACATAAATCTATACAAGTCTTTCAATTATATAAAGTTCCCCGAGACTACTAGCATAGAGATCTATCACAATCCCTATAAAACAACCACATTATAAGTTGAATACAATAGAATAATAATAAACAAGGATTCTTGTCAGCTAAGACTTTAATGATTCAATCCAATCCAACTTCCTTGATTCAAAGGATTAGATAAGGGTGATTCTATCCGATCTAATCTCCAAAATATGTTTTCCCAAGTGATATGATCTTGAACAATGGGCTAGATATCATCCATATAATTAGCACAACACATATAAACCGTTCAATAAATTACCAACATCTCAAATATGGAAACTGTCTTAAACAACTCAATTGTAAGGGAATGAACATTCCCTTGGCACTAAATTTATTGGTTCCATATTTTTCAACAATTTCCCTTTGGCAATTTGTTGAACAAAACATACATAATGCAGGAAGCTATAATCATTAATAAACCTTAGCTCCCCTTAGCATATTCTCATTAACTCAATAAAATTCACTTAGAAAATAATTAACAAATTTTAGCATCAATAAGCATAATAATAAATTATGATGTTGCGTTTTGATAAAACAAGCAGCATCAAGGAAGACTTTGTTCTTCATCTTCACAAGAAACCTATTGAATGATAATTTTGAAACTTTGAGTATAATCATCAATTGTGAAGTTGCATTTGGATGAAATTCGAGAGCATGTCATATTTTCATTAAAGCATCTAGTGCACAGTTATTAGTAACTGATAGAACTTCTTTTTATTCCATAATATGTAATTTTGAGTCCATGTGTATATTATGTTTATCTCCAAATTTTGATTTTGATTGGGGTACATCTTGTTAGTACTTGTTAATATTCATAATTGTTTAATCGACACATAATGTTTGGGTGTGTGTGTCTGTATTTGTGTTTGTATTTAGATTTGGTTTTACTTGAGGACAAGAAAAAAGTGTAAGTGTGGGGGATTTGATACATCGTAATTTGATATGCACATTTGTTGTCCTTGCACACACATTTTAGCATGTTTTAAGTGGAATTGAGTCATTTAGTGTCAATTTGTATTTTAGGTATTTAATATGTATTGTATTTTTTAGTTGATTTGAAATTTTTATGTTATTTTGTGTCTTTAATAATTTTTTACATTTAAATAAACTTATGTTTTTGTGTCAAACAAATTAGGAGTTAAAAATACGCATTAAGGGTGGAACTATATATAGCAATCCGTTTTTAGTGGTGCTAGAAATAGTGGTTTTAAAACCACAATTTCGACTAGTGAGTCAGTAAGTATTATTTATTTAATATTTACAAGTTTATTAGAGTGTCGTATTAAATTTTGGTTTGATAATTTTGACGTTTGGATAGTTAATTAAGGAAAAAGGACTAAATCGTAAAAGCTACAAAAGTTAATCACTATTAGTTTATATGGATTAAATAGGTCTAAATGAACAAGTGGATGGTTTTAAATGGAAAATATGCCATAACTATTTTTAATAGATGGTAAATGGTGGTTTCTAAATTAAAATAATGTTTAAATTATAATAATTAAACTTAAGTGGAAATAAATATTATTAGTTAAAAACAAAACAAAGGCATCATCTTGTTTTTTTCTTGCTTTCTCCCACCGAAACACTATTGTTTATAGAGCTCAAAGGTTCTGTCAAGTGTTCACCTTGCATGTAAGCATTTCTTTAGTCGGTTTTTCATAAATTTTATGTTTTTTATATCGTTGTAGCTTAATCTAGCTAAGTAAGGGACTAGTTTGAAAAACTGTCAAAGTTTGAAAAAGTTATTGAAAGGTCAAGATTAGGTTATGTGTTACAAAAGGCAATTTCGATACCCCATTTTTGTAAATCGAGTTTGTAAATATTAATAAAGATATTTATGGAGTTATTATATTGTTGAATTGAAAATTCATTAAGTGATTTAACCAAAATTGTGAGTAATTATGGCTCAGGGACTAAATTGTAAAAGTTTAATCGCTATAAATTTTTAATTAGATTAAGAGTTGGGGACTTAAATAGTAATTAACCAAATGACCAAAATAGAAAATAGACCTATTTTAAATATATGTTAGTGGACGACATGATGGATGTTAATTAGTTCATGTAATTAAGGTTTAAATTAACTAAAACCTAATTAATAAAACTAATTAGCTTTTAATCAAGTATATATATATGAAATAATGGGAGGAGAGATGAATTTCATCTTCTCCAATTGTCTGAAAATTCGAAACAAAAAGGGGACGACGCCATTGTAGGGTTTCAAGCTTTTTAACCTTAATTTCCAGCAAGTCCCTAGCCATTTTTTCTTTGATTTTTATGGAAATTGAATCATGGGAGCTTGATTTAACTAGCCCATGTACCAATTTGTAAAATTGTTAGTGTTTTAGAAAGTTTACATAGTTGAGAATTGAATGATTTAGGTGTTAATTTGTTAGGAATTAAGCTTAGTATATGAAAAGGACTAAATTGTAAATCTTAGTTATTAATTTCGTACAGCAGGAACCAAATTGAATAAAATGTAATATTTTCATTAATTTTGTAAGATAAAAAATAAAGGGTCCTTAATGAGTTTTTGTGAAATTGGATTCTAATCCGATACTCTAAATTGAAAGTTATGTTTGTCTCGATTTTAGGGACTAAATTGAATAAATTAAAAATACGTGAAATTTGGTATTTGATTCTGATTTGGCTGGAATTTGATAATATGATATTTTTTATAATTTTTTTGTAGCTAATGAGAACATCAAATCATCGAGAGGGAAAGGAAAAGCGAAAATGGTCTATGAGTGACCTGCAAAATCTCGGTTTGTACATTTACGATTTAAGGACATTTTAATTGATTGCATTTTCATTTTATTTTCATATTCAAGTTTCAAGGTGAGTATTTCGTGATAAATTAAACTATTGGATTGAGCTTGAATGTGAATTGCCAGAATAGAGGGCTAAAGTGAATAAAATGTAAAATAGCATGAATTGATTGAACTATGATATGTGTTATGGAATTGAGCGAAAATATATATTGAATGACATGAATTAGACATGACATGTTAATGAAATGAGTTATGATAGCGAATATGTTTGATAAATGGTAATTGTACTAAATTGTAATGAGTTGAATATGGTACCCTATTAGCTATTCGGGATGTGTTGGATATATTTGGCATGTCATAGGATTGGATTGAGTGTGAGATTATGTTCTTTGTGTGCCAGGATGCACTTCGAACACCAATATGCACATATGTTCAAGTTTACCTTATTTCGATTTATTTGGTGAGATATTTCAGTGCTAGTTTGGTGCGTTGGTTGGGCAATCCGAGTATCCGTCCGAGTTTGAATTAGGTTAATAGGGGTTACAAATCACAAGTTAGTAAATAATTCAGATATTGTAAAATTTAATACTATTGAGCCAAATTTGTATCTATGTGAATTTAAATAAATAATAGATGTGGTTATATTGTGATTTAGCTAAAAAGAGCTATAGGGTTGTAACAGCCCGTTTTTCAATGGTTTTGGGGCCAGCAAATCCGAGGAGTAAGTTCATAAATATTATTATTTAATACTTACGAGTCAAATATGGTTTTAAAAAGGTTTTTGATTTGATAAATTATGTTATATAAGTGATTTATTAAGTTCAAATAGTTTTAGAAAATGAGGTATCGGGACCTCGTTTCTATAAAACGAGCCATAAATATTTTTATAAATATTTAATAAGTTTCATTAAGGTGTTATTAAAGTTTCGTTGAAAAATTTTAACGTTTCGATGATTAATTAATTAAAAAGGACTAAATTGTAAAAGAATGAAAAATTTGATCGCAATTTTATTTGAGTGATTAAATGACTTCATGAATGAAAGTATATGGACTAATATGGTAAATATACCATATTACATATGAGTGGGCGGTTGGCTTTGTCTTATTATGAAAATATGTATGTTTTATTAATTAAAAATAAAACAAATTAAAAGGTAAATAATTAAATAAAAGATATCATCTTTTTCTTTTTATGTTTTTCTGAATTTGAGAAAGGACAATGCCATTTTTGGACCTTCAAGCTTTGGCCAAGCTTCATAGGTTGAATGTAAGTCTGATTTAGCCCCATTTCTTGTAATTTTTATGTTTTTGAGATCGTTGCAACTAGGTCCAACTAGCCCGTACCTTCGATTTTGAAACTGTTAAAGATTTTGAATTTTTTCATTGATGAATCTTGTGATTTTTTTTTTTGTTAAATGATGAATTTGGAATGTTGATTGATAATTAAAAGTATTTTGTTAAGTGATTTTTGATGAATTTTCTGATTAGGGACTAAATTGTTAAAATAGTAAAAGTAGAAGGATTTAATGTGAAATTAATAAAAATATGGGCTGATATGGGTGCCATGAATATTAATATGTTATAATTTGGTATTAAAAATGGTTAATTTGCATGTTTTGGGCTCAAGGACTAAATTGAATAAAAGTAAAACTTTAGGGGTAATTTTGTAAAAATGTAAAAAATAATCAAATTGTATGAAATACATTGTTTTACAGTCTAAATTGATAAATTGAATGAAATTATTAATTTAGATCAAGATCGGGTGGAAAATCGAGGAAAATAGAAAATTACCAAAATGCCCCTGAACTTTGGTATTTCAACAATTTAGCCAAGTAAGTTTGTATGAACTGTATTTTGTCTAATTTTGATTAAATTGAATGTTAATGTGATTATATTGTGATTAAATCAATATATATATATATATATGTTAGTATGCAATTTACCATGTTATGAGACAACGTAAATCCAACGGCATACGACGATTACCGAGCCCCGTTTGAACCTTAGGAATTCGTAGGATAGAAATGAGATGTCATTAGGGTTTACATGTGTAATACCCCTAATCCGTATTTGTCATCAAAATAGGATTACAGAGCATTACCGAAATTTACAGATCAGGTAAACAGATAATTCATGTCTTATAGCATTCATATCAGAAATCAATCATAATGTCCCTTATATGAGCTATCGAGCCCCAAAATATACATTAGAATTAGATCGGGACTAAACCGAGTACTCAAATTTTTTTCAAAAAATATCAAAACTAATTTTGTATTCAACTTAATAAACTTCCCCTAACAAATCTGAATTTCATTATTACCATACTTTTGACTCAATCTCATTTATACAAAATTAATTATAAATAATTTATATTTTGTTTCCTTATTTCATAGGAACAATTAATATCATTCTTATCTCATTATCAAATAATAAGTATCATGCCTTTTATGTACAATTCATTCTCAATAGATGCGATTTTTTTTTTCATTTCAAATCATATATATATATTATATATAAACAAAATAATTTAAACAACCTAACTTTTTAAAACAAGATTATCTAATCATATACCTGTCACTAAATTGTTTATTTTTCATTCCATAAAATTCAAAATCAAGATATGTTTGATTTTTTAGAAACTAGATTAAATAAAATTTCTCCTACAAAAAAAATTAGAATTTAATAGCATGGACAAGAAGTGCAATAAATGTTCAAAGTCAAAAGAGGGTTGCTGCCAGGCAGTTTTGAGCTACCTTTACTAAAAACAATTATCTTTCAATTCAAAATTCGTACAACTTTGGTTTTTTTCATTAAAAACTAGACTCAATAAGATTTTTAATCATGTATGGATATACTTCTAAATCAATTCCTACAACTTTTGCTAAAATTTTAAACATGTGTCACCGTTGTTGAATTGCAACCAACCTATGTTACCAAAGTTAAACATGTTTATACTATACTTTGGCTCTTATAAAAAGCAATTAATTGCATCATTTTCACTTATTTAAAGGTTTATATCAATCATCGTTTATTACAGGTCCTTTATTTCCTTTTTATGAGATTTACTCTCAATTTTTAATAAGTAAAAATTCAAGACGTCATTTCCTACATTTCCTCTTCTTATTCAATTCAAAACACATCAAAATGTCATTTTAACCAATCCTTTAGCCATCTCACTTATCAATTGAATTTAAAAGTTCATTATTTTCCATTCAACCTTTCTAATTTAGATTTCCATAATTCAAATTAATTTTATAACACCATTACCCGTCTCCATCACCGGATTAGGGTTACAGAATGCTACAACACATCACATAACAGAATCATGCTATATCAATTCAAATTTCTCTAAACGATCATTAATCATCAATCATATAGTAAAAAAAAATGTTATTCATACAACATCGGGGTTAAATCGAACTTACTAAAGCTTTAAAAATAATTCTATTCAAAATAGGGACTAATTTGAAACATTTCAAAATAGTGTAGGAAAAGTACAAAATAGGGGTCACATGACCGTGTCGTTAGGCCGTATAACTTACTATGGTCGTGTGGACCTAATTGTAAAACTTTGCAAACATTCACACGACCATGTGGTTGGGCTGTGTGAGAGACTAAGGTCATGTCAATCAACATGTACCTAATTCATTAAGAGTACACGATCATGCCACATGCCCATGTAAGGCACACGGTCGTGTGTTAGACTGTGTTCACCAATATGTACCTTACAAGGCAAGTTACAAACCACCAACACTTACGCACCATATATGCACTTCATACCAAATCTTAAACCTAATCAAAATACACCAAAATATACCAGAAACACCATTTAAAACATCATTCCTAAGTGCCTAACCAACATGTCATTTTGGCACAATCACAACAAATTATAAACCATTACCAAATCATTCAACAATTATAATACTATCATGATTCAATTATCACTTTCAACCACACATATATGCATGTGATACCATTGTGCATCTTGCCATAAATTTATATCAAGCCTTACTTTGTAAACTAACCTAAAACATGCCATAACATCTAATAGAATTGACCATCTAAGTCTCAAGTAAACAACTAGATCTATACCATGTATAATCCTTCCAATTCTCAATTTCCATACATCTTTTCATGATTCAAAACATCACATATACCTATTAATCAATCATTTGTCAAAGCATTATTATACCATAATTCTTCATAACTCAAAAATAGGTATACATCAACAAGGCACACTTAAACCATTCATTCTATTAACCAAGCCAAATAACCTTATAAACATTTTACATAATAACTATTTTATCTATATAATCATATCCAATTCATAATCCCCAAAATAACCTATATACATAACATATAACCATTCAAAACTCAAACCACAATCAATAACCAAAGTACCAAAATTCAAGATTTACCAAAAATGAATCGCCTAAATACATGCCATAAAACCAAGTTTTAAATGATAGAAAGACTACTGAATCAATACCGAAATAGTGTGAGCTTCGAATGATCTGCTTCACATGTTCCGTAAGTTGGCAATCTACAAGGAATAGAAAACAAACGAGGTAAGTATATACAATGCTTAGTAAGTTCACAGGTATAAAACCAAGTAACTTACCTTAGGTAATATACTACATGCTACTTAGCTTGGTAAAATTTACCTATCATGGCAAATCAAATATAAAAAAGGTGAGTTCAACATTTATCATACCATATAGTAACTCAATCATATAACATTTCAACTCACTTATTTAACATTTCATTACCACTCACAAAAAATAATAATCATTTAATCAATTCACTAACTTAATCATATCATACAATCTATTTACTTGCAATACATCCCATTTCAAATTAATGCCAAACATTATTTTCATTTCATAATTTTCATTTTCAATCCAATTCATATTAAACCATATGAATTTCAGTCTCGTACCATATCAATTAATCTTTATACAAAATATATATTGAATGTCAATCACTTTTTTGTTTCATAGTACGAATTCTAAATCACATTCATCGATTTGTCACGTTTTCATATTGGCCCCCTAAGCTTGTATAACCGATTCTCAATATATATATACATCATTCATTCATCATATCAACTTATCTCACAATTAGACATTTCATTTCACATTTTTGTTCCATTTCTTATCCATTTGCCATCTCAATATTAAATATCACATCTCATATTCAATTTTCCAAACCCACAGATTTCGAGTGCTTATTCATTATCATCATTTCAATTATGAACATCCATCTTTACCTTTTTATTTCCCTATTAACACCACTCGGACTCGGATGGATACACAGTCCAACCAACACACCAGTTTGGCACCCAGCGCCTCATTAGACAAATTCGAAGTACATAGTTGTGACCAGTGCTTATTAATAAGTTTGACACCTAATGTCTCATTGGTATAACCGAAGCAATTTGGCACCTAGTGCCTCATCGACTCGCAGTCGAAGTAATCTTAAACTCTTCCTATCCTATGGCATGCCAACTATATTCGACTCTGCCCGAACAGTTAATAGGTTATTCATTACTCATTTCATTATTAACCGATATCTCAATTCACATGAATTTTCATCATGAATTCATTTATTCATACATATGACAGCATAAATCATTTCAATATATTTTCAATTTCACATATATACATATACAATTTTCACATATATTCAATTTGGTCCAATTTAAGGTCAATTCTTTAATTATTTCAATTTGTAATTCATCGTATTCAATTTAATCTTTTCTCTCACCTTTTTATATTGAACCATAAACGATCAAAATTTCAATTAAACATGATTACAATTATAATTATAAATCTATAAAAATTTAACTCAAACATACCTTATGAACTTACCAAGTCAAGACAACAAACAAACAACTCTCTAAGGACTAATCAACAAACTTTGCCATTTCCTCGATTATCTTCAATTTAGTACAAGTTTCGATCTATTCAATAATTCAATTCAATTTATCAATTCGAACCGTCTTACTTCATCCAATTTTAAACATGTATCAACTCAATTTCATTATTCAATTGCCCCCTAAAATTTTACATTTTATTCAATTTAATCCTTAAAAACGAACTTATTATATCTTCCTAATTTGAACTCCAATTTTTAAAATCGCTTCAATTATGTCAATATATAGCCTCCTATTATCAAAATTTATAAAAAATTTTATACCAATTTCAATATATTCACAATTTAGTCCATAAACTCAAAACTAATAAAATTTACTTAACAAATTAAACCTATTTCATTTTTAAGCTTCAAAATCTACCATAAAAATTCAAAAACTTCAATTAACATCAATGAAAATTTTAGAATATTTAACAAATTTGAAAACAGAGATATGAGTTAACTAGACCTAATTGCAACGATTCTCAAAAATATAAAAATTATTAAAAACGAAGTTGGAAAAGCTTACCATGCAATATTACCAAGCTTGGTCGAACCTTGGCTGTTCAAAAATGGAATTTTTTTTTTTGGTGTTTTTGGTTTTAGATTCAGTGATGGAAAAAGATGATGAAATGTTTTCATGTTTTCATTTTTTTTAACCTTTTGTTATTTATTATTTTAACCTTAATCAACATATAATTAAATCTAAAATATATATGTAAACTGTCCACACTTAATTAAAATAATTTAATTATCTCTTGGCCCTTGAACGATTGTTAATTAAGCATTTGAGCTAATAACAATTAATAACGATTAACTTTTGTAGTTTTTACGATTTAGTCCTTTTTTCTTAATTAACCATCCAATACTAAATTTTTTGGACCAAACTTCAATTCACCTATAAAAAACTCCGTAAATATTTAATAAAAATATTCACGGGCTCGATTTACAGGAATGAGATCCCGAAATCTTATTTTCCAAAACCACTTGACTTTCGACACGCACCACTTGTACCTTGACTAACTAGCCAATTAATAAAATCTATTAAATCATGATTCAATATTATATTATATTATATTTAACTCATAAATACTAATTAAATATATCTATGGACTCTCTTGTCGGAATTGTGGTCCCAAAACCACTAAAAAATAAATTGTTACAAATTTAAGCTTAAAGGTAGTATCAACTCAATATAAAATCATGTTTTTTCACATTTCAAATTAGGTCCAATACTTTAACTATTTTCTCAGTAAATATATATAAATAAAATTACACAAAAATACAATTACATTATAAGAATTCATAATATTTTCCATTTCATTGTCTACTAGTTTTGTGTGTTCCATCTTCCTTGTCTACTAGTCTAATTTACATACTTATTAATTATTTTATTTCTCAAATCAATTCGACTCATTAAACAAACACAAGTCCTTTTACCACTTTGCCACTTCTAAAACACTCAAGGCACAAGACATTTTCATACACACTTAAATACAATTATTTCATTGTAAGATGGAAGATAGAGAGCACATACCTTATCAAGCTCAAAATTGATCTCCCTTTCTTGATATTCCAAATCTTCTCAACCTATTTTTTTTTTCAAATACTTACATAAGCACATAATCAATACCCAATTATTACACATTTTTAACTTAGCTAAAATATAACTTCTTACTAAAATGAAACATGAAATACAATATCAACCCAAATTTTCTCACATTGCTTCCTTAATCTTTCCATGCTTTCTTAACTTTCTCTACACTTTCTTTCTCAATTCTCAAACTCTCCAAAGCTAAAACTAAGTTTTAAAAGGTTTTATGAGTGGAAAATTTTGTGGGTTTTCAAGAAATTAACTATGATTTCATTAGAGTTTCAAATGGGGTGGTGTAAAGAAGTGAGAAGATGAAAAGAGATTAGGGGTGAGCATTCGATCGAATCGAATAAAAAATTTTCGAGTTAATCGAGTTTTCGAATCTCATTTTATCATCCTAACTTTATTTGAAGTTTTCTCGAATCGAGTCGAGTGAGATGGAATTCGAATCGAATCGAATCGAATCGAATATATTATTTGAAGTTTTCTCGAATCGAGTCGAGTGAGATGGAATTCGAATCGAATCGAATCGAATATATTTGTTCGAGTTAAATTTTAAAAAATAATTTTGGGTCCTTGTAACCATTTTCACCCATCGTAATAAAATTTGTCCACCTTAATCAAATTTTTTATTAACTTTCATCACCTCATAATTTATTTATTAATTTTTTATATACTGGTTTGCTTATTTGTTTGCTTAGTTGTTTCAATTATCTTCAGATTCTTGTCACTATGTATTTTGGAATTAAAAAATATATTAAATCTAAAAATATGATTTTTTAAATAAAAGTTATTTTAAAAATAAAATGTGAAATTGATACCAATATAAAATTTTAACACGAATATTTTATGGCATAATTAAGAATTCAATTTTAATATAAATATTCAATATGACTAAACAATTCAACAATATAAATAATATAAAATGTGAAATTTAATTTAATAATATAAATAGTATATATAAATAAAATTATTACTATTTATGTTTAGTGATTTTTTTTTTGGATAATTTTGATTTTTTATTTGAGAGTAAAGGTTGAGAAGTAAAAGTTTAGGGGGAAAATAAAAGTTTTGGGGAATAAAAGTTTGAGGGAAAGTAAATAGGGGGAGTAAATTTTTGGAGGGAAAATATTAAAAAAAAATTGGAGGGGGAAGGGTTTGGGGTAGATGGGAGGTGGGATGGGAAGAGAATAAAAGTTTTACGGGAAAAGTGGGAGGGAGTAAAAATTTTGGGGGAAAATAAAAGGTTTTGAGGGTTTTTGGGAGTAAAATTTTGAGAAAAAGTAAATGGAAGAATAAAATTTTGGTGGGAAATGGATTTTGGGGGGTTGGGAGGGGAGGGGGAGTAAAAGTTTTGGGGGGAAAGTGGGAAGGAGTAAAAGTTTTGAGGGAAAAGTAAAAAAGTTTGGGAGTTTAGGGTAAAAATGTAAAATATTATAGTTTGATATTCGAATTATTCGAATTATTCGAGTTATTCGAATTCGAAAACTCAACTTGATTTGAACTCGAAATTCGAAAAAAATCGAGTTGATTCGAATAACTCGATTAACTAGAATAACTCGATTCGTTTAACTCGAAATTCAATTTTTTTAATTTTTTCGAGTCGAATCAAGTTTTGCTCACCCCTAAAAGAGATGACAAGAGAGGCTTTCTCATGAAAAAGGGCTGCTATTTTTTGCCAAAGAAAAGAGCGGTTTTCTTCCCTTTTATTTTATTATTTAAAATCCCCTTATGATCCCTAAATGCAATGATTAGTATTAGTCTTGACTCAAATGATCTAAAGGCTAGAAATCATTCTTAAAAATATCCAAATCCCTCCAAAATCAATGAACAAGATTGCACAGGGCATTTTAAATCCAAAGGCCTAAATTAGCTGATACACACATTTTCTTCAAAATTTATCACTTTGCCATTAATAAGCCCCAAGGGCTAAGATTAAATCACAAGGTTAATCCAATGGATCTTATAGAACCCATGTTTTCTTATATTCTCTTTTCCTTCAAATTTTAATTTCACCACATATCACGTCTGTTATTGTTTTATAAGTCCTTTAACAACTTAGTCCTTTATAAATTACTCAACCTTCTAAATTAGGAAAAATAGCTTATCAAGTTATTCTACTTTCCAAAATAAATCCAATATCTCGAAATAAATTATATTTTATCACCTTTAATGATATTTTTTTTATCTAACTAACTCCAGAAATAATTTTAATAACTCAAAATATTTTCTCTTGGAAATTTTATGATCCCTATTCCTGGAATATTACTATTAATGACACTGAAATTTTTTAGGATATTACATTAGTGCTCTCAATTCTAGGTACATAAACATATACAAGTCTCTCAATTATATAAAGTTGTTCCAGAGTTGCTAACATGGAGAAGATCTATCACAATCCTTATAAAACAACTACATTATAAGCTTGATACAATAGAATAATAATAATAATAATAATAATAATAATAATAATAATAATAAACAAGGATTCTTGGCAGCTAAGACTTTAATGATTCAATCCAATCAAACTTCTTTGGTTCAAGGGATTAGATAAGAGTGATCCGATCCAATCCAACCTCTAAAATATGTTTCCTTAAGTAATATGATCTTCAATAAACGGCTAGATATCATCCACATAATCAACACATCCCATATAAATTGTTCAATAAACTACTATCAACATTTCAAATATAGAAATTGTCTTAAACAACTCCAGTAATAAGAAAGTGGGCACTCCCCTATCACTCAATTTACGAGTTCCATATTTTTTAACTCAATTGATACTTTGTTGTTGCCATTTGTCATCAAGTCTTATGGTTGGAATATGGAACAATAGCAAATACCATGTTTTTTTTGCCCTTGGTCTAAGCAAATACCGTGTTTCCATTGTCTCTCTTCATAAGTACTTCACTGATTTTGAAGGAAATACAACTATGGTTAGAACTGTTCAGATCGTGTTGTTTCCTACAATTTTCTTTTCTCTTCGTCGCATAAGTTAGGAATTGTGATAAAAGTGATTATATTGGGTTAGATCAACATTCAAATTACGCATTAGTTTTTAAAATCGCCTATAATTTCAACCGTAGATTGGATTGCTAAGTGTGAATTCAGTTGGTGAAATTACTTTAAATATTTTTTAAAAAAAATACGAATATTAATATAATAATTTTTATTATTTTTATATAAAATGTTTAAATAAAACAGTTAAAACCAAATTGTCTAAGGATTAAACTTTTGATTAATATGAGTTTAGTCATAAATACTTAATAAATTTATATATATTTATAAGTTTCTTTATTTAAAAAAAATTGATTTTTTATCATCACAAATGTGTATATATTATAGTTTTTAAAAATTATAATTATCAAACTAATAAACCTAACATAACCTGAGACTAGTTTTTTACTAAGCTCAACCTAAATTGAAAGATTGCTTTTCAAGCACAGTCCAGCCAGCCCAGCCCATCATATTTTTTTAATTTAAAAACATGAAATATAGAATTTATATATAACTTTATTTAATATGTAAATCAATATATGAATTTTGATTTAATTGTATACATTTAAAGTGATAATACATACACTTATTTTCATATCGGATTAATATAATTAGTTGTGTATGTAATATATCAAAATAAAATGGTGCTAATTCGACAACTTTGCTAGTAATTCGTGAAAAATGAATCAAATCAAAATTTCATATATAACATCGCACAAAATTAAAGTTCATTTACAATTTTACATGAACTTTTATCTAATATGCAATGTCATATATGAACTTTGAGTTTGTACAATTTTATGTATGAAATTTTGATTTGATTCAATTTTCACAAATTTTGACACAATTATTGATATAATATTATCTTATGTTTATATATTGCATGCACAAATAATTATATTTATTTAATATAAAAATAAATATATTTTTTTAAATATGTATAATTGAATCAAAATTAAAGTTTCATATATACATTTGAATACAATCAAAATTATGTTTATAATTACATAAATCGAAATCATATATCAAATTATATATTAAATTAAAATTCATATATAACTTTTTGATTTATCCAAAAGTAAATAAATTATATTTAGTGATAATGACTTCTTATTTCTTATAAAAGTAACAAATTTCCTAAGGATCATCGGGGCTTATAGAAACCTAATTATTCTTTGGTTTAACCGACTTGTTGAACCGCTCATGGGCCGGGTCACTCGACCCAAAGGCTCACTCGAAAAGCAGGAGGGTTTGGGCTAAAATATAGGCTTAAAAGATGAGCTTGGGAAAAAATAAGGTTGGTTTTAAAAAACGGGCCGAGCCTCAAGTAAAACATTTTTTTGTTCAAGTCCAACCCAGCCCGACCCGAATTCACTAAATGACAAAAAAAATATGCTATTTATTATTATTATTTTAATGATATTTTCTTGTTGTTTTCTCCCTATTTTGTTACCATTTCACTATTATGTTGCTACTATTTTGTTGTTCTTGTTTGAATATTGTATAACATTTGTTTTATTGTTATTTTTTTTATTATTTTAGAGACATTTTTCTTGTTAATTTGCATCTATCTTAGTATTATTTAAGTATACATATTTTATAAAATTTATTTTCAATTTGTTCAAAAATATTTATTTTAATGTTTTTAGTATTTTTGATATATTATATATATATTTAAAATTTATGTAAAAAATAATATAATATATAAAAAATTAATATGGGCAGGCTGGGTCAGGCACGTGTTTTAGCATTTTTATCCAGGTCAGGCCTAGCAAACGAGCCTAAAATTTTACTTGGGCCTGGCCCGACCCATGATCACCTCGACCGACTTGCTTGTTTGCTATTATTTATGTAACAAAAAGAAAGAAAAAACATACAACCAATTCAAGTTCATGAATGAAAAAGTTAATATATGTTAATTTTACTGATGTGGTGTACACATGTATTGTTATGTGGATGTCACGTCAGAAATTAATTAATTTTTTAAATTTTAAAAAATTAAAAAAATATAAAAATTAATTTAATAAATTAAAAATTATTAAAAATATATAAAAAAATATAAAAACGTATTTTATTTTTAAAAATTAATTAATTGCTAACGTGACATTCACATGGCTGCCTAGTGGATCACATTAGCAAAGTTAATAGAGATTAATTTTTTCTTTCATTTTTTGGGTGATTTGACAAACAAGGCAAGTTTAAAGACTAAAAGAGGCGAAAAATAAGTGGAGGGCTAAAATGATTTTTTTTCTTGTAAATTTGGATGGTAAAATAAGTCATTATGCCTTTCTTCTATTCCGACTATAAATTAAAGATGGGACCGATTAAATAATATTTGAGATGGTTAAGTTAATTTAAGAGTTAATATGTAGTTTGCCCTAGACTTGTCTATGGGCTAGGTCGGGTTCGCTCGAAAAGTTGGAGGCTTGGGTAAAAATATAGGCCCGAAAAATGAGTTTGGGAAAAAATAAAGCTCATTTAGAAAACAGACTGAGCCTCAAGTAAGGCTTTTTTGGCCTGGGCCCAATTCGGCCCGAATTTTCCAAAAAAACTGTTTTTTTTTTTACTGTTTTGTTGCTATTTTCTTATTTAAAAAATTAATATGGCCGGGCTAGACCTGAGTTTTAACATTTTTATCTGGGCTGAGCTTGGGTAAAATTTAGGTCCATTTTTGGGTCAAGCTGGCCTAGCAAACGGGCCTAAGATTTTGGTTGGGCCCGACCTGAACCGGCACATGGACACCTCTAGTTTGCCCTTGAACTTATTCAAAAGTATTTAGTTGGTATCTAAAACATTTTCTAGACTTACTTAGTATTTAAATTTGTATTTAGTCATACATTTTGCTACATTTGCATTAACACTGTTAGTTTGTGTTGACATGTCACTAACAACCAATCTCACTATCACACATGACAACCTATCATTATGACACGTGGTAGACATAAATTAAAAAAAGATTTAAAAACAAATAAATTAATAAAAAGTATGATTTTTTCACATCAATAATGAACCTAGACAAATTATTGTCTAGGTTCATCCAAATTCGGACAATTATTGTCTAAATTCATTCTAAATGAGTTTTTAGCAATTTAACATATTTTCAATTTTTTTTATATAATATCAAGATTTATATTATTTTTTATTATTTTAAAATTAAAAATTTTTAATAAATATAGATTAATAAATAAAATAGTTTTCACTAAGAATGAAGCTAGACAAAATGGTTTTAGTATTATTATGAAATATTTTACTATGTTTGTTGTTATTTAACTAAGGGTCTATTTGTTTGCCTGTAAAAGGTTTTACGGAAAACATTTTCATTGCTTTCCCATGTTTTTTTTGTGGAAAATGAATTCCTATCATAAACCATTCTCCAAAACATGAGAAAGTGAGCTTTTTTTTGGGAAAATGTCTTACCCTTTTCAATTCCATAAGACATTTTCCAAATTTTCTTCTCTTCACATCCCAACAAATTTCCCATTCCTTTTTTCCTTTCCCCCTTCCTTGCCACCCTGAAATCTACATTGCACTGCACTAGTGGCGATGGCATTCATCTTCCTCTCTTGAAGATAAGAATGAAGAAAAAAAGAAATATGCGTAAGATATTTTACACAATTTTGTCCCGTCTTTCTATCTACTCTCATTAAGTTTCTCACTTTCTTGTTTTTTTTTCTTTGATTCCATATCTGTGCTAGAAAATCAATAGTTTCATTGACCAAAAAAACCCTAGCCATTTCTAATCTTTTCAGAAATGGAATTCTCAACAATTGGGTGATTTTCTCTGTTTAATTTTTTCGTCCATTTCCTTTCAGCGATTTGCCATTTCAAGCGAATTCAGTTGATTCAAGTTCAAAACTCAATCGTCAAAATGGACAGTGAGACAATTAACTACGGGAAACAATGAGAAATTGAGAACAATTTTGGAATTATATGATTTGTTTGCTTGCTTCTATTTAATTTTTTTTTATGTTTTCTTAGGGTAATCTACATCAACAGTCACTCTGATTTCAATTCAGTCGCTCAAGTTTTGAAAAATAACAAATCAGTCACTAACGTTATCGAAAAGTGACAAATCAGTCACCCATTAACATTTTCCATCATAGGCTTAGTGGGACTGCTGGCATGGCCAATTAACTAGCTGATGTGGCCAATTAACTTGCCATGTTGGACGAGGCAAAGTTGGGTGACTATTTTTTTCGTCCTTCATCTTTTGTTTTTTAATAAATGACCCAATATTTTTACTTTTTTTTGCATAAATGACCCACTATTTTTATACTTCTTCTTCTTCTTCATCCCAACAATCTCTATTTACAAATATGGTGATCTGTTTCACTTTACTATTAATCTCTTTTGTCTCATTTACACTCCAATCTCTCACCATCAAGATTCTACCATGCCAAAACTGCAACACCCTTAGCCCTTATCCGTCGACAGATTAGGGTTACGAAGTATTATCGAATAATCGAAACATTATACATACATTTCATACATCATTGTAACCATATTAAAATACATTCATTCACATACGTATCATCCCTTAATCGAGCCCTCGAGGCCCTAGAAACACTTTAGACACAATTTGGGACAAATTTGGAAACATTTGGAAAGTTCAAGAAAAAGTTAGAAAAAAATTTAACTATAGGGGTCACACGTCTGTATGCCTCACACGGCTGAGACACACGCCCATGTCCCAGCCCATGTCCTCACCCATGTAACTCTCTGAGTAGGGTCACACGGCCAAGTCATACGCCCGTGTGCCAGACCGTGTAACTCTCGAAATAGCTCCATACGCTTGTGTGTTAGGCCGTGTGTGTAACACGCCAAACCTGACCTAGACGTTATGGCCGAATTTGGCGACATCACATGGAAAGGGATTTGAAGACAAGATTGTCGAGTTTAAAAGCCGTTACAGTAAGTTAGCTTTTATTTAATTCGAAAAAAAACTAGTTGATTTGCTTTAAAACTTGTCTCTTAGCGGAAGCTTTTGTAACCAATTAATTTAGGGAAAATCATTTCTATTTATGAAAAACCTTAGTTTTTAGAAAAAAATCGTGTTTTGTGGAGTTGCAGTTTTAAAAAAAATCCATAAAAAAACAGTATAAAGTCCCAAATTTAAAGCCAACAAGTCTATAGTCTAGAAGATACATCAAAAACCCCAAATAAGTAATAAATTCTAGGCATTAACGGAACGTGTGGCCACCGTCGAGTCCTCCGCTACATCGACTCATCAAGTCTGGGGATTACCTGTACAGATTAAACAGAGAAAGGGTGAGTTTTCGCAAACTCAGTATGTAATCCCCATAGAAAACATGCATACAGATAATCAACAGAATTTAGTTAGATACAGTCTGGGGCCTGTGCCCATCACAGAATCAGTTTGGGCCTTAGCTTATTCAGATAGTCTCAGAAATATATTAGGGCCTTGGCCCATATCAGATACAGAATGCAGATACAGTAAATCAGAATCCTACCCACCAGCCTCTACACACCATCTCCGTCCAACCCTACACACCATGTGCGGATTAAATCAACCCACCCATCCCTACACACCATGTTGTACCAAAATGCGGCACATAATCAAAAGGTTGCAGTTGAGCTACTAGATAACAGGCTTAATAGCCTTTCAGACACTTCTTCCAAATATTATCAACCTACCCCGATGCAATGAAACATACAAAATATGTCATGCCATTATACAATTAATAGTACATACATTCTGATATCATAAGTCATGCTCGGTATAGAAATCAGACAATTAGATCACACATAGAGAGGTCTAAGTAAAGCTTACCGACCCTACAGTAGGTCCACAGTTGACTTGGGCGACCCGTGCGACCTTACAGAACTTTTCAAAAAAATGGGCTCACACACCCATGTGGCCCACTTGGCCCAAATTGGCCTTGGCCACATGATCCATTTTTAATGTAACCCGTGCTAGTTAATTATTCGTATATATTTTCACTATTTACTTATATGTTCCTTCAAAGTTGTCTACTTGAGTCACTGTTACTAAATTATTTATATCTTGAGCTACAGAATTCTGAATTAAGATCCGCTTGATGTCTTTGAAACTAGGCTCAAATAAATTTCTACAATAAAATTTTCAGAATTTTTAGTTTAGCTAATAAGTACAGTAAAATCCTCAAACTTACCCTTCTTCTGCTGTCTGACAGCTTCGTCCCTTCTCTGCTAAAAATTAATTATCTCTTAGTAAAAAACTTTGGATGATGTTTCCATTTGTTTCTATTGAAAATAGACTCATTAATAATTTAAACATGGAAATTTTAACCTCTAATTATTTTTCTCCAATTTTTGATGATTTTACAAAATCAGAATAGGGGAACCCAAATTTATTCTGACCTTGTCTCACAAAACTTATTATATCTCATGATTTACAATTCCATTACTTACATCGTTTCTTCTATGAGAAACTAGACTCAATAAGATTTAATTCAATATTTTATTCATTCTCTAATTTGATTTCCATAATTTATGGAAATTTTTCAAAGTTAGCCTACTGCTGCTATCCAAACAGCAAGCAATTTTGGCTTTTCGCCGATTTTTTTTGCGTTTCGGGTACACACCTGGTTTTGTTGATGCTAAAATAGTCCCCGAGCACTCCAAAGCCTATAATTAAGATACTCAACATCAATTTAATGGATTTACAAGTGAATTGACAACCAAGAACGAACAGAAACCCAACTTACCACCAACGATAACCCTCCGTTTAACTATTGTTAAGACGAGAACACCGAATTCACCAGTCCGAGCCTCCCCCTACGCCCAAATTGCAGAGAACAAACATTACCAATTCAGTCGTTAAGAGATTCATGACAGAAACGAAGAGAAACACCTACCGAAACTAAGCGAGCACTAACCCGTACGAAAATGAAGGAAACTAAATAAATTAGGGAAAAATCAAGTAGAAGAAAAGGAAGAGAGAGATTGAAAAACTCAGAGAATTTCGGCAAGAGGAGAGGGAGAAGAATAGACTGTAGATTTTTTTTTGGAAAAGAGAGTCAAAATTCGGTTATGGGAAAAAATAAAATAAAATCCTGATAACCCCCAAAATCCCTTAATCTTCTCCCCCAATTCCCACTACACATCCACTGCTTAGAATCCCCCTATTAGAAAACTCTATCCCAAAATCTGAGCAAAAAAAAAAAAAAAACCATTGCCTGCATAAGGATTTGAACACAAGACCTCCACCATAATAACACACCATTTAACCACCAGACCAGCAAACCCATTCTGATGTAATTTACCCAACAACCAACTAAAAGACTACTGAACAAGAGTAAGGCCTAATTCATTCAAAATACAAAAGTTTGCCTAAGCGAAGGCCTGAACTTGAGACCTCCCAAACACTCCCAGAACACATAACCACTAAAGCTGACAAATATTTGTGTCATATTTTCACAATAACAAAATTAGAAATTTTGGGGCGTTACAATGTGCTAAGTCGTGTAATAGCCTCATTTGCATGCAATAGAACCTACAAAGGACACACAGCCGTGTTGCCAGGCCGTGTGCCACACACGACTAAGTTACAGGCTTGTGTCTCAGGTCGTATGGACATGAATTTGCCAACACTAGGCCATTCTCAACACCAAATTATGCAACCACTTAAAGACCTTTAATACATATAATCAATGCATCAAAACATGACCAAAACCTACGTGAAATGACCAATTCAATAGTTCAAAATCGTTCAACCAATATGCCATACAAGGCACCTCAATTGCAAACATTCAAACATACCTTAACATGTATATTTTACCACATTTCAATCATACACATTTAGTTCAACACCATCTCAAAACATACCATCTCTTAGCCATATTGAAACCAATTCATCACATACCATTATGGCCATTCAAACAAGCATCATAACATAGCCACATTAACATATACTAATAAGGCACCAAAAGTACCAAAAAGGGTATAAACTAAAGCAACTTATACATTCAAGATTATACTTAACTATTTACATATCCAAAACATTAATATCAACATTCAAGCTTATTACATGCCATATAATCTGAAATAAACGTTCCAAAAACTATCAAGTTATGCTGGATAGTGTGACTTGAGTGTCGATCGTCCAACCTTCCGAGTATCTACAAGAACATTAAATAACACAAGTAAGCTCAATGAAGCTTAATAAGTTCGACGTATTTAAACGATAAATCTTACAAAAGTAAGTACAACATTACAAAAAATAGCAATTCAACCATGAAGGTTCCCTATCATCCACAATCTCAACGGATAAATCAAAAATGTTCAATTCAATACTCAAATATATATAGCAATTCCATCAAAATCATTAAACAAATTACTTTACCGAGATTTTCATTTAGAAGAACGACTTACGGATAAGAGTACATTGTCAATCCAACCAAAACACACCAGATGCTCATAAGATCCAATCCAATTAAAACACACCAATGCTCATAAGAGCGAATCCCTCCTAAACACACCAATGCTTACAGGAGTTAGTCCAACCGAAGCACACCAAACAGAGAGTATAACATGAGAGTTCGCAAAAAATGTTGAACCTCGATTTACTTGGGAAGCCTATATATACATCACTCCATAAACATCTCCACTCCAATACCTCATAACACACCATATCTCGATTGTATTCTATCCCGCGTTCAATCTAATCCAAACATCAAGTTTAATAACATTTCTCAAACAACCATTCATTATCAACAATTGAATATATCTATTGTACCATGTTATACTATTCAATAATTTATATAGATGTTAAATTTTAAATTGTACAAACTTACTTGGACTGAATTGTAGTAGTTGTAGAAATTCAAGGACTATTCTGTAATTTTTCCTTTTCCACGAGTACCTACGAGATCTTAATCTAAAATGTAAAATTCCTCAATTATCAGCTTACATTTCACATTTCAATCCATTTCACAATTAATACCCTTTTATTTTTTGAATTTACATAACCACCCCTAACTTTTATAATTTTTGCAATTTAGTCCCTTAACCCGAAATTAATCAAATTAACCATTTTTGTCAAGTCAAAATTATAAAAGAATATACTAGGTTCTTATACAGTCCATAATAAACATAAAATACACTATCAAACCCTAAATTTTTGACATTTTCACAATTTAATCCCCAAATCAAAATTTAACAAAAATCACTTTACAAAATCATCAAACAACAAAATCAAAGCTTCAAATACAAGGTATTCATCAAAAACATTCAAAATTCATTAGTGGTAACTTCTAAAATTTTTGACAGAATCAAAAATGAAGGTATGGGCTACCTAGACCTAGTTGCAACGATCTCAAAAACATAAAAATTACAAGAATCGGGTAAAGAAATCACTCACATGCAAGGATTTATACTTTGCTGAATTTGAAGCTCCAAAAATGGTGAATTCCTTTAAGTTTTTTGGTGGAAGCATGAAAAAGATGATAAAATGTTGCTTTTGTTTTATTTAACTTTAACTAATTTACTAAATTACACATTCACCCTTAATTTTAACCTTATAAATCCACAATTTAAAAGCCTATTATTGTTCATCAATATCCTAATGGACTAATTATTATTTAAGTCCCTTTCATTTCATAATTAAGCTATCAAATCAATAGAATTCAAGATTTACTAAATTTTGCAACTTTTTCAGTTTCATCATTTTTCCTTAATTAACCATCGTAACGTTAAAGTTTCTTAACTAAATTTTAATACGACTCTATTGACTTCATAAATATTCTAAAAATAAATTTACCAGTCAACACGATGGAATTTATGGTCCCGAAACCACTGTTCCTTCACCACTAAAAATCAGGCTGTTACAACTCTCCTCTCTAGGAAATTTCATCCTCGAAATTGTTACCTGGGAATAGATTCAGATACTGTAGTTTCATTGATTCTTCGATTTCTCATGTAGCTTTTTCTGTACCATGATGGTGCCACAAGACTTTTACTAATGGTACTCATTTATTTCGCAGTTCTTTGACTTTCCAAGCTAAAATTCTCACTAGTTTCTCCAAATACGTCAAATTTGGCTGTAGCTCAATCTCACTATGAGTAATCACATGTGAAGGATCAGATCTGTACCGTCTTAGCATCGAAACGTGGAACACATTAGGGATTTTCTCGAGTTAAAAGGGTAAAGCTAATTTGTAAGCTACAAGACCGATTCTTTTAACAATCTCGTATGGTCTGATAAATCTCAGACTCAGCTTTCCTTTCCTACTAAAACGTAGCACCTTCTTCCACGAAGAAAATTTCAAAAATACACGATTGCCAATAGCAAATTCTATATCTTTTCTTTTTAGATTCGCATACAATTTTTGATGATTAGATGCACCTTTCAAACAATCTCAAATAACTCAAACTTTGTCTTCAGCTTCTCAAATCAAATCAATTCCCAACATTTTGGATTCACTAAATTTAGACCAATACAACGGTGTTTTACACATTCTTTCATAAAGAGCTTCAAATAGTGCCATTTTTATACTGGATTGATAACTGTTATTATAAGCGAATTTAGCTAACAGTAAATACTTTTCCCAGTTACCTTCAAACTCAAGTATACAAGATTTCAACATATCTTCTAGAATCTGAACCACTCATTCTAATTGTCTGTCCGTCTGAGGATGAAACACTGTGCTGAAATTTAGTTTAGTGCCCAAAGCCTCATGAAGTTTACTCCAAAATCCTGATGTAAATCTCGGATCACGATCAGAGATAATAGAGGTCGGAACTCCATGCAATCTCACAATCTCAGATACATATAATTATGCTAATCTTTCAAGTGAGAAATTTGTTCTAACTGGAATAAAATGTGTTGATTTAGTCAATCTATGAACAATTATCCAGATCGAATCTTTCTTTTTCGGAGTTCCAGGTCAACCAGGCACAAAATCCATTGCGACTCGCTCCCACTGCCACTTAGGGATCATAACAGGTTGTATTAAACCCAACAGTACCTGATGCTCTGCATTTACCTGCTAACATATTAAACATTTAGCTACAAATTCACAAGTTTTCCATTTCATAGCTGACCGCCATTACATCTGTTTGAAGTCACAATACATCTTCTTGCTACCAGGATGAATAGAATATGTACTATTATGAGCTTTAGATAGAATATCACATTTCAAATCGAGATCGTTCAGAACGCAAATCCTATCACGATAATGCAATGTACCATTATCATCAATACTATACTCAATACTCATATTACTTTGAATCAATTATCGTTTCAACATCAACTTCGGATATTTGTTTTGCAATTCTTGTATTCATCGTAGAAACAAGGGTTTAGTTCCTAACTCTGCCAATACAGAACCATCTTCATTTAGAGCTAAATGAGCGTTCAACGCCCAAAGTGCAAACAATGATGACTTTCGATTAAGTGCATCCGCAACCACATTAGCTTTTCCTGGATGATAATCAATAACCAGATCGTAATCCTTTAGTAGCTCTAACCAACGTCTCTGTCTCAAATTCAGTTATTTCTGAGTCATCAAATACTTTAGATTTTTTGATCCTTAAACACGTGACATTTCTCGCCATATAAATAATGTCTATAAATATTCAAAATAAATACAATCGCAGCCGCTCGAGATCATGAGTAAGATAATTCTTTTCATGCGTCTTTAACTATCGAGAAGCATAAGCTACTACTTCCCCTACCTGCATCAACACACAACCCAAACCATTGAGAGACGCATCACTATAAACAACATATGCTATCCTAGACTCAGGCTGAGTCAACACTGGAGCTTCCGTCAACATGTTTTTTCACTAATCAAAACTCTATTGGCACTTATCAGACCAAACAAATTCAAAATTTTTGTACAATAACCTGGTCATCGGTGAAGCAATAGTTGAGAAGTTTTTAACAAAACGTCGATAGTAACCTGCTAAACCCAGAAAACTTCGCACCTCATAAACATTCTTCGGAGTTTTCCAGTTCATCACAGTAGAAACTTTACTTGGATCAACTCAAATCCTGTCCGATGATACTATGTGACCTAAAAATCCAACCTTTCGAAGCCAAAATTCACATTTACTGAACTT
Source organism: Gossypium turneri (assembly GCA_008044935.1). Taxonomy (NCBI): domain Eukaryota; kingdom Viridiplantae; phylum Streptophyta; class Magnoliopsida; order Malvales; family Malvaceae; genus Gossypium; species Gossypium turneri. The sequence goes on along the minus strand of CP032582.1, from coordinate 11,857,633 downwards.
TGTGTATAATTGTTTTTCTCTCAAAGTTTGATATACGATTCTCAAGTGTTGAGCATGCTTGGATTCTGTCTGTGAATAGATTAATATATCATCAATAAACTCAATAAAAAATCTATCCAAATGAGGTTGAAAAACCCGATTCATTAAATCCATAAAGGCAACATAGGTATTTGACATTACCAGAAACTCATAATGACCGTAACGAGTTCTGAAAGTAGTCTTTGATACATCACAGTCTTTAACCTTCAGCTTATGATACCCAGATTTGAGATCTATCTTCGAAAACATTGTGACACCTTTTAATTGATCAAACAAATCATTGATACGTGGAAAAGGATACTTATTTTTTATTGTGACTTGGTTCATCTGTCTGTAGTATACACACAATCTCAAAGAGCCGTCTTTCTTTTTCACAAACAATAGATGTGCACCCTAGGGAGATATTCTCAGTCGAATAAACCCTCTGTCTAACAACTCTTGCAACTGTCTTTTTAACTCTTTTAATTCAGCTGGTGCCATGCGATATGGTGATATCGATATCGGTGCAATACCAGGAACCGATTAATCACAAACTCAACTTCACTATCAAGAGGTAAACCCGACAACTCTTCAGGAAACACATTAGTAAACTCACTAACAATCGACAACTGATCTAACTTCGATTCTGAATATCTGGTATAAAAAATGTATGTTAAAATGCTTCACTATCTTTACGTATCAATCTCTGTGAGGAAATAGCTGAAATAATTCTAACAGCATTTTTCGGCCCATCAGACTCAACTGAAATCATCTTTCTTGTCTGACATTTCAAATCAATCCGTTTCCGTCTATAGTTTACCACATCATCATGCAACGATAGTCAATCCATACTTAGAATAACATCAAATTCCCGAAAGGGTAATAACATCAAATCAACAGAGAATTCACAGCCTCTAATTTTCAGTGGACATTTATGACAAACTAAGTTAACTATCACACTCTGACCTAGTGGTTTACTAATTTGAATATCATATTCAGTGGATTCAATGGGTAATTTATTTTCCGTTACTAATGCAGTGAAAATATAAGAATGAGTTGACTTAGGGTCAATCAATGCATACACAGTAACATCAAAGAGATAGAATGTACCCGCTGTAATGGCCTAAATTTAAATTTATCTGAATAGTGGTTTTGTAACCACAAATTTGATTTAAAGAGAAATTTATTTTAATATTTTGCATGAATATTGATATGATAGGAAAATTATAAGAAAATATCGATAGAAAAATTTTGCCGATTTAGTGGTTAGTTAGAAAAAGAAATTATTGAAGAAATTGGGTAAAAACAAGGAATCGAGACCTTGATCTCGTAAAACTGAGTCAAAAATATTTTTATAAATATTTATGAAATGTTTGTAATGTGGTATTAAAATTTTGTTAGAAAATTTTAATGTTTGTGTAGTCAATTAAATGAAAAGGACTAAATTGGAAAAATGTGTAAAAGTGGCTGAGATGATTAAATAGTTTAAGTGTCTAATGAGAAAGGATTTAAAAGGAAATTAGACCCAAAATTTATTTGGGCTGGACGGCAAGGGCATGAAATCAGAAAGAAAATGGATGATTTAAGGGCAAAATTGGAATATTGCATAATTAACTAAATAAAATTAGGACTAATGTAGAAATATCTAGATTTCTTGTGATTTCTCTTCATTCTCATCAGCCAAAACGCCATAGGAGGGGTTCTTTAAGCTGGTATTTCATAATTTTTGCACCAAGTGAGTTAATCATTGCCTTTTTCTTGTAATTTTTGTGTTTTTAAGACTTTTACAACTAGGTTCTACTATTAAATTCATTAGTTTTTGATTTCATGGATGAAATTGAAAGTCACCATGCTTGAGTGCTGTAAGTTTATGATGAAATGACATGAAATTGAAGCTTTAATTTGTTTATGAGAGGATTTTAATAGGTAATTTCAATAGAAATTGATTTTTAGGACCTAATTGTGAAAAAGTTGGAATTAAATTCTAGTGCTAAAATTCTGATTCCCAAAGGTTATAAAGTAGTTTAAAATGATAGAATAAAGTGTTAATTGAGAAAAATCAGCTCAATTGAGAGGTTAATTGAGCAGGGACAAAATTCTCATTTATTAAAAGCTTAGGGGAAAATAGTAATAAACATCTTGCACTAAAACAGTTTTGGACAGCAGCAGTAGGCTAACTTTGAAAAATCACCATAAATTGTGGAAATCAAATTAGAGGATGAAAAAAATATGAAATTAAAAATTATTGAGTCTAGTTTCTCATAGAAGAAACGATGTAAGTAATGGAATTTTAAATCATGAGATATAATAAATTTTGTGAGACAATGTTAGAATGAATTCGGGTTCCCCTATTCTAACTTTGGAAAATAATTAAAAATTTGAGAAAAATAACTAGGGGTTAAAATTTATATTTTTAAATTATTAATAAGTCTATTTTCAATAGAAACAAACGGAAACATCATCCAAATTTTTTAATAAGAGATAATTAATTTTTAGCAAAGAAAGGTCGAAGCTATCAGACAGCAGAACAAGGGTTAGTTTGAAGGTTTTACTGTACTTATTGGCTGAAGCAAAAATTTTAAAAATTTTATGGTAAAAAGGATTTGAGTCTAGTTTCAGAAACACTAAGTGGTTTTTAATTTTGAATTCTGTAGCTTGAGATATAAATAAGTTAGTGACTACGACTCAAGTAGACAACTTTGAGTGAACTATAAATAATAGTGGAATTATAGAGAATGTTACATATGAACATGAAATGTATTAAATTGATGATTAAATTTATTTATTTAGATCCAGAAAATTCAAATACGAAGCTAGATCGAGGAAAGGAAAAAGTTCGGGATTAGTAGATTTTTTTGTATACGAATAAGTATCGAGGTAAGTTCGTGTAACTTGAATTATATTCTTAAATGCTTGAAATGTATGTTATTGATGTGAATATGATTTAAATGTTCATTGCATGAAAATTGATGAGACATTCATATATTTGATAAAAAGGGGAAGAAACCCCGGTTGAATGAAAGGAAAATTCGATGGATCTTTAAAAAGGAATTGACGGTAAAAAAAGATCTAGCTCGGATGAGTGATCCTATCCTGATATAGTCCTCCCAAAGAATATGTGTAAAATGGATTTAGCCCGGATGGTTAATCGGAATTAGGGTCTGAATTTAGCCTAGACTGGTAATTTAGATCCAAGCTCATTAGAGTAAATTGTCGTTGTAGGGGATTTAGCCTGGACTGGTCATCCTGACAATACTCTATAAGTTAATATTATAGGGGATTTAGCCTGGACTGGTAATCCCACTGTAAGGATGAGGTTCGCGGGAGTGTGCTCTCTGAAATGGAAATGTGCACACATGAATATGAATTGACAGACCCGAAAGAGTACGCTAAAAGTGTACCTCTGAAAATCCATCGAAATTTTGAGAAATTCAACGGGATAAATATGGGAAATAATAAGGGCAATAGAAAACATGGAATTGATGAGCTCATCAATCATTAATCTTTGTACGGAACTCATATGATGCTATTTGGTTAATGTTTTGGTTGAGATTTTGTGTGATAGGTAAATGGTAAATTGAATGGATGTATGAATATTTATTGTATTGTATTGTATTGAAAATATTAGGTAAGTATAATTTTTGTTACATGAGCTTACTAAGCACAACGTGCTTACCCTATTTCTTTTTTCCCTGATTCGTAGTATTAAGAGCTTGGAGGTCGGATTTGGTCAGAGACACATCACACTATCAACTTTAACATTTTGGTATAACAACAAACTTTATTTTGGAATCAATGGCGTGTATAAGTTGATAAAGTAAATGTTAATGTGGAATGAATGTAAAGTTAGCCATTGGTATGTCTATCAAATCCTGGTTTTGGTATGTGATGAGGTTATCTTATGTATATGCGTAAATCTATCTTGAAAATATGTTGAATTGGATTGGTTGATTTGGTTTGATATCGATGTATGTTTTGGGCTTCGGAGGCCCATCTAAGGGACATCATAATATGTTTCAATGAAAGAATAGTATTTCACTCGTAATAACGAAAAAAATTAATTCAAAAAACTTCGGTAATGCTTCGTACCCTATTCTGGCGACGAATATAGGTAGGGGGTGTTACACCCGTAATCACATCAAGTGCAACAGCTTCCTCTCTGACTCAAATGGCATATGTACGAGCAAGTGCTCTAGCCTCTAACCAAACAACAGTGTCTTTTGCTCCCATACGAGTAGTCCCAATAGTACTTTTCTAACTCAGACGTCTACTTTTCTGAGATTTAGACATTTTCTTTCAATTCTGTTCTTCATTTTCTTTCAACTATTTAGGACAATTTCGGAGAGAGTAACCAGTAGACCCACATCTATAATAGGCTCCCGACTTAGCTCTACACTCACCAGGATGATGTTTTCCACAATGTTTACAACTGAGATTAGGAGTGTTCCGTACACTTCCCACACTATCTACTGGTTTAGTAGGAACTTTGAAATCATGCTGAACCGATTTATTTTTGTTTGGATGTTCAGACACTGAAGTAGTTTGACTAAAGTCTTCTCTAGTCTTCTTTACCGGTGGTACTGAAAATGACTTAGAGAACTTCTCTTATTAAACTCTTGAATCTGTCTATCCCTTTGTATCTTGCGATTGTACACTTCTTCCATTTTCTGTGCACGATCAGACAAAACAATAAATTCTCAGAGTTCATTACCTCCGATTATCATTTGAATTTCATCATTCAGACCATCTTCAAACCGGATACACATCTCTTCTTCAGTAGGCACAATCTCGCGGGCATATTTACTGAGATATACAAACTCTCTCTCGTACTCAACCATTGATTTATTTCCTTGGCGTAACTCAAGAAATTCTCTCTTTTTCATGTCCAGGTACCGTTTCCCAACATACTTCTTTTTAAATTCAATCTGAAAGAAATCATAAGAAATTTTCTCCCTTGGTACCATAGCTACCAATGTAGTCCACCAACTGTATGCTTTCTCTTTTAATAATGAAACAAATCATTTAAGAAAATCATTAGGAGGGTAAGCTGTTTCTTTAAAAACTCTCAAGATATTCAAAAGCCAATACTCAGGTTTAACCAAATCATCTTCGATATACCCCGAAATTCTTCGACACCACACTTTCTAAGCTTCTATATCGGAATACGTCGACTTGGCTTAATCACAAGATGAGGTGGAGGTGCAACCGAAGGTATAACAGGAGGTATAAAAGGGGGTGGAGGTCGTTGAGCTGGAGTATTCATTTGCATAAACTCATTAAACCACTGGTTCATAAACCCAAGGAACATGTTTTTAAGTTCATGCTCCTGTACTAGAGGAATCGGAACATTACTACTCATCCCATGATTAGAGGTCGATATATTACTATTAACCTCATCATTGTCAGCATGATCAGATCCATCTAACATCTTTACAATCTAAAAGAAAAACAAAGGTTAGATCGAATCAAACACGTCACACAATCACATATTTATATGACATGTAATTTTAGACATTTCACACGCTACGTTCAGTCTGAGAACCAACTAAACCGTAGCTCTAATACCACTAAATCTAACACTCCTAGCCCGTATCCTTCGTCGAATTAGGGTTACAAAGCGTTATTGAACAATCAAAACATTATACATACATTTCATACATCAATGCAACCATATTAAAATACATTCATTCACATATGTATCATCCTTAAATCGAGCCCTCGAGGCCCTAGAAACACCTTAGAAATAATTTGGGACCAAATTGGAAACATTTGGAAAGTTCAAGAAAAACTTAGAAAAAAATTTGACTATAGGGGTCACACAGTCGTGTGCCTCACACGGTTGAGACACACGCCCATCTCTCAGGTAGTGTAACCTTCGAAATAGGACATACGGTCGTGTCCCAGCCCCTGTCCTCACTCATGTAACTCTCTGAGTAGGGTCACACAGCCAAGTCACACGCCCGTGTGTCAGGCCGTGTAACTCTCGAAATAACTCCACATGCCCGTGTGTCAGGCTATGTGCTAGGTTGTGTAATAGCCTGGCTTGCATGTAATAGAACCTATAAGGGACACAAGGTAGTGTCGCCAGGCAGTGTGTCACACACGGCTAAGTTACAGGCTTGTGTCTCAGGTCGTGTGGACAAGAATTTGAAAAATCAAGCCATTCTAAAAACCAAATTATGTAACCACCTAAAGACCTTTAATACATATAATCAAGGCATCAAAACATGACCAAAACCTACATGAAATGACCAATTCAATAGTCTAAAATCGTTCAACCAATATGCCATACAAGGCACCTCAATTGCAAACATTCAAACATACCTTAACATATATATTTTACCACATTTCAATCATACACATTTAGTTCAATACCATCTCAAAACATACCATCTCTTAGCCATATTGAAACCAATTCATCACATACCATTATGGCCATTCAAACAAGCATCATAACATAGCCACATTAACACATACTAATAAGGCACCAAAAGTACAAAAAAGGGGGTATAAACCAAAGCAACTTATACATTCAAGATCATACTTAACTATTTACATATCCAAAACATTAATATCAACATTCAAGCCTATTACATGCCATATAATCTGAAATAAATGTTCCAAAAACTACCAAATTATGCTGGATAGTGTGACTTGAGTGTCGATCGTCCAACCTTCCGAGTATCTACAAGAACATTAAATAACACAAGTAAGCTCAATGAAGCTTAATAAGTTCGACGTATTTAAACGATAAATCTTACAAAAGTAAGTACAACATTACAAAAAATAGCAATTCAACCATGAAGGTTCCCTATCATCCACAATCTCAACTGATAAATCACAAATGTTCAATTCAATACTCAAATATATATAGCAATTCCATCAAAATCATTAAATAAACTACTTTACCGAGATTTTCAATTAGAAGAACAACTTACGGATAAGGTTACATCTTCAATCCAACCAAAACACACCAGATGCTCATAAGATCCAATCCGATTGAAACACACCAATGCTAATAAGAGCGAATCCCTCCTAAACACACCAATTCTCACAGGAGTTAGTCCAACCGAAACACACCAAACAGAGAGTATAACATGAGAGTTCGCAAAAAATGTTGAACCTCGGTTTACTTGGGAAGCCTATATATACATCACTCCATAACCATCTCCACTCCAATACCTCATAACACACCATATCTCGACTGTATTCTATCCCGCGTTCAATCCAATCCAAACATCAAGTTTAATAACATTTCTCAAACAACCATTCATTATCAACAATTGAATATATCTATTGTACCATGTTATACTATTCAACAATTTATATAGATGTTAAATTTTAAATTGTACAAACTTACCTGGACTGAATTGTAGTAGTTGTAGAAATTCAGGGACTATTCTGTAATTTTTCCTTTTCCGCGAGTACCTACGAGATCTTAATCTAAAATGTAAAATTCCTCAATTATCAGCTTACATTTCACATTTCAATCCATTTTACAATTAATACCCTTTTATTGTTTGAATTTACATAATTACCCCTAATTTTTATAATTTTTGCAATTTAGTCCCTTAACCTGAAATTAATCAAATTAACCATTTTTTGTCAAGTAAAAATTATAATTGAATATACTAGGTTCTTATACAGTCCCTAATAATCATAAAATGCACTATCAAACCCCAAAATTTTAACATTTTCATAATTTAATCCCCAAATCAAAATCTAACAAAAAACTTTACAAAATCATCAAACAACAAAATCAAAGCTTCAAATAGAAGGTATTCATCAAAAACATTCAAAATTCATTAGTGGTAACTTCTAAAATTTTTGACAGATTCAAAAACGAAGGTACGGGCTACCTAGACCTAGTTGCAACGATCTCAAAAACATAAAATTTACAAGAATTGGGTAAAGAAATCACTCACATGCAAGGATTTATGCTTTGCTGAATTTGAAGCTCCAAAAATGGTGAATTCCTTTAGGTTTTTCTGTGGAAGCATGAAATAGATTATAAAATTTTGCTTTTGTTTTATTTAACTTTAATTAATTTACTAAATTACACATTCACCCTTAATTATAACCTTATAAATCCACAATTTAAAAGCCTATTATTATCCATCAATATCCTAATGGACTAATTGTTATTTAAGTCCCTTTTCATTTCATAATTAAGTTATCAAATCAATGGAATTCTAAATTTACTAAATTTTGCACCTTTTTTAGTTTAGTCCTTCTTCCTTAATTAACTATCTTAACGTTAAAATTTCTTAACCAAATTTTAATACGACTCTAGTGAATTCATAAATATTCTAAAAATAAATTTACGAGTCAACACGACGAAATTTGTGGAAATGTATACCCTCGTGGTCGACATTGTTGTGTCACCAAAACCAAAAACAAATATTGCAACCCAACTATTTGTGGAAATGTCACAATAAGCTACCTTTTTTTATTACCAACCCAACCTCTCAAATGTGGTGACCATCGGTTCGAATCGACTACAACAACAACAGTCGCACCATTTTATCCCTAAACCATGATACATTTTATGTCCAAAACATCTAAAAAGAATACTCTACTATCCGAGCTATCAGTGTGGCTAGTTAAAAGAATAAATGGAGATGACCTGAGATGAGATGAGATGAGATTGTGCATTTGGTCAGATATGGCAAAGAAAAGCTCTCGACCGTTCTTGTCATGGGAACTATTCTTTGTGAAGCTTGCCCCACCGCCGTCGCCGCGATCCACAACCTCATGCTACTGCTGAGCCACTCTAAAATTTTTCTCTTCTTCTTCTCCTCCTTCTCCTCTTCCTTTTCTTCTTCATCTTCACCTTCTTCTTCTCTTACTGCCCAACCCAGCTCGGGTTTTAAATTGGGGTTGCTTACACAGTAGGATGCCATGTCACTTTTCCATTACGTCTGTAACGAAAAATGGTTAAAAGGACTGATTTGTTATTTTTTGAAAGTTGAGTGACTGAATTGAAATTAGAGTGGCTATTTTGTCAGTTGCATCAAAGTTGAGTGACTGTTGGTGTAATTTACCCTTTTCATTTTAATTGTTGCTAATTCTGTTTGTGATAATTAGGTGATGAAATGGCAAGGATTACTCTATTGAAAGTGCAGAAGCAGGTTTGTGGTTAGCATTCTCTTAAGGTATTTTGGACATGAACATTGCTTTGTTATTGTTATTACTTTAATTTTGAAAAAGGAATTAATGTTTTTGGTGTTGTGACTTTTGTGCTTCTCCCTGTGTGTTTGCATTTTGATTTGTTGAGCTGGTTCTTTCTTGTTAGTTACATGGCTATTCTATGTGGTGCCATTATTGAGTTCACTGGTAGTGGTATTATGGTTCTTGTTGCAACTTATGTAGTATTTGAACCTTTTTTTGATAAAAAAAATCTCTTCTACCTTCAAAAAATAGATGAAAGAAGCTTGGGTGTCCTAGAATTATATATTAATATAATAAAGCCATTAAAAGAGACATTATCATTTATTCATTCGTGCTTTCATAAGTTTTACAAGTCTTGTGTTTTTTTAAGCTTTACTTATCTTGCAGGTTGATGTATTTCCTTATTATATAAGATGAATACTTCTTAGATTAGATTTATCAAAGACAAATTTTGATTCTTCTAGTGCCCATTTAAGTGTCTAGTTGACTTTGTCTTTAGCATCACTTTTACATTGGTGATTCATTTTTGTTTTGCTGCACAGGCAAAGCATCAATATGTAAATTGGTTACTGCATCTGTGTTGGCTTGATTTGAGTTCTAGGAACCTACTGGGAGTTGTGACGCATGTAGAGTTTATCTGGTAATTTTACATTATTAATCCATTGATGTGTGTCTGGTGCATGTTTCTGAATGATAATGATGTGTCTTTTTAATTCCTTGTGGCATCCTGTTTCTTAATTTTCTTAATAAATCTATAATTTAGTTTTCAAAAATAAAAATAAATCTAATTAGGATACTTGTTAATATTGATATTAATTGAAACATTGACAGGTGTGCAAATTACAAAGACTTTTGAGGTTTTGAGTTTCATGATCATATGGTGAAAATTATCATAATTCATGTTTATATAGCATGTGTGAAGGCTGGGTTCTTCATCGAAGCTCAAGGTTATGAGAAAAATGATCCCACCAACTCCTTTTTTTTTTTTAGAGAAATTTGTCTCCGGCTTTATTGGGATGATATGCTGATATCCATGGATGGTGTGCTTCGATGGATTACCTACAATGAAGTTTTCTTTTAATAGGGGGTCTTTCAACTAAAGAGGGTTGTTGTAATTGAAATATATATGTGCACGTATTACTTTATGTAATTTAATTAAAAAGAAATAAAGTTATGTTATAAAGATTTTTTTTTAGGTGTTTCGAAGGTGGAGTATCATATTTTTATCATATTTTAGATGGAAAAGTTGCCAAACAATAGAAAATACTCTGCATAAAGAAAATCTCAAATGTATGCTTATTTTATTGAAAATAACTTTTATGAAATATTTTAAGGAGATCTGCCAAACAACAGAAAATATTTTACACAGATTCATTCAAACATTAGAAAATATTAGTTTTTTTTTCCAAAAGAGTAAATTATTTTTCAGAAACTATTTTCAGTGAAACAAACGAAGCCTAAATAATATTAGCTCTACAATGAAATGAAATGAAGTTGGCAAATGTATAAAGATAAATGTGATTTAAAAAACCTGTCTATTAAAATATTTTTTAAAATAATAGATGCGATGAATTTTAGTTGTGATATCCTGGTGAGACTCGCACCTGGTACTAATGGTTAAATTCTTTCAAATTGTTCCCTAGCCTCATCTTTGCTTCAAATTTAGCAAGATGTGCTTTTATATTTTATTGTATGTATTACGCTCATATTCTTATTAAATCAAATCTGTGACATTTATTTTACGATTACCACATTTAAAAGCAACCCAGTGACAGAAGCACCTGCGCTTTCTGTACCTAGGTCGGTTCTGCTTCATGGGAATTGCATCTTTTTTCTTTTGCTTTTTAATTTTTATCCCACACGTGTGATGTCCCTTAGAATACAGGGTTGAAAATGATGTTCACTCACCAAGAAACTTCCTCAGCATCGCAAATTTGACACATCACAATGTATAGTATATATCATATTGGTGTTGATTGTGAATTTTTATATCATATTAGTATACATGAAGCTAAAAGTTATATTTAGAGGAGATAGAGATAAAATTATAAAAATTGAGATAATTAAAGTTCAAAATTTTGTATTAAAAATGTTTAAAAGAGTTAAAATTATATTTTGTTTTCATTTAATCAAAAGTTAAAAATAATTTAATTTTAATCTTAAAATAGTTTTTCTATTAAGCGAAAAGGCCAAAGCCTTTACCCATCCCTTTGGCTAGGCTAGTAACCCGCAGCTTAGTTATTTTTATTAATTTGTAGAGAGATGGATTTTTTATGAAGTAAAATTTGTTTAGGGATCAAACTTAGAAATAATTAACTAAAGATGTAATATAAAATCTTTTATATTAATCAATTTTTAGTTTCAATGATTAAAATCAAGTATTTGGGTTTTAATCTTTATGGATTTTATATCTCAAAGTTTTTAAGAGTCATTTATTATTAACAAAACTCTATATAAAAGGAAAATCTTCCCTTATCACACACGTGCACTACCGCGGTGTTCCTTTCCTTTTGCATAAATTTCACTTTCATTTCTAATATAATTTAATCTATGTATTTTTATAATATTATTAATTAATTTAAATAATTAATACAGTTAATTTTTTATTAAAATATTAAGTGATTATATATAATTTAAGTGCCTTAAATGTTTTAAACACAGACGGGAGATTTGTCATTCCTTTTGTTTTTGACAATAAAAGACATGTCAAACTTCAGTTTTTGCCATTTTACTATGTTGAAACTTTAGATTTATTCTATACATTTTAATTTTTGATATATTTTGGTATTTCTATTTTTATAATGTCACGAGTTAGTCTAAATATTTAATACTGTTAACTATTTCAAATAAAATGCTGAAGTTGTTGTTTTTGACAAAAAAAATATTTTATCATGACAAGCTCAAATAGGTATTTTTAGGAAAAAGATTTATATAAACATTTTCAACGTTATTTTTATTGTTACATGACTATCAAGTATTTTTTAAAATTTCAAAATGTTACACCAAAATATTTAGTAGAAGAAATTTAACAATAGTATATTTGGATCTAAATTTTATCTAAAAATTAATACTAAATTTATGAAAATAAAAATAAAGTAATTAAATTTCAAATACGAAATGTATAAAAATTTAGAATATATTTTAACTTTTAAATTTTTACTCCATAATTTGAAAAAAAAAAAAAATCTAACACAAATTGTAGTAACCATAAAAGTTACTAAAAAAATGGCGACTCTCGATGAATGCTCTCCTGAGGAACAAGATTACTTGGAACGTAACACCAAGAAGATTAAGGCTGTAGGTGCAGTGGAAAGTCTTTCTCTTGCACCACTCTCTCGATCTTATAAGGATTCTCTGCTGAAGCCACTGGTTTCCAATGATTTATTTAAGGAACCATCTCGGTGGAGGATGATGGTGATGATTCAGACTCGGATATGGAGGAGCACTCTAATGAGTTTGCAAGTATTCTGGCAGTGAAAGTGGATAGAGAGTGGAAACAAAATCTACGAAAATCGTGACGAAACTCTATAATTATTAAGTTGTTAGGGAAGTCGATCTCATACGGGGCCCTTACACAACGATTAACATCCATGTGGAATCTAGACGAGGAGTTCAGTTTCATTGATTTGAGACGTGGTTTTTATGTTGTCAAATTTTTTAGCATAGGTGATCGTTTGAAGGTGATAATGACGGGTCCTTGGAAGATTATGGATCATTATCTGACGATACAAAAATGGAAGCCGAACTTTCACCCGACTATGGGAATGACCGTATCCACGACCGTGTGGATTCAATTGCTTGGTTTACTTTTGGAATATTTCAATGAAGAAGTACTTATTAAAGTGGGGAAGATTTTTAGTAGACCCATCAAATTGGATTCTAATACGACTTATACTACTAGGGGAAATTTGTAAGAATTTGTGCTGAAATTGATCTATGTAAGCCTTGGATTCCATCTATTAGAATTGGTAATTTCATTCAAAGTATTGAATGTGAAGGGCTTCATAATATTTGCTTTTCCTGTGGCTGTTCTGGACATCGCACAGAGACTTATGTCTTGAAAAAAATGGCGACTAACCTTGAAACATCGTCGGAGATGGTACAAAAGGTGAATGTGGAAGTGACAAGTGAGAAGATAAACAAGGCGGAAACATGGGGTAAATTTGGTCCGTGGATGCTTGTACAACGCCTACGAAGGAAACCGAGAATTTTGGGCAATAAATCTCATGATTCATGTCGAGAGATGGGGCAAGAAAATAGGTTTGTTATTTTTAATAATTTAAATATGGGAGGATTGAAGAATAATACGGAGGAAATGGTGGAAGTAGAAATCACTAATGATGGGCCTAAAATTTTTTGAAGTCAATGTGTGATTAATATGGGGAGATTTAATAGCACACACATGAGGCATCTGGGAGGTAAAGAATGATAGTAGAAAGTTTCCCATGCTACCACGTCTGCATGGAAAGGAAAAGAAGTTGTAAACCCTAGTAAGGAAGATCGTAAAAGGAGTCTAAGCAATTTACGATAGCCAACATTTTAGGCTTAATCTTCAAGGGCGGAACTGAGGTCGGAAAAGACTCCTATGGAAGCGAATGTTGGCCAAGATTTGGTTTTACAGTTGACTACCTTAAGAGTGTTGAAGGAGATAGTGGTTGAACATACAAGTGATCTGCTAGACTTGACAATGGCAAAAGTTAAACAAGCATAAATACAATATGGTGAGTTAGCTTTGTTAGTGCAGAAAGAGGGGCTCATTCTGCATAATTCTTCAAATTTTATTGTCTAATGATATCTATAACATAGAGTTGTAGAGGGGTGGGTAATAGTCCCTTTTTACAGAACTGTAAAGACTTGCTGTTCCATGAAAGACTAGATGTTCTTTGTTTACTTTAGAAAAAAGGTAGTTCAGGATCGGGATCGTGTTTAGCAAGGAAGTTGGGTTTCAATGGCTCCTTTGAGGTACTGACATCAAGTTTTCGTGGTGGATTAATTCTTCTTTGGCATAAAAACAGATTGGATTTAGTGGTTAAGGACTCTATGGAAAAAGTTATTCATTGTGAGGTTAAAAAGGGTGATAAGGTGTGATTCGCAACATTTACTTTATGTTAAACCTTCTTCTGAGGTGAAAAACTGCTTTTGGGAACATTTATGTTCCTTTGTATCCATTTGCTCTGCTCCTTGGGTGGTTTTGGGTGATTTCAACAATTATGCTTTGTCGAATGAACACTGTAGAGTGTTAGATGATTGTTTTGAGCGTATGTTGTAGTTTAGTGACTAGTGGAGTGAATGTAACCATTTAGATGTTGGCATTTTCGGTTAAAAGTTTATGTGGGTTTGTAAGTTGCATGGGAGAGTTATTTTGCAAGAACGCCTTGATATGGTTCTTATTAATACTATTGCGGCTAAATGCTTTCTTGAGTTATATGACCTGCCGTCAAATGTAGTAGTTAAATCGAGTCAATTTTGCACTTAAGGAGCTTGTTTTCTATGCAATTTAGGATTTAATATTACATTTTCGGTATTTAGGACTTAGGACTAAATATTAATATAATAAGTATTTTTAACACATTTTGTAAGTGTTGTGACTTAATAGGCTAACACAGACCCCAGGTAGTACTAATATATTGAATTGAGTGTATAGGATGAAGATATAAAGGCCCAATTGATGTGGAAGTAAGGGACGAGCGATGCACAAGCTTCCCAGGATGTCAAAGCACAAAACGAACGACATTAGGCTGGAATTGTATGTCGTGTCACACAACAGACATGGTGTGGCACGACACAGGTCAATGTCCTGCCCAAGTATTTTGGGGTTATTTTTGTCCGCGCCATCAACTTTATACGAAGACCTAGGACATGTCGTAGACCTAATTTGGATTGCCAACACATCTATAAATAAGACATTCGAGGTTTGATGTAACTAAGTCGTCCTAGATGGCTTAAAAAACCCTGGTAGTTTAGCAATAGGATTAAGTTATTTTTCTTTTGGCTTTTCATAACTCTTTTGTTTTTCCTCTTGAAATTAGTTTTGATTCAAGAGTTTATTTATTTAATTAAAGTATTTCAATTTACTCGTTCTTGCATTATATTTAATTCTCCATTCCAATTAATCAATTTGCTACTCCTTTCCCCCATTCGATATTCAATTCACGATTATTCAAATATCTTTTCTCTTCTGAACCGGTCGTGTTCTTCACATTATTAATTCAATTGGAGTTGAGATTATGAATAACATGAGTGGCTAAATCCTTTAGGGGAGATTAACGAGTGGATGGGGATGTGATTAACAAAGGATTTAAGGTTTCTTGAGAGGGGTTAGTTGGTATGAATTATACGTGCTTAAACCATTACGATTGACAACCCTAGGAAGTTATTATAGGATAGGCGAGGTTGGGAGATAAGTCGAATTGAGTAAATCATAATTTATTCTAGTTCAGAAAGTGAGGGCAGGAGATAAGTGAGTATCAACTAAATGATCAGTTAATTAGAGGTCGGTGGGTAATAATTGTTTAATCCACCCTAAAACCTTAATCCAAAGTTAGTTACAAACCCTAAAGTGAGTTAATCTTTTTGATTGATTTATTGATTTTAAGTTGTTTGTTTATTTTATTTATTTATTTTTATCCCATTTATCTATTTTATTGTTTATCATAATATAGGAATTAATTAGTATTGTTTAGACTTATTATTGTAAAAAAGTTTTCATAATTTATTCCATCCTCCCTAGGGTACGATCCTTGAAATATTTTCAAGTATTTCGTTGTACAAACTATATTACAATTTGACTCGTGCACTTTTGGACACCGTCGTTTTAATCTTTTATATTTTTGGTGTTATATTTTACTATAAACGATAACTCGTTTATATACGGTCAAGTTGTTGGCACTATTACCGGGGAAGTTTTGAAAATAAATCGTGAAAATATTTTTTTACAATTAATAAGATATGTAGGAACGTTAGTGTCCAAGATTTAGGCGTATTCTAGTAAAGTAATCTATTTGGTGAAGTGTGATACGCCCAATTATTTCTTCCGGTGCATTTGTGTGAGAGTATAGTAATCATCGTGTAAGTAAGTGAAGATTTTATTTCTTATTATTCTGTTATTTAAAGAGAAATATTTTGTTAAGTGGAAAGGTAATTATGGTATGATTTAAAGCCAAAGGTATAGTGCGCCTTGTTTGTCTGAAGTACTGTGTTAGTTAGATTGTAAAGTGACTTGGTTAGGAACCAACTGGATAGACTGGTCTGATATCTAGAATGCATGATTCTTATATATGTTTCTCTCAAAATCTGTAGGCCATTAAGAAAGAAAAATTTTGAAATATGTGACACTTGTTAAATTCCACTAAGTAGGATGAGTCATATTTATATGTGAGAAGGGTTCTGTAAACAGGTTATTCTCTTTTAAATATGCTACTATCTGATTATTTTTCTTTAGTCCAATGGCATCTTTTCCTCCTTAAGATGAAAGCTAAGGTTCTTGGTTTAATCAGTGATCATTCCATGTCCGGATAAGTATTACAGCTTTGCATGTTAGGTGTTTTAAAAGAGTAAGTTTGTATGTGAGATATGAACAATAAAGCTTTAATTACAAAACTATGCATGAGGTTGTCAGTGATTGAAATGATAAGTAAATTGTGTGTATATAATGAGTTTTAATCTAGTAATCCCATGTACTTTAAGCAATTGTTGTTGCTGATTCGAGAAGGATTCCTGAGTCTGGAGCTTCAAACTATAGTACATGAGTTACAAGGTGAGTCTCTATCTCGACTCTTACATGTGTACTATTGTCTCATGTGAATATGATATGCGAATTGTGCAAGTATACACGTCGGATCAAGTAATAAAGTAATAAGTAAGATCATCTCCACAAAGATCGAATTAGGTATAAAAGTGGTCAAGTTATTATAACGAATTATGATTAATGCTATGGCAAAACAAAGATAAGTATGCAGTGGTAATTTAAAGTAATAATAATGTGTGCTAAATGTGTACTAACTAATTCTGGAAAATGTTAAGGCAAATTAATAGTAAAAATGCAATGGCAATTACGAGAATAACTACGTGAATAATATGTAACGAACAAGTAAACAAATAAATGTTATGGCAAGATGCTGGGCAAAGGATAGAGGATATATGATGTTGATTTGGAAGGTCGGGATTACTAAGAATCTACCATTTTTATCAATAATGCCTCAGCAAAATCATACTCAATCTACTGCTTAGCAAAGTTCATAAAGTGATCTTCTTTCGAGAGCAAAAACCTCAAGTTACCTTGCCTTAATTGATATATGTCTATAGGCCTTTAGCATGTTATCTACACTGTTTTGTGTTCTTTCCATATGAACGCTGCTATATGTCTAGAGTCTATTACAAGTACTACTCGAGTACTTGCTTATCTAATTCAGCTTCAATCCAACTAATTCAACCTTTTTAGAATTAGATTAGTTTCTAGGCATGCTGCACAGTTATCTATGTCTAGGGATTGTACACATACAATTTAGAAATAAAAACAATTGAATAAAACAGTAAATTAATTAAGATCTATGCTTCAACCATTAAAGAAAATAAATTTTTCATCATGTAATCCCAACCCTATAAGATTTAGTTCATGGGTTGGCAAGTAAAATTCAAAACCAAAATATCATCCAACATCGTTTCAATCAAATCAATTCACGGAGGAACAAAGTAAGAAATACAAAAGAACTTCGGGAAGATAGCTTTTGCTTGTCCAGTTCACACTTCAGCGGCAAAGTGTCCTGTGGTGGTTGAGAGGGATTGTCTTGGTCTTCCTCTTTCGGTCTCTAGTCAGCTGTTACCCTCTATTTTTTCCTCAAGATATCCTCATACTTTAGGGTTTCCTTCTTTGACATTTATAAGCTTTTTCCCTGGTAAATCCAACAACCCATGATATCTTCTCTTTTTTTTTTAGGCAGATTTTTTTGGTACAAGTAGAGTTAGGCTGAGACTGGTATGCATTGAGTGTTGAATCGGTCATCTTCTTGGAATTGCCACGGCATACAAGTTGGCAAGTTGTCCAACCTTTTGCCCCGACAAACCTTCACTCATTTATTTCTTTCTCCACATCTTGCACCTGTCAAACCACCAAATATAACCCTTCCACATGCAATTAAAAGTACCTAACATTTGAACACAGTCCAAGCTCCTAATGCAATGATAAAAATACTAATGAAATGTCCTAAAATGCAACTAAATGTACCCAAGTACAAGCAATTAGCTAAGTCTAAATGCATGACATATAACTTTTTTCAAGAGTTGTCGCACCCCCAAACCTAAGTTATTGCTTATCCTCAAGCAAAATATGCATGAATTCAAAACTTTTGCCAGCACACATAACCATCTTGTACTGCCAGTCTATTCAAAGAACAATATATTCATCTGTTCTCAGTAATCTTTTTTCACTAAAACGTGTTCAAGTTTAAAATGTTTGCTCAACAAAGGCAGTGCATAAAATTTCTCCCTAAAAACAAAATTTCCTAAATACTCATGTGTGTTTTTTGGCCATGACACACATCTATTAATTTACTTTGTTCATTTGTTACCTAAACTTAAGTTTTTTTTCTTTTTTTTCCTTTTTTTTCTTTCTATTTTCTTTTTTTTTTGGTATTATTAGGGGATTTAGCATGTCACAAAATTCTTTGACTTGATAATCACAATGGAGCATACACTGAATTACCTAGTACTTGATAATGTCACAATTTAAAAATCACTAGAATGACTATACTAAAATGATCATACATACTAAATATAAAATGCAGCCTAAATGCACAATACACCCCCAAACCTTAGGGATGCATTGTCCTTAATACATGTACACATATAAAACACGAATGCGAGAAGATATATAAGAATAGAAAAATGACATGGAAAAACAAATGGATTGCATGATGCAAGGAAAGGAAGAAAACTTCCTTGACTTGGAGTGAAGTATGGTTACTTCGTTCTTTTCTACGGGTAGATTTGCGTGCACTGATCTTATAACACATTTTCCTTTTCATTGGGTGCATATCCTCCCTTTCTTTATCAGACTTCGTGATCTTATTAATAAGATGATCAATCAGAAATGGAAATAACGTTAAGTAATTAAAGATAAAAAATAAAAACGAAATTAAAGTAAAGTAATTAAAGAAAAGAAAGATAGAAAATATTTTTTTACGCTCTTTCTAATTTCTCAACAATTTGGAGTTGCTGAGTCTTAAAGAAGTTGAGTTGCTTTTGCAATTGACCGAGTGATTTGAGCACTTGCTGCTCAACGAACTGTTGGAGATAGAAGATTTTGCTGTCGCAAATGTCTTGCAAACTCTTCTCCCACCACTATTTCTAGCAAACCATTATCATGACATTCTTTATTCTAATCTGCACATTTCAAAGCATCAAATACATTAAAAGTAACTTGTTGATCATTTACCCTTATATTTAGTTCACCTTTTTGCACATCAATTAAAATCTTGTCTGTAGCAAGAAATGGTCTTCCAAGAATAATTGGCACATCTTTGTCAGCTTCACATTCTAAAATAAGGAAATCTGCAGGGAAAATAAATTTATCTACTCTTACTAGCACGTCTTCAATTTTACCTACCGAATATGCGTAGCATCGATCAACTAGTTGCAACGTAACTGTAGTAGGTCTTACTTTCCTAATTCCCAGCTTCCTGAAAATAGATATAGGCATTAGATTTATATTCACTCCTAAATCACATAATGACTTACCAACATAATGATTTCTAATTGAACATGGGATAGTGAAACTCCCTAGGTCCTTCAACTTTAGAGGTAACTTATTCGTCAATATCACTGTTCACCCTTCAGTAAGAGCAACAATTTCAAATTCTCCCAATCTGTGCTTCTTTAACAGTATAACTTTCATAAATTTCACATAATTGGGCATTTGCTCCAAAGCTTCTACTAAAGGTATGTTGATATGGAGTTGCTTCAAGACATCCAAAAATATTTTAAACTGAACATCCTGTTTAGAATTTTGGAATCGCTGAGGAAAAGGTAGAGGTGGTCGTCCTTCAGGTTGTTTATATATTTTTTTACTGTGACTTTTTGTTGGCAACACGATCTAATTCTTCTGGAACAATCTTTTACTTAACCTTTTCAGCTGCAGTGTACTTTTCAGATGGCTTTGGGATCTTTACATGGTTGTTATTCGAGTTATCCTCTCCTGCCGTGGCATCTTGAGCAATGTCATCAAGCAGAGCTCCACTTCTAAGAATGATAGCTTTGCATTGTTCCTTCCCTTTTATTCTTGAATTCTTGGTATCACTTGACAATGCTTCTTGTGGTCTCGAATTTAAAACATTCGTTATTTGCCCCACTTGATTCTCAAGAGCTTGGAGGGATGCAACTTAACTCTGAATTACGGCATTATCCTTGGCCATATATTATTTCAACAAGGCTTCAATAGATGATGATGATGATGAAGAAGTTGATGTCTAACCTTGTTGGACATTTTGCCTCGATATAGGTTGAGTATAACCAGGCGGTGCACTGATGGTGTTTTGTCTTGTCGCATTGTTAAAATTCTCTGCACCTTGATTATTCCAACTAAAATTCAGATGTTGCTTCCACCCTGGATTATACGTGTTGGAATGGGGGTTATTGTTCCGGTTGAAATTACCTATGTAGCACACGAATGCTGGATTTGATAGGCATTCGTCAAGCTCATGGTCTTCGCCACAATAAACATGTGTTGGTTCGACTTATTTCATCTCCTGAACTGCAATTGGTCTCTTTAGTGTTTTAATCATATTACTTAAAGATGATACTTGAGCAGTTAATGAAGTGATTGCATCATGCTCTATGGTACCAGTAGCTTTCTTACCCATCCAAACTCTCGTGGTAGGATATTGATAATCATTGTTGGCAATCCGTTCTAAAATTTCATATGCTTCATTGTAAGATTTATCTAACAAGGTACCATTGGCAGAAGCATCAACTACCATTCTTGTATGTGCATTCAACCCATTGTAAAACATCTCCATCTAAGTCCAGTGTTGAAATCCATGCATCAGACATTTCCGAATTAACTCTTTAAATTATTCCCAAGCTTCATATAGTATTACATCCTCTGATTGCCGAAAATATGTGATGTCATTTCTAAGCTTAGCATTCATATTTGGTGGATTATACCATAGTAACAATATCTAACAAAGATCATTCCAAGATGTCACTATTCCCAATGACAGAGCATTCAGCCATACTCTCGCACGATCTCTCAAAGAATATGGAAACAGTTAAGCTGCAAAGCGTCTTCAGGAACACCCTATTGTCTAAATGAGTTACAGACCTCTAGCAAAAGTCTTAAATGCACTCTTGGATCTTCAGTGGGTAATCCACCAAACTATTGTACTGTTTGCAACATCTGAAACATTACCAATTTCAGCTAAAACTGCTGAGCTTCTATTTGTGGTCTGACTATCCGTGGATTCAGATAATCCAAAATTGGAATAACATGCTCTCGAATTGGTCTGTGATGATCATCTATCACACGATCTATTAGAGGATTATTATAGGGACTAAGTGGGTTATCATTAAGACTAGGGTCATTTCCCTCTCTAGCCATATTTCGCAACTCTTTTTGCCTTCTTTACAAAGTTCTTCCGATCTCTAGGTTAAAAGGATATTTTTCATTAGCAGGAATGCCTCTTCTCATACACTAATGGCAAACTTGTAAATATTAAATACAACTAAGTTAGCTACAACTAATGGAACTAAGTAAAATAACAAAACCAAATTTCACCAAATCACCGATCCCTGGCAATGACATCAAAAACTTGTCGCATATGAATATGATATGTGAATTGTGCAAGTATACACATTGAATCAAGTAATAAAGTGATAATTAAGATCATCTCCACAAGGATCGGATAAGGTATAAAAGTGATCAAGTTATTATAACGAATTATGATTAATGCTATGGCAAAACAAAGATAAGTATGCAGTGGTAATTTAAAGGAATAATAATGTGTGCTAAATGTGTACTGACTAATACTGGAAAATGCTAAGGTAAAGCAAGAGTAAAAATGCAATGGTAATTACGAGAATAACTACGTGAATAATATGTAACGAACAAGTAAACAACTAAATATGTTATGGCAAAATGCTACAGCAAAGGGTAGAGGATATATGATGATTTGGAAGGTTGGGATTACTAAGAATCTACCCTTTCTATCAATAATACCTCAGCAAAATCATACTCAATCTACTGCTCAGAAGAGTTCTAAAGTGGTCTGCTTCTTTCGAGAAGAAAAACCTCAAGTTACCTTGCCTTAAAGTGATATATGTCTATAGGCCTTTAGCATGGTATCTTGCACTATTTTGTTTTATTTTCATATGAATGTTGCTCTATGCCGAGAGTCTACTACAAGTATCAGTCGAGTACTTGCTCATATCATTCAATTTTAGTCCAACTAATCCAACCTTTTTAGAATTAGATTAGTTTATGAGCCTGCTTCAAAGTCATCTATGTTTAGGGATTGCACGTATACAATTTAGAAATAAAAATAATTGAATAAAACAATAAATTAATTAAGATCTATGCTTCAACCATTAAAGAAAATAAAGGTTTCATCATGTAATCCCAACCCTATATGATTTAGCTCATGGGTTGGCAAGTAAAATTCAAAACCAAAATATCATCTAACATTGTTTTAGTCAAATCAATCCACGGAGGGACAAAGTAAGAAATACAGAAGAACTTCGAGAAGAAAACTTTCATTTGTCCATTTCACACTGCAGCGGTACAGTGTCCTATGGTGGCTGAAAGGGATTGCCTTCGTCTTCCTCTTTTCGTCTCTACTCAGTCGCTACCCTCTCTTTTTTGCCTCTAGATATCCACACACTTTAGGGTTTCCTCTTTTGACTTTTTATAAGCTTTTTCCCTAGGGTAAATCCAACAGTCCATGATATCTTCTCCTCTTTTTTTAACCAAATTCTTCTGGTACAAGTAGAGTTGAGCTAAGACTGGTATGCGTTGAGTGTTGAATCGGTCATCTTCCTCAAATTTCCACGACATACAAGTTGGCAAATTGTCCAACCTGTTGCCCCGCCAAACCTTCACTCATTTATTTCTTTCTCCAAATCCTACACCTACCAAACCACCAAACACAACCCGTCCATATGCAATTAAAAGTACCTAACATTTAAACACAATCCAAACTCCTAATGCAATGATAAAAATACTAATGAAATATTCTAAAATGTAACTAAATGTACCTAAGTACAAGTAATTAGCTAGGTCTAAAGGCATGAAATATAACTCTTTTCAAGAGTTAGTAACTGTACAAATAGAAGTATATCTAAATGGCGATGATATCTCTAGCAATTGATAAGTGTTAGAAGTATAATAAGAATGATATAAGTGTTATGGTAATATGTATGAAGTTTTATTGGAATAGAATGTGATGAGTAAGTATGCAGGTATAGTTTGATATAAAAAAAGTATGAATCACTCAGATATGTGAACAGTTCGGGTAAGTGAATGCCGTGTAAATGTCCTTCTGTGATGCCTCTGGCAGGAAAATTATATTGCTAACTAGACTAGAAGATCACGATATGAAAACAAGTGTAAGACCATGAAGTTGAGACCCATGGCATCGTATGCTATGAAACACTCATGGTGTAGCCTCTAGTAGAATGAAGATTGGACTGGTAGATCATGATACATGAAAGTGTGTAAATCCATGTGGTGAAGACACATGGCAAGATATGACTATATGTATGTTCATGGTGTAGCCTCCGGTGATGTGTAGATCAAATTGGCATATCATGATACATGAAATGTATGTGTAATTCCATGAGGGAGAAACCCATGACACCTTCTGTAAAAGTTCATCGAGATAATAAACACGTGACTTTGTATGTTGCCTTTATGGCATATTTCGTATGTTACCTTTATAGCGTACTCTATTTGGCCCTTATGGCGTACTCTATAAAGTTTGTCCGGTAAAAATGATTATTCGCCCTTATGGTAAGTTTTAAATAAATTTCGATTGCTTGGTGATAGTGTAACACCCCTAACCCGTATCTGTCGCTGGAATGGGTTAAGGGGCATTGCCGGACCTAACACAGTTTCAAACATTCACATAATCATACAAGTCAAATTCGTATATAAATACAGCATAAAGCTAATTAAAAATCAAACAGGCTTTAATAATAATATCACATAAACAAACTATGCTTCGAAATTTAATCGTATCAGTATCCTTTATTTATTCCCATATTGGAACCAACCACATATATCAAATCATATTACAAATGTCTTATAAAATTTAATAGTCGAACCATAAGACCTAAAATCATGGTATTCGAATAATCAAGTTATAAATAAACTTATTACAATACATTATCATATACCTAACATATACATCGCATCACTCAATTGTATACATCTATCTTATTGGCTCAATATTAAACACCTCTTTCAATAAGCTATTACACATGCGCATTTCAAACAAGAAAAATTCATAAATCACGGCCTAATATTCTTTCACATATAAAACTTTAGTTAACTTTACAACACAACCCAATATACTTTATGTGCTATTATAACATGCGTATATCACTTTAAAGCAAAAGCCATTTCTAAACACAAATACCAAACCGTAGCAAAACCCATTCCTTTAACTATTTAATAAATATACCCATTCACATATTATACAAATTAGGTTATTAATCTAAGTCAAGCTATCCACACAGCTTAATAGACATAATTATAAAAACATAAACAATTATTACCAAATAACCGACTCACACGCATCTCACCATAGCTACATTAAACATTTATGAACACAAAGAACAATTCATAGCATACCAAATTCGCATGCTCTATAATCAATTCAAAATACCTATACAAAACCATTCATCTCTTTATCTATTTGGCTATCCGAGTTAGCCACAAAAGTCATACCAATTTCACCATTTGGATCCGTACCAAAACAATCTACCTATAACAATCATGAAACATATTCATTACTGGCATTCACCAAACGTACCTAAATAGCCAAATACAAATAAAGACATACCATCACTTAACCTATATTTCACATATCATATATCAAAGATGCATTCATCTTTTACCTCATTACTAAGACAGAATATAAAACCAAACACCACAAGCATATATATATATCATAAAATGTACTTCCAACTTAAACTTATGTCATGACCGAATACACACAAGCATTAACATCGTGATCAAGCCATTTTCGCATGGCTATATATATACAAAATTCAAATCCAACCATAACAAGCTATACTATACATGTCATATGTCATAAATACAAGTTTTCTTTCAAAATACCATAATAGATATCGATAGTGAGATGCATTCCTCGACGATCCCGAGCTCGAGCTAGCTTTCAAAATCTATAAAACAACGAATAAACACACAAAGTAAGCTTGGAAAGCTTAGTAAGTCATAAGCAAATAAATTAACACAAGAGCATTCATAATTCAATTTGAAACAACCAAATCTAATTAATTCCATACACATTTATATAATCCCATTTCTCATAAAGCTCACATGATCACTTTAATCATCAACACTTACCTTTTCTTTCAAAGTTCGTATAAACTTAATACATACCGTAATCGTTTAAATCAAACTTACATTCAGTCTTGTCATGTCTTTGCTTGTTGAACCATTCAGAATAAAAAAAGATACTCGGATAGCTTGAAAAGCTCGTAAAATGCCAACGTCCCAGACGTGGTCTTACATGTAATCAAATAACGATGCCACTGTCCCAGACAGGGTCTTACATGAAATCATATACGATTCCAATGTCCCAGACATGGTCTTACACGTAAATCTCAAATCGATGCCAACATCCCAGACGTGGTCTTACACGAAATCATATATCAGAATCCTATGTCATGACATATGTATCCTAACTATTCCTATGGTTCGTACGGACTTTCGGATGTCGTAATTCAATTGAATCAAACTCGCAAACAATTCTCCCATGCTTATAACAATTCAGCATTTATAATACATATGCATTCGAATTTAACGACATTTATTTGTTTATGAACTTACCTCGTACGGACACGGACGGACCGAAATGATTATTCGACAACCTTCGACTTTTCCCGATCTAAATCCGATTTCCTCTTTTCTTGATCTAAATAAATTCAAATTTGGCTATTTAATAACACATCTCATTTAATTCAATCCATAAACACATAATTAGGGCATTTACACTTTAGCCCCAAAATTTCACATTTTTTACTTTTTAGTCCTTAATACAAAAATACACCAAATACACAAAATTCATCAAAACCATGCCTTAGTCGAATCTTTTTAAGGTCCCTAGCAGCCCATATATTTCATTTATTTCACATTTTAACCTCTCAATTTCTCATTTTCATAATTTAGTCCATAATTAGCAAATTCATCAAAAATCCCAATACAAAATATATTTATCTATCATCAAGCTTTCATATTTCACCTTTTAACATCACATAGCTTACAAAATCAACAATGGCATAACTCAAACTCATCATCAAATTCTGAAATTTAAGCATGGGCTTGATAAAACAGAAAGCAACGATCTCAAAAACATAAAAATTATCAAAAACCAAATAAAAACGAACCTTTAATCAAGCTTGGAAGTAGACGAATATAAAAACATATGAGCACTAGCTTTTCTTTCTTCAATTTCGACAAAGATGAATTAAAAATGCATGGCTATTTTATTTTATTTTATGTTTTATTATACTATCATAATTAATTAATTTACAAAACTAACATTTATAATTTCATTTAAAATCCACTAACCTTAGGCTTTTGTGTCCATCCATAATTTCAATGGTATAGTTTCAACATAAGGCCCCACATAATGAAAGCATAGCAGTATATTACTTTAACAATTAGCAAGTCACTTTTACATTTTACGCGATTAAGTCTTTTTTGCAAATTGAGCACACAAACGATAAAATTTTCACACGAAATTTTCTCACATATTAATTCACATACTGTAAACACCAAAAATAATATTAAAATATTTTTTGACTCGGATTTATGGTCCCAAAATCACTATTTTGATTAGGGTCTAAACTGGGCTGTTACAACTCTCCCCCTTAAGGATTTTCGTCCCCAAAAATCTTACCGTTGAACAGATTCGAATATTGCTGTCTCATACCATCTTCGGGCTCCCACGTAGCCTCTTCAACATCGGGTCAATGCCACAGTACTTTTACTAACAAAATTTTCTTATTTTTAAGTTCTTTAATCTCGTGAGCTAAGATACGAATCGGTTTTTCTTCATAAGTCATATCAGACTGAATTTCTATCTCTGACGGAGAAATTACATGCGAGGTCGAAGCATCGATACGTGAAACACATCGTGTATCTTTTCTAACTCAGGTGGCAACAACAATCTCTAAGCAACCGACCCGATATACTCAATAATCTCATACGATCCAATGAATCTCGGACTCAGTTTGCCTTTACGACCAAATCGAAGCATTTTCTTCTATGGAGATACTTTCAAAAACACTTTATCCCCGATCTGAAACTCAATATCTTCTCGTTTCAAATCTGCATATGATTTCTGACGATTTGGCACTGCTTTCAGACTATCACTAATCACTTTCACTTTCTGTTCAGTCTCTTTGATCAAATCGACCTCGTGTATCTTATTCTCACTGAGCTCAGTCCAATACAACGATGTTCGACATTTGTGACCGTACAAAGCCTCGTAAGGTGCCATTTTGATACTCGATTGAAAGCTATTATTATATGCAAATTCAATCAGTGGCAAGTATCGTTCCTATGTACCTTCAAACTCAAGAATGCAATATCTCAACATATCTTCGAGTATCTGAATAATCCGCTCGGATTGACCATCCGTCTATGGGTGAAAAGCCGTGCTAAAGTGTAATTTCATACCTAATGCATCTTGCAGTTTCTTCCAAAACCGCTATGTGAATCTTGGATCTCTGTCCGAAACAATAGATATAGGTACTCCATGCAATTTTACAACCTGAGAAATGTACAATTCAACAAGCTTATCAAGTGAATAATCTGTACATACTGGAATGAAATGAGCTAATTTAGTCAATCTGTCGACAACTACCCAGATTGCATCTTTCTTACTCGGTGACAAAGGCAAACCTGATACAAAATCCATCGTGATTCTGTCTCATTTCCACTCGAAAATCATAATCGGCTGCAATAACCTAGATGGTACCTGATGTTCAGCTTTAACTTGCTGAAAAATTACACATTTTGAAACAAATTCAGAGATATCTCGTTTCATACCAGGCCACTAGTAAAGCTGTTTCAGATCGTAATACATTTTTGTACTACCCGGGTGAAAAGATAACCGACTGCTATGAGCTTTATTTAAAATCATCTGAATCAATTCTAAATTTCTCGAAACACATATTCGACCTCTAAACCTCAAACAATCCTCAGCATCAGCTCAGAACTTTGAATCAGTATTCAAATCACATTGAGCTCGTTTTGCTAACAATTCATTATCGACTTTTTGAGCTTCGCAAATCTACTGTACAAATAACAGCCTCGCTTTCAATTCAGCTACAATTGTACCATCATCGGATAGGGTCAATTGAGTATTCATCACACGTAAGGCAAACAATGATTTCTGACTCAAAGCATTAACAACAACATTAGCTTTCCCTGAATGGTAGTCAATCACTAGCTCGTAATCTTTTAACAACTCTGACCATCTTCGCTGTCGCAAATTGATATCTTTCTGAGTCATCAAATATTTTAAGCTTTTGTGATCAGAATAGACATGACATTTCTCACTGAACAGATAGTGACGCCAAATTTTCAATGCAAACACAATAGCTGCTAATTCCAAATCGTGAGTCGGGTAATTCTTTTCGTGCGGCTTTAACTGTCTTGAGGCACAAGCTATGACTTTGCCTTCTTGCATTAAAACACAGCCCAGACCATTCAAAGATGCATCACTATAAATGACAAATTCTTTACCCGATTCTGGCTGAACTAGCACTGAAGCTTCGGTTAATAAAGCTTTCATCTGATCAAAACTTTTCTGTCACTCTTCTGACTACTCGAACTTAATATTAGTCTCATCATTAGGGTTGCAATCATAGAGAAACCTTTTAGGAATCGTCTGTAATAATCGGCGAGTCCCAAAAAGCTTCGGACTTCAGATACATTTCTCTGAGGCTTCCAATCTAATATTGCCGAAATCTTGGTCGGATCAACCCAAATACCCGATGCTGATACAACATGTCCCAGAAAACTGACTTCTCGTAACCAGAACTCACATTTACTGAACTTCGCTATAACTGCTTATCACGCAAAGTCTGTAGTGCTAATCTTAGATGTTTGGCATGCTCAGATTCATCACGGGAATAAATCAAGATATCATCTATAAACACAACCACAAATCGGTCCAAATACTATCTGAAGATCATATTCATTAAATCCATAAAAGCAGCAGGTGCATTAGTAAGTCCGAAAGGCATAATTGGAAACTCATAGTGTCCGTATCTCGTTCGGAAAGCAGTTTTCGGCACATCGGAGTCATTAACTCTCAACTGATAATAAAACAATCTCAAATCTATCTTTGAAAACACAGTAGCCCTTTTCAACTGATAGAACAAATCATCAATCCGTGGTAAAGGATACTTATTCTTTATAGTCACTTTATTGAGTTATCGGTAGTTGATGCACATTCTTATAGTTCCATCCTTCTTTTTCAGAAACAAAATCGGTGCACCCTAGAAAGAAAAACTTGGTCGTGCGAAACCTCTATCCATTAATTCTTGCAACTAAGCTTTCAATTCTTTTAATTTGGTCAGTGCCATTCTTTACGGAGCTTTCAAAATCGGAGTTGTCCCCGGTACTAACTCAATGCCAAACTCTACCTCTTGGATCGATGGCAAACCCGGTAATTCTTCAGAAGACACATCTAGATACTCGCACACGACTGATACTGATTCAATCTTCTTTTCGGTCACTTTAGAATCGAGTACATAGGCAAAGTTAGCTTCAGAACCCTTTCTCACATATTTCTGAGCTAGCATCGAAGAAATCATTGCCGATAAACCATTGAGATCATTAGACTCAATCTGAATTATGTCATCATTTTGGCATCGCAAATCAATAGTCTTCCGTTTGCAGTTCACAATAGCATCATGCAATGTTAACCAATCGATGCCCGGAATTATATCAATTTCATCGAATGACAACAACATCAAATCAGCTAGAAAACATGAATCTCGAATCATCAACGGGCAATTCTTACATACTTTATCAACCAAGACACACCGGCCCAAGGGGTTCGATACTCTAATCACAAATTCAGTAGACTCTACAGGAAAAGTCTTACAGGATACTAAAGTCTCACATACATAAGAATGAGCTGATCCAGGATCTATCAATGCAATAACACTAGTATCATAGAGAATGAAAGTACCGGTAATCACATCTGGAGACGAAGCTTCTTCACGAGCGCGGATAACATAAGCTCTGGCAGGTGCGCGAGCCTCAGATCTAATAGACGTGTCTTTAGTTCCCCACTGGCTTTTACTTAAATTACTTGTGTTTCTTGGTGGTCTACCTCAAGCTGACATGTTACTCGATCTCGTATTCTACACTATGTTTTGCTCAGCTAACTCAGGGCATTCACGAATAAAGTGATCCATCGATCCACATTTAAAACAAGTCTGATCATTCAATCTACAATTGCTGGGATGTTGTTTACCGCAATATTTACACTCAGGTTGGTTCGGTCGAATGTTACTAACACTAGCTACTGAGGTAGCTCTCGAGCTCACAGGTGGTCTATCTCGATCACGTCTAGAATAGCCCATAATAGCCTCAAAGTTGAAATTTAAGCATGGGCTTGATAAAACAGAAAGCAACGATCTCAAAACATAGAAATTATCAAAAACCAAATAAAACGGACCTTTAATCAGGCTTGGAAGTAGCCGAATATCAAAACATATGAGCCCTAGCTTTTCTTTCTTCAATTTCGGCAAAGATGAATTAAAAATGCATGGCCATTTTATTTTATGTTTTATTATACTATCATAATTAATTAATTTACAAAACTAACCTTTATAATTTCATTTAAAATACACTAACCTTAGGCTTTTGTGTCCATCCATAATTTCAATGGTATAATTTCAACATAAGGCTCCACATAATGAAAGCCATAGCAATGTAGTACTTTATCAATTAGCTAGTCACTTTTGCATTTTACGCGATTAAGTCTTTTTTGCAAATTGAGCACACAAACGATAAAATTTTCACACAAAATTTTTAGACATATTAATCACATACTGTAAACACCAAAAATAATATTAAAATATTTTTCTGACTCGAATTTGTGGTCCCAAAACCACTGTTTTGACTAGGGTCTAAATCGGGCTGTTATAGATAGATACTACTATGATAAGGTTATGATACGAATGAAGTTAAGTTGGTTGAATAAGATTTGTGATGTAATTGAATAATTCTTAAGGGAGTTTCTTGAAAAGAAGTGTGGGTCTATATGTTCAGAAAGGGTATCCATCGTGATAACCTGTTAGTTTGAGATTTGGGCGTGTTCGTAGTTATGAATGAGATAAGTATTCATTAGTCTAAGTTTGTCTGTACCATGTAGTGTCGAATTTGAGTTATCTGAAATCTGCCATATTTGAGTTGTATCATATCTTTTTCTGAAATCATATGGAATTTAAGTTATTGTTATCCTAAAAATCTGGGAATCTATAATAAAGTTGTGTGAAATTCATCTGAAGGATTTGTATAGTTCATTATCAGTGTGAGCTTGTAGGGTATTGAATAAGAATATGATTTTATTAGTAAACTGAGGGTATTCAAATATGCGTGAGTATCTGCCAACTGTGTATGTATCCGCCAGTGAATAGTATCTATGAATAACTATTATGGATTAAGTGTAAGGGTGAAGAGATGGTCTGTATAAAGTAGTCTTTGAAGAGATATTCTTTGAAAAGTACCTTTAAGGTTCTAAGAAAAAGAAAAGATTAAGCTAATATTTGGAAGGATCTTAAGTTAGTTAGTCAGGTAGTTAAGAGAGAATTGGTACGATTAAGAGTATAGTAGTTGGCGTGTAAGTGTAAAAGCAAATCTGTGATAGTATCTACCCAAATAGAAGTAAGTGGTTATGAAGGGTAGCTGGCTTACAGATGTTCTTCAAATATTATAAAAGAATCTACCAAGGTGTTATGTATTAACTCTCACTAAGTTCTCTTGAACTTACAGTGTTTGTTATTATTTCAAGTGATGTAAGAAAATGTGCCAGGAGGGACTACGCCAGGAGTACATCAAGGTAGCGATGAAGTGGGTTATTATGCATACAGTGGAAAAGTGGCGTATTGTAGTATCATACTCTAAGAGTTAGTCTTTAGTAAATGTTTGTATTGTAATGAGCTGTAATTGGTTTGAGTAATATTTTATTTCTAAAATAATTTCCTTTGTTTTTTTATATCTAGCCTATAAATGAAATGATAGCGAAATTTTTTTAAGTAATAAGTGTCTATCAATTGTTAGAAAATTTTCTTAAGTGTTACATGTGGTAACACTTGAAATCTGAGGCCGGTGAGTCGGGTCAAGTTGAGGGTATTATAGTTGGGACATATATATACAATTTTTAACTTTTTTATTTTTGGTTTTATTTTCCTTTCAAGTTGCATTTCACCCGAAGCTTCGACACTCTAATCGAACCAAACCTAGATCCGGAGCAATTACACAGGCACAATTGTCAAGCGATGAATACTGATCCACTTGCGGTTATAAATTTACCCCGAGAAAATCGTTTGAATAACCAAGAGACCAACAAAGAAATATACTAGAAGAAGTCCTAATGGGACAAATGATGTTGCATAAGTACGCCCTACCTACATTAGACGCGGTGCAAGGAAGCATAAAATGGCTGGCGATTAGCGCTAATAATTTGAGGTAATCCAAATGATCCAAAATGAACTGCATTTTAAAGAGAACATGGTTGAAGACCCGAATCAAAATTTAATATGGTTTTTTCAATAATTTGACACCTTCAAGTACAACAGGGTATTTAATGATGTCGTATGTCTTCGATTATTCCCATTTTCTTTATGCGACAATGCGACTAATTGGTTGGATTAATTAGAGTAGGTTTCCATTACAACATGAAATGACTTAGCGGAAAATTTTCTCCATAAATTTTTCCTGATTAACTGAACCATTCAGTTGAGGCGAGAAATCGCCAATTTTAAACAGTTCAAAGGTGAGTCCCTATATAAGGCGTGTGAGCATTTCAAGACAATGTTAAGAAAATGCCCACACCATGGACTACAAGCATGATTCCAAATACAAATTTTCTACAACGGTGTTAACGACCACATAAAATCTAGCTTAGATGGAGCATCTGGCGGATCTCTTATGTTCCACACGTACAAACGAGCCTACAAAATCATTGAAGACATTACCATGAATTCGTACATATAGCCTAATGAGAGATTCATGTACAAATTTAAGCCTCTAATGGTGAAACCAGTAAACTAAGAAAACGATGATGATCAGTTCCGAAAAATTTTAGAAAAGTTTAACCATTTAGAGACACTCGTCAAAGCGAGCTATGTAAATAATAGGGGTGAAAATCCCTATTCAGAAGGTTGGAGGGATCATTCGAACCTCAAGTAGGGAGGTAATAAATGAGGTGCAAATCAAGCACAAAATAAATTGAACCCTTATTACCAACCTCCACCATTGCAACAAACAGTCGTGGGGAATGACCATGCTACATGTGGTCAAAGATTTGACCGACTAGAGGGAGAGATGCAAACTATGAAGACAAACATTCAACAAGTCCAAGCTACTTATGGATGACTTGAGTCCCGAATGGATAGCCTTTGTGATCAAATGAGTCAATTGATGACAATGTTCCAAAAACAAAATGGTCAAAGTCTCCCTAGTAACATGGAGAACAACCCTCAGAGAGATGGAAATGAGCATGCAAAGGAAATCGCGTTGCAATTGGGCAAGGCAATAAAGCCACCAATCATACCCATCCATAAATAGGAGGAAATTTTGGAAGATGTCGACGAACCCACAAAGGAGGATGAAGAAGCTGAGCACCATGAGCCGATCGATGAGGTAGCCGGATCAGTGTCTGATCCAGTAATGTCAAACCCAAGCACAACAAAGGTCCCATCCTGATGAGATTAAGGGACAAAAAAAGACGGACAATGTAGATTTTATAAATTTTCTTAATTTATTTAAATCCCTCAATGTCAATTTGCCACTATTAGAGCTTATAGACAATTCTAAAATATGCCAAATATTTAAAGGAAATCATGAAACGGCATAGGAAAATAAAAAAAAAAGGTGAGAAAATTAACATCAATGCCTCTAAATGCAAAGAAGATACCTCCGAAGTTAAAAGATCCGGGTAGTTTTACAATCCCAATAGAGATTCAAATTGTTGGTTTATTTTCATTGAAGACATGGCCATGATTTTTTGGATTTGTATCCTCGATTATCTACCGATTGATTCAAATCTTGACCTATACGATAATTCATTTTAATTTATCAATTTCAATTACCTTATAACATCTTATTCAATTTATATGACAATTTAATTTCATTTTTCATAATTTCCCTAAAGTTTCACATTTTTATTCAATTTAGTCCTTAAAACTGAAACTATCGTTTCTTTCACATTTAAGCCTCTTTTTCCAATCCGATTTTGATCACTTCCTTCTATAGACCTCTAATATCTATAATTATAGAAATTTTATGCTAATTTTGAATTATTTCATTTTAGTCCCTATACTCTAAAATAACATTTAAACTTTACAATTTAGTCCCTTTTTTCATTTCTAAGCTTAGAAGCTAACATTGAAACACCAAAAGCTTCAAAAATATCAATGGTAACATTAGAAAACTTTAACAGTATCACAATTTAATCCCAGGGCTAGCTACATCAAGCTACAAAGATCTCAAAAACATAAAATTTACGAAAAATAGGCTCACTTTGGACATATATGCAATGGCTGAATGTTTTGAAGCTTTTTCAACAGCTTCCAAGCTTTCTCAATTTTTTTTAGATGGTGAAAGGTTGATGAAACAAGAAAATAATAACTTTGGTTTTATTTTACTATTTAAAATATATGAATTATTTAATTAATAAATTAATATATAACTTACTAAATTATAAACACATGATCGTCCACCATAATTTAAAGTAGTTTAATTTCCATTTAAACCCCTGAACAATTACTATTTAAACCTTTTAACTAATAAAAATCAATAACGATAAACTTTTACGATTTTTATGATTTAGTTCTTGTACCTTAATTACTAATCGTTTGGTAAAATTACTGAAAAAATCAATATAATGCTATAATATACTCGTAAATATTAAATCATTGAAAAACGAGGTTTTAAGACCATTATTTTTGACAGCACTGAAAAACGAGCTGTTACATAATATGTTTTGACATAGGTTCATTTGGCATTTGATTAAATATATTGAAATGAATAGAATTGTAATAGGTTGAACTCATGTTGAATTGTTTTTTATTAGAAATGGTTAAATGATTTGTTTTGTATGAAATGTTATGAGTTTGGGATGTTTTTATGTGTACTGAGTTGTGTAAATGGTATAGGTTGTTTGGCACATCTTGAATTGGGATTCAAAATGACATCTTTAACAAAAGTAAGGTTCACATCACGACCACAATTTTCCAACATCACAATGTGGTGCCGACAGTGAGTGATGCTGTGACGTCAATATACTTAAAGTCATGTTGTGACTTATTGTGTTGAGGACGTCACGACGTGGAGGATTTGAGGTTGCAACATCGTACTTGAATTTTTAAAACCTTATAGTTTGGTCTTAATTCAAGCTCGGGTTAACAAGAGAGCTTTTATAAGCTTATGTATGACCCAAAAATGATTGTGATTATGCACTTAAATGTTTATTATTTATGTATTTAAATGATGATATGTTCCATGATGTTCTGAATTTATTAAATTGATGATCGTAGCATCTCGTACCTCGAACTCAACGATCGAGTCTGATATGGGTGTTACATTTGATGTGGTGGAGGTTTTTTTCTTATTATGCTTTACATCACCTTCAGGCCATGCACTTAATTCCATCTTGGTGTGGAATAGTTATATTTTTATGAACCCTTTGGTGTGTTAGGAGGGATTTTATATTATGCCTTCAGGTTAGCACTTATGTGCTTTCTAGTGTGGTGGAGGATTCCCATGAATCCGAGTCTCCTTCTACTAGTGTTTACTAGGGGCTATGTATCATTAGAAAATTGAAAGCACAATATATGAGAAGATTGAATCAAACATGAATTATGAAATGAATTCTAGGGGATAAACATGACTTGGCTAAATGCTATAAAAAGAATGAAAATATAAAATGTGAGAAAGGTGGGCTAAATATGAATTATGATGCAAATTCTAGAGGATTAAATGGCTATCTTTAATGCCCTCATAATCTATAAGTTGATATTTAATCATAGGACTATAAGAAATTAGAAACAAAATTATTAATGAATCATGCGACTAAACTAGCTCAAGGAAGTTGACTTATTTAGAGTATGAAATGAGAATTTAAACTGCATTTACATTAATTATAACTATATTGTAAATTGGTAAGAAGCAAAGCCTTAATTAAACCTCATAGTTTTGGGATCTAGTGCCCTTAATGTAGTATTTTTGTCTATATGTACTTGTGTTTTTTGAACAAATGGTTTAATATATATCCATAAATTTCATTAATATCTTTGTATATTGTCCTAAATGAATTTTGCATGCAAAGAAAAATGAAAAAAATATTGACTTACTGATTATCTAACGTTTAAGTAATACTAAGTAGCATCACGTAGTTGTATCATAATACGAAAAGACGACTTATATTAGTAGATAATCTAAACACATCTTTAGTCTAATAGACATTGAGCAAATCGATTGAATGACTAATATGTCATCTACCAAGCCCAATTAGGGAGATACATTATCTTAGGTATCAGAGTGGATAACTCCTAGAAGATAGAGACATAGTTGTGTCTGACTAGATTGATAATACATCGGATATGACCTAAGTAGAATAGATCTTAGATTTGTTTGTGGATTTATTCACTTGTAACGTTCATTGTGCAGCATACTTTAATCCTGAGTGGATGATGGGCTATGTATGAGTGACTCATATCCTTTGATGTAACTAAAAACACGAGTTCAAATAGATAATGAACCAAAAGCTAGTACATCGAGTATATGATTTCTGCAGTATGTAGCATCATTCAACAATATTGGAACTCATAGCCCAATAAAAGGAAAATGATATCCTTTCATTGACTTTTTATGAAGGAAGATGTAATGGTTACCATGAGAAAAAATAGGATCATATTGGGAGAACGAATTTATCCCAAAGAGATTAAGGACATTTCTATGAGGGTAACACACTTCTGACAAGGTCATTAGACGAGCACTTATTAAGTAGTTTTTGTAATGATATATAATAAGGGAGAGTTCGGTCACAATACTTTAGTGCAATAACTTCGTGACTAAATAATGTTGTAATTAGCAGGCGTAAAACTAAAACTTAATTACAAATTATTTAAGCCCTGATTATATATGCCCAATCGGTCCCTTTACTAGCTCGAGATAACCAGA
Source organism: Gossypium turneri (assembly GCA_008044935.1). Lineage (NCBI taxonomy): Eukaryota > Viridiplantae > Streptophyta > Magnoliopsida > Malvales > Malvaceae > Gossypium > Gossypium turneri. Next base: position 11,819,775 of record CP032582.1, on the reverse strand, counting down.
AACGAATTGCATGTAAGAACCAATAATATGAAATGAATGAAAACAATGAAGACAAATAGATTGCATGTATCACTAACCTCTCGCTACGTACAAAAATGACTTGAGAATAAATTTAAGTTCTTTGAATTGTTATTTAATTAATTAGTCATTATGAATTTTTGAATAAAAAATTAAATATATTTCCTCATATATTATATTCAAGTTACATAGAGTTAATGGACTGCTTGATGGACATGGCCAGGAACTGGTTGGATTAAGCTTAATGTTGACGCTGTTGTCTTAGATGACAGGGAGAGAGCTACAGTTGGGGGTCCGTTTGGGGATCATGATGGACAATGGATTCAAGGACTTGGTGGGAGGTCAAGCTTCTGTTCCATTCCTGAAGCTGAGGTCTAGGCAATAATCGAAGGATTGGAGTTGGCATTGTCATTGGGCTTTAGGAAAGTGGAAATGGAAACGGATTGATTGTCTTTTAAGAATTTGATATAGAGGTAGTAGAGTAATGATACTGAAGATGCCTTTGTACTTCATCTCAGTCGAATTTGCTTCAAGCCTTGGATGGTCACAGTCCGACACATTAGTAGAGTTGCTAATAGATCAGCTGATTTAATGGCCAAATTGCTACTCTTAGATACACTGGAAACCAAGTTCTTTGTGGATCTACCTAATGGAATCATTTAACTTGTGGAGAACGATTGGAGTGAAAGCTCCGCTACTGATTTTAGTACTCATACTATTTACTTATTAATCTTGTTCATATGGTCAAAGTCCGATTCTTAGTTCCACCTGTTGGCTTTTAGGAAATGTTATTTCTAGTCCCTTCTTTTTGCTTGCAATCCTTGTTTAAATTTTGTTTGTTAGATAAATTTCTAAATATAGTACTTATTGAATTGTGTGAAATTGGTCTTTTTTTTATTTGTTTAAAATTATTTTGTTACCTTTCGAGTTGCATTTATTTAGTCCCTAGTCTAACATTTTTCATCAATTCCATTAGATGTAGTTATGTGGCCTCTTCTAAATGTACACAAATTTTTTTATTACTGCGTAATTACACGTTGGATTTAAAATAGTTAAAAGTTCAATGTAAAACTCAAAAGTTAATCCTAACACTTAAAAAGGAGCAAAAGTTGCGAAAAAAATAAAACAAAGAACGTGAAAACTAAGTGAAACCTTACTGCCATTACTTAAAAAATTGAAATCAAAGATTGTGTAAAGTTACCACTACTAAAAATAAAAATATTTCAAAATATTCTAAAGCGGTATGGGCGAGGATACGAGGGTCTTCCTGGTCAGACGGTCAAAAAAGTAAGGAAAAAAGAAGAGGACCCTCCCGATGAAGAAGGAGGGAAGAAGTAGACGAAGCCAGTGAGTTCTAAACCTTTCTCGTTTAGAGATGCAGTGATGAATTCGAATTTGTTGAATAATTCTTTGAATAATAAGTGGGCAAATGATGATATTGATTTAATGGATGGTGATATAAGAAATGAAAATATTGATGTAGTTCTATTAATTGGTTTTTCTAATAGAATCTATTTAATAACTGAGGAGAGCGTGTCAAAAAATGTGGTCATCAAACATTTAGGGGGAAGATAGGATACAATGTATTATGGAACAAAGTTTCGTTATGGAAACCATCTATGTGATTCCAACTTATGGATATTGAAAATGACTATTTTCTAGCTAAGTTTGAATCTTTTGTGGAATATAGTAACATTCTTTCTTATGGTCCATGGGTGATTTACGAACAGTATCTAATGGTTCAACCTTGGACGAAGTAGTTTTCTCCATCACAATTGATCCCTCACAGTGTTGTTGTGTGGGTTCGTATACAGGGTTTATCAGGATCATTGTACAAGAGAAGTATTCTCCAAGCTATCGATGAAATGGTGGGGAATGTAACAAAAATTAATTTAATTAAGGATAAAGGAGTAGGGGGTCAGTTTGCCGGATTTGTAGTTCAAATCGACTTAAGCAAGCCGTTCATTTCCAGAATAAGAATCACTAGCAGGATCCATAGAGTGGAGTATGAATATCTTCTAACGGTTTGTTATGGCTGTAACACCTTTGGGCACTTGAAAGAAGATTGTCCTCAATCAAAGATGATGGAGGTCAATCAAAGATAATGGAGAATATTGAGAAAGGATCGGGTGAAGCTAAGGATCTTGTTAGATTGGACCAACATGAAAACACTGGATCAATTCAAGAATGGATTAAGAATGAAAGGTTTGGTGAGTGGATAATTGTGAATTGTCGGAGTTGTAGACAAAATTAGAGAAATGATGATGGACAAGAATGTGGAAAAGGAAACAATCTTTTTGGATCTCGATGAGAATGGTGCAGGTATTTTTAATTGCAGGAAATAGAAGGAACAAAGAGCTAATTTACCTGCTGAATTATTGGGTGAGGGTTAAGAAAAGCTCACTACATCTGTTACAAAGATGATGAATGAAAGAAAATTTGATGGGGGTAATAAAGGGAAGAATACTAAAGATAAAGGCTATAAAAAATGGGTTGTAGATGTTAAAGGGTAGGCTAATAAGTAGGCTGTGGATGGGCCTAGACTAGAGAATCAGGGGGTGGAATTGAGAAGACTGGGATGAGTTTTAGAACTCTCAAGATTGGGTTGAAAGTGGGGTCTAGGCTACCTACATTTGGTACCAATGGTAACCAAGGAATATTGGATCGAAAATTTCACTCAGTTCATCATTTCAAAGAAAACCAAAACTCAAATGATCTAATTGGTTCTTCTCCTCTTATGGGAAATGAACTGGGCATCAAAAATATTATTCCTCATTCTACACTCCTTCCTTTTTTGAAGGAAAATAGGAGTAATAATACTTTGAGCTCCAAGTCTAGAGGAGATGGGGATAATCTTGATGTCCTAGCTGGCATGGTTCCTGTTTGACAGGTTATCTAAGGAATGGTGGATCGCCTGAAAGTGGAGGGTAAAGTTGTGAACACGCGAGAGGGGAACACAGAACTGGTGGTGTTGGACCAAGCTGGCAATGGACAAATTCAAGGTTGACCATCAGGAGTGGTCCATGGGGTGAAAGCGACGCGATACTTATGGACGATTCATCAGATGAGTGATGGTGCCCTCAAAGGTTTGGCCATTTTTATTTTGATTTTTATAATGTCAAGAATTTTTTTATAGAATTACCAAGATGCTGGGCACACTAATTTTGGTAGAAATATGGAGTATTTACGTGAAGTAGATCCTTGTGTTGTGGTTTTGATGGAAACCCAAATTAGTGGATTAAAAACTGATAGAGCAATTAAAAGTATTAGTGTGCCTCGTTCTGAAAGCGGTCTTTGGCACATCGGACTCCTTAACTCTCAACTGATAGTAACCCGACCTCAGATCAATCTTTGAAAACACTATTGCTCCTTTTAGTTGGTCAAACAAATCATCAATTCTCGGAAAAAGATACTTGATCTTTATAGTCACTTTGTTGAGCTGACGATAATCAATACAAAGTCTCATAGAGCCGTCTTTCTTTTTCACAAATAGCACAGGAGCACCCCAGGGAGAAAAACTCGGTCTTACAAATCCTTTATCTGTCAATTCTTGTAACTGAGCTTTTAATTCTTTCAATTCAGTCGGAGCCATCCAATACGGAGCAATAGAAATCGGTGCAGTACTAGGTAACAAATCAATAGCAAACTCAACTTCTCTAATCGGAGGTAACCCAGGCAGCTCCTCTGGGAATATGTTTGGAAATTCACAAACTACCGGCACTGATTCAAGCTTCGACCCGGTTATACCAGTATTCAACACATAAGCAAGATAGGCTTCACATCTTTTATTCAAGTATTTCTGAGCAGACATGTACGAAATCACCATAGGCAATTTATTCGGCTCCTCTGCTTCAACCCGGAGAATTTCACCGTTTTCACACTTCAATTCAAGGATTTTCTGTCTACAATTTACCTTGGCATCATGCAATATCAACCAATCCATCCCCAAAATAACATCAAACTCATCAAATGGTAACAACATCAAATTAGCCGGGAAACAGTGACCTTGAATCATCAGAGGACAATTCTTGCAAACCTTATCGACTAAGACATATTTGCCTAAAGGATTTGATACTTTAACTACAAATTCAGTATTTTCAAAAGGTAATTTCTTACTGGATACCATACATATGAATGAGTAGACCCATGGTTAATCAAAGCAACAACATTAATATCATGAAGAGAAAATGTACCAGTAATTACGTCAGGAGATGATGCATCTTCACGAGCACGTATGGCATAAGTTTTGGCAGGCACTCTAGTTTCTGATCTCCCGGCTGTATCTTTCGCCACACTTTTACCACTGACTTTGCTCCCAGTATTCCTCGGTGGTCTACCTCTACTAACAATATCACTTGATCCAGTTCTCTGTAATTTTTCTTCCTCTATTCTCTCAGGGCAATCTTTTACATAGTGTTCTTGAGAACCACACCTGAAACAGGCTCGTCTAAATCCCCAACACTCACCAGCATGTCGTCGGCCACACTGTCAACACTCAGGTCTATTATTCCCCACATTGCCCACACTTGCCATCGAGGTAGCTTGAGTTTTAGCTCCGGGGTATGATTTCCCTCGATCTCTACGTGAATACCCAGCTGAACTAGTTGATCGTGGATCCATCCCTTTAAGCTTCTTTGGTTGGGATTGAAATGTCCTGCTCATTGACCTTTTTCTTACATCTCGAGCTTCAATCTCTGCTCTTTTCTTTTCTTTACTCAGTTCTTCAGTTTTACAGGCTCTGTCAACCAGTACTACAAATTCTTTCAACTCTAAAACCCCAACATACAATCTGATGTCTTCGTTTAACCCCTCTTCAAATCTTATATACATAATGGCTTCCGTGGGTACACATTCCTGGGCATATTTGCTGAGCCTAACAAACTCCCTTTCATATTCTGCCACAGACATTCGGCCCTGCTTCAACTCAAGAAACTCCTTGCGTTTCTGATCAATAAACCGCTGGCTTATATATTTCTTTCTGAATTCCTCCTGGAAGAAGTCCCAGGTAACTCTTTCTTTCGGAACCACTGATATTAATGTTTTCCACCAACGGTATGCTGAATCCTTCAGTAAAGACACAGCACATGTCAAACATTCATCAGAAGTACAAGATAGTCAATCAAATACCCGAATAGTGTTTTCTAGCCAAAACTCTGCTTTTTCTGGATCATCACCAACATTAGCGCTGAAATCTTCAGCCCCATGCTTTCGGATTTTGTCAACGGGTGGTTTACTCGATCTAACCAATTCAACACTTTGTGGAGCTACGGGGACCGGTTGAGGAATAAGATGGGGTGGTGGAGGTTGAGCATTCGGATTTACACGAACAAATTCTGTGTACCAATTACTCATCATTCGAAGGAAGGCTTCCCGAGCCTTATCCTGACTATGCGTCTTATGTTTACTTTCTTCATGCGTGGTCCCTTGTGCGGGAGCCGGCGTGTTACTCTCAATATCATCTGCTACACTTCGGTCAGGATCCATTTACTATATAAAACAAAATTTAAATTGTCAGAAATCATCACACTATCACAATATAATTATGGCATGTATAGATAGACTATCACGCATATTTTATTAGTCCGAGAACCGGCTAAATCGTAGCTTTGATACCACTAAAATGTAACACCCCTTACCCGTATTCCTTAACGGAATTGAGTATGAGGTATTACTAAATTTTTTTTTAAATTTCGGCAGCATTTCTGCTTATTTTTAAATAATACCCCTGCAAATTTTCAAACACAATTCCAAACATATTCAATATTCCAACCAAATACAGTTGTATGTTCAAACAGAATTTATCCATTAACAAACACCAACATTTTAAACCGAACCATACTATATATATATATTCATATATAAACAGCAATACATAAAGTCATATATACATGCCATGTTTCCAAAGTATTAGTTGCAAAATACCCAAAAAGTTGATGATAGTGTGGATGATTATCTGACGTCGTCCAAGTTCCGAACTGATTGATGTCACTATAATCAAGGGAAAATAAAAATGATTAAGCATATAGCTTAGTAAGTAAACATATGACAAATAAATAATTTCCTCACATGATTACATAGTAACATAATTTTAATCACACTTAAATTTCATCAACTGTTCAATTTCCAGCAAGCTATTTTTCTGAGTCACGGTCACTAATTTATTTTTATCTGGAGCTACAGGGCTCCAAATTGGATTCCATAAATTTTTCCCCGAAACTAGACTCATATACCTTTCCACATAAAAGTTTCAGAATTTTTGATTTAGCAAATTAGTATAGTTTATTCTTTAAAGATTCCCCTGTTTCACTTCCCAACGGTTCTGACCTCCCTTTACTAAAATTTAATTAACTCCCTGTACAAAATTCAAAAAATGTTCTTGTTTGTTTCTATTAAAAATAGACTCATTAAAGAATCCAGGCATATAAATTTTAGGCCATAATTATTTTTTTTACAATTTTTAGTGATTTTCCAAAGTTGGAATAGGGGATTTCAAATCAATCCAACCCTGTCTCAAATAAATTCAAATATCCCCAAATATACAACCCTTTTGCTTGCTCTGTTTCTTTCGTATGAAAATAGACTCATTCAGCTTCAATTTTATATATTATTCAACCTCTAATTAATTTTTCACCATTTATAGTGATTTTTCAAATTTACCCAACTGCTATTGTTCAATACAGTTTTATATTTAAATTGTTTCTTTTGTATTTTTGATATTTCATCCCACCTTATACATGGGTCGATTAAGTATCAAACCCAATATTCCTCCTATAAGCTTGTCCACCACATATAACTATTCACCTTCCCAATTTACTCGTTGAACACTCGGAATATTAACCGTTATCGGTGGATTCAGCACTTAGCAACCACCAATGATTCGGGGAATCAGCAGTTAGCAACCCCTTTCACATTCAAAGATATGGTGGAATCAGCCCTTAGCAACCACCATTGATTCGGGGAATCAGCACATAGCAACCCCTTGGGGGAATCAGCACTTAGCAACCCCCTCCACATTTAAAATACGGTGGGATCAGCACTTAGCAACCACTAATGAATCGGGGAATCAGCACTTAGCAACCCCTTGGGGGAATCAGCACTTAGCAACTACCAATGAGTTGGGGAATCAGCACTTAGCAGCCCCTTGAGGGAATCAGCACTTAGCAACCCCCCTCACATTTAAAATACTTCGGCTTATTCCGAGTGTTCAACCGGAACCCATATTTTCAACATTTTATCACCTTTCCCAACTTAACCACATTTTTAGGATCTTGCAGAATATTTATTCTATGTTCTATTAAATCCCAACATATATTGAATGATATCAAAATAATGCATTAAATCACATGTTTACTTACCTCGGTGCAAAATATCGTAATTTTGCAATTTACTCCACTATCTTCTCTTTTCCCCGTTTGAGGTAATCTTCTCGTCTTTCTTGATCCATAATAGCAACTTTAACTCATTTAATGTTCACATTTAATAAAATAGTCCTCCACCCAACTTTTTGAAAAATTACAATTTTGCCCCCAAACTTTTACATATTTACACTTTTGTCCCTAAGCTCGAAAATTAAAATTCATCTCTTACTCTTATGTTTTATGACATGATGAAAATTTTTCCCTTCTATGACAACATCAAATTCTCACTCTAACACACACTTTTGAACATTAGGTATTTTTACCGATTATGTCAATTTACCCGTTTTCGTTTAAAATCGCTTAGCAAAAATTGTTTAACATAATTTCTAGCTTCATATTCTACCATTAAACAGCAAAATAAACATATTTTACCTATGGGTATTTTTCCAAATATAAACCCTAACACGAATTAATGGTAGAATAAGCTAAACCAAGTTACCGGGACTCCAAAAACGTAAAGAACATTATAAACGGGGCTTGGAATCACTTACTATGGAGCTTGAAAGCTTAAAAACCCTAAATATGGCTTCCCCCCTTGCTTATTTCGTTCACCATGAAGAAGATAAGCATATTTTGCCATCTTTTTCCCATTTAATTCTATTTAATTACCAAATGACTAAAATGCCCTTACTTAAAAAAATCTATTTCACTAATTCTATGCCCATTTTTGTCCATCAACTAACTAATGGTCTAATTACCACATAAAGACCTCCAATTTAAAATTTCATAACAATTAGACACCTCTAAGATGTAGAACTCAACTTTTGCACTTTTTACAATTTAGTCTTTTTGACTAAATTGAGTGCCCAAACGTCGAAATTTTCGAACGAAATTTTTACGAAAATTTTTCGTGAAATTTTAGACCATAAAAATATAATAATAATAATATTTTCCCTCGTCGGATTTGTGGTCTCGAAACCACTGTTCCGACTAGGCCTAGAATCGGGCTGTTACAATTCTCCCCCTTAGGGATTTTCGTCCTCGAAAATCTTACCAGAAAAGAGGTTTGGGTACTGTTTCCTCATAACTTCCTCCGGTTCCCACGTAGCTTCTCTCACTCCATGTTTTTGCCACAACACTTTTACTAAGGCCACACGCTTATTCCTTAACTGCTTGACCTCTCGTGCCAGAATTTTTATCGGTTCCTCCTCATAAGTCATATCCGGTCGAACTTCAATCTCTGTAGGAGAAACTATATGTGAAGGATCCGAACGATAGCGTCGCAACATCGATACATGGAATACATTATGTATCCTTTCCAACTCTGCTGGTAAAGCTAATCGATAAGCTACAGGTTCAATTCTTTCAATAACTTCATACGGTCCAATAAAACGTGGACTTAATTTGCCTTTACGGCCAAATCTCAAAATCTTCTTCCATGGAGATACTTTCAAGAACACTCTATCACCCACTTGAAACTCAATCTCTTTCCTCTTTAAATCCGTATATGACTTTTGCCGATCTGAAGCAGCCTTTAAGCAGTCACGGATTATTTTCACTTTTTCTTCAGTTTCTTTCACCAAGTCAACTCCATGAATTCGGTTCTCACCAAGCTCAGTCTAATATAAAGGAGTTCTACACTTACGCCCATATAATGCTTCATACGGTGCCATTCGTATACTTGACTGATAACTATTGTTGTAAGCAAATTCAACCAATGGTAGATATATCTCCCAACTGCCTTCAAATTCTAAAATACAACACTGGAGCATGTCTTCAAGAACTTGAATCACTCTTTCTGATTGCCCGTCAGTTTGCGGATGGAACGCAGTACTAAAGTTCAATTTTGTACCCAAAGCTTCCTGCAACTTTATCCAAAACCTCGATGTGAACCTCGGATCTCTATCCGATATAATAGACTTAGGCACCCCTTGTAGTCTCACTATTTCAGCAACATATAACTCCGCCAACCTGTCGAGTGAGTAATCAATGCGTACCGGAATGAAATGGGCTAACTTTGTCAGTCTATCAACAATTACCCAAATAGCATCCTTCTTCTTTGGAGTTAAAGGCAATCCTGTCACAAAATCCATCGTGATACTGTCCCACTTCCACTCTGGAATCATTACCGGCTGAAGTAAACCCGATGGTACTTGATGCTCAGCTTTCATTTGTTGACAAATTAAACATTTTGATACAAATTCCGAGATATCCTTTTTCATTCCCGGCCACCAATACAATTTCTTCAAATCATTATACATTTTCACACTACCTGGATGAATTGACAAATCACCACTGTGTGCCTCACATAAAATGGTCTGAATTAACTCATCACTTCTCGGTACACATACCCTATCTCGGAACATCAGACAATCATCTGAGCTAATTCAAAAATCTGAGTCAACACCTGCTTCGCACTGAGCTCTCCTGGCTTGCAACTTACTGTCGTTCTTTTGAGCTTCCCGGATTTGCTGAAGGAATAACGGTCTAGCCCTCAATTCAGCCAAAATTGAACCATCATCAGATAAAGTTAATCTCGTACTCATAGCTCTCAAAGCAAATAAAGATTTTCTGCTTAAGGCATCAGCAACAACATTGGCTTTTCCAGGATGATAATCAATCACTAGCTCATAATCTTTTATTAGCTCGAGCCATCTTCTTTGTCCCAAATTCAAGTCTTTTTGATTCATTAAATACTTAAAACTCTTATGATCAGTGAAGATTCGGCATTTCTCACCATACAGATAATGACGCCAAATTTTTAAAGCAAAAACAATGGCCGCCAATTCTAAATCATGCGTCGGATAATTCTTCTCGTGCGGTTTCAGCTGTCTTGAAGCATAAGCTATTACTTTGCCCTCTTGCATTAACACACACCCAAGACCATTCAACGATGCATCACTGTAAATTATAAACTCCTTCCCTGACTCAGGTTGTACCACCACTGGTGCCTTAGTCAATAAAGCCTTCAATTTCTCGAAACTTTGTTGACATTTATCGGTCTATTCAAACTTGACATTCTTTTGCAATAACTTAGTCATAGGAGAGGCAATCATCGAGAATCCCTTGACAAACCGTCTGTAATATCTGGCTAAGCCCAGAAAGCTTCTAACTTCGGTCACATTCTTTGGTGGCTCCCAATCAACAATTGCTGAAATTTTGCTTGGATCAACCCGAATACCTTCACCTGAAACTATATGTCCCAAAAATCTGACCTCATGAAGCCAAAACTCACTTTTGCTAAATTTAGCATATAATTTCTTCTCTCTCAGAATCTGCAACACAATTCTCAAATGTTCAACGTGCTCGGATTCATCCCGAGAATAAATTAAAATATCATCTATGAATACCACCACAAACTTACCTAGATGCGGCTGAAAAATTCGGTTCATTAAATCCATAAAAATAGCCGGAGCATTAGTCAACCCAAAAGGCATTACCAGAAATTCATAATGGCCATAGCTCGTTCTGAAAGCGGTCTTTGGCACATCGGACTCCTTAACTCTCAACTGATAGTAACCCGACCTCAGATCAATCTTTGAAAACTGTTGCTCCTTTTAGTTGGTCAAACTTCAGCCCCATGCTTTCGGATTTTGTCAACGGGTGGTTTACTCGATCTTACCAATTCAACACTTTGTGGAGCTACGGGGACAGGTTGAGGAATAGGAGGGGGTGGTGGAGGTTGAGCATTCGGATTTACACGAACAAATTCTGTGTACCAATTACTCATCATTCGAAGGAAGGCTTCCCGAGCCTTATCCTGACTATGCGTCTCATGTTTGCTTTCTTCATGCGCGGTCCCTTGTGCGGGAGCCGGCGTGTTACTCTCAACATCATCTGCTACACTTCAGTCAGGATCCATTTACTATATAAAACAAAATTTTAAATTGTCAGAAATCATCACACTATCACAATATAATTATGGCATGTATAGATAGACTATCACGCATATTTTATTAGTCCGAGAACCGGCTAAATCGTAGCTCTGATACCACTAAAATGTAACACCCCTTACCCGTATTCCTTAACGGAACTGAGTATAAGGTATTACTAAATTTTTTTTTAAATTTCGGCAGCATTTCTGCTTATTTTTACATAATACCCCTGCAAATTTTCAAACACAATTTCAAACATATTCAATATTCCAACCAAATACAGTTGTATGTTCAAACACAATTTATCCATTAACAAACACAACATTTTAAACTTAACCATACTATATATATATATTCATATTTAAACCGCAATACATAAAGTCATCTATACATGCTATGTTTCCAAAGTATTAGTTGCAAAATACCCAAAAGTTGATGATAGTATGGATGATTCTCTGACGTCGTCCAAGTTCTGAACTGATTGATGTCACTATAATCAAGGGAAAATAAAAATGAGTAAGCATATAGCTTAGTAAGTAAACATATGACAAATAAATAATTTCCTCACATGATTACATATTAACATAATTTTAATCACACTTAAATTTCATCAACTGTTCAATTTCCAGCAAGCTATTTTTCTGAGTCAAGGTCACTAATTTATTTTTATCTGGAGCTACAGGGATCCAAATTGGATTCCGTAAATTTTTCCCGAAACTAGACTCATATACCTTTCCACCATAAAATTTTCAGAATTTTTGATGTAGCCAATTAGTATAGTTTATTCTTTAAAGATTCCCCTGTTTCACTTCCCGATGGTTCTGACCTCCCTTTACTAAAATTTAATTAACTCCCTGTAAAAAATTCAAAAATTTTTTTCATTTGTTTCTATTAAAAATAGACTAATTAAAGAATCCAGGCATATAAATTTTAGGCCACAATTGTTTTTTACAATTTTTAGTGATTTTCCAAATTTGGAACAGAGGATTTCGAATCAATCCAACCCTGTCTCAAATAAATTCAAATATCCCCAAATATACAACCCTTTTGCTTGCTCTGTTTCTTTCGTATGAAAATAGACTCATTCAGCTTCAATTTCATATATTATTCAACCTCTAATTAATTTTTCACCATTTATGGTGATTTTTCAAAGTTGCCTAACTACTGTTGTTCAAAACAGTTTTGTATTTAAATTGTTTCTTTTGTATTTTTGATATTTCATCCCACCTTATACATGGGTCGATTAAGTATCAAACCCAATATTCCTCCTATAAGCTTGTCCACCACATATAACTATTCACCTTCCCAATTTACTCGTTGAACACTCAGAATATTAACCGTTATCGGTGGATTCAGCACTTAGCAACCACCAATGATTCGGGGAATCAGCACTTAGCAACCCCTTTCACATTCAAAGATATGGTGGAATCAGCCCTTAGCAACCACCATTGATTCGGGGAATCAGCACATAGCAACCCCTTGGGGGAATCAGCACTTAGCAACCCCCTCCACATTTAAAATACGGTGGGATCAGCACTTAGCAACCACTAATGAATCGGGAATCAGCACTTAGCAACCCCTTGGGGGAATCAGCACTTAGCAACCCACTTTATATTCAAGATACGGTGGAATCAGCACTTAGCAACCTCCAATGAGTCGGGGAATTAGCACTTAGCAACCCCTTGGGAGAATCAGCACTTAGCAACCCCCTTCACATTTAAAATACTTCGGCTTATTCCGAGTGTTCAACCGGAACCCATATTTTCAACATTTTATCACCTTTCCCAACTTAACCACATTTTTAGGATCTTGCCGATTATTTATTCTATGTTCTATTAAATCCCAACATATATTGAATGATATCAAAATAATGCATTAAATCACATGTTTACTTACCTCGGTGCAAAATATCGTAATTTTGCAATTTACTCCATTATCTTCTCTTTTCCCTGTTTGAGGTAGTCTTCTTGTCTTTCTTGATCTATAATAGCAAATTTAACTCATTTAATGTTCACATTTAATAAAATAGTCCTCCACCCAACTTTTTGAAAAATTACAATTTTATCCCCAAACTTTTACATATTTACACTTTTGTCCCTAAGCTCGAAAATTAAAATTCATCTCTTATTCTTATGTTTTATGACATGATGAACATTTTTCCCTTCTATGACAACATCAAATTCTCACTCTAACACACACTTTTGAACGTTAGGTATTTTTATCGATTATGTCAATTTACCCGTTTTCGTTTAAAATCGCTTAGCAAAAATTGTTTAACATAATTTCTAGCTTCATATTATACCATTAAACAGCAAAATAAACACATTTCACCTATGGGTATTTTTCCAAATATAAACCCTAACACGAATTAATGGTAGAATAAGCTAAACCAAGTTACCGGGACTCCAAAAACGTAAAGAACATTAAAAACGGGGCTTGGAATCACTTACTATGGAGCTTGAAAGCTTAAAAACCCTAAATATGGTTTCCCCCCTTGCTGATTTCGTTCACCATGAAGAAGATGAGCATATTTTGCCATCTTTTTCCCATTTAATTCTATTTAATTACCAAATGACTAAAATGCCCTTACTTAAAAAAATCTATTTCACTAATTCTATGCCCATTTTTGTCCATCAACTAACTAATGGTCTAATTACCACATAAAGACCTCCAATTTAAAATTTCATAACAATTAGACACCTCTAAGATGTAGAACTCAACTTTTACACTTTTTACAATTTAGTCCTTTTGACTAAATTGAGTGCCCAAACGTCGAAATTTTCGAACGAAATTTTTACGAAAATTTTCCGTGAAATTGTAGACCATAAAATTTAATAATAATAATATTTTCCCTCATCGGATTTGTGGTCTCGAAACCACTGTTCCTACTAGGCCCAGAATCGGGCTGTTACATCACTGATGTGCATGGTTAAAAGGGTGTTTGAAGGAGGTAATATTGAATCTTTTCTTAACAAAACATTGATTCTATTGATACCCAAAATAAGTTCTCCAGAGTCAATCTCTCAGTTCTGACCCATAAGCTTATATACAGTGCCTTAAATGGCCCAAACAAAGGTAATTGTGAACTGTCTCAAACCTATCATGTCGTCTCTTATTGCAGCTAATCAGACTAGCTTTGTTGGAGAAGGAATATTATGGATAACGTGATTATTGCTCAAGAGGTTATTCATTCGATGCGGCAGAAAAAAGGGGAAGAAAGGATGGATGGCAATCAAAATTGACATGGAGAAGGCTTGTGATAGATTAAGATGGGAGTTTATTGAGGATACACTTTTGGATACCCAAATTCCCGAGACATTAGTTCATGTCATTATGCGATGTGTTACATCTATGTCCATGCAAATTTTGTGGAATGAGTGTCTCACAGAAGAATTTCTCCACTCAAGAGGAGTAAGGCAAAGGGATCTTATTTCTCCTTATTTATTTTTGTTAACTATGGAGAAGCTTGGTGAGGCTATTAAGTTGGATGTCACTGAATCTACCTAGAAACCTGTTCAGCTTGAAAGGGGAAAACCCCCTCTATCATATCTTTTTTTCGCGGATGAGTTAGTATTGTTTGGAGAAGTGAGCAAGGAAATTGTTGTAGCCATAGAATTGGTCCTTCACCAATTCTGCTTGTATTCAGGTCACAAAATGAATGCAGAAAAATAAAAAAATTCATTTTTCAGCCAACACTGATAAATTGGTTAGGGAGATGCTTAGTAAGGAGTTGGGTTTTCAGGAAGTGGATGACTTGGGGATCTATTTGGGAATGCTTTTGTTCCATAAGAGAGTCACTAAGAGTACGTTTCAATTTATTATAGATAAGGTGCAGAAGAGGCTTAATGGGTTTGACGCTAAACTCCTTTCTATGGCTGATAGAATTACTTTGGCCAAGTCAGTATTTTTGGCCATCCCGAGTTACTTTATGCAATCGACCATGATTTTTGTAGGTGTTTGTGACAAGATTGAACAAATTATTAGGAGCTTTGTTTGGGGTACCACAAGAGATGCCAGGAAAGTGCATTTAGTTAATTGGGACACATGTTGCCAACCTATGAACTATGGGGGTCTTGGATTTAGGAAAATGACCCCCCCCAAAATCGCTCTTTTCTTATGAAGGTAGGATTTCAATTTACGACCAATCTGGATGCTTTTTAGGTACGATTGTTGCGGCAGAAATATAAGATAATGGATCGATGCCCTAAATCTATTTATCAGCCTTATTGTTCTTATGTTTGGCACTCTTTATCAAATATTTTGGAATAGTTTAGGTAAAACATTTCTTAGAGCATAGGCGATGGGAAAGATGTGGATTTTTTTGACGACATTTGGGTTCCTGAATTGGGAGCGATTCGAAATCACATGTTAGCCAACTCGAATAGAGAGAAAAAAATCAAGGTAGCCGATATGGTTAAAGCGCATGGTCAGTGAAACTGGTCATCACTTCAGTAGTATGTTGGTAAAGATGTCCTGGACTATATGTATGCCCTCCTCCTTGTGATATGGTCGGGAGAGACATTTGTCTGTGGCAAACTCATAGAATTTGGAAATTCTCCATCAAAGTGGCATGCAACAGTTTAGTACAGATGGATGACCGGGTAGGGGATAATATTTGGAGTGGAATTTGGAAGACTAATCTACCACCAAGAATCAAGCATTTTCTCTAGGTAGTTATACACTAAAAACTCTTAACAAAATTTGAAAGGAATAGAAGGAATATGTCTCCCTTAAAGGATTGCACCATGTGTGGGGATATTCAAGAAACAATCATTCATAACCTGCGTGATTGATCTGTTGTGGCTAAGGTATGGGAAAAGGTAATACCCCTAAATTACTTGTCTCACTTCCTTAATTTAGATATTTTGGATTGGGTAATTACCAACTTGAATGGCAGTTTTGGGGGGAATGATGCCCATGCGGGACTCTTTGTTGTCTTATGCTGACTATTGTGGATGAATAGGAATAAATTTATTTTTCAACAAGTTTCAAACTTGCCTGATGAGATTGTATGTAGGGAAAAATGCTTTGTCTCTAATATCTGTGAATCACTAATGGGTTATGGTTCATTAGGAGTTAACCAAGGTGTCAGGTTGAAATGGCATCTACTGAATAGGATGGGTTAAGGTTAATGTTGATGGGTCTTCTAATATGAATGGACACTATCTGATGGTTGGTGGTGTGGTGAGAGATTCTACTGGGAATTGGTTGGAAGGCTTCAGGAAATATATTGGCAGAGGCTCTGCTCTAAAGTCTGAATTATGGGTTATTTTAACTGGTCTTGAAGTGGCTCGCCTACAAAACTACAGTAAGATTATTGTTGAGAGTGGCTACTTGGATGCTATTGAGATGATATTGGAAAATTTTGTGAGTACTAATTTGATGACACTTATACGACAGATTATGGAAGCTAAGAGGCAATTAGAAGAAGTTAAATTTTAGTTTGTTCCAAGGGAGGATAATAAGGTGGTAGATTGGCTAGCTCAATTAGGCTCAAATATTGATGTTGAACTCACTCTTCTTGAGTTCCCTAACTTTTCTGTTAGAAAACTTTTATTAGAAGATAAATTTGGTGCATCACATGTAAGAAGTACTTAATTTAAAGGAAGTCGATTACCTTCTTTCTTCATAAAAAAAAAAAAGATTGTGTAAAGTTAGAAGAGGCAACGTAATTAAATCTAATGGGTTTGACTTAAAATGTTAGATTAAAAGCTAAAAAAAGTGTAAATTTAAAAGTGGAGAAATAATTGAGTAAATAAAAATAGAGAATTAAATCCGCACAATTTAATAAGTAAATTCAGTATTCTCGTAATTTTACCTTTTTACGAAAAACTTTGGTGTTTTTTTTTTTTTGTTTACTTGAAACTTCTATAACTCCAAGCCATGTAGAAACCTAAAACAAACACTATGGTTTTCATCAGCTTCTTTGTCATTAAAGCACAAAAATAAACAAAGGGGAGAAGAAGAGAATTCGGGTAAGAACTTAATGACAAATTTGAAGTCCTGAAACTTCCGATTCAAGGAACTTAAATTTCTTTTCATTGTAAAGAAAAAGGGTTATTTCTTACACACACCCCCCCTCAACAAAAAAGGGTCGATCGATCTAACACAAAATTCCAATGAAATCATGATAAATAATCCATATTCTCCTTTTTCTTTTTCTTCAATACCATATCTTGACTGACCCCTTTGGACCGTATGTTTTTTTTGAAGTTGGATAAGTAGTTTTAACTAGGAAGATGAGGAAGCTTTTGTGGATGTAATATTATTATTATTGTTGCGACAGTACTGAAAGCTGTTTTCCTCCATTCTTTCAACCACGAAATGTGCAAGCGTGTCATTGTATTCCACCAGGTTTTCCTTGCACAAAAACTCATCCCCAGACATCTTCTCCACATCTCTGTAATAATCATGAACGAATATGTGAGTCTTTGGATTGCCCCCTTTTTTGCTTCTCGCTAGCACCCCCGAAGTGAAGATGGGTTGCATTCTTCCAGATCCGTCGGGTCCATCACCTCTTGGTCCATCAATCAATATTAAATCCCAATCCACTTCGTAAACATGGTTCGGCAAATCATTGATCCCAAGCTTGCACTCTGAGAACAACAGGTTTTGGACCGGCCTGCACTCGTTCCGAATCTGTTCTTTAGCCGACGCTATTAGCTCCCTGGTTTCACTAATCTTGGTCGTGTATTGTACATCGTAGGCATCGATTTCGGGATGTAACTCTTCGTAATAAGCGGCGTAATACCGGTTTTCGTCGATGAAAACTGTGCGTCCGTTGTGGTTCAAGGACTTCCAGAGAAGGGTTTCTTGTGTTAGACCGAAAACAAGGAAGTTGCAAGGGGAAGAACATTTCCTCAGCACATCGGAGATTGGCTTGAGCTCTGAGTATGTCATGTGGTAACTATCGTTGGATTTTGAAGAATAGTGGAGGAGGGTGTTGACCACGGTGGTTGGCAACGGCGGACCACCAATGGCGGAGCCTGCAGGGCCGGTGACAGTTGTGCTTGGGGCAGTAGTTTTAGTAGTAATCGAGTCTCTGGTGTATATAAGAGTTAGAAGGAAAGCTATGGTGAAGAAGGAGACAAAAGCAAGAAGCCATAATCTGTTTGAGCTTCCTTGTTTTTGGATATAAGGATGGAGGAGAATTAGCTTAGTATTGCTGTTAGTGGTCTTCATTTTATTCTGGATTCTCTGTCAAAAACAAAAAAAGAACAAGTGCTCTACTTCTTAACACTTTTTCCCCCCTCTTCTATTGAAATGAATCAGAAGATTTCGGTCTTCTGATGAGAAGATTGAGAGAAAAATGGGGTTTGATTTAAGGATGGATATACATAAGGTTGAAGCAATGTAAGAGATTAGCCAACATGAACTGATATTACACACAACCGAATAATGTTCTAGAATCCAAATTAAACCACATGGAAAACAAATTAAGTATTTTTTTTTCTCATTTTTTAAAAAGTTGGTTGGTTTTCTTTCTATGCAAACATTGTGCGGTTGTTGAAACTTAATAATAATAATAATAATAATAATAATAATAATAATAATAATACTTTTCTTGGGCTTGCATGTTTTTATATTACCATCAGTTGATTCCTGATTACTGAAATTGAAAATCCAATATTTTATCAATAAATCACATTATCATTAACCTCGGATATTTATATATATATGTAAGTTCATTAATTATTTAGTCGAGTTTTATATAAAAATATATTGCAACATAAATGTTAAAATTGTTAGTTGACGTGAGTGATTATTATGGTGAAAAGGGGGTGATCCAAGACATGATGTGGTATGAAAAGCAGGGGAAAAACAGGGTGGTTGGAGGCAAGGGAGTTGGTGGATTGGGGAACTATTATTGTAAGTGACCCCATAACTAATTACAATCCAAAAGTCGTTTTGCCTTTGATCAATTTCAGGTTTAGTTCTCACGTAACCTTTTTAAATATAATGCCATTTCTTAATTAATTAGTTACCATTGAAGCTGACAATTCACCTACTCAAAGATTCCCATTTACAGTGCATCCGGATTATTTCATATTTGCATAATAACTGTAAAAAATATTATGTGGGTTTTTTTGGATTGGTTCCGCCGTTAACAAACAAACCATCCTGCATTTTCTTTATTCCTTGCTCTATATTTTTAATTTTTTAATTTTTTTTTAGTATTTTTCATATTAGTTTTATGATTTATATTCAAGATTCGTAGCTGTCTTTTCAATAATATTATTTTAAGGTTTAAACTTCATTTTCTCTTATAATCTGTCTTATCACTGCATATAATATTTTTTATTATTTTAGTTTTTGACTAGATGAAAAGTTTATAATATAATAATGTTAATTATTTTTTAAAATCATAAAAAGATATCTAATTAATCTAAACAATTAGTGTTGAACTAAAAAACATAAAACTCTCAAAATACTTAAATACTTAAAAAAATATCTTCAAAATTTGGAATAAATAAATAATAAAATAATAATACCTAATAAATACAATACCTAATAATAATGCCGAATAAATACCTAATAAAATCGAACATAATAAGATTTAAACTCGGATTAAAAGCCCAAAACTCGTAATTTCCGTAATAATCTCGTCTAGATATTCTACTTGTGCAATCTTCACTAAAACGGTCATAACTTGAGCTCCTAAACTCGAAATCAAGTGATTCAAAGTGTATTTCAAAACTAAGAAATAGATCTTTGAGCCCTATAAGACATCTTAACCCAAATATATCTGGATCCTACCCAAAAAGTCATGGCAAGTTGATTGATTTTTCAAACTTGAAAATTCGCACCTTCGATGAATGGAATTTAATAAATTTCATCCCATCCATGCATGTTTTCAAATCGGATTGGGCTTGAAGAAAATAAGCCTATTTTTTAGGCCAAGTTGGACCCGAACTTAAAAAATTGATTTATATACTTTATATGAGTCTGACCCAAACCTGACTGAGCCCAGGAGCACCTCTAAGCTATTATTCATTATTATAAAAAAATAATTATTTAAGAAAGAGAATAAGGGAGGGAGTAGAGGTGAACATGGGTCGGGTTAGGCTGTAACAAAATTTTAGGCTTGTTTGATAAGCCCAGCCCGAATAAAAAAGATAAAACCCGAGCTCAACCCGGCCCGCCCGTATTAATTATTTTATATTATTTTTTATATAAAAATAAATTTAAAATATATAATAGATCAAATGCACTAAAAACATTAAAATAAATGTTTCCCAACAAATTGAAAATAAATTAAAAAATCTTTATACTTGAATAACACTATTATAAGTGCAACTTAACAAGTTATATAATATCCAAATAATAACAATAAAATAATAACAATATAATAATGAAATTGCAACAAAATAATAGAAAACAACAATATATATTTTTTGCAAATTTGAGTCAAGTCGAACTCGGAGAAAAAACTTACTCGAAATCTGACCTATTTTTAAAGTGGGTCGTATTTGTTTGCTAAAATATATTTTTTTTTTTAGCTTAAATTTTTATCAAAACTCCTATTTTCTGGACGGGTTTTTGGGCCGGGTTGAGTGTACCAACCAATTATCAATTATCAATTATCAATGATCAGGTGTAGGAGGAAGTAAGAGAAGATATGTCCGGAGGAATAGCGCGTGGTCGACTTGCCGAGGAATGAAAAGCATAGAGGAAAAGCCATCCTCATGTCCGTTCTCTTCTTTCTTTTTCCTTTTTGGTTTAAAAAATTTTTATTTTTTTATTTTCTTTGACGTTCTTTTATTTCCTTTTTCTTTTGAAATTTTAGGAATTTGTTGCGAAACCTGAGTCATTATTCCTGGTAAGTTAAATTTTGTATTTAGTTCCTCTAATTTTTTTTCTATTATTGGTTCAATAAATCGGGCGGGTTTGTCTATTATTTTCACTTCTTGGCAATTGGACACTGTGTTGTTCTTTTAAATTTATGATTTTGTTTTAGATTGTTTCATTTTGGTTAAATTAGGCAGTCATTTTGAGATAATATTAGAGATCGAGCTGAATTGATCTAATTGAAACCTAATCTTATGCGATTTAAGCTTGTAAAACATAGACTGCAAAGATATTGATGGTTCTAAAAATTTTAGTGATGGGTTTATTTTCACCGTGATTATTTGGAGGTTGTGCTATAGATGCATTATTTGTCGTACTTTTTTTAGAAAGTTTTAGGAAAATGATGATTGATGGGAAGAATGGTAGATATCGAACTGCATGTACAAAAATTGGAACTTGATATTAGGGGTGAGCATTCGATCGAATCGAATCGAATCGAATCAAAAATTTTCGAGTTAATCGAGTTTTTGAATCTCATTTTATCATTCTAACTTTATTTGAAGTTTTCTCGAATCGAGTCGAGTGAGATGGAATTCGAATCGTATCGAATCAAATATATTTGTTGGAGTTAAATGTTAAAAAATAATTTTGGGTCCTTGTAACCATTGTCACCCATCGTAATAAAATTTGTCCACCTTAATCAAATTTTTTATTAACTTTCATCACCTCATAATTTATTTATTAATTTTTTATATATTGGTTTGCTTATTTGTTTGCTTAGTTGTTTCAATTATCTTCAGATTCTTGTCACTATGTATTTAGGAATTAAAAAGTATATTAAATATAAAATATGATTTTTTTAATAAAAGTTATTTTAAAAATAAAATATGAAATTGATACCAATATAAAATTTTAACACGAATATTTTATGGCATAATTAAGAATTCAATTTTAATATAAATATTCAGTATGACTAAACAATTCAATAATATAAATAATATAAAATGTGAAATTTAATTTAATAATATAAATGTATATATAAATAAAATTATTACTATTTATGTTTAGTGATTTTTTTTTTGGATAATTTTGATTTTTTATTTGAGAGTAAAGGGTGAGAAGTAAAAGTTTAGGGGGAAAATAAAAAATTTTGTGCAATAAAAGTTTGAGGGAAAGTAAATAGGAGAGTAAATTTTTGGAGGGAAAATATTAAAAAAATTGGAGGGGGGAGGGTTTGGGGTAGATGAGAGGTGGGATGGGAAGAGAATAAAAGTTTTAGGGGAAAAGTGGGAGGGAGTAAAAATTTTGGGGGAAAATAAAAGGTTTTGAGGGTTTTTGGGAGTAAAATTTTGTGAAAAAGTAAATGGAAGAGTAAAATTTTGGTGGGAAATGGATTTTGGATAGATTGGGGGGTTAGGAGGGGAGGGGAGTAAAAGTTTTGAGGGGAAAGTGGGAAGGAGTAAAAGTTTGAGGGAAAAGTAAAAAGTTTGGGAGTTTAGGGTAAAAATGTAAAATATTATAGTTTGATATTCGAATTATTTGAATTATTCGAGTTATTCGAATTCGAAAACTCAACTCGATTCTAACTCGAAATTCGAAAAAAATTCGAGTTGATTCGAATAACTCGATTAACTCGAATAACTCGATTCGTTTAACTCGAAATTCGAATTTTTTTTGATTTTTTTGAGTCGAATCGAGTTTTGCTCACCTCTAGTTGATATATATTTTTTTTACATAAAAAGAGGAAATAAAATAGATTTGAGGCTTTTATAAG
Source organism: Gossypium turneri (assembly GCA_008044935.1). Taxonomy (NCBI): domain Eukaryota; kingdom Viridiplantae; phylum Streptophyta; class Magnoliopsida; order Malvales; family Malvaceae; genus Gossypium; species Gossypium turneri. Next base: position 11,796,961 of record CP032582.1, on the reverse strand, counting down.
TGATTTTTTTTTTTTTTTTTTTTTTTTTTTTTGTATCTAAACAATCTTTTATGTCAGGTTGATAGGTTAAATAGTTGTAGATATTTTATGATGGTGACCTTTACATATTTTGATCAATAGTCTTGAAAACAGAGACCCATGAACTGTGGAGTCGAGACTACCTATTAATTGCTATTATATGTATTGTCACAACTTGATGTTGTTAACATTATTTTAATGGTTTATAGATTAGTTGTTTGGTACTGTATAGCTGCTAGCCAAAAGACCTGCTTCTGTGAGTTGAGTATTAATTGCATTCATTTTCACTTCCTTTGCTTCTTCCCCTATGTCTAAAGCAGTTTGGGCATTATTGCTATCTTAAAATGTTGTTTCCTGATTTGTTTTGGGAGTTTAGTGGTTGTTGAAGCTTTAGATCTTCTATCTTAGTTGCAGAGCTTATGAACACACAAATTTCTCATTAATAACCTGTCATAACTCATGGAAGTCTATTTTGTCTACATTTTTGGTTGTTCTTATTAGCGGTTCACCAATATTGTTTAAAGTTCTTGTCATTTGTTAATTATATAGTAATCAACTTTGGTGTGGTGTTTGAACTTAGGCCTCATTCATCTTCTTGTTCCATGTTAATGGAGACTTATATACATTATTGGCGAGGACTATTTTCTGGAAAATTTTCACCACTGTTGATAACTAAAAATTGTTCATGTACCTCTAGATATGACTAGGAGAAAGCTTTTCGAATTGAGTTGCTCACTGCCTGGTTCTTAAGGCATTTGCAATTTCAATAAGTAGCATGGCTACTTATAGGATTATAAATCCTGAGGTTATCTGGCTATTTATATGTTGCAGATTGAAAGCTTACAAGTTTGGGCTGCAAATTTTAGGTCTGCTTTGCAACTTTGTGTTGCTATTGATTTTGATCTTGACATAATATTGCATCCCTGAATTTGCTTCAGTTGTTTGAAGTGAAAGGACGAGTAATGAAAGCTTGTGTCAATATTTTGATTTTAAACAAATTTTACATCTTTGAAATTTGATTTTAAACAAATTTTTTGAAGAAGTTAAATATTTGATTAAAAAGTCTCATGAGAATTTGTGTTAGTATAGAATAAAGAGAAAGGAATAGTGAAAGAATGTGTGCATGTTAGATACAATTATAGCTGTGTTTCTTTTAAAAGTTCAATTGGCTTAACTCGATGTCTGATCTATGTTACAAACTAATTGGGAGGGTGGTTACTTCCCACTTACACTGTACTTCAGTGAAGATTATCATAGCAAGCCTCCAGAGTGTAAATTTCCACAAGGTTTTTTTCCACCCAAACGTTTACCCATCTGGTACTATTTGCCTTTCGATCCTTAATGAGGATAGTGTAAGTATTTTCTCCTCTTGATTGTTGTTTTACATACTTGGATCAGTGTGATTCCATCGCTCCATCTTGGAGGTTTAAGGCCATTTTTGTTTCCATAGGGCTGGAGACCTGCCATAACCGTGAAACAGATTCTTGTGGGAATCCAGGACTTGCTGAATGCACCAAATACTACCGATCCTGCTCAAGCTGAAGGGTACAACATCTTGATACATGTATGTTTCTTGAGTTGATTTTGCATTGACTGGATAATCTTGATTATGAACTGAATGATTATAACGTTCCTGATATCATTTTTAAATCGATCTAACTCATTAAACCTTATTCTATTTAAGATGGTTATTGGTTGCTAAATGCAATAAAGTTTCTAGGCATGGCACTCTGTATTCCTCCCTTTTCGAGGAGCTTCAATTAAAGTAAAATCATAATCAGTTAATCATATATACTTTCACTTTCTTTTGCACGATGCTGATGAATATAAGAGAAGGGTCCGCTTGCAAGCAAAGCAGTACCCGCCTCTGGTCTAAAGTGTTATTAGATAATTAGATTTTGTTCAACGTTGCCAGTAAAAATGGCGGCTTGCTGCATCATGTATATGTTAGGCATTGTCTTTGCTAGAGAAAATTGCCTTTGATATTTGGTAATATTCGCAGTTACCCTTTCGTCTAAACTGTATGATTATGAACCAACATTTGCGTTCATCAGAGTTTGTTTGTTATTTACAAGTAAATTTGTAACTTGTCAAGTGAAAGGTTTTTTCTTTCAGGTCTTGCTTTATGGACTAAAGACAAAATGTCCAATGATGTATTTGTGCAAAAGACAATTAAAAGTTTCAAGTGGTTTATTGATGTAGCCAAAAAGAACAAAATTATGGTAAAAAAAAAAAAAAAATCTTGTTTAATAGGTAGTTGATAAAAATAAGATTTAATTGGTGTAGAATACATTACGATCTTTAGTGGCGGGATCTTCCACGTGACATAAAACTTCAGCCATTGGATATTAAAAGTAAATTTAAAATATCCATTTATAAACTTCAAACTTAAAATAACCTATTACCATAATTTTAATAATATTAAACATTGTCGACTGAGACTTAGTTCGATTAGTATGGGTATTGTTATCAGTACAAGAGAATATGAGTTTGAATACGTTAAAGCGTATTATACTCCTATTTAAGAATTGGCGAGAGGCTATGAGTAGTTTTAGGCTCAAAAAGAGAAAATATGATCAAAACTTACAATGAAATTGTTTAAAAAAAATATTAAATTGCTTTGAGCTTTGAACCATACTTCAACGTATAGGGATCACTCAGATTTGGCCAAATGGAATGTATATTTGACTTTAGTGTTTGTATTTTGTAATCGATTCACAGTCAATTGGCTTTTTGCTTGTTTCAGACTAGTGTATTGGTTGATTGTCAATCCAATCAGTCCGGCCCGATTTTGAAAGCAATGAATTTGAGATGTAAACATTTTAAATTGTGTTTATGTTATAAATATCTTATTAAGTGGATGTCCATCATGATCGATATAAAGTTTTAATGTACTTTATATTCTAATAGTTATTAGAATTAGATCTCTACTCCTTTTATACTTTTTATGTCTATAAATAGAGACTTTGATAAAGCATTGTAATTACCCCTTTTGATCAATAAAGTACATCTTCTATTACTTTCATATTTTCTTTGTTCTTTATTCTCTCCACCTCTCTTTATTTTATAACACGTTATAAGCACGATCTTGCTCAAAGTGATAGTTCCTTTTATCGACGATCAAATTTGTCCTTCATGATTTTCAATATTTTTTTACAGCAAGATGCAAAGTTTTTACAGGATTTTTTTATTTATTTAATATTTCATAACTGATTATTATTTTTCATTCTTTTCTCATTATACATTATTATTGTTTTGATTAACTTATTTTACTTTATGTTCTTAAGGATGGTGAAAGATTTGATACCGTTATCTATATGAAATTGAGAAGTAAGATTCACTTTTAAAGTTTGTTTTTTAATATTTGCTTGGGGATGATCTATTTTTCTTCATTACAAAGGATCTTCATAATCACTACTTCTCATCCATGGTAACGTAAGTCAATCTAATCAATTTCTTTTGAAATTTGACTTGATTTCTATTAAAAAGTTCAATTTATATAATTTACTATCCGTATCTCTATGAATTAATAAAACCCTTCACGTATTTAGTTATTAGGATTTTTATGTGGAGATAAATATTTTTTTCATTTTTAATAGCATTGATTGATTTAATTTTGATTTTGATTAAGATATATGATTATTGCGGAATATGAGTAAAAATACTTACTTGTCATGACCTTTGGGATATTCACCCTGTCTATGATAATTTCATATCATTGTAAAATTCGAAATGAAATTATGTCATAAGAGGTGGAGGTTAGAAAATATTTATGTTTAAACTTTTATAGTTGTAAAGTTATTTTAATTTGACATTATAATATTTTGTATTTTGTTGTGGTATGATATATAAAATATATATTATCTAACCACAATGATTTATTAGTCACATAAATTTATTATTTGTTACGTTTAATATATGTTTTTATTTATACCTATTCATTTTATTTTTATATGAATAAATTAAATTTTATTTAAAATAAATTAAGCATTCATTAATGTTATACAATAAAATGATTATATGCTCCTGAAGAGCTAATATTGCATCAAACTGTAAAAAGCTCTTTAAGAGCTTATATTTTAACTCCTTGTGATGCAAAATTTTGTATAATATAATATTATTTTTCAGATCAATAAGATATATGTTGAATATAACCTTCATGTGTTTTACATTAAAACCATATATATAAATAACATGAGATACTCATGTATTTGTATTATATATATTCCCCGAAGGAATACATTACACTATATGATTGAAATATCTAATGTGCTCCTGCAGTAACAATATTGTGAAAATGACGAATGATCTCATACTTTTTAGTGGCTAAGCAAAATAATATGTTACTAATGAAAAACTATGAAATTCTTTCCACTAGTTTTGCTTCATTCCTTGAAGTGAATGTAGCAATATATAATAATTATGAAAAATGAAGATATAGAGATCATGATTGTTGTTGTAATTGAGGATGTGATTGGAGACTAATCATGACAACCTGAATAGATAGATTTTGATTTGAAATCCACGCATGTTTTTGCGATGGTGATTATGAAATAAAAAATTTATTGGGACGTTTATAAGTTCGTCTTAGTAAATCTATTGCATTCCCCGAAGTGAACACAAAATAAAATATAAATCAATATTATTCCAATATTTGGTAGTACAAAATTAGTCGAAAACTCTAGAAAAGTTAATGTATTATTATCTTGTTATGGTTAATCCACTAGTTTTAAAATATATTTATAATGGATCTCAAATTGAGATTGTGAATGAAGAAAAAAATATTATTTTTTGATATTTGAAGATTTTGGCATATTCCTTGAAGCGAATATTGCATATAATTATTTGAAAATTATATTGACTTAGTGGCATTATAGACTTCACATTGATTTATACATTTCCAGTAGTAAATGTCACACTAGTACTTATATGTGGATACAAAGTAAAGGAATGATAGTAAAATTATCAATTTGTTACAATTTAGAACAATTGAAATGCATGTTAAAGTAAACCAGAAGTTTACTGATACAAATGCGTTTACTACTTAGCGTGACCAGTTAGACCATCTTGGATCAAATATGATGCAAAAATTAATTGAGAATTTATATGGACATTTATTAAAGAACCAGAAGATTCTTTAATTAAAAAAAATTCTCATTTGTTGTTTGTTCTTAATGAAAATTGATTCTTAGAAACTCACTAGCTAAAGTTGAGATTTAGTGTCTTGCATTTCTGAAATGAATATGGGCCCATTCATCCACCATGTGAATGATTTTGATATTATATGATTTTGGTAGATGCATCTACAAAATAATCATATATGTGTTATCAATTTGCAATCTGTCGTTTGCAAGATTGTTTGTTTAAATAACTAATTTCAGATCATGCAATTAAGATAATTCATCTTGCTAATACTGATAAGTTTATATCTTAATCTTTTATTGATTGAGTTTGAAAAACTTTTATAAAAGTTTGCGTATAATGGTTTAGAGAAATTATGGATTAAACACCTCTGATTAATGTTTAAACCATTATTTATGAGAACTAAACTTCCTATTTCAACATGAGATTATGTTGATTTATGTGTTGTACGCATCAAGCCAATAAGTTATAAATACTCCCCATTACAATTGGTTTTTGATCAAGAGCTAAAATTTTCTCATCTTTGAATTTTTGTATGTGCGTATATGTTCCAATTGATCCACCACAACGCACAAAGATGAGTGAATCCTCAAAGAAAGTTGGGAATATATATTGTCGAAACCGTTTTTTTTGAAAAACAAAAATTTTAGGTTGTCGACTTTAAAAAATGAAAATTGGGAGTCGCCACCTATCTTTTATTAAGGTGTGATTGGGTCACCTAAAAACAACTTTGGTCTACGAATTTTAGAAAAATGGGTCCGGGAGTCAGTTACGTATGAGGAAGGATTAGCACCCTCATAACGCCCAAAAAATTGGTACCTAGTTAATTAATTAATGTCTTAATGTCGAAAATTTGAAAAATATAATCCTTAGCAAAAACTTAAAACGTTACGTATTAAGACCCTTATCATTTCAGAGAAAGAAAATGCCACACCCAATGCGTTAGGGCACGACAATCTAATTTCCTCAGAAATGAATTAGGCCAGAATACTCGTGTAATAAAAATTTAAAAGAATATCCATTTATTCAAGATTTAAGAAATCGCGGCCCAATACGTTAGGGTACGATTCCTCTAAAATCCCAAACTCGGAATATTTCCTTTATTATTTTTTAGAAAAATTTTCATTTCGAGAAATCAATGCGTCACATCCAATACGTTAGGACACAACGTGTTGAATTCCCAATAATGAGTTCTTATTTTTTGATTAAAGAGAAATGCCCGATTGTTAGATTTAACGAAGAAAATCGGAACCCAATACGTTAGGGCTCAATTTCCTTGAAAATCCTAAATACAAGCGTTATCTCAATCTTGGAAATTTTCTATTTTTAAATTTGAGTAAATGATGATGTAACGTTATATTATACATACAAATGCTATAATAATAAATTCAACAATAATAAATACATCAATGGCATAAAAATAATATAAATAAATAAATAAACGAAATAAAAAAACAATAATCCATGACATGCAAAATATTAAATGTAAACACAATTATACCATGAATGAGGAAAGCAAACAAAATAAATAAAGATAAGAAGACATATAATATACACATGGAAATTATGAAGATTAAAAATATACATATAATTTACAAATAAATTTTTGGGTTATAGGATTTATGTATACAATACATAATATATTTATGAAAATAAAGAAAAATATATAAACATATATATATATATTATAAAATAGGTGTTTAAAAATATATACAGTTGAGAATTTAAAAAAAACTAAATAATAAATAAATAAATAAATAAAAACTATATGCGCGTGGGCACATATATAAGTAATAAATATATTCATATATAGATTTAAAAAAACATATGAATAAAATAAAAATAATTAAATTATACTATAAATATAAATATGCGTATGTAAAAAAAAGTACATACATATATATAAATTACATTATTAATTAATTAATTTTAAGGAATATAAAGGAAGGATTAAATTAAACTGTAAATAAGAATTCTGGTGAAAATCTGCATATAAATGGAGACTGAAGGACCAAATTGAACGCGCGTATTACATGGAGGGACCGGAAGGGAAATTTTCCCTACTTCCCTAAACGGCGTCGTTCAATCAGGATCGAATTGAATTTTAAAATGAATAAAAGGGTAAATTTAAAAGAATAAAAATACTCAATTGTAAAAACATTAAAAAGCGGAGGGGCTAAAAGCGCAATTTACCCCTCCGCTAAAAAAACGCGAATCCTAGGCCGGGTCGGGTCGGAGTCAGGTTGGCTTCTCCAAAATGACGCCGTTTTGGGCGTCTGGGGGCTCTCCAAAACGACGCCGTTTTGGTACCCTATAAATACCCCCAATTCTCCAAAAAAATTCATTTGAAACCCCTTTAAAAAAAAAACAAAAAAACTTTCAAAAGCTCTCTCCTTCCCCCAGTCCTCCGGCCTAGGTCCGGCACCGGCACCGTCGTATGCGGTGGCCGGAAAAGGGGAAAATCCCCTATTCTACTTTTCAACGCTTCTAAACCCAAATCCATGCTCAAAATCCCCAAAAATCAACAAAGAAAACCCTAAAAAGTTGAGAAACCTTTCAGTTTCCGGCCATCGGTCCTCGAGGATGGCTCCCTCGATCTTCCAAACGGTGTGACAGATCCGAATGAAGGTGAGTTTCTTTCCCTTTTATTTTATTTTATATCAATATATAATAAAAAAACAACAAAAAGAAAATAAATAGTAAAACGAAAATGTGTATCAACCTTTGATTCCGATTGATTCTCTGTTTGTGATGAAAATACTTGTTTTTTTTTATTCTTTTCGGGATCCCTTTTTACAGATTTTAATTGGCTTTTTATAGCCGTAATGAAACAAGAAAATAAAGGAAAAAAATCATTCTATTATCGGCTTGATGTGCGATTTTCTGATTTTCTTGCCTATACTGCTTGTTGCCTTTTGCAGGTTCATGCTTGGAGGAGCGCATACACGCCATTTGCGGCAGCGTGCGAGGGTGAGATTGCTGCGGCAGCTACTAGGGTTTCTGCTATACCCTTTGTGTTTTTTTGGGCTAGCAGATTAGGGTTAGCTAATTGGGCCTTTTTACCCGGGCCAAAATCGGGTATTACATATATTAATTACAACTTTCTTTATGTTATTAGATGTTTTGAATGTATTCAAGATTCAATTATGACATGATTTGTGATTATAATTTTGATTTGATAGTTTTCCCGACATTAGGGGAGAGAGAAATAATAACTTGTAATGAGTTAGGGGGAGAGTAATTTGAACTAGAAATTCAATAAGGATAACTTATTATAAGGTAACTGTTAGATGTATTACAGACTTGATGAGAATAACCAAGTGTTATATACCATCTAATATTTTAATTTGAAACAAAGTCCCAGTAGGACAATAAGTTAGAATAAATAATAGATTGATCGGTTCCAAAGATGAAAATTCTTTTAGAAGGTCATATAGTGGAGGCGGGTGCTCCAAAAGAGACTCAAGGCATAACTAATAAGTAAAACTCCAGAAAAGATTCAGATACCTAATACTGAATTTTAAAATAATGAAAAATAAGAGAACTCGATAAGTTATGTCAATTCTAGAAAATATGAAACCGAATAATAAAAGTGGTCGACAATGATTTTGCATGCAATATTATTATTGAAATAATGAAATAAAAGGAGGATCTTGAATAAATCTATTGAGAAATATAGATATGGAATAAATTGATCAAAATAGGAAGATGCAACTCAAGTACAATTAAATTCGTGGAGTTTTTGGACCAGTAGTCCAAATATCTAAAGGTATAAAGCCAGCGAGGGTGCAATTGAAGTATTTTTGCAAAAGTGGAATAAAAAGATGAAGTTTTTCGCTAAGTCCTGGCATTGATATGAAAATATATAATATTTTGTTGTGGTGAATGTAATAACCTTTAGATATATTATTTTGACAATTTATAAAAAGATTTAACTTGCGTCTAATGGTTATTGTTATAACCTTTTATGAATCACTATATAGTAAAGTTTATATTAAAATCCTTGAAGGATTTAGGATGCTAGAAGCATATTGAAATTCTCGAGAAATTATTCATTTATATGAATTGAAATCATTTAAACATATGTGGTAAATTTGACTTAGTAAATAGTAGTTGAAGGAGAATTATAAAATGATCCAAAATACCTATTTGTGTTTTTATAAAAGAATCACGATTAAAGCTTGTTATGATTATTGTTGAATCTCCTGAAGAGATCAAAATATATTTCCCCAAATTTCCCTCACTCGTGACTTTTAAAAGAATAGTAATATAAATGCTTAGTAAATACATTCAAATAGTCATTTGAAAAACTAGTATTCAAGATTGAATACGTAGAATATGAGAAAATATGTGATGTTTTCATGAGGGGGAGTAAATACGCTTTGCACTCTTTTTCCCTTAACCGAGGTTTTGTCCCATTGGGTTTTCTTGATAAGGTTTTTAATGAGGCAGCATATTATGCGTATTATAGATTGTGTACTCGTTTTCCTTCATTAGATTTTTATCTCACAGGGTTTTTACTAATAAGGTTTTAACGAGGCACATTCTCTACCAATGGACATCCAAGGGGGAGTGTTATGAATATCTTATTAAGTGGATGTCCATCATGATCAAGATAAAGTTTTAATGTACTTTAAATTCTAATAGTTATTAGAATTAGATCTCTACTTCTTTTATACTTCTTATGCCTATAAATAGAGACTCTGATGAAGCATTGTAATCACCCCTTTTGATCAATAAAGTACATCCTCTATTGCTTTCATATTTTCTTTGTTCTTTATTCTCTCCATCTCTCTTTATTTTATAACAGTTTATATATAATTACATGGAACATAAAATAAACCTGAACTCAAGACTAAACTCAAAATAACATGAACCCGAAACAACCCAACTTGAACTCACTCAAACCTGTCCAATTGCCACCTCTACTATTAATCATACAATCATGAATTATACGAACTTAATTGAATTATAATTAATCTTACATTTAATGATCCTATTAAATTGTTTTTATACAAGTGAAATGACATTACATGCATTTGTATTTACCTAAGTATGAACGTAATCGAATTAAATTTACTATTAATCATATAATCATTGATCCAACTGAATAGAATTATGTATGGATACTATTAATCATACAATTATTAACTATACGAAAATAATCGAATAAATTATATAATTAGTTGTAGATACATTAATCCAATTGAATTGTTTATGTACATACCCTTTTCCCTAATTATGAACCTAACCAAATGAATTATACAATTAATCTTATAATCAGTAATTCGATTGAATCAGATTATATAGGATTGTAATGATATCATGGTGTAATAATAATTTTAAGAGTATTAATCAATTCTACATTCCTCTAATTGATAATAAATCAAATGAATTATAACATTAATCCTGCAATCATTGCATTGATCTAACTGAATGAATTATATATAAATAATATTAAGAGTATTGATTCAATCAGTAAACCTGAACCTACTTAGCTATGTGCCAAGTATTTTGTTTATGCTTAATGCATTGTTTTATCCCTAAAATATACCCTTTTCACATCGGTTCTTAAATTCCCCTAAACCCCAAATTAGGACCTCATTAGAAACATAAGAGTTACTGGGCTTACATTTGTACATAAATCTATACAATTAAATCAATAATTAATTGAAAATTGGATAATTTAATTGATTATGTTTGTAATTAGAGACATGTGTGTACGTGTTTATTTGTTTTTATTTCTACATAGACCAATTTAAATAAACAAATAAATAATTGATTGGTTCTATAATTTAATCAATTTAGTTATTTGATTCAATTTGTATTTAGAGAAATTTAAAAAATTTCATTCATAATTAGAGAAATGTACAATTGATAAATACAAAAGTTTTCAAAATCGATGGTCAAATCGACCTGGTCACTAGTTTTCGGTTCAATCGGTTCGCTTGGTTTAATTAAATTAATTATTAAAAATTCATGAAAATTAAAAAAATAAAAATATGTTTAAAATTAGAGAAAACTGATTCAACCATCGATTCAATTGGTTTTTTAACTCGATTCATACCCGTCAACTGTTCTAACCTTTCTCTCGAACCAAAGCCCCAACAATTCTCAATCTAATTGGCCGGTCTGATCTAATTCCAACAACCTTGAATTAAATATTCTTAAAATTACTTGTACACCTTCACACTATCATTATATTCATATATTAACCGATTCAATAATGGTTTTACATCAATTATATAATTCACTCAATTACATTTATAAATTAATTAATACTCTTAAAATTACTTATACATAGTTAATTTTACATAAATTTATTCAATTGAAACAATTTCAATTATCATTTCATTTGAAAAAGAAAATAAAAAATCGGCTCTAATAGTTTATTTTAATTTATTATAGGTTTAATGACAAATTTGGCGACTAACATTTGCATGTTTTGTCAAAATAATCCTAATTGTATTTTTGAGCATTTTTTGGCCATAAACTTTTGTTCTTTTTTTCAATATGCTTTTTTCTAATAGATTTAATGAAAGTACCATTAAAAAACTTAATGGGGATGATGTGGAATTTTATATGCGAAATATTTTCAATGAGATGTAATTTATTGCTTAGATATCCCAATAAGATAATTACATGTGAAAAATAATACATTAAATTAAAAGACAAATCTTAATTTAAAGAAAATAAACATAATTATCTAAAAAGAATTAACTCAGTAGAAAAACTTCTCAGTAAACAAACTGAAATATTGAAACCTTTTGAAAGAAAAGAAAAATTGAAAAATTGAATTTATTCATTAAATCTATTAGAAAAAGCAGATTGAAAAAAAGAACAAAAGTTGATGATAAAAAAAGACTCAAAAATACAATTATGGCCATTTTAACAAAACATGCATATGTTAGTAGCTAAATTTATCATTAAGCCTTTATTATAATATTCTTGAAATTTTATAAAATAATAAATAATAAATAATATTAGATGTGAAATGAAAAGTATATGATATTAGAGTATTGATGTGTAAAAATTAAATATATTGGTATAGGTAAATAAACAAAGACACAAACAATTTGATTACAAGTTTGCAAAAAAAGAACTATTTGAGAAGGAAAGAAACAAAGAAGAAAAATAGGGCACCGATTGAAAAGAAAAAAAAGGGAAAGGTAAGTCCATGGTTAAGGTCCCCTCCCATGATTATATTTTATATATTCAATGATTGAGTTTCCATATAAAAAAATTCACTTTCCAATATAAAAAGATAGATTTTAGATATTTGTCACCAATTAACTAAATAGGGGTATAAATAAAGTTGAGTTACCATATTTAATGGCTTAGGTTTACTTCCTTCAATTCAATGATGGAGATTATTTTAAGTCGAATGAGGATGAAACCATTAAAGATTGTATCATAGTTGACAACGATTTAAAGATTATTATATGGTAACAGTGTGAAAACCTAAATGATTTAATCAACAATTGGTGGCTCGTTTAAAAGGATTGAATTCATTAGTTTAAATTTATTATCTATGGTTAAATTATGCTTTAACTTTTGTACTCTTTGTACATTTGAAATTTAGTTATTTTATTTATATATTTAGGATATTAGTCTCTTTATTTTTTCATATTTTATATTTTTATTTTTAATTATTAACACTATTAAAATTTTTTTCTTTGAATTTGCAAGTGTGGTATTTTAGAATTAAAAAAAAAAAACTTTTTAGCTATGTAACCAAAGTAATGCATTTGAGTCTAACAGAATAACTTTAATCACGATAACAATTGGATTTGTATTTTTAAATCCAAAAATCGAGGGACAAAATTCTTAAAAATAAAAGAGAACCGAATTCTTGGTATACAAAATTATAAGAATTTGAAACATATTTTAACCCTTATTCATTCATGGTTTAATATATCATCTGGTACCTCAATTTGAGAAACTTTTTGTAATGTGGTACATGCATGTTTTGTTTAATGTGGTACATATATTTGGTAAAAGTTCTACATTTTGATACCCAAAATTAAATGATAAAAAATTAACATCATTACTTTTAAATATAAAAATATATAACTTTTATCAAATTCAAATATTACATTAAAAAAACACACATAAATATCATATTAAAGAGAATGTTAAACTCAAGTTCGAAATAATTATGTTATTCATTACATAGCAGTAGATTGTACATTTAAAGATCGGATTTGCAGTTAGGACATGATTTTTATTTCTCTCTCTTTTGCCATTTGGACCGAAAGAAAGCTTCCCATTGATCGTGGCTGTTGACGGCATAGATGCCATGGCTACTGTACTCCACCCTCACCAGCGGCCTGCGCCTCCACCTGGTGCTGCAGCGCCACTGCCTGCCCACCACTCCCACCACTCCCAGCAACAATAAGCACCAGCCCCGTCACCCTTTCCCTGTTTCTTTCGTGGCTGCCTATCAAACGAATACAATATGTAGAAACGATTAACGCCGATCGATTGCTTTAATAATTAATAAGTGAGTGGGATTACAGTTTTGGATATGACCACCGTTATTGCTCCCTGCAATTGGCATTGGTAATTGTAAAAGTAGCAGATGGCTGTCTTTCACGTGAGCTCAAATCCTCATCCACGACACAACCTGTATAATCTTTGTCTCAAATCACCCCCACCCACCCCATAAACTACAATATCCCAACTTCGGCTAATTTACCTTAATAATTTATAAAAAAAATATTATTTACTCTCAGTATAATTATTTATTAAATGGATATGTTTAGAGGGATAGTTCCTTTCTCATAGGCGGCATCATTAATTTTTCTAAAAAAAAGTAATTTTTTAAAAAATTAATATTTTAATAGTGGTGCCATGTAGATAGGCGGCACCACTTTGTATAATTTTTTTGAGTCTAGTACAAGGCCCGTGTACAAATACTAAAATGGTATAATAGGAGTGGTGCCTATCTGATAGGCGGCACCAGTGGTCAATTTTTGACCTATTTAATCGTCCTGTGAAGATGAGATTAGAAGGAGAGTTTTAAAAAAATTAGCAGAAGAGAAGGAATAAGATATGGAGAAGAAAGAAAGAAAGAAAAGAGAAGAAAAAAGAATGATAAGGTATTTTTGTTTTTTTTAAATAGAATGGATTATGATGAGAATAAATTATTTTGTTAGAAATGAGTTTAAGTGGTTAAATGTAAGAATAAATGTTAGAGAGTAGAGAATGTGAAAAAAAAAGAGTAAATATGGTTGTACATGTATGAAATGAGAACTGAAAAAGTCTTAGCTTATGAATGAAAATTTTTGCATATTGTTATAATTTTGGTCACTTTTTATTCATTAAAATTTTTATGTAAGTATTTTTTTTTTTTGCTGTATATTTGAATGTTGCCAACAAATAGTAATGAGATTTAATAGAAATGTCTCATTTGATGATATGAAGGAAATGATTAGTGCAAAAATTGATAGACGTTGTGGGAGAAGGATCTTGAAACTTTTCTACAAGTTTCCAGTTTCGACAGATCTCATAAAATTCACCGAAATGGAACTTGTAGATGATGAATATGTGGAGACTATGGTCGCTCTTTATTGTGGGAATCGGAGCAACCAAAATGCACCGATTCAATTATTTGCTAAGTTAGCTGGTGTGGAGCCAACTGAAGATCCCACTCCATTAGGTGAAGAACATGGAGCTCAAGAGCCATGTATGGTGGTTCTAATATCGTACATTGATAGTCAATCAATTGTATGCAGGATCGACATCGATATTAATATTGCACATAAGACTGATGTGGTTGTTGGTGATGTATACAATAGTAGTAATCCTTCTAATCATGAGGTCCATAGTGATAATGATCTCGATGTGGACAAGGTCCCGGATGATATTGACGACGAAGGCGTGAATGACGATGGAAACGTTAACGCGTCTTCAGTCGAGAACTAGATTCGTCGTATTGTGATACACAATAATCCTGGGGCACACATGTCGTGGATAGACCCTGATGTGGCGCACATAGCCGAGTTTTTGGAGTACCCTGAAATATTACCTACTCATTGGCTGACCGTAGATGCTGATCTTGAGGAGTTTTTCGTGGGTCAGAGATTAGAAAGTAAGGAAGAGTGCGTATTTTCCATTAAGCGGTATAACATGAATATATCAGTGGACTACAAAGTCGCCGTGTTTAAACCAACATTATATATTGAGGAGTGTTGGAGGTCGGTGGAAGGCTGCAATTGGTAGGTACGAGCCGCATTTATCTAGAAGTCACAGATGTAGGAGATACGAAAATTTGTTGGGCCCCACATATGCAATTCAACATGTATGACAGAAGATTATCGAAAACTTGATTCCAAAACTATCTGTACGTGCATCATGCTAATGGTGAAGGACATGCCGACCATTAAAGTTTCGGTACTAATTACCGAAATGCAATCACAATTTCAGTATCGAGTTTCATACTAGAAGGCGTGGATAACTAAACAGATGGAAATGGAGCAATTGTACAAAGATTTTGATGTGTTGTAAATGAGCTACAAGGACGGATAGCTACTATGCGGGAGTACGTGCCAAAGACTGTCATTGAGTTGCAGACACGACCTTATTACGACCCGGATGACCAACTGCAACCGAAAAAAAGAATTTTCCAACAAATGTTCTGGACTTTTGATCCATGCATGAGCACATTTCCTTACTGTAAGCCGGTTTTACAAGTAGATGGGACCTGATTATACGACAAATATACTCAAATCCTACTTCTTGCAGTTGCTCAATGCGGGAACAAGCACGTGCTCCCTATAGCGTTAGTCGAAACCGTTTTTTTGAAAACAAAAATTTAGTTGTCGACTTTAAAGATAAAAATGGAGTCGCCACCGATCCTTTATTAAGGTGTGATCGGCCCACCTTAAAAAAAATATTTTGGCCTACGAATTTTGAGAAAATGAGTCCGGGAGTCAGTTATGCACGAGGAAGGGTTAGCACCCTCGTAACGCCCAAAATCGGTACCAAATTGACTATTTGATGTCTTAGTGTCGAAAGTTAAAAAGATTTTAAAATAAGTTTGAATAATGAAATTGGCAAAAGGATAATCAATTGTTCAAGTCATGTAAAGAAATCGAGTCCCAATACGTTAGGGTACAATTCCTCATAATCCCCAAACTTGAATATCACTTTTATTTTATACGAAAATCTTCATTTCGAGAAAGTAACATGCCACACCCAATACGTTAGGGCACAACAAGTTAAGTTCTCAAAAATGATTTTTATGCATTTTGAATAAAAATATTCTCGATCATTTAGGATTGACAAAGAGAATCAGAACCCAATACGTTAGGGCTCAATTTCCCTCAAAAATCCCAAACCTCAAATAATATTTTTATTCAAAAAAATCTTTAAATCAAGAAAATAACTTTGATGAATAGTTAAAACCAAAATATATTTTTGAAGGGGTATGTTAAAAGGGTTAATGTACAATATGATACAAATATTTTAATCTAAAATATATGTATATGTGTTTGAAAATCGTGAAAAATAAAAAATATATAAAAATATGCACGTGTGTATGTATGCATGTAAAAAAAAATGAAAATAAATGATAAAAACGTATATATGAAAGTAGGTATATGTACATATGAAAATTCTGAAAGTAAGATAAAAATATGAAAATATGTGTTTGTGTATGTATTTAAAAATAATAGAAATGTATAAGCATATATGTCTATAACATAAAGTATATAAAAGTTAAAAATAAGAAATGCATGTGTATGAATATATATTTACAAAATAAAAAAAATAAAATGTATAAGTATATATATAATATAAAGCATATAAAAGTTAAAAAGATAAAATAAATATATATATACATAAGAAATAAAAGTGCATGTAAAATATATAGATGCGTTTAAAAAGTTTAAGAATATATATGTATTATATAAAGAAATATGTACATGTATCCTATATAAAAAATGCGTGTCCTAATATAGAAATGATAATAATCACGGCAATAATAATGTTAATAATAATAACAAAAAATATATACAGAAAATAATGGTAGAGCATAACCACGATAATAACATTTAAAAAAATAGTTTTAAAAAAAATGATCCAGATTGAACAAAAGACAGAAAAATGGGGGCAAATTCGAAATAAATAAAAAAAGGACCAACTCGAATGCGCAAGCGACAATGGAGGACCAAAAGGGAAATTATTCCCGCCTTCCCAAAACGTTGCGCAGTGATGGGCCAAAATGAAACAAAAATAAAGTGTGCGGTAAAATTTAAAAGACTTAAGAAATCTAATTAAAAACACTGCAAAAATAAGGGGGACCAAACGCGCAATTAGACCATTTAAGGTCAGAACGCGCGGCCCCCTCTCTCCCCAAACGGTGCTGTGCTTTAAGGTTTTTTTAAAAAAAAATAAAACTAGAAGAAAGAGTCAGATTCTTTCTTCTTTCTGAAAAAAAAATTTAGGGTTCCTTCAACCCTTTGTGCGCCGCCGTTCCCCTTTTGCGCCAAGGCTCCGATTGCGACGGAGATGGCCACAACTCGACGGGTTCAGCGTAAAGGTAAGCCTTCTCCCTTTCTTTCCTTTATATTTTAGGCGAAAGAAAAAAAAAAGACGAATCACTAAGAATGATGAACCGAAAAAACTAAAAAAAGACCTTTTTTATTCCAAAAATCTTCGGATCTCCCTCTTTAATCCTCTTTTTCGTCCCCCATTTATACAAAAAGAATGGATTTATGTAGGCCGAAAAAGAAAAAGAAAATAAATAAATAATGTTATTTCTTGTTGTTTTTCTCTTTCGGACTCCTTGAGTCCGAGTTTGCAGGCATTTGTGGAGCAAACGGCGCGCGAGGAGAGGTCGGCCCTGAGACGTGCGGCGCATGGAGAGTCTGCTAGAGGCGGGGAGGCTGCTGCTGGTTTTCTTCTACTTAGGGTTTCTGTTATTTTTTGTTTTCTGGGTTGGGTTTAGTTTGGGCTTAGGTTTAGTTTGTTTTTGTATTTGGACCCAGGCCATTTGGGCCTTATTACAGCTGCCCCTCTTTGCTCATTGTCGTGTAACGGGAATAGAGCAAAGACTACAAGGCCCAATTGTGCCTGGTCTTGCGAAGCCTCAACTTCTTCAATACTTTTCTTCTTTAAGTAGCCTCGTTCCTTCCTACTGCATCTTCAGAGGTATAGAAACTAGTGCTTCAATCCATTCCACTGCAATGCCAGGGAGATGGGCTTACTGGCTTTAATGTACTCCACTGCAACTTCAGGGAGGTAAAATCTGCCATCCTTGATCTGCTCCACTACTGCTTAGGGAGACAAGGTTTGAAATCTTCAATCTATTCCACTGCTGCCCAAGGAGATAGAACTACTGGCTTCAATGTACTCCACTGTAACCACGAGGAGGTAAAATCTGCCATCTTCGATCTGCTTCGCTGTCTATGCGGGAAGGCAAGATCTGCTATCTTTGATCTATTCCACTGCTGCCCAGGGAAGTAGAATTACTGGCTTCAATGTACTCCACTGTAACCTCAGGGAGGTAAAATCCGCCATCTTTGATCTGCTCCACTACTGCTTAAGGAGACAAGATCTAAAATATTCAATCTATTCCACTGCTGCCCAGGGAGATAGAATTACTAGCTTCAATGTACTCCACTATAACCATGAGGAGGTAAAATCTGCCATCTTCGATCAGCTCCACTACTACTTAGGGAGATAAGATCTGTAATCTTCAATCTATTCCGCTGCTGCCCAGGGAAGTAGAATTGCTGGCTTCAATGTACTCCACTGTAACCACAAGGAGGTAAAATCCGCCATCTTCGATCTGCTTCGCTGTCTATGCAGGAAGGCAAGATCTGCTATCTTTGATCTATTCCACTGCTGCCCAGGGAAGTAGAATTATCGGCTTCAATGTACTCCACTGTAACCACGAGGAGGTAAAATTCGCCATCTTCAATCTGCTTTCCTATCTATGCAGGAAGGCAAGATCTGCTATCCTTGATCTATTCCACTGCTGCCCAGGGAAGTAGAATTACTGGCATCAATGTACTCCACTGTAACCACAGGGAGGTAAAATATGCCATTTTTGATCTGCTCCACTACTGCTTAGGGAGGCAAGATCTGAAATCTCCAATCTATTCCACTGCTGCCCAGGGAAGTAGAATTACCGGCTTCAATGTACTCCACTGTAACTACGAGGAGGTAAAATCTGCCATCTTCGATCTGCTTCGCTGTCTATACAGGAAAGCAAGATCTGTTATCTTCAACCTGCTCCACTGTCTCCGAGGGGGGCGAGGTTGGTGTCTTCGATCTGCTTCACTCTTCTATGCAGGAAGGCAAGATCTGTTATCATCATTGATCTGTTCTCTGGGGAACATGACCTGTATAATGAACCTAATTATGCCTAAAAATGAATCAAATGTTCCTAACTAAGCATGTATGAATGACATTTTGAATGAATGCAAAATGTCATTTTCCGAGAATAATTCCTCCTTGTCACTCAGGTTATCATTACTCAAAGTTTAGGTAAAGTTTCATCGTAATATGCTATAGCGCCTTCTTGCTCGGCTGGCGTCTTCAAAGAAACACTTGACCAGATTGCCCCCGCTGTAAACCTCCAAGTTTGATCTGTTGGGATGCAAAATTTGTACCATCTTTTCCCGTTGTAACCCAAGAGTAAAAGATTTGGCATTTTCTTAATCCTCTGTTATCACAATACAGGGTGTATAGCTCTTTGGTCTCTTATACCATTCCCAGGGTGTCATACCAAATACTCATGCATAAGTGAAGAATTTTTTTGTCCAAGAACAACTTCTTCTCATTATTCAGTGATCACTGCTTGTTTGTTCATTGAAGCTTTGTCACCAACTCGACATCTTGCCGTATTGTTCAATCCATGCTTTAGACAGCAAAACTCAAAGGGATCGTCTGAATTTAGACTTTTCCTGGTGCGTTCTAAATAATAGTCCTGTTTCAGGTTCCTGTATTATTTAGAAACTTCTAGAGTAATATGCAAAACTTCCCTCGTGAAAGTTTTATTAGTCCATTAATTATTATTCTAATGCAACATGCTTGCAAAAAGATCATGGATAAGAATAGAGTTGGCTCTGAGCATAGCTCGGAATGAATAAATTGTCAAGGATAATAGAGATGGATAACAAAGAAACTGATTTAAGAATGTGTATCTTGGAAATGAATGAAGTGCTCCAAGAATAACAAAAATAGTATAAGGATTAGGTGCCCCAAATATCGCAGCTTGAACTTTGCTGTACAGACTTTCTGAAGACCATTCTGAGTTTAACATGTGCTTAGGAGATCTATAGTACTTTGTCGATGCCCCAAGATGTTGCCTACCCTTTCCTGTTGATTCAGGTATAGCAAGACCATTGCATGCCCCACTCTGATCAGTATTTGAGCTGCTCCGATAATCTCATGCCCCGTTCTGATCAATATTTGAGCCGCCCTTTTTGCGTTTTCAACTCAAATCCCCTTTGGTCTAAGGCGCCCTTTGCGGGTTTTCACCTTAGCCTCTCTATTTTACTTTTTCCATTTTTCATTTTTCCTTTTCACTTTTCATTTTTCATTTCATCATTTTTTAATGACTCAAACTGCCCTTTGCGGGCTTTTACCTTGGTCATCTCCTTCTTTAAGCGGGGTATTTCCTGACTGAACCTGAGTTTAAAGGACTTTGCAGGTTTATCATCCATCTCGCTCAAAATCAAAGCTCCTTTGGAAAAGACCTTCTCTATAACATAATGTGCATCCGTTATATTTTTTGTAGAGTGAGGATCTTCTTCAGCATTAGGTTGCCATCGTGGAATTTTCTGGGACAAACCTTTTGCTATAGGCTCACATCATTCATTTCTTGGTACATCTGACCCTGATGAATAGTTTCTAGCCTTTTTCTTCAATTAAGTTCAACTAATCGTGTCGGGATTGGATCTTTATCCTACTTCAGCTCAGTCAGAACTCGAAGAGAAGGAATTTCAACTTTAATGAAAAAGCGTAATAAACTGAAAAGGGTGGCATTGCCCCGGTAGAGTTTTCACTACACCATTCATGATATTCACCTTGAACATACTGCAAATTTCTGATATCGGGCTGTGGTTCAAATTGCAATGACAGCGCTTAAACTGGGTACATCCTGGTATGACCATGCGAAGGCATCTTTGAATGCTTGAAGTAACTCAGCAACGACTTGCTTTGTTTTTTCGATCATGCATGTTCCCTCAAGGTCGCAGTTTCTATTATCTCCTCATGAGGTAAAATTTCCTTCCTGCTCTACCATCCTTAATAAGTCCAGAAATAAGCTACAATCCATGTCATCTTCAAAGTTGTGAGATCCCCCCAAACACATGTCTCACTCAAAAGGAGATTCTGGGTCTGTAATAGCGTCATTCATGTCATTGATATTTGGGGACCCATAGTGGGTACCAAAGAATATACAAAAGAATGTATGAATAATATGAATGAACGAATGAATGGTTTGGCAGAAAAAAAAATCAAAAAAAACGACGAAAACGTAAAGACTGAAAGAACATTTGCTCAAAGATGATTGCAATAATGTATTCATTAAAATAATAATATTCAGACGTGAGCCTATTTCACGAAGAAATTCTTATTGCTTCTAGGCTGAAAGCAACAAGTGTGTTCTGAACATTACTCTAACAGACTCTAAATACTTTAGGGGTTTCCTCTACAGTCCCATTATTTAGAACACCTCTAAGGCGAATATCTAACAAGGATCCTTTTAAATGTGTCTGCAAATATGGCATCGATGTGCAAATTTCTCACCACTCCTTCATACATTACAGTCCCTCAATCCTCAATCATGATTGGGTAACGGATTTTCTGCACCTGATGAGCCACCCAACTTAACAACACCCATGTTGATGAGTTTTTCAACTAGCTTTTTGAAGGTAATGCAATTCTCGATTGAGTGCCCCGTAATTCCCGCATGATAGTCACATTGTGCGTTCGCATCATACCACTTGGGATACGGAGGTTGTGGGGGCTTTATGTAGGAAGGGGAAACAACATGCGCATCGAATAAGCTTTGGTATAGCTCCTTATACGACATCGGAATTGGCGTGAACTGGAGCTTCTCAGTACCTGGTTTCACTCCAGATTCTTGTCTCAATGAACTTTGTTGACTAACAACCCCCTTTCCTGGATGACTTACAGCAACTGATCTAGAGTAACCTGTGTTGTTCACCTCATTTTCTCTTTTACTTGAGGCTGACCGCTTGTTACTCTCTTCCGCTTCGATTTTTCCGCTTCTTATAGCATTTTCGATCATTTCACCATTCATAACTATGTCAGGAAAGCTTTTTGTGGCACTTCCCAACATATGTGTAATGAACGGTGCCTTCAGGGTGTTAATGAACAGCATGGTCGTTTCTTTCTCTAAGAGCGGTGGCTGAACTTGGACCGCAACCTCCCTCTATCTCTGTGCGTACTGCCTGAAGCTTTCACTCGGCTTCTTCTCCATGTTTTGAAGGGTGATTCTATCAGGAGCCATGTCCGTCACATGACTATACTGTTTCATGAATGCTTGGGCCAAATCCCTCCATGAACCAATCGTGGTACGACTCAGTTGATTGTACCACTTAGATGCTGCCCCTGTGAGGCTATCCTGGAAACAATGAATCAGTAGCTGGTCATTGTTAACATATCCAGCCATTCTTCTGCAAAACATGGTGATATGTGCTTCTGGACAACTTGTCCCATTGTACTTCTCGAATTCTGGCACCTTAAACTTATGAGGGAGTACCAAATCCGGAACTAAACTCAACTCTTTAGCGTCAATCCCACGATAGCCTTCAGTGACTTCCATCGCCTTGAATTTCTCCTCGAGCCACCTACACCTTTCCTCTAACTGTTTCGGTAGCTCCTCCTTCATTCTTTCCTTCTCAACCACTTCATCAAAGTCAGGAATGACAGAGTTAACAGGGTTATTTTCAAGATTAGAACCCGGTCCAGCCTGGGAGTTTGAAACACCGGCCCGAAACTGCTACGGCATGATGGTGACAGTAGATTTGTGCGGGAATTTAGCTTGAGTTTGCACATGTGGAGGGGTGAAACCTGGAGGATAGAAAGGTTCATCATCATCAACATTTGCCATGGGACCCTTTCCTTTATCACGTCCCTTATTTATCAATTGGGTTAACCTTGCCACTATATCTTCTTGGGATTCCCGCATCTTCTCAGACATCTCTTGTTTCATCTTATCTAACCGCTCCTGCACCTGTAGCTGAAGTCGGTCCTGCATATCCTTTTGACACTACTCGAGTTTTTCTAATCTCTGATCCATATCTTTCGTCTTTGCCCGAGTGCCGTATCGGTGTTGGATTGGTTGGTTGGTTTCCAGGTTAACTGAGTAATGATTTTAGTTAGTTAGGATCATTTAACCGTGTTTAATGCATATGATGTAATGAAATGCAAATGCATGAAATGAATGCGAAAAGAGACGTTGATTCATGTTTAATTTTTTACTAGAAAGCTTTTCTAGAAAACAAATCTTTTTACATAAAGCGGACATATATATACGGCTTCACCCTCGTACTCCAAGTGAAGACATCGACCCTTCAGATATTATGATACATCTCACGAATTTGATCTCCTTTTTGTTTGATCTAGGTCGTAAGTCCTTGCTCATTCACGTTCATTAGCTTCTTTATGAGATTGGGACTTTTGATGACTTTTGAATAAACATTGACAATTTAGATCCTCAAGTCATGCAACTAAGTCGTATACTCTTCTCGTTAGGCTTTTCGTGCCATATTTTCTTCAGACCACCGTATTATCTTCCACCTTATCAAGAAACCCATTTTCTTATGACAAGCTTTCTAATCTAGTAATCGAACTCAAATCAACATCTCTTTTCTAAGATGCAAATGTAATGCAATCATGATGTCATGCAATCAAAACAAAATAAACCCAAGTCAGTATCACACCAAAAAGATATAATCTAGTACATACATGAAATAACAAGAACATTTATTCAGGAATCCACTAGGGTTTGGTATAGCTCTACCTAGGGTAAGTTCCTAAGGCTCACTATATGAGGCTTAGTTTCTAGAGTAAGGGTACCCGAACCAGCAGATTCCTCGATCCTCACCCATTATAGGCTCATGTAGATCGAGTTCAGTTCAGGGGGACACATTTCCCTATGGCTGCACGGAGATGAAAATCTCACGAAGACATAGGTACGGATGTATCCCGGAAGCGGTCCACTACCCTGCACGGAGGTGAAAACCTCACGAAGGACTAGTTTCTCACTCCCACTTAAAGGGTGAAATGCAAAATGCAAATGCAAAACTGCTAACACCATGATAAAAAAAAATGAAGGGAACTCATGAAATTTTTAAAACACTTTTAATTTTTGACACAAAGACAAACGTAATCAGTTTATGGCTCGACTCTCTAATGTCCCCAGTGGAGTCGCCAAGCAGTCGAAACCGTTTTTTTGAAAACAAAAATTTAGTTGTCGACTTTAAAGATAAAAATGGAGTCGCCACCGATCCTTTATTAAGGTGTGATCGGCCCACCTTAAAAAAAATATTTTGGCCTACGAATTTTGAGAAAATGAGTCCGGGAGTCAGTTACGCACGAGGAAGGGTTAGCACCCTCGTAACGCCCAAAATCGGTACCAAATTGACTATTTGATGTCTTAGTGTCGAAAGTTAAAAAGATTTTAAAATAAGTTTGAATAATGAAATTGGCAAAAGGATAATCAATTGTTCAAGTCATGTAAAGAAATCGAGTCCCAATACGTTAGGGTACAATTCCTCATAATCCCCAAACTTGAATATCACTTTTATTTTATACGAAAATCTTCATTTCGAGAAAGTAACATGCCACACCCAATACGTTAGGGCACAACAAGTTAAGTTCTCAAAAATGATTTTTATGCATTTTGAATAAAAATATTCTCGATCATTTAGGATTGACAAAGAGAATCAGAACCCAATACGTTAGGGCTCAATTTCCCTCGAAAATCCCAAACCTCAAATAATATTTTTATTCAAAAAAATCTTTAAATCAAGAAAACAACTTTGATGAATAGTTAAAACCAAAATATATTTTTGAAGGGGTATGTTAAAAGGGTTAATGTACAATATGATACAAATATTTTAATCTAAAATATATGTATATGTGTTTGAAAATCGTGAAAAATAAAAAAATATAAAAATATGCACGTGTGTATATATGCATGTAAAAAAAAATGAAAATAAATGATAAAAACGTATATATGAAAGTAGGTATATGTACATATGAAAATTCTGAAAGTAAGATAAAAATATGAAAATATGTGTTTGTGTATGTATTTAAAAATAATAGAAATGTATAAGCATATATGTCTATAACATAAAGTATATAAAAGTTAAAAATAAGAAATGCATGTGTATGAATATATATTTACAAAATAAAAAAAATAAAATGTATAAGTATATATATAATATAAAGCATATAAAAGTTAAAAAGATAAAATAAAAATATATATACATAAGAAATAAAAGTGCATGTAAAATATATAGATGCGTTTAAAAAGTTTAAGAATATATATGTATTATATAAAGAAATATGTACATGTATCCTATATAAAAAATGCGTGTCCTAATATAGAAATGATAATAATC
This sequence comes from Gossypium turneri, assembly GCA_008044935.1. Classification (NCBI taxonomy): domain Eukaryota; kingdom Viridiplantae; phylum Streptophyta; class Magnoliopsida; order Malvales; family Malvaceae; genus Gossypium; species Gossypium turneri. The sequence continues at coordinate 11,771,189 of CP032582.1, read as the reverse complement.
ACGGCAATAATAATGTTAATAATAATAACAAAAAATATATACAGAAAATAATGGTAGAGCATAACCACGATAATAACATTTTAAAAAAATAGTTTTAAAAAAAAAATGATCCAGATTGAACAAAAGACAGAAAAATGGGGGCAAATTCGAAATAAATAAAAAAAGGACCAACTCGAACGCGCAAGCGACAATGGAGGACCAAAAGGGAAATTATTCCTGCCTTCCCAAAACGTTGCGCAGTGATGGGCCAAAATGAAACAAAAATAAAGTGTGCGGTAAAATTTAAAAGACTTAAGAAATCTAATTAAAAACACTGCAAAAATAAGGGGGACCAAACGCGCAATTAGACCATTTAAGGTCAGAACGCGCGGCCCCCTCTCTCCCCAAACAGTGTTGTGCTTTAAGGTTTTTTTTAAAAAAATAAAACTAGAAGAAAGAGTCAGATTCTTTCTTCTTTCTGAAAAAAAATTTAGGGTTCCTTCAACCCTTTGTGCGCCGCCGTTCCCCTTTTGCGCCAAGGCTCCGATTGCGACGGAGATGGCCACAACTCGACGGGTTCAGCGTAAAGGTATGCCTTCTCCCTTTCTTTCCTTTATATTTTAGGCGAAAGAAAAAAAAAAGACGAATCACTAAGAATGATGAACCGAAAAAACTAAAAAAAGACCTTTTTTATTCCAAAAATCTTCGGATCTCCCTCTTTAATCCTCTTTTTCGTCCCCCATTTATACAAAAAGAATGGCTTTATATAGGCCGAAAAAGAAAAAGAAAATAAATAAATAATGTTATTTCTTGTTGGTTTTCTCTTTCGAACTCCTTGAGTCCGAGTTTGCAGGCATTTGTGGAGCAAACGGCGCGCGAGGAGAGGTCGGCCCCGAGACGTGCAGCGCATGGAGAGTCTGCTGGAGGCAGGGAGGCTGCTGCTGGTTTTCTTCTACTTAGGGTTTCTGTTATTTTTTGTTTTCTGGGTTGGGTTTAGTTTGGGCTTAGGTTTAGTTTGTTTTTGTATTTGGACCCAGGCCATTTGGGCCTTATTACAGCGTTTACCATATTAAGTAATGAGAACATGGAGTCATGAGAATTCTTCTTTACGAACCTGCAGAGGTATGTTATTAGTAACGATGATATTTGCATCATCTTCGATAGAGGGAAAGAATTAATTACCACTATTTGACGTTCTGGTGTGCCATGGAGATCCATTTACTGCATCCGGCACATCGTGGCTAACTTCCACCGAGATTATAAGAATGCAGACTGGCGGAGACAAGTTGTGAGAATGCGTAAAGCATAACGTTATCTTTTCAATATATAACCTAATGTTTTAGGGCGAGACTGTAACTTATATTTTCTTAATACATCCACAGCGTACGAGCTAAAGCCACACATTTTCCGGCAAAGGATGGCTCAACTTGAAAGTGACATGGAGGGTCACACGAACACACATTTCTAACAATGGTTGGGTACCATGGAGCCATGGAAATGGGTTTAAAGTTTCAACGAGGGCTTTCGCTATGGTCATATGACCACTAACTTAGCGGATGGGGTTAACTCTGTGTTGATGAAAACACAACATCTTCTAATTTCATCTGTATTCTTAGCTACATTCTACAGGTTGGCTAACTTGATGCTAAGAATGGGGCAGTAACAAGTCAACTAGATGGAGGCGGGACATGTGTTTGTCGAAGATGTCAGGGATGCAATGGTTGCAAACCATCAGATGGTGAGGTCGATGAATGTAAAAGTATATTCACAATGTAATGAAATGTTTCGAGTTACAGAGACCATCGGTCATCGACTCAGTATACCACCTAGGTCTTACAGAGTTGATATCCGAAACAAGGGTACGATTGCAGGAGGTTCTTGACACTTTATTATCCCTGTACACATGTCGTGGCAGCTTATGCTAAAGTCTCGCTCAATGTTGGTGTACACCCTTAAGCGCACGTCGCGTGTATAAGAGAATAAGTTCCCTGTTCTGTTTGACCTGTCTAAATGAGAGGTGCCTCCTACGACTTTCGAGCTTGTCCCAAAAAAAAGGTTGTGTAGCAATCCAAAGGGCGTCTGCAATCATCTAGAATCCATAATGAAATGGACATTAGGGAGAAATCCGACGAGAAATTGTGTGGCGTATGCAGATTAGTCGGTCATAATCAGAGTAAATTCCCGCATTGAAACCACCATATTGGACAATCGTCGTGATCGGGAAGGAATTGAGATGTTATTCAACCTCTATTAATCAGAGTAAATGCCCGCATTAATTACATTCACTACATGTAGAGAGGATTGAATTTAAAATTTGTTGCAATTAATATAATTTGAATTACAAAGTTAGTATAAAGTTTGTTGCATTTATATTTTTGTTGAATTAAATAACATTTTTTTACGTAAATAATACAAAAACCCTTAAAATTAATAACTAAAATGGCATGTCCATAAGATTAATAATTGAATTTTTTTGTGGAGGCAAAAAAGTCATTAAATAAATACAAACTTGACTATTTAAATTGCGAAAACCCCTAAAATTGATGGTTTGACGGTGTAGTCCTAGGGGCATATTTCTGCGGAGGTTGACGTTCACATTCTGGGTTATTGCGGCGATCAACGATCTCTTCACTCACATGTAGGGGTGTGCAAAACATAGATGAAAACTCATATGCCTTAAATGCCATCGATGAACTTGAACTGGGAGGAGTAGAGTACTGTAGTGGATACGGGTCGGGAGGAGTAGAATACTGCAGTGGATACAGGCTGGAAGGAGTGGAGTACTGAGATGGATACGGGCTGGGAGAAGTGGAGTACTGTGGTGGTAGTGGGCTAAATATATATAACTCTGAATGATATCCGTGGCCTGATGAGCTCGGGAAATAGTCATCACCCCCAAGTCTAGATGATAATAACTATCCCCAAAGTGTAGCTCTGGCTCTACCTCTAGCTCAGGTGCAGGAGGCGGATGTGGAAGGGGATGGGAGGGTTGCCCAAGTCGTGTCATGTGCGAGGGGACTACCATCGACTGCCTACCAAACAAAAATGGTTTCCCCATCCCAAAGTACCACTGTATGTACTCTAACGAGGGTTGCAGATCTAAAGCACAATCTATTTGAGGTACCCACCGCAACTGGTTGTTCCACATTGTAATATATTCTTCATGCACTTTCACCTAATCATTTCCATGTTTCCTCCTCTTGTTAATCCTATTGATGTCCCCAAATCGTATTGGCAATGTCGGGTTATACTGTATACAACTGGACTACTAGAGTACTCGATCACCATGATACCACTCCACTGTTTAGAAATTGATAATGGGTGCGTTAATGCACCATAGGTTTGAGTGGACATGAGCAGACGAGGGAATAATAGCCATAATTTCTAGGACATAATACGACATCCAAATGAACTGTACAGTTAATAATATGGTTATATTAACGCGGGTCGAGTGAGATAAAATAATTAAATGTCATGAATATTGGAAAAACTTACCCCCTCTCTAGCATGATTCTCAATCATCAGATGGTATATCGGAATTGTGGATGACCTCCTGATACCCTGATTAGTGCTCCATCTATGAAAACAAATTGTTAGAATAATATAATCCGAAAAAAAAGTCAACTAATTGATATAATGAGTAAAAATTCATCACTTATTAATGAGTGGAAATACATATGATTGGTGACTAATCGATGCTAATGGCATTCGGTAAAGTGTCCAAGACTGCAGCAATATGAGGTATCCGCCTATGTCCACAGCAAAAGGATTTGTCGTTCGACAAAGTTCACGATACAACATGGTTAACACTACGAACCCCCAACTGTACGAACGAATGTTATGCAAATTAGATAATAGGGGCAAGTACATCAAGTGGACCTTGTTATCGTTAGCATCTAGCATGAGTACACCCCCTATAAGGTGCATAATGTAAACTCGAACGACGTGCATCACCTTCCATTCACTGGCAGTACTCGGCAAATGCTCGAAATTGACCTTTACCCATGAAAACCTCAAACCCATAAATTTTCCCTCACAAGGAGATCATACAAGTAAGTCATAGCAAAGGGTGGCTGGCCTAGAGATCAAACTTATGCTCGTGACCGTATTCTCGCCGATGGGAGGCTGAGCTACAGTGGAACATCCTATAGAGTAATGGTGCACTCCCCGTACGGCAAATGAAATTTGTAGGTCTCCAGACGCCATCGCTCGACCAAAGCGGATATTAATTCATATCACAAATTAAAAGTCCGGATCAATGCTGCTGATCTGAATCTAGCTAACTCCAAGCACGGCATTAGGCGTTCATTTGGCAGAAAGCCTACACTATTAACACGGCCCCTCAATGGACAGTATGGGACTTGACATTATTAAATTAGCAAAATAGTTAATTTAATCTAATTTAATTCCGTAAATGACGTGAGTAACAAATAACAATTTTTTTTACCATCTCATTAATAGTACTTGATATGTGATTATCATTATTAATCAAAGAATCCATTTGTTGCAAATCTGCAAATAGAAAAATAATTCATTTAATTTGTTGCAAAAAACACAGTAAATAATTTGGAAATTGAGAAACAAAAAAACACAGTAAATATGTGAGTAACAAAAAACACCGTAAAAAAATAAAAAAAATCTCATAATTTCTCATATTTTGCCTACAATAAAAAAATTATGTTAGTTTACAATAATAATATAATTAAAATAAACATAAAATATCTAAACATAAAAAACATACGAATCGACAAAAAAAAATAGAAACATACCTGTTTAGTTTCTTTCAAACAACCTATAAAATTATATAAGAACAAACTTAATCAACATTCCAATAAATCAATAAAAATTATCAAATAAATAAAAAACAAATAAAATTACATTATAAAAAATTTACATTCATAAAAAATCACAAAACACTAAACTAAACACTAACATTTTATAACCTAATCATAAATTACTAACAAAATAACTATAAAATAATTTTAAAAAATAAATTTACATTCATAAAAAATCACAAAACACTAAACTAAACACTAACATTTTATAACCTAATCATAAATTACTAACAAAATAACTATAAAATGATTTTAAAAAATAAATTTACATTCATAAAAAATCACAAAACACTAAGCTAAACACAACAATTTATAACCTAATCATAAATTACTAACAAAATAACTATAAAATAAATTTACATTAATAAAAAATCCCAAAACACTAAACTAAGCACAACAATTTATAACCTAATCATAATTTATTAACAAAATAACTATAAAATAGTTTTAAAAAAATTTGCATTAATAAAAATTCACAAAACACTAAACTAAAAAATCAAACAAATTATAAAATAATCATAAATTACTAAAAAATAATTTTAAAATAATTATAAAAAAATTACATTAATAAAAATTCACAAAACACTAAGCTAAAACACAAAAAAAAAAATATAACATAATCATAAATTACTAACAAAATAATTTTAAAATAATTAAAAAAATTACATTAATTAAAAACATTATAGCATAAACACTAAAACAAAAACAATTTATAATAATTAATAAAAAAATAAACAACATACAAAATATAACTAAACCCTTTAAATTAAAAAAAACATTATTTACTAAAATAATACATACTTTTTTTTCCTTTCTTCTTCTTCTTCTTCTCCTTTCTTTCTTCTCCTTCCTCTCCTTTCTTTCCCTCTTTTTTTTTCACTTCCGGATCCCTTATCTATAAGGGGGACCATGCTTATAAGGTCCCCCCATTCACCCTGTTTTTCCCTTTGGAAGAAGGGACTTAACACTACAAAAATGCAGTGTGCAGGGAGTGGCGGAGAGGACTGGTCGCTGCACCAGTGCCGCTTGTCAGAGAGGCGCGACTGGTGCTGCTAGTGCAGCTGGCGTTACACGTAGTGGGCGATCACGGGTCAAAATTGACCCGTATTTTTGATCGTATGTTATGGTACAAAAGTGGTGCCGCCTATGTACATGGCACCACTATTAAAATATTAATTTAAAAAATTAAAAAAATTGGTGGTGCTGCCTATGAGGAAGGCATCACCCCTCTAAACAAACCAATTCCGTAAATAATTGTACTGACAACCCATTTAAGAAAATAAATTTTTTATATTATTAAGGTAAATTAGCCTCGTTACCCGCATGTGTCAAGTAGATATGTATAAGAGTTGGGTAGCTTATTCGATTTGATAGACTCTATTTGACTTAGATTGTATTTTGGATTTGTATTTCATATGGGCCCGAATTCAGTTTACATAATAAAAAATATTTTTAAATTTAAATTTAATTATAATGTATATAATAGATCAATTTAAAATATTTCTTGAATATTTTATTAATTTTTGAATAGTAAAATGGGTGTTTTGGGCAGGTCGAGTTAGCCTAGAAATAGGAATGGGCATGAATTATTTTTAGAATCAGGCCTCACATGGACAGGTCAAATGTCGAGTTTAGTGATGTTTATTGTAATAATAACTTTTTTGTGTCCAGTTAGAATTAGGTAATTATATTGGAATTATTACAACATCTCAACACTGAGTGTCAAGTTTCCTTTAAAACATTTAATTTTTAAGTTGTAATAATATTATTTAATTTTCTAACGGTTTTGGATAATATTTAAATGGAACTTGACACTCATGGCTGTTGAAATCTATGTAAAAAATTTATAAATATATATCATAATTAGAAAGTTCAATTGGCCTTGCTAGCCATGGGTGTAAAGATTCTCTTAAAAACCTAACAAAATCCCAATTTAAAAACCTATAAATAGGCAATCCAACTTATTAGTTTTTATAGAAAACCCAAAACAATCTTCCTTTACTTTATATATTAACTATCCAATATACTTACGGTTTTCGAAATTCAAAATTTAACATATTGTAATGGTTGTCCTATATTGAGATCATAAGAAGGATATGTTACTGAGAATGCAATAACATTAGAGTGTTCTTGTAGCATCCCACACCCGATCTGATCGTCGAATTTGAGATATAAGATGTCACATTCATTGTCAGAGTAAGTACAATTTCATTTGCATATCTAATAAACACATCATACTCAGCCTGCTAGCGAAACCTAGCTATGGAACGCCATATTAGCCACCTAAGCAACTCTCTATTAACACCCAACTTATCCTCCAACACACCACAATATAAAGCATGTAACTTTTTTAAGTTTTTAGTTTGCAGCGGATTGTCATATAGGTACTTTTCATAAAAAAAAACTTTAAAAGAACAACTCGCATAAAAATAAGGGTTCGTATGCTTTTGGGGTTTCACATACATAACAGGTTAAGGGTACATACATATATATACATGTGAGTAAAATATGCACAAACTTATGACAACTCAAACTCGCAAACTCACGTCGCAAGCTTTAGGGTTCACAACGGCAAAATCATGCGAACCTACTTCGCTAGAATTAACTTAACAACTATTTTCCTGAAAGCAAAAATGAATGTATGGAAAGGAACTAATAGCATGCAAACTCTAAGTTTTTGCAACACAATGCACTTCACGAAGCATAGCAGTACATCTGTCTAACATAGGGGTTCACACCCCTACTTAGCTCACACATTCAAAGTCTTTTAAGACTTAAGTTATTTTAAATAGGATAGGTCACACGAGCTATCTCTAAGAGCTAAGGTTATGCGAACTTGGTTCGCAAGGTTTTTGTAACTCAAAAATATTATGGGAACGCGGTTAGCAGTTCGCTGGTCATTGGGGTTCACATTTTAGCAAAATTAAACCCCTGTCACTTTGCAGCAACCTTGACAAAATCTATAAGTTTGTCAGTTTTAAGACATTCATGCTTTTGCCTTTGGCGTGCTCAAGTTTTAGAAATTTGTGCTTAGTTTTGAACTCATCAATTAAGAAAACATTAATCGATCTTGAATTAAAATCTTATACTTGAATTACAGAGGTGTTTATAAAATAATATTGGTTTGCAAATAAATTGTTAAGACAACATAAGGAAACATTAAGAAAACTACTAAGTCCTAAAACAAGCAGCAAAGTCATCAGAAAGATATCTCTAAACCCAAACAGAAACCCATATTTCCTTTATTCCAGGGTTCACTTGTTCTACCTTTCTAGAGTATATGCTCCCAGGATCACTCGCCTCACCCTGGCTTACCTTGCAATCTAGTTATCTATAATGTTAGGAAGGAGTGTGTGAGTTCTTGCAGTAACAACCCATTTTTCAATGGTGTCACAAAAAGTGGTTTCGAGGCCACCAAATCTGATGAGTAAGTTTGTAAATATTATCATTTAATATTTATGAGTCAAACATGGTTTTAAAAAGGTTTTTGATATAATAATTTTTTTTATATAAACGATTTATTAAGTTCAAGAGGTATGACCCTAAGGTCAAGTGGTTTTAGAAAATGAGGTATCGGGACCTCGTTTCTATAAACCGAACTGTAAATATTTTTATAAATATTTATGGAGTGTCATTAAGGTGGTATTAAAGTTTTGTTGAAAAATTTTAACGTTTCGATGGTTAATTAATTAAAAAGGACTAAATTATAAAATTTGAAAAAGTCAATCGCTATTAATTTAAAGGTGTTAATTGCTTAAAGAATTATAGTTGGATGGCCTTAATGGGTAATTTACCCATACCACTATCTTTATTTGTTTTATAAGTTAATTTATTATTATTAATAAAATAAAATAAAAAGGTTAATAAATTAAAGAAAACAAAATGTTTTCTTCCCCATTTGTTTTACACCACTGAAGGTTGCCATGGAAAAAGAATAAGAGAAGCTTCAAGCTTTGGCCTTGCTTAGGATGGTGCATGTGGGTCCTTTTTAACCCCGTTTCTTTTAATTTTTATGTTTTTGAGATCATTACAACTAGGTCCAGCTAGTCCGTACCTTTGACTTTGAATCTGTTAAAGATTTTGAATGTTTCCATTGATGAATCTTTTGATTTTTTTTATGTTAAATGATGAATTTGGAATGTTTATTGTTAATTAAAAGTATTTTGTTAAGTGATTTTTGATGAATTTATCAATTAGGGACTAAATTGTTAAAATAATAAAATTTCAAGGATTTGACATGAAATTGTTCCAAATATGGGCTGATATGGGTGCCATAAATATTTGGCTGATCTAAATTGGCATTAAAAATGGTTAATTTGCAAGTTTTGGGCTTAGGGACTAAATTGAATAAAAGTAAAAATTTAGGGGCAATTTTGTAAAAATATCAAAAATAACTAAATTACATAAAATACATTATTTTTTGTCTAAATTAATTGATTAAATGAAATTATTAATTTAGATCAAGATCGGTTGAAAAATCGAGGAGAATGAAAAATTACCAAAATGCCCCTATACTTTGACATTTCTGCAATTTAGCTATGTAAGGTCGTATGAACTATATTTTGTATAATTTTGATTAAATTTAATGTTAATATGTGATTATATTGTGATTAAATCAATATATATATGTATTTATGCAATTTATCTTATAATGAAACGATGAAAATCCAATGATGTTTCGGTGACTACCAAGCCCCGTTTGAATCTTAGGAATTCGTAGGATACAAATGAGATGTCATTAGGGTTTACATGATACCGATGGCTGAGGTCTGACATGTGCTGTTGATACTCCACAGCTCGTGTGAGCAACATCTTGTAGCCACATCCTGACCCACAGCTTGTGTGAGTAGGCCCATTTTTATAGCTCGTGTGAGCATTTTGAATCACAGCTCGTGTGAGCATACATGTACAAGAATTGACGGATTACAGTGATATGAGTTGCACACTTTGTGTAAGCTATTTGGGGTATCTAATAGTATTCTAAACGGTTCAACGAGCATGATTGGAAAGGAAATGGTAAGATTTCGATACGGACTAAGGCATGTTCACATATGAATTGCATTGAATTGGTGATACATGGATAAATGTCAGTTGAAATGGATGAAATATTCATATGTTACATGTTTAAATGTTGTGATCATCCATGAGTAAATTGCCTATGTCTTATGCTTATATTGCTAACATGTTTGGAGTGAATGCTTAGGCTTTGACCAAGCTATTAAATGGATTGTATTACACTTACTTATAAGTTATGCATTGAAATGGTAAGTGCCCAAATGGAAATATGCTTGTGTTCATGAAAGAGTGGTAAGGTTTTAATTATGTAATCTCTTATGAAATGGTTTATCATGTGGTTAATTTCAAAAGAACTATGTTTAAATGCCCTAGGTTGTGGCTATGGTTGATGATATGCTTATGTCTTGTGTGTCAAGCATATGAAACGAGTGTGGAATGGCAATGAAATAGTAAGTTCATACTTGAAGTGTAAAATTATGAAAAAGGGAATGATGAGTTGAATTGTTATTGTTATTTAAGCTAAAAAAGTAAATAAATGGAAAGTAATGAAATGCAAATGAAAGTAATAAATTTTGAAAGGGTTTAAAGTTTTATAAAATCCTACTATGCTAGGGATGATATGTATATGTGATGTTGTGGATTTATTCGCTTTGTGAGTTTTTGAATATGGTTTCATGAATCTTATGGTATTGGTATAGGATTATTCTTGATATGTATAAAGTTCATATTTGGAATGTATTAATATGAATAAAGTTTATACGAGCTTACTAAGCACTCATTGCTTAAGTAGTTGTTTTTCCTTTACTTTTTAGATTATCAGAAGCTTGATCGGGTTGGAAGCTCTTCGGAGATCTATCACACTATCCAACGATTATATCGGTATATTTTGATGTATTGGTTAAGGTTATAATAACATGTATAGGTGGACTTATGGTTGATGATTGGTTGAATGTTAGTTGATGAGTTTGACATGTATATGTCATTTGGGGTGATGCAGCCTTGGTACATTTGGTGCCTTGTTGATATGTGTTAATTTGATAATGTGTTAAAACACGTTTGAATGGCCAAAGTGATATATGATGAATTGACCACAACATGGTCAAGATATGGTATGCTTTGGAAAGGTTTTGAATAGATGTGCATGATTGAAATATGGTTTGTATACATGTTGATTGTTGGAAACATCTCTTTTAGATGGCTTTGATGGTTGGAGTTGAAATGGTCATTTGAAGTTGTATTTTGAATAACCAAATTGGTATGTTTGAATATGATTTTGGCATGTGGTCAATTATGGTATAACTTGGTATGGAATTAAATTATATATATATGGATGAGTTATGGTCAAATATGTATAAGTTAGATATATGTATATTTGGGATGCATGAAAACTATAGTTCAAATGACAAGTTATAATGACAAGGTATAAGTTAAGCATGGCATGTTTTAAAATGGTAACAAGGTGATCAATTATGCATATGTGTTGTTAAGTTGAGTGCTTACTTTGAGGTGCATTTTGGGAATATTGGTTGTATGGATAAATACCATATTGATCTAGCTTTATTATGCATGTTTTAGGTATATTTTTGGATGCTTGAAATAAGTACAAGGGCTTGTATGTATGAGCATATTTTGGGTGAAAGAAATGGCTTGAAAATGACCTATTTCTTGTCCACACGGCCTAAGACACAGGTGTGTGTCTCAGCTGTGTGTGACACATGACCATATGACATGGCTGTGTGTCCCCTGTAGGTATTTAAAGGTTGCACTTCGAGAGTTACATGGCCTAGCACATGAGCGTGTGGCTTGGCCGTGTGAAGCAAGTCAGAGAGTTACATCGGCACGGACACGGGCTGGGACACGACCGTGTGTCCCTACTTCAAATGTCCACATGGCCTAAGACACGGGTGTGTGTCTTAGCTGTGTAAGTCACATGGCCTAGCCACACGGTCGTGTGACCCCTGTAGTTTGAAAATTTTTTATATTTTGCCATGAAGTTCTAAATGTTTCCGATTTAGTCTTGAATCATTTCTAAAGTGTTTCTAAGGCCTCGAGGGCTCAAAAAAGGGATGCTATGCATGTGTTTGAATGGAATATGATGTGTTTTATATTGGTTGTAATCAAATGCTTTAAGTTAAAAGTTTTCGGTAATGCTCCGTAACTCTATTCTGACAATGGATACGGGTTAGGAGTGTTACACTTACGAACTCAGTGAATAAACATGAAAGTATAACCACATTGCAATATAAAATATAAGTTAAATAGAATATAGGCATGGTTACTGAACTACAAACAGGGTTCGTAATACTTGTGCAAAGTCCAACTCGCAAATACTTACAGTTAGATAGCTTAGAAAAAATTTAGGATTTCAGAAACACAATCTTATTCACTTGTTTGTTCTTGTTGGATAAGCAGATATCCTTTTAATCCTCAAAATGACTCAATGAGTCCATAACATGGGCTAAACACTCTCCAACACACCAACATGTCTCACTGAATGTAGTTTAACTCAACATTCCTTATCTCTCCAACCTGTCCCAAGGCCTCAATGCACAAAACATAAAACATAAAGATGAGTAGTCATAACCCTATAGCATGCCATTATATCCAACAGATTCAAAATGTTATCTTGTCACAACATTTACTTAACACAAAGCTCGTAAAACATAAAATCATATAGAGCTCGTCGTGTAGAGCTCACTTATCATTGTTCGTAAAACACATACTTAAAACATAAACAACAAAACAAAGTTTTTAGAGAAGGCTTACTTTCGGAACTTAGGTCAAAACCCTAAGATCCTGATTAACATTATGATTCACACATGTTAGTGGTGATCTCTAAACACTCACCAATTTGTTGAAAACGTAGGCGAGCTTTACTTTTCCCTTATTTTTTCTTGTAGATGGTTCTATTGGGTTTGCAATAAACATACATAAGTTACAAATAACACATTCAAAATACACACATAAACATAAGCAAACCTAGCTTTCTTTGTCGCAAACTCTTCTAAACATCGATAGAGGAACAAAGTCTTACCTTAGGTCCTAAGGGCTTAAATTTTGGGTTCTTGGAACTTGGTAGAAGAATAATCAATGAAGAATATAAGGGAATAATAGAATATGAACTTTCTAATGGAAAGGGCTTAATTTATAAGCACAAGTGTTTTAGTGTTCCTAGGATACTTTAGTTGTAGTAGAAGTAGGAAATAGTAACGCGCATGAATGGTTTTGTAGTATAAGTTATCTTCCTAACTCAGGGTGTAACAACTCGTCTTCAGTGGTGCCAGAAACAGTGGTTTCAGGACCACAAATCTGACAATGAGTTCGTAATTATTATTAGTTATTTTATATGAGTCAAATATAGTTTATATTGAATTTTGATTTGATAATTTTTTATTAATTAAACATATAGTTATGTATAACTAACTGGTTAGTCCTTAAAATTAGGTGGTTTTGGAAAATGAGGTATTGGGATATCATTTCTGTAAACCAAGCCCGTAAATATTTTTAAATATTTCCGGAGTTATCATATTGGTATACAGAGGTTCGGTTAAAAAATTTTAATGTTCGACTAGTTACTTAAGGAAAAATGACTATTGAATTATATTGATCAAATAGTTTAATTAGTAAATATAAGTTGACTTATAAGGAAAATAGGACATTTTTATTTAGTGTGGATGGTTAGTAAGCATTTGATTATATTTTATACATTAATTAAAAAGTTAAAATAATTAAAATAAGTAAATAAACATAAAAATGTTAAAAAATTAACATCATCTTCTAAGTTTCTCTAATACATCGAAAGCGAAACTTAAAACTTCTATTTTTGAAGCTTAGAATTCAACCAAGCTTAGACTATTGCATGTATGTGGTTTTTTTATTTATTTTTCATAAATTTTATATTTTGAGATCGTTGTAGCTTAATCTAGCTAACACAGGGATTGTTTTTATTAAAAGTTTTGTAACTTTCCATTGATGAATTCTAGATGTTCTTAATCTTAAATGATGAATCAGTAAACTTGATTATTAAATAGGACTATTTGGTAAAGGAATTTTTGATAGTTCTGAACTTAGGGATTAATATGAAATTAGGTAAAATTTAACATGTAAATTTGTGAAATCTCAAGTTTTTGAAAGCTATTTTGGGAGATTAGTGAATTCGATTTTGATATATTGGGGTCAATTGTGAAATTTTGAATAGTTTTGGATTTAAGGACTAAATTGAAAAAAGTGTGAAAGTTTAGGGAAAAATTGTAAAATGAAATTTAAAGGTCACATGCATAGAAATGAGTTTGACAGTGTATTTGAATTTGATAAATTGAATTTAATCATTATATAGATCAAGAATTGAATCGTACGGAGGATAACTAGGGAAAAGGGAAAATCGCAAATTAGTCCTTACGAGTCAACCGATACAATATACTAGGTAAGTTCATAGTATAGAGGAATATTTATATTTATAACTTATGTTGTTTTGATTTAGTTTTAATTTAAATGTGTTGAATATTTGATTTTGGATTGGGATTATAAATTGTCTATATTAAGCAAAGGTGAGTTCGGACTAAATCGTGAATGGTTGAATATTGAGAAATATGAATGATATGATTTCTAACTGAATATGAATTATTAAAGTATACGAATAGCTTATGTGGAAGTGCCTCTAATTTATTAATGTGATAAACTCTATAAAATGCTCGTTTGAACGTAATAAACGATTCGGATATGATTGGCATGCCAATAGGGTTTGAACGCACACTTGTATGGGTTTGCACTTCGGTGCCTCTGTATACATTTTAGTGTCTTTGATTGCACTACGGTGCCTCTGTATAGCATTTGATGCTCTCTGTTGCGATGGTGTTACCCGTGTATCCAGGTTATGTTACTATAGTTCATCAGGCTAATAAAACTTGAGAATGATCTTTTTATAATTTGCCAAGGTATGTGATTGATATCAATAGAAATATGTTATAGAATGTAAATGCAACAATATTTGATAATGTACACAATGTTATGACTATGTAAATGATTTTGTTTAATCTATTGAAGGAAAATGTGATAATTGATGATTTGATTTTGGGTAAAGCTCACCTGTGTTTATAAATTGATTGTCATGTTATTATAATCTACGTTGTTTTAATTTCAACTGATTAATTGAGGTAAGTTGGTTTAGATTTAGCTATGGACTTACTAAGCTATATAAGCTTACTTTGTTTATTCTTTGTTTTATGTAGTTAATGTTTTGTGGAACTTGACGGACGGATCAACTTCAAGGCTCACGCTCTCAAGCTTTTGCCTTGGTAGATTTTGATTTATTATTTCTGTTTTGTGGTATGTATATAAGGTTTCGAAGTTGATGAATTTTAAGTTCTAGTTGGATTTGTAATGTGGTTAAAGTTGGTATATAATGTTAAATTTCATATTTTATGAATAACTTGTGATGAATGTGTGAAACCAATTTGGAACATCATTTTGATTCTATTTTAGGAGATAATAATTTGTGCTATTTGGTTTATAAACATGATTTTGGTATTTGGTATCATGGAAATGGTAACTTGTCATTTGATGTCTTACTTGGTGATTTGTTATGGAAATGGTCATTCTGTTTTGATAAATCTTAGAACTTTGGTTGAGGTAATTTGACATTTGAAAGTTTGGTATAGATGGTTGATTGTAGCTTATGTTATTTGGAATTTATTTGATGATTGAATAAGATTGATATGTTGGTTATGTCTTATCCTATATGGTTGTTGTTTATATTGAAATGTGGTGTCAATGAGGGCATATTGGTTAGACACATAGGTTGAATGTGCATTAGTATATTTTGGTATGTTTTGGAACATTCTTGAATAGGTTAATGTGGTGGTAAATGCATGGCTTGGTGTCTAAGAAATTGTAAGTGAATTGGCTTGTGTTCGAAGTTATTTTGGGCACACACGGTCCTGTGTCCCACATAATTGCATGACACGACCATGTGGCCTCTTTGATTTTTGGTACAGGCTCGTCCATACGGCCTCAGAGAGTTACATGGCCTAGGGACAATATTGTGTGACCCTGAGTTACATGGGTACAATGAGTTACATGGTTTGGCCACACAACCATGTTTTTGAGCCACATGGGCTGAGCTCTGTTACACGGCCGGGCAACATAGATGTGTGACTCCTGTTTTCACTTTTTACTCAAAACTTAGTAAAAGTTTCATTCTAATCCAGAATTGTTCCCAGTTTGTTTTAAATGTTTTGTAAGATCGAATTAGGCCTCGTTTTGATTCAATAGCATGGGAATGATTATAAACGTACTATTTGGTTATTTTAATTAAATTGTGAACGATGTTAAATTTTTATAGTTGTAAAGTTTCATTTTAATCCTGGATTGTTCCCAGTTTGTTTTTAATGTTTTGTAAGATCGAATTAGGTCTCGTTTTGATTGAATAGCATAGAAATGATTATAAACAAACTATTTGGTTATTTTAATGAAATTGTGAATGATGTTAAAGTTTTATAGTTGTAATATCTTATAGCTCGAGCCGAGCAACCGGACCGGGTATAGGGTGTTACACAGTTACAACTACTCTTTTTCACACATTGGCAAAATTAGCGATCTCAGTTCACCAACCTACCGACGAACCCCTATTCACCAATCACACTGGAGGTCTCAGCTTGCTAGCCCCAAACCAATATTTGCAAATTGCCAGGCCCACTAGCGACCACTGCTCGCCAAATCTTCTGGCGAATATGTGCTCGCCAATTCCTTTGGCGAACCTTCTGCTCGCTAGACCTACTGGCGAGAATACCTACGTTGCCTGACTCTTTGGTGAACTTCTGCTCGCCAGAATCCAAACTTTTAGGCCCTCTCTTGGGATGGTACATAATGTATCGCGTTATAATACCTACCACAGGGCCTACCCAACTATGATATGATAATAAGAAAATTCTGATTACTTTTAGGAAGTCTCCTTAGTGAAATCCACATGACAATGTCTACCATGGGGCAAGTCCATTTCATGCCATCAGAAGAGGCCATTGATTGAGGTCGCAGGTCTTGTTTAAGGACCTTCTCCATTCAATATTTTAAAAATATGCAAGGTTTTTAATTTTTTATTTCAATCATGAATGATCAAAATATGCATGACAACTACATGTGGCATTCTTTCTTAAACTATATGGCATGCTTATCTCATGTATGCATGACATGCTATGGAAATTTTATAATTTTCATATTCAATTACTCACAAGAGTCAATTAATCAATTTTGATTCTCCACTATTTTTTTTAAGGGAAAAATTGAAGAAGTGAATGCGAATCGTGCACCAAGTAGGTTCCTAGGAAAGGGAGGTGAGTCATATTTGACCACTTAAAAACCAAGCTATACCTTGCTAGATCTAATCCTAGACATGCACCTTCTCATTATCACATTTCTCACATTAATCAAATAACCTAAAGAAGTGAATGGAACAATACAACACATGTATTGTAATAGCTTGCTCGACGAAGTCTCTATATCTTGTTATTGTTTATTGTACTAAGCGTAATTTTGGTAAGTAAAGTATTAGTTATAACTAAGTATATGATTTTGTGTATGCACCGGTGGGCGAATTTTACGTTTTGGCGAGATATGTGGATTGGTGGATTCTTTTGTTGGGTATAGCCACCCCAGATGTTTTGGTGAAGTCATTAAATTCATAGTTTAATAGATTTGTTTATTGTTTTAGAAAAACTTTTTAGTTAGTCTAGTAAGAACTAGCTAGAATGGAACTATGATACTGTAGTTGATAATACTTAAATTATGATAAGCACATTTAATCACGAGAATCAAAGGTGTTAGTGGAATAATCTGTTTCTTCCACTAAACCTTGTCTCTATGCTTGAGTATGTAAAGGTATCGGTGTCTTCACTGGTGAATTTTGAGTTTTCTTTGTATTCATTTTCTTCTTGATTTTCTCTACACTCTCTTTAAAAAGATTAAGCCCAAAAATCTTTTTGAAGTTGGGTTCGCTGTACTCAGCCAACTCTCACGTTAGTTTTTAACTCCCTTGTAAATATTGATGAACCCTAGGTTATTTTCATAGTTATATACGTATTGTTAGTTCTGCATGCATAAGTGTTAGATTTTTATGTAAGGGAGGAAACTTCTTGATTCTGGTTTATGTGTTAATGCTTCTTGCATTCATGATTGGATTTAATAGTGTAACGATCTATTAAGCTTAATTATCCATATTTTAGCTCAAGACGTTATAGAAGGTCCGAGTGACAAAGGCAAAGGTCCTGCCATCTAGAATTTGTTGTATTTCTAGTGAGTTCCTTCTTACTTCCATATGTATAATATTCTTATTTTATAGTTCGTGTAAGGTAAGTACTCATACTCTATAAAGGTGTAATGCATATATGAAAAAAGGTGTTTAAGAGTTGTCAGTTTGAGTCTGTTATGTCAGTGTTAAAGTGTAATAACCATTCTTAATGCTTAAGCCACAACCTTCTTCTTTTAACAAGAATGATATGGACTGTTTCCTAGAAATGATGTTAAAGAAATATATTCATGGTGCTTCCTTCGGTGGAATGTACATTAAACTGGCATATCGCGATACATGAAAATGGTTGTGTATCCTTTGGTAGGGCAAATGTATGTTGCAAACTAGATTGACAAATCACGACAAAGATACAAACCAAGGGAAAATGAATGGAATGAATGATGTGAATTTGACTATGGATCTGGGTACATGGCTAACATGAAGAAGGTTTGTCTGAATAGTCATATGGGTGTATTGTATATGCCAAAGTAAAAGTAAACCGACATATAGTCTGTCTGTGTATAGTACTTGCTATCCGGTGAATTGTGTGATTGTGTTTGAATCTTTGAAAGGATCTGCTCGAAGTATTAGTAACTATTAGTACACTTTCTTCTGGAACTCACTAAGTTCTTTTGAACTTACCTAGTTTCCTTTTTCCTTCTTAGGCCTACTATTGAGGGAAGTCTTTCTAAAGGACTATGCGAGAGGACATCAACTATTGTGCCTGTTTATTTGTATTATGCATGATGATGAGGGTGATGTTTGATTGTATTTTGAAAGAAATTGTACTTAAGACTCATGTTGAAGAATTATGATTTAATGAAGTTTCATTAAAGTTTATGGAATGGTTTTAAAATATATTATTTTGGGTTGATAAAATACCTTACTGAAATTCTATACGCCATTTGGCTTATACTCTACTTTCCATATTTTATTAAAGGTTTATTTTAAACATTAAAGTTTTACAAATTTTACGCCAGATTCAGTTTTGAAGTTGGATGATTTCTTTGTAGTGACACGTCTTACTTGGATACTTTTAAGTGATTGGGTTTAGCATGTTACAAGTTGGTATTAGAGCCAATGTTTAGCTGATTCTTGGAAAATTGATGGCTATGTCACACCCAATCATTCGTAGTACGCCGCTGGCTTAGTCTTTAGTGTTTTAAATTGAGTTAAAATTTCTTTTGTAGTACAATAAGAAAATGTCTAATGGTTTTAGAGAAGACATGAATGCGTAAATGGAAAGTCATATGCCTACGCAAGAACAAACTACTACTAATAATAATATAGGAATTGTAGAGAATGCATTTAGGAATGTGTTTTTCACTATGATTGCACACTTATTCGATCAGTTTATGGGAAACAATCAAAAGCCTTAACAATAATAACTACCATAACCACAGTCTGAGGTGGTTTGTCCAGCACACCCTGCACCTCTAGTACCTACTATAACTCCACCTAAGGTTGACCTTGTAAGAGAAATCTAGAAAAGAGGTGCCAATGAGTTCCTTGGTGTTAAAGGTGATGATCCCACTGTGGCTAAGCAGTGGTTATCTTGTCTGTGTATGGTAACAAAATAACTGAAATATACTTTTGAGGATAGTCTTCGATGTGCTATATCATTGTTAGAAGAAAAAACTTACCAATGGTGGGAAACCTTGGTTAGTGTGACTCTTGAGCTAATGATTGGTTGAGACTTCTTCTGGAAAAGTTTAGAGAAAGATATGTTAATTAGATGTATGTTGAATAGATGAATAAGGATTTTCTGTATTTGAGGCAAGGGAGAATGAAAATTATGGAATATGAGAGGGAATTTCTCAGACTTAGTCGCTATGTAAAAAATATGTTTCAATCTGAAAAAGAAATGTGTGATAAATTTGAATGGGGACTAAGGGATAAAATTCATGCATTGGTAGCAACGACTGAATGTAAAACTCTTACAACAATGACAGCAAAAGCCCATAAGATGGAATCAACCATTAGAGATAAAAGAAATGATTTTTGAAAGGGAAAGAATGAAGAGAGGTAGGTCAAGTCTTCCATCACCAGCGGGTTTTAAGAAGCCTAAAGATCAAACCTTTTCAGCTTCAAGAAAAGATTCACAGATCATAAGTTTCAAACGTGAAGGATTCAATAGACGAATTGCTTATATGACAAGTTCTAGTGATTGTAGAATGGTGAAAAGTGATTGTGAATATTGTGGTAGGAATCGTGGTGGTGAATGTAGGAAGCGTTTAGGGGCATGTTTTGGATATGAGTCCAGAGATCATATGGTTAAGGATTGCCCATCTAAGATTGAAGTAAGCACTGAACAATCAGTCAAAAGTCCTCAAAAGATTCAGCATGAGAGTAGATCTGGAATGGCAACGAAATCTGGTTCAGTACAAGGAACATAGAGGGAAAATTTTAGTAAGCCAAGTTTTGGAGCATCAGCAAGAGCTTATGTGATGAAGCTAAGGAGGATGCTGAAATGCCTGAATTAATAACTGGTAATTTTTTTTTCTTGGAAACAATATTTATGCTTTGATTGATCATTGGTCTACTCATTGTATGTCTATACTAAGGTTATAGAGGGTCTTAATCTTGAGGTAGGATAGTCTGAAACAAATGTGCGAGTAACAAATCCCTTGGGTTAGAGTACTATGGTGAATAAGTTGATTAGAAATTGTCTATTAGTTTACGGTGAGCATATGTTTCTAGTAGATTTGTTGTTGTTAATTTTTCATGACCTTGATGTAGTCTTGGGGTTAGATTAGTTGACAAGACAAAATGCTATGGTTGATTGTCGAACTAAAACTATACGCTTGAGAAATGCTGAGGGTAAAAAAGTGATGATGCTTGGTTTACAAACTGGATTGGCGAATAGGATAATTACTTCATTGTCCACCAAAAAACTAATTATTCAGGGTGTAGATGCTTATTTGGCTTATATCATGGATTCATCTAAATCAAGAAAAAAAGTTAGCCAAGTCCCTACAATAAGAGAATTTGTAGATGTGTTTCCTGGGGAACTTCTTGGAATGCCTCCTGAAAGAGAGGTAAAGTTTTCAATTGAACTGGGGCAATACCTATTTGTTGTATTCCATACATGGTGGTACCATTAGAGCTTAAAGAGTTAAAAGAGAAGTTGCAAGATCTGTTGAATAATAGACCAAGTGTGTCACTGTGGGGTGCACCAATTCTATTTGTGAAGAAGAAAGATGGAACTATGCGCCAATGTATAGGTTACCACCAGTTGAATAAAGTCACAATAAAGAATAAGTATCATCTGCCAATGATTTAAGATTTATTTGATCAGTTAAGTGGGGCTACTATTTTCTCCAAAACTGATTTGATGTTTTGATATTACCAAGTAAAGATTAAGGGTGATGATGTTCCTAAAACAACTTTTCGATCAATATATGGTCACTATGAATTTTTGGTAATGCCTTTTGGGTTGACAAATGTGCCCACTATATTTATGGATTTGATGAATAGTGTATGTTAGCCGTATTTAGATAAGTTCGTGGTGGCTTTTATTGGTGACATGGTAGTTTACTCTAAGAATGAGACTGATAATAAGAAACAACTGAGAACTGTGTTGAGAACTCTATATGATAATCAATTGTATGCTAAGTTCAGTAAATGCAAGTTTTGGATTCGAGATGTATATTTTCTGGGGCATGTTATTTCTGCTGATGGTATTAAAGTTGACCCCGCCAAGGTAAAGACAGTTCTTGAATGGAATGCACCCAAAAATGTATCTAAAATTTGTAGTTTTCTTGGGTTAGTTGGTTATTACAGAAGATTTGTGAAGGGTTTTTCTATGATAGCATCACTTTTGACTCGATTATTTAAAAAAAAAAGAAAAGCTTGAGCGGATTGATGAATGTCAACAGAGTTTTGAGAAATTAAAGACAATTTTGACTGAATCTCTAGTGTTTGCACAACCAGAGTCTAGGATAGAGTATACAATTTACACTGATGCATTTTTGAAAGGGTTAGGATTTGTGCTCTTGCAGAAAGGAAAGGTTACAGCATATGCATCATGTTAGCTTAAACCTCATGAGAGAAACTACCCAACTCATGATTTGGAATTGATAGTAGTGGTGTTAGGATTAAAGATCTAGAGACATTATTTGTACGGAGAGAAGTGTCATCTATTGTCTGATCACAAAAGTTTAAAGTACTTGATGACTTAGAAGGATCTGAATTTGCACCAAAGAAGATGGTTAGAGCTATTGAAAGAGTATTATTTGACCATTGAATACCATCCAAGGAAGGCAAATGTAGTAGCAAATGCTTTGAGTAGAAAAACTATGGCAACCTTATTGTCTCTTCAAGAAAAAGTAAGTATGTCTGATAATAGATCTTTGCTAATAGAGTTAGTGGTAAAGCCAACCTTTCTTTCTTAGATATTAGAAGAGGAGGTGAAAGATGTTTAATGTGAAGTGTTTAAGTAGAGAATGATATCTGGCAAAGTAGCAAAATTCAGTCTAAAAAATGATGGTGAGTTAAGATTCATGAATACAATGTTTGTACCAGTTGGGAATGGGTTAATAAATGAGATGTTAAGAGAAGCTCATCAGAGGCCCTTTTCAGCTCATCCTGGAAGAATCAAAATTTATAAAGATCTAAAAAGCTCATATTGGTGGCTTAGTATAAAAAGAGAAATTGCAGAGCGTGTTTCAACTTTTTTAGCTTGTTGGAGAGTTAAAACTAAACATCAGGTTCCTTCAGGTAAGTTGTATCCTTTAGAAATTCCAGAATGGAAATGAGATAAGATTACTATGGATTTCGTATCAGGTTTGCCTCACAGTCCTTCTAAGAAGAATTCTGTATGGGTAATAGTAATCAACTTACTAATTTAGCTCATTTTCTGTCTGTGAATACTACTTATTCAATGGAAAATTTAGCTGAACTTTATATTGCTAAGATAGTTTGCCTTCATGGAATTCCTTCTTCCATAGTGTCTGATAGAGATCCAAGGTTTACCTCAAGCTTTTGGAATCAGTTATAGAGATCTTTGGGAACTAAGCTACAATTTAGTACTTCATTTCATCCTCAAGCTAATGGTCAGTTTGAAAGAGTTATTCAGGTTTTGGAAGATATGTTGAGAAGCTTTGTAATTGATTTTCGATTGAATTGGGAAAGCTATGTTCCTTTGGTTGAGTGTGCATATAATAACATTTTTCATGCCAGTTTGAAAATGTTTCCATTTGAAGTTTTGTATGGTAGAAGGTGTAGAACAACTATTTATTTGATGGAGCTTAGTGAAAGGAAGTTAGTGGGTCCCTTCCCCCACACTTTAGAACATACATTATCCCTAATGTAAAAAAAAAAACATAAGCATAAAAAAGAAACTTCCCTGAAGGGTCGATTCCTTTTTTTCGTGATAGTCTCAAACTCTGTGTGTTACAAACAGATGAAAAAGTACCTACAATAAAATACTATGACATGAAATATGAAATATAAGATAAAAGGGGAAAATTAATAAAAAAAAAGAAGTGTTGATAATGGAAAAAAATGTCTAATCAAGAAATTCGGATGAATTTGGCCCTTCAATATTGTGATGTGGCATTCTATTATGAATGTCACGACATCAGGATGCAATGTCGGGACATTGAGCCCAGTTCCTAGCTTCTTTGATTTTTCGATTCTGTCACTTCATGGTATCTACACCTGCTGTGGAAAAACAACTAAACTCAAATAAAATTAATATTAAAAAGTAGAAATAAAATAAATGAATAAAATAAACAAAAAATACAACAGAAAATAGAAGTTCTTTAAAAAGCCATAATGCCAAAGATAACCCCTAGCGTTTGGCTGTTTGGTCACTTTGGCCCTTTATATTTTTTGGAACCTTTTTGTTGTCAAATTGGTCTATTTTTAATATATATGTTGACGTGGCCATTAGTTGACTAACAATCAACATTAACCACTGATGTGGCAGTCCAAATGTAATTAAATGCTGACGTGACACTATTTTGTCTTATATGCCATGTCAGCAAATAATTTTAAAATTATTAAAATTATTTTTTTGAAATATAAAATTATTAAATGTATATAATTTCTAATTTCCACAGTTTCTTCTTCCCCACAGCTTCTTTCCTTCGCTCACCATCATTATCGCCGTCTTCGATCTTCTTCCATATTGTTTCTTCTTTCCACAGTTTATTCTTCCCTATTGTTTCTTTGAAAACCTTAAAATCCATCCTTGAGCCTCGATCTTCCTTTCTGATAACAACCACCATAAACCAACCTAAATTTAACCCCATCAACACCACTGTGTACCCTTGAATAACCATACCAAAAGCCCCTACAACCCAAATCATTAAGAGACAAGAAAAAAAGCAGAGAAAAATCATTAAGAGAAAATAAAACACATAAAAGGAAAAACATCTAATAGAATCGGAGCCTCTAGTGGTCTCCTTCCAAATTCGAACTGTGGGTTTGGCACCAATACTATGAAGAACACCATACCTCTGAACCAAGGCAATCAGACAGTCTAAGAAGGAGACCGAAAAATATTAACTCCAAATTTCAAGGCAATACTTGAAGAGTATTTATTTGTAACTTCGTTGTTCTTCTTTCAGGTAACATGAAGATATCTCAATTATCGACTCCTTTCGCTCTCTTTTTTCCTTTTCATTTCTTTACTCCTTGTTTCATTAAAACTAAGTCCTTTCCTGTCTGACTTCTATTCCAAATACCTAATTCCCATCTCTTTGTTCTGATATTCACCATTCCTATCAACTTCCTTGGTCATTGAATAAAAATCCAGCATCCGTTTAGCAACTAAACTCTACCCATTTCCATCAACTTCCTTGGTCATTATCGAATGGACACCCAAAAAACCAAAAATTTAAAATTAGAAACTCCCAAGAAATTTAAAAATAGAAACCCAAAAATTTAAAAACAGAACAACCTTTATTTTGTTAAATAAATTGATTATGTGAAAGAGGGGAAACCCTTTTTCTTTTAAATCTTGGGGTTTTTTTTTTTTGTTTACATGACCATGCTACATTTGGGTGAGTAATGAAGCAAGATATGATATGGTGGTGGTGGTCAACATGGTGGATAGGGTGGCGAAAAGTGGTTGGGTGTAACGCCCCAGAATTTGGGCCTAAAAGTATTGGGCCTTGAGCAAGGGAACGATTTGGAAACTATGTACAAAAGTATGTTTACTTTAGTGGCTAAGGGTCCTGAGAGGAGTTGGAAAAGTCCTGGGTTCAAACTTGGGCTTTAGCAAAAATTTTGGTTTTAAGTGGATAAAACCCTGGATGCTTGGATGTAGGCCTTTTAAATTATTGTGTTAAAAAATATCATAAGGAAGCATGTGTTCTAGTGGTTGTGACATCATTAAGGTTGCAAGGGAACCTGGGTTCAAATTTTGGCTATTGCAATTTATTTTGGTTTTTCTTTTAAAAGAACCTGGACTTTGGCCTTTAGACCATTTAGTTAATTGAAGACAAAATGTGACACAAAAGAGCTTGTGACAATGAGGTAAGTGGCATGTTGAGCTATTGAGGGAGGCTTGGGTTCAAATCCCATTATAAGCAAAAAGGATATTTATTTTGCTAGCATGAGGCGGCAGGAGTTTGAGGTGGTTTCGAACTCTGTTGGGTGAGAGTTTGAATGGGACTTGGAGGTTGTTATGGAGGATATCAAAGAGGGATATTTGGAGAGATTTTGAGGAGAGAATATTGGGATTTGGGGAGGTTGTTGTTGTGGAGAGCTATAAATCACATCTCATTTGTTCCTTGTTCTAAATGGGGGAGATCGGTGAGGCTTTTAAGGTATTCGTCGCTTTCTCCAACCTCCATTGCTTCTATTCCTAATTGGTGGTGGTCGAGGTTGATTGGCACATTGCCTGGGAACCAAGGGTGTGATGTTCATTGATTTGCGGAATAAGAGTGTTTGGATCGAAGGGAATCTACAAATCGCATTAGGTGTGTAAACTCCCCACTATAACTGTAGAACGACAAAAGCCGAAAAGCTGAAATACGACGTTTGAGACCACACGAGTGTGCGATCGCTCGTGTGGAAAGCCAAAACCTGCGAATCATGGCGATAAAATGTGGAGGCCTCTATGAGCATTTTCATGGGCTTAGGCCGTAATGGGCCACGTTAGGCCGTGTGGGCTCAATTGGATTGTGGGCCCCACACAGATAAAACCCACTATTTGTGGCAAATACTAGACTGGGCTATGCAGATCTCATAGCCGTGGTGAAATTTGGGCTGAATAGACCACACGAGCTTATGGGCCCACTTGGGCCGAGTAATGGGCCTTGGGCTCATTTACACTGTTATGACCAATTAGGTTACCTGAGTCGCTCGAGGAGACTGCGGACCTTTCGAGAGGTCGATATCTGGACCGAAATACCCCCGAAGGGTAAAATGACCAAAATACCCTCGATGGGTAAAATGATCGAAATACCCTTGATGGGTAAAATGACCGAAATACCCTCGATGGGTAAAATGACTGAAATGCCCCCATAGGGTAAAATGATCGAAATACCCTCGTAGGGTAGAATACCGAAATATCCCCATAGGGTAAAATGACCGTAATACCCCCTAAGATAAAATGACCGTAATACCCCTGTAGGGTAAAATGACCGTAATACCCCTGTAAGGTAAAATGACTGTAATGCCCCTGTAGGGTAAAATGACTGTAATAACCTTGTAGGGTAAAATAACCGTAATATCCCTGTAGGGTATAATGATCGTAATACCCTTGTACAGGTAAAATGATCATAACGCCTATGTAAGGTAAAATGATCGTAACGCCCCTATAGGGTAAAATGACAGTAATGCCCCTGTAGGGTAAAATGATCGTAATAGCCCTATAGGGTAAAATGACTGTAATACCCTTGTAGGGTAAAATGACCGTAATACCCTGGTGGGTAAATGACTATTTTTTCCCTTCGAGGTTAAATGATTATTTTGTCTGTGATTAAATGACTAATTTGTTTGTGTTTGGTATAACTGATTTTTTTGTGATTTGAATGACTGATTCTGAGCATGGCATTCTGTATACACGACATACTGCATGGGGTTGGGATACTGTTATGGAGGAAGTATTGTACTGGTGGCTCTGCCACAGTCACTGTTATTGGTGGCTTGGCCACATATACTATTACTGGCAGCTTTGCTACGATACTGTTGTTGGCAGCTTTGTTACGACGCTACTGATGGCTTTGTGCCGATCATAGTACCGTTACTGATGGCTATGTACCGATCATTTCACTATTACTGATGGCTGTGTGCCGATCATATCACTGCTACTGATGGCTTTGTGCCGATCATATTACCGTTACTGATGGCCGTGTGCCGATCATATCACTGCTACTGATGGCTTTCTGCCAATCAAATTACTGTACTTATGGCTTACAGCTATTCTGTTTATAGCTTATAGCTATCCTGTTTACGGCTCTTAGCCATTCTGACTACTGGCAGCTTTACTGCATTATTACTACTGGCAGCTATGCTACGATATTGGTGTGAGGGTTGGGTGGGTCGACTCTATCCCCACATGGTGTGTTGGGTTGGTACGGGTGGTGTGTTGGCTGGATTGGGATGGGTTTGCATACTTGCACCATGCTGATACTGTATCAGACTTAGGCCCACACTGTTTTTGTATTAGGCTAAGGCCCACACTGTATTGTTATTGTTACAGGGCTCTGGCCTAGACTGATTCTGTTCTGTATGCCGACTGTTTGATAAGGGATTACACACTGAGTTTTCGTAAACTCACCCTCTCCTCTTAACTGTGCTGGTAATCCTCAGACATAGTTGATTCGGTGCTGCGAGGGACTCGGAGGTGGCCACACAACCGCATCAGCTTTCGTTTTTAGCTTTTGATTTATAAGTAACTAAATTTGGGTAATTTTATGTAAAAATGCCTCTTTAAAGTTATAAACTTTAAATTGGAGTTTTTTTTATTTAGTTTGATATAAACTAATAGTTGTAGAATAAGATGGGTTTTCAAAGGTAACCGTTTTCAAAGACATCACTTTTTTGCAATAAATGAGATTTTGGAAAGTTTATAACGTTTTAAAAGTGATTAGTTTTTAATGATGCACGCTTGGAAATGAACAACCCGTTTTGGAATCACCGTTTAATAACAAAATAATTAACTAATTTTAAAGATTTCAACAACAAGAAGTTTTACGCTAAACACCTCAATGTGACACCGCCAGATTCGGCCATAACTTGTAGGCAAGGTTTGGGGTGTTACATTGGGATTGTGGGAGGGATAGAGACGTTAAACAATAGAGAAGAATAAACGGCAGTGATGATGGTGATTTTAAAATAATTTTAAAATCATTTGTTGATGTGGCATATAAGACAAAATAGTGCCACATCAGCATTTAATTACATTTAGACCTCCACATGAACGGTTAATATTGACTGTTAGTCAACTAATGGCCACGTTAGCATATCCTTTAAAAATAGACCAACTTGACAAAAAAATGTTAGGGGTTAAAGTGCTCCAAAATAAACATAAAGGGCCAAAGTGACCAATAACCAAAAGTTAGGGTCTATTATTGGCATTATGCCTTTTAAAAAATCAAGACGACCCGTGTTGCTACTATAGAAGAACTTCCACCTGGTTCTCGACACTTTGGTTTGACATTTGTTTTGTAGTCGATATATATGAACCAACCATTTGGTACCAAATCTGAGCCAACCACATTATTTTCTGTGGTATTATTGCCTTGAGCTTCCTCCCCTCTATGTCATGTAAAGTTTTGGTCACTCGAGCTTTATTGCCCTTGTTGAATAAGAATGAATTGAACTCATCGACCTTTTCGGCTGGCACCTTCTCTACTATGGCTAGAAAATGTATTGGCTTTTCTACACTTTCATTCAAGATCGGTTTAAGCTCCTTGTTAGTGGTTACTTCTATTATTATGTCTGTTTCTTTGTTAATTGGATCGGAGACAGTTTTAGCCATATTCAATTCATCTCCATGATCTCTAGTTGCAAACTCTTGCTGACTACTATTGTCTACTCTAGGGTGGTCAACGATAATGCAGGGGTCCTCAGGATCAAGGTGGGGAACATCATGCATGACATCTTCCCCTCGAGGTAGCACCTCAGATATTTCTTGAAGCATTTTCCATGTAACAACCCATTTTTAGTGAAATCAGAATAGTGGTTTTGGGACCACAAATCTAACGAGTAAATGTCTATATTATTATTATTTTAATGTCTATGGTTTATTAGTAAGATCGTATAAAAATTTTGTTAAGAAATTTTTTCGTTTGCATGCTTAATTAAGTAAAAAGGACTAAAACAAAAAAAAAAAGGTGCAAGAAATAGAGTTCTAGTAGCTAAAGGTATCAAATAGTTATGAAACTTTAAAATAGAGGACTTAGATGGTAAATAGACCATTTATATAGTCAGTGGATATTCATGGGTTGGTTTCGTTGAAATTATGAATGTTTTTAAAGGTTTAAAAATGTAAAAAGGTAAATAAAGATAAAATTAAATAAGAAAAAGAATAGCTAGGGTTTGGCCATTGCATTTTGCTTGCATGATTAAGATAAACCTCATACGGATCTAGATCTAGGAAAAACTAAAGCCTTGGATTAGTTGATCTTGTTTCGACATCTTTATTATTGAGGTAAGTTTGTATGTTTAAATAACATAGTAATGTTATTTTGATATTTATGTTATTGTGCTATATATCACGTAACGAAATGATGAGAAGCCTAGGACGTTACGATGACTATCGAACCTTGTTTTAACCTTAGGAATATATAGGATACAAATGACATGTCATTAGTATTACCATGTCTCGGGTGCTGGTCTTGAATGTCCTACCGATGGCTGGGGTCCTGCATTTGTTATTAATGCTCGTCAACTTGTGTGAGCGGCATCGTGTAGCTTACATTCTGACCGTCAGCTTGTGTGAGCAGACCCATTTTATGGCCCGAGTGAGCAATGATGTAAAGGAACAGGAAAAGGAATGGTTTCGACCATATGTTTAGCACACTTTGTGTGAGCTTTTCCACGTATCTGATATTATTCTAAGTGGTTCAATGAGCATGTAAAGGGAAGGAATGATAAGTGTTCCAATTGACTATATTATGAACTTAAGGAAGGGCATGAAATGATAATGATCAATGTATGCATATTTATGTTTATGGAAAGTATGAATTCAATGGCACTATATTCATGTAATCTACCTTACCATGTGAGAATTTTTTTTGAGTTATGTGTTAAAGTACTAACATGGGTTACTGATGATGCTCAGGCTTGTGCCAAGCTTATGTTGGATTGAATCATGTTTAAATTATAAGATTGTGCATTGAAATGGTAAGCTATATTCATGATTTATGAACTTATTTAGCATTATATGCTTATGTAGTTTTCTTTCCTATATTTTATAGATTATTGAAAGCTCGATTAGTTTGGAAGCTCGTCGAAGACCTATCACACTATCCAATGAATATATCAGTAGTTTTTGATGTTTTTGCCAAGTTTATAATGGCATGTATAGGTGGACTTATGTTTAATGGCTAGTTGATATTTTTGGCATGTAAATATTGCTTTGAATGTAATACCCCGAAAATTACTACAATAAGAAAGTAAGATAATATTCTTGATATAGTAAAATAAGGAAATAAAGTGATAAAAAGGGTAATATTGAGTTATGTCAACATTGGGAAGTATATTATGACATATTAATTTAAGAATTGATTAAATTGCAAAAGTGAGAAAAGTTTTGTTGCCCAAGAGTAAATACTTAAAATTTGAGGGGTTAAAGTGTAAATACAAAAAATATGAAGGACCAATAGTGTAATATTTTAAGAGTAGAATAATCTAGAAACTAAGGAAAATGGATGAATTAGGACCAAATTGAAAAGGTGAAGAATTTTGAGGGACTAAATTGTAATTTTACCAAATTATGTGATGACTCAAGGATGGAATTTCAAAAGATTATAAAGGGCAAAATGGTCAAATAGAGAGAGAATTCTAGAAGGTAATGATGATGTTTGTGATATTTTTAATTAATTAATTAGATAAATGTTATCTAATTAATATTTTATTAGGATTTTTAGTATTATTTTATTATTAAATGATTAATATAAAAGGGAGGAAAGATGATGAAAAAAATCATCATCTTTTCCATGCAACGAAGGTGAGAAGAGAGGAAAAGAAAGAAATTTTCCTTTCTTTACAATTTGGTCCTCCCACCAAGAATTCACCATTTTCACTTAGAAATCAAAGAAATTTCCATAACCACCAAGAGAGAAAATTGACAAGGAGGCAATGGGGAGCTAGAATATCAAGTTAGATTCAAGAAATAGAAGCTGGAGGAGAGAGAAAATCAAGTCAAAGATTGAAATCAATAGCACAAGGTAAGAACATCAAGATTTCAATATATTTTTAAAGTTTGATATTATTGAAAAAGTATGGAATTAATGTTCTAGTAGAGTTTTCTTATATAAGGTCTTAAGTTCTTGATATATTAGTGAAGAGAAATAAGTGAAAGTGATGAGAAATATTATAGAGAAAGGGAATAAGGGAGTTATACACCTAGTGATCAACATTTTGCACTAAAACAGTTTTGGACAGCAGCAGTAGGTTAACTTTGAAAAATCACCATAAATTGTGAAAATTGAATTAGAGTATGAATAAAATATGGAATTAAATCTTATTAAGTCTAGTTTCTCATAGAAGAAACGGTGTAAGTAATGGAAATGTAAATCATGAGATATAATAAATTTTGTGAGATAAGGTCAGAGTAAATTTGGGTTCCCTTGTTCTAACTTTGGAAAATCATAAAAAATTGAATAAAAATAATTAGAGACTTAAATTTATATTTTTAAAATCCTGAATGAGTATATTTTTAATAGAAACAAACAAAAACATCATCCAAATTTTTTATAAAGAGATAATTAATTTTTAGTGAAGAGGGCTCTGAACTGTCAATAGTGAAATAGGGGAATCTTTAAAGAATAAAATGTACTTATTGGCTAAACCAAAAATTTTTAAAATATTATGGTAAGAAAATATGTGAGTCTATTTTCATAGGAATTTAGCAGATCTTAATTTGGAGTTTCGTAGCTCAAGATATAAATAATTTAGTGATTATGACTCAAATGGATAGCTTTGAATTAATATATAAATAAATGGTGGAATTATAGATAATGTTACATATAAGCATATTATACATTAAGGATGTGGAATTGAGAGGAGGAGGAGAAAAATAAATGATTATTCAACTTGTATGAGTTCTCATAATAAATGACCAATTTGCATGTTTTAGATTCAAGGACTAAATTGAATAAAAATAATATTTTAAGGGTAAATTGGTAAAGATGTCAAAAAGTGACCAAATTGCATGAAATGAATTGTTTTATTATTTAAATTAATAAATTGAATGAAATATTAATTTATATCAAGATTGGGTGAAAATTTGAAGAAAATAGAAAATTATCAAAATGTCCCTGAATTTTGGTATTTCTACAATTTAGCCTGGTAAGTTCGTGTAACTTGAATTATATTATTAAATGATTGAAATATATATATATTGGATTGAGAAATTTATTTGAATTGTGAACATGAGAAATTGTGAATTGAATGAAATGGAAATGAAGCTTTGAATTACATGAGTAAATATCGGGTCTCGTAGGCCCTCTTTGTTATGAATATAATATTTCGAGGATATGTTGTAAAGAATTATAAAAGCACGTTAATAATTTAAAAGTTTTAATTCGGATGACATTTTGTAACTCGGTTTAATACGTATGCAAATGTATGTCTTCTAGTAATGCCTCGTACCCTATTCCGGCGTTGAATACAGGTAAGGGGTGTTACAATGTGACATCGCTAGATTCGGTCATAACGTTTAGACCGGGTTTGGGTGGTACATTTAGTGGTATCAGAGCTATGGTTTAGTCGGTTCTCGGACTAACATAGCGTATGTGAGTTTAGCTATATATGCCATTTTATTACTCGTGATAATGTAATATCTTCCGACTCCAATGAAATTGTTTTGTAAGACAGAGATGACTTCTAACCGAGTTGTTTCCAATAATGCTAAAAAAAATTTACGTTGAGGTGACTGAAATGTGTTTATGATGAAATGAAATTTAGAAAGGTATGAATAGAAAATTCATGATAAATATGTGTTAACGTATGAAGTAAGACAACCATGAGTTAAAAAATGTAAAAACATAGAATAAAATGAAAGTTTATATGGTGATATGCTCATCCGCGTTTGCTTGGCGCGCATATGATGTTATGTGCTCCACATATTTGATTAAGTAAATATGGTAAGTAAATATACACAAATAGATGGAATGCATGTTTATGTACACTTGCTTGAATAAGTGTAATCAGTATGTTTATATGATAGAATCTTATGTTTAATTGTTAAATTAGAAATAATATGATGTTTGTTTTATGTCTTTTCTATTGAACCAGGAATATTATAATAGTATGAAAATTGAATTGCAAGATCAAATTGAGTAGAACAGAGGAATGATTACTTTCGTTCAGTGATATGTGATGAATTGACGGAAAAGACCATGGTTGGACCGTGGCAACATGTGATATGTGATTTCTGTATAAGACCATATCTGGGATATGGCATCGACGTGCGATCTCGTATAAGACCATGTCTGGGACATGGCATCGACATCGATATGTGAGCCAGTGTGTGACCATGTCTGGGACATGGCATTGACATTATTAAAATTATAAGAGGTCCCATCTAAGACCATGTCTGGGACATGGCGTTGGCACCGAGATGAGAGGTCCCATGTAAGACCATGTCTAGGACATGGCGTTGGCACCGAGATGAGAGGTCCCATATAAGACCATGTTTGGGACATGGCGTTGGCACCGTGATGAGAGGTCCCATGAAAGACCATATCTGGGATATGGCATTTGCAGTATAGGAAACATCCTATGTAACACTATGTCTGGGACATGGCTTTGGCATGTTATATTCAGATAAGAGACCTGAGTATCCTTAGTATTCCAAGTAATTCAATGGGCTAGTAAAGAAATTATGTAACATGAAAGTTCAGGTAGAAGTATGATAAATAGATTCAGGTGAGTATAAGGATTAAGAATATTTCAGTTATCAGTTGAGAAAAGAATTTCAATAAGGAAGGAGTAAGTTATAATCATGAGTTGTTTAAGCAAGCAAGTAAGTAAACAAGTAAGAAAGTAAATAAAGAAGAAGTTAAATTTGATGAGACAAAATATTCAGGTATGATACCTAAAAGAATGTATGTATTAATTAGAAGTTTTTTTTTAGTGAATGGAATAAAGTGAGATTCGTGATAACATAATTAGTCAGAGAAATGATAATTAAGTGGTAAAGATGTCTGTGTGTGAAGGTTACAGTCGAAATGAACATGATGATCTTTTCTGGATATTATATATATTCTTTTGTTCTCAGAGATATGTATGTGTAATTGTTCAGTTCTAATAGAGTTCTTATGTTGTGATAATGTTAGCTAATTATAATGTTAGACGAAAGCCCTGTTGGTCTAGTCGGTTTATGACCGGTTATTGTTCTATTTTGCATGCATATTTAGAAAGTGTATTATTTTGCTACAAGAAATATTGTGCTAATGACTAAATTGCAAAACATGTAAACGTGATATGTGAAGTACATGATATGGATTATTAGTAAATTACGGATGAATAATGTATTTTGAAATATAATACATATATTAAAGGTAGAGAAGATATAAATATACTGGTAGCTGTCGTTATGACAACCGAATTAAATCTGCTATTCAACCAATAATAACTGGTAATATAGAGTAAATAGGGAATCATCCCACGAAGAAGCTTGCGTTAAACCTATTTGAAGAGAATTGAAATTAAGGTCATGTGAAACGTATGCAAGAAAGGACAAGGGGGTTTATGCTTCTATGTTTGCTATAAATGACCTAAGTAACTAACAAGTTTAGACTTCGATTACGAATGCTAAAAATTATCAAAATAAAGAGAAAGAATGCTTCGTTATTGACTCCTTAATTCGCCAAGCACAAGTCCTTTGCGACCTTAAATTATCCTAGTAGACTAATTCAGCAGCAAGTCTAAAAAATCACTTACGAAGCGACTTCCCATCCCCAGTAAATTCTTGTTCAATTAGAGAACATTCATAACTGAAATCCTAACTTTAATTATCTCTTTGTCGACTTATTAAAGGTGCATTTAGTATTTTAGAGACTTCACTTACCATCAACTATAGAAAATCCTCCAGCAGCTTTTAAAATTAAATCCGTAGTTGTTTTAATTAGCTGCAGGCCAATTAATCATCACCAATTCTAAGTTTAATTAAGAAATTCGATTACTCAATTTGCATTTAGATGATTATAAGAAAATTCCTAAATTAAATAGGTGATCAATCCAATTGATTTACAAAAATTCCTTGAGCGATAAACAAACAATTCAAGAATACCGAATTTGAATTTAAAACAAAATAAATCTTCAAATCCCTTGTGCTCGGTTTCATAAGTGTCTAACTAAGCATAAGTAATTTAGCCACTCATATCGAGTAAAACAAAATGAGAATCAATTGTAAACAACATGAATTACGAACTGAATCTTGGAAAAGAAAACTTCTCAAATTGTCGAGCTTCCCTCCTCTCAACTAGCTTAAATTTTGGCTGCTATTCCAGCTGCTTAATCGGCATTTGCTGGTTCAATTAGAGAACTTTTTTTCTTGCTCGAGTGCTACGAACCCCTTTGCTATATTTTTCTCTATTTTTTACTGCCCCCTTTTAAGCTGCTGAATGCCTCTTTTTATGGAAAAATAATAGCCTCCAGCAAATCAAAAATCAAAATCTGATCTGCTCCCTTTTCTTATCCCGTCACACAAAAATAGCTCCAGCTCACTAGAGTTTCACTTCAATTTTACTTCTCAAGGCTGAAACAGGGTCCCCTTGCTTTAATTAGAGTCGGTCACCACTCCAAAAAGGAAATTAAATAATTCCCTTGCTGACTTTGTAAACAACATGAATTACGAACTGAATCTTGGAAAAGAAAACTTTTCAAATTCTCGAGCTTCCCTCAATTGTAAACAACATGAATTACGAATTGAATCTTGGAAAAGAAAACTTCTCAAATTGTCGAGCTTACCTCCTCTCAACTAGCTGAAATTTTGGCTGCTATTCCAGCTGCTTGATCGGCACTTGCTAGTTCAATTAGAGAATTTTTTCTTGCTCGAGTGCTACGAACCCCTCTGCTATATTTTTCTCTGTTTTTGACTGCCCCCTTTTAAGCTGCTAAACGCCTCTTTTTATGGAAAAATAATAGCCTCCAGCAAATCAAAAATCAAAATTTGATCTGCTCCCTTTTCTTATCCCGTCACACAAAAATAGCTCCAGCTCACTAGAGTTTCACTTCAATTTTACTTCTCAAGGCTGAAACAGGGTCCCCTTGCTTTAATTAGAGTCGGTCACCACTCCAAAAAGGAAATTAAATAATTCCCTTGCTGACTTTGTAAACAACATGAATTACGAACTGAATCTTGGAAAAGAAAACTTTTCAAATTCTCGAGCTTCCCTCAATTGTAAACAACATGAATTACGAATTGAATCTTGGAAAAGAAAACTTCTCAAATTGTCGAGCTTACCTCCTCTCAACTAGCTGAAATTTTGGCTGCTATTCCAGCTGCTTGATCGACACTTGCTAGTTCAATTAGAGAACTTTTTTTCTTGCTCGAGTGCTATGAACCCCTCTGCTATATTTTTCTCTATTTTTGACTGCCCCCTTTTAAGCTGCTAAATGCCTCTTTTTATGGAAAAATAATAGCCTCCAGCAAATCAAAAATCAAAATCTGATCTGCTCCCTTTTCTTATCCCGTCACACAAAAATAGCTCCAGCTCACTAGAGTTTCACTTCAATTTTACTTCTCAAGGCTGAAACAGGGTCCCCTTGCTTTAATTAGAGTCGGTAACCACTCAAAAAAGGAAATTAAATAATTCCCTTGCTGACTTTGTCGCACATTCGGCCTGCTACACTTCTAATTGGACCGAATTTTCTTCTTTTGTCCGAATATCTTTTGTGGTAATTTTGGTCACTTAAATTTTATAGTTTGACCATTTCAATTTAATTCTTCAAAACCAGCATATGATCATCCTTATCCAACAGCTTCATTCATGAAAATCAGATTCTAAATTGAGCCCATTCGAACATCCAAATGTCCTTAACCTGCGCATGGCTCAAAATTAACATTAAATTGTTGAATTGGAGCGAAAATAAATTATTACGGCATGGAATGTACTTAATGTAATTTAGGCTGAATTATAACTCAATTGATCAAAGATTAATCAACAATTTAGATAATTTAATTGAATAAGTTAAGCTCAAAATTGAACTTAACAAACTCCCCCATACTTAAACTATTGATCGTCCCTGAGCAATCAAGTCGAAAAGAATCAAGAAGGATTTCGAAAACATCAAGACTAATCAAGAGTTGTTGCATTGCTCATGCTTGGGATGAATTTTGAAATCAACTGTCCTAGATTTTTGGTTTATCCGAGAAAAGAAAATCTACTTTAAATACATATTAGACGGAAGAAATTAATCATGCTTCTTTGATCAATCCTCACCGGAAAGATTAAAATTATTAACACTCATCACTCAATGTGATTAGGCTAGTATAATGCTCTCAAATTGAAATCGACCGTAATTAACCACCATAGGCTTGCTTGTCCATCTTACCTATAACATAACACATAAAATTTCATAAATATAATCGAGGCTAAGTAAAGGTTGTAATGAGGCCAAGGTACTGTTTGGCGGACGGGAAGAATTTATTTGGATTGTGGAGCTACTTCTCTTAGGCTAGTAAAATCTTTCGGAAGTCATCAATCTCTCTTATTTCCTTTTTCCTTTTTCCTTTCTTCTTTTTTTCTTTTTTCTTTTTTTTTCAAGAGTAGATAATTAATTCAATCAGCCTTTCATCGTTTCCATTTTCATACCACTTGATTCGGCTGATCCACTTCATTGTGATCACGTAATGCTTCATTCATTTAGTTTAATAGAAAGGCTGCAACTTACTGATTTTTCCTCAAGAGAATCAGCCCCTAATTTCCAACTAAAAACCACCCCAAATCGGCCAACATATGTCGAAATTAAGATAAACTTCCAAACTGAATTAACTAGCCTAAGAAGGTGAGTTGATTCAGGCTTTGGTTCAATTTCTAGAGGTACATAAAAATTGGGAAATTAAGGCTTCAAATTGGCTAACTACTTGGAATAATGTCAAGGTCGGCTTTTATAAGTAATCGTGGCTTAATTCCTAATGCCTCTTAAATCATATTAATGTAAATCAAATGTATTACTAGACTTAATAAGATCTAAAGCAAGTTCTAGAGTAATTGACAGTTGAAAACAATAAACACACATGAATGAATAATAACCTCTCAAGTTGGCATGGATGTCCCAACTTTACTTTCTAGGCTCAACTCCTCACAAGGACAACATGATTGATCAATTAAGCAGACTAATTTTTTAAACCCTCTCCGATTTTAAAGTACAAAATCAAGTGTTTTTTTTCTTTCTTTTTTTTTTCTTTCGAACCAAAATCAGTCAATTGAAAACAAAATTTAACCCAACCAATCGACATACAACAACCACAATCAACTTGATTTCATAAAATACATCTTCATTCTTTTATTTTAAAATTTTCCTAAAGAAATTTAACAAAATTTATTCATGAAATCTGCTAAAAACAAGAATCAAATATGTTAGAAAATCAATGAATTGATTCTCCCCCATACTTAATGTTTGCATTGCCCCTAATGCAAAAGAAAATTAAAAATTACCAATGGAAATAAATAATAATTGTAACACCCCTTACCCGTATTCCTGTTCGGAACAGAGTATGAGGTATTACTAAATTTTTAAAAAAATTCGACAGCATTTCTGCTTATTTTTGCTTAAACCTCCTGCAAATTTACAAACACAATTCAATATTCCAACCAAGTTCAGTTGTATAAACACACACAATTTAACCATTAATAAACACTACATTTTAAATCGAACCATAACATATATATTTACATGGTGACTCCACATTACATAAGTCGTCTATACATGCCATAATTTTCTAGAATGCTAGTAGCAAAATACCCCAAATGTAGAGGATAGTGTAGATGATTGTCTGACTCCGTTCCAATTCCGAGTTGATGGAAATCACTATAATCAAGGGAAAAATAAAAACGAGTAAGCATATAGCTTAGTAAGTAAACACATGATAAATAAGTAATTTCTCACATAACTACACCATAATATAAATTTATTCACAAATAATTTCATTACTTGGGTAATTTCCAGCAAGCTGTTTTTCTGCGTCATAGTCGCTAATTTATTTTTATCCTGAGCTACAGGGCTCCAAATTGAATTCCGTAAATTTCCCCAAACTAGACTCATATACATTTCCACCATAAAATTTTCAGAATTTTTGATTTAGCCAATTAGTACAGTTTATTCTTTAAACCTTCCCCGGTTTCACTCCCCACAGTTCTGACCTCCCTTTACTAAAATTTAATTAACTCCCAGTACAAAATTCAAACAGTGGTGTCATTTGTTTCTATTAAAAATAGACTCAATAAGAAATCCAGACATATAAATTTTAGGCCATAATTATTTTTTTACAATTTTTTGTGATTTTCCAAAGTTGGAACAGGGGATTTCGAAATCAATCCAGCCCTGTCTCAGTAAAATTCAAATATCTCCAAAAAATACAACTCTTTTGCTTACTCTATTTCTTTCATATGAAAATAGACTCATTAAACTTCAATTTCATATATTATTCAACCTCCCATTCATTTCCCACCATTTATGGTGATTTTTCAAAGTTGCCCAACTGCTGTTGTTCAACACAGTTTTGTATTTAAATTGTTTCTTTTGCATTTTTGATATTTCCTCCCATCTTATGCATGGGTTGATTTAGTATCAAACCCAATATTCCTCCCTTAAACTTGTCCACCACATAGAAATATTCACCTTCCTAATTTTCTCGTTGAACACTCGAAATGTTAACCGTTATCGGTGGATTTCGCACTCAGCAACCACCACTGAATCGGGGAATCAGCACACAGCAACCCCTTGGGGGAATCAGCACTTAGCAACCCCCTTTTTCATTTCAAAGATATGGTGGAATCAGCACTTAGCAACCACCAATGGGTAGGGGAATCAGCACTTAGCAACCCCTCAGGGGAATCAGCACTTAGCAACCCCCTTTCACATTTAAAAATACGGTGGACTCAGCACTTAACAACCACCAATAAGTAGGGGAATCAGCACTTAGCAACCCCTCGGGGGAATCAGCACTTAGCAACCCCCTTTCACATTTAAAAATACGGTGGAATCAGTACTTAGCAACCACCAATGAATCGGGGAATCAGCACACAGCAACCCCTTTATATGTAATATACTCCGGCCTATTCCGAGTGTTCAACCCAAAAACCGTGTTTTGCAACCCCTTACCACCTTTCCCGATTTAACAACATTTTTGGAATATTGCAAAACATTTATTTTAATTTCAAATAAATCTCAACACATGTCAAATAATATCAAAATAATACATTAAGTCACGTGTTTACTTACCTCGGTGCAAAATATCGTTATTTTGCAATTCACTCCACTATCTTTTCTTTTCCTCGTTTGAGATAATCTTCACGTCTCTCTTGATCTATAATAGCAAATTTAACTCGTTTAATGTTCAAATTTATTAAAATAATCCACCACCTAACTTTTTGAAAAATTACAATTTTACCCCCAAACTTTTGCATAATTACACTTTTGTCCCCAAGCTCGGAAATTAAACTTCATCACTTATTCTTAGGTTTTATGTCATGCTGAACATTTTTCCCTTCTATGCAACATCAAATTCTCACTCTAACACATACTTTTGAACATTAATTATTTTTACCGATTATGTCAATTTACCCTTTTTCGCTTAAAATCGCTTAGCAAAAGTTATTTAACATAATTTCTAGCTTCATATTCTACCATAAAACAGTAAAATAAACACATTTCACCTATGGGTATTTTTCCAAATATGAACCCTAAGACGAATTAATGATAGAATAAGCTAAACCAAGTTACCGGGATTCCAAAAATGTAAATAACATTAAAAACGGGGCTTGGAATCACTTACTATGGAGCTTGAAAGCTTAAAAACCCTAAATATGGCTTCCCCCCTTGCTAATTTCGTTCACCATGAAGAAGATGAGCATATTTTGCCATCTTTTTCCCATTTAATTCTATTTAATTACCAAATGACTAAAATGCCCTTACTTAAAAAAATCTATTTCACTAATTCTATACCCATTTTTGTCCATCAACTAACTAATGGTCTAATTACCACATAAAGACCTCCAATTTAAAATTTCATAACAATTAGACATCTCTAAGATGTAGAACTCAACTTTTGCACTTTTTACAATTTAGTCCTTTTGACTAAATTGAGTGCCCAAACGTCGAAATTTTCGAACGAAATTTTTACGAAATTTTTCGTGAAATTGTAGACCATAAAAATATAATAATAGTAATAATATTTTCCCTCATCGGATTTGTGGTCCCGAAACCACTATTCTGACTAGGCCCAGAATCGGGCTGTTACAACAATAATGTAAAAGATACAAGAAAAAACTTCTTTGAATAAGTGGGTTGCCTCCCACAAGCGCCTTTGTTTGAAGTCATTGGCTCGACATCGTAATTCCTCATAGATCCTCAAGATTGACCTCCTCCAACTAAGCTGCTTGATCCCCTTCATGGAAATGTTTCAACCTGTGACCATTTACCTTGAAAATTTTATTAGTTTTGAGGCTCCTAGTTTCGATTGCCCCATGGTGATGCACCTCGGTTATTATAAATGGTCCTAGCCACCTTGATTTTAACTTACCGAGAAAGAGTTTAAGCTTAAAATTAAATAGTAATACCTTTTCCCCCACCTTAAATTCCTTGCAAATCAGCTTTGAGTCACGAAATGCTTTCGACTTACCTTTGTAGATGACCGAATTGTCATATGCCTCTAATC
This sequence comes from Gossypium turneri, assembly GCA_008044935.1. NCBI lineage: Eukaryota > Viridiplantae > Streptophyta > Magnoliopsida > Malvales > Malvaceae > Gossypium > Gossypium turneri. The sequence goes on along the minus strand of CP032582.1, from coordinate 11,729,062 downwards.
GAAACTCCTCCAATTCTTGCAGCTTTAACTTGTGCTCTTCACCTGCCAAACTATAGTCCAAATTGCATTGCTTAACAGCCCAAAATGACTTATGTTCTAGCTCTACGGGAAGATAACATGCCTTTCCAAAAACAACCCTATAAGGTGACATTCCTATTGGTGTTTTGTAAGCTGTTCGAACAGCCCACAACGCTTCATCTAACCTTTGGCTCCAATCTTTCCTATTGGGTTTAACAATTTTCTCTAAAATACCCTTAATTTCCTTGTTACTACTCTCGGCTTGCCCATTGGTTTGAGGGTGATAAGCTGTCGATACTTTGTAGGTGACACCAAATTGTACAAATAAGGCTTGCAAGGTTCTATTACAAAAATGTGTTCCCTTGTCACTAATTATAGCACTTAGTACTCCATATCTATTTAAGATGTTAGTCTTAAGACATTTCACCACAGTTTTAGCATCATCGGCCCTAGTTGGAAATGCTTCTACCCATTTCGACAAGTAATCAACACACACAAGAATGTATAGATAACCGAAAGAAGAAGGAAAAGGCCCCATAAAATCAATACCCCATACATCAAATATATCACAAACATAAAAATTATGTAATGGCATTTGATTTCTGCTACTTAAGTTGCCGTTTTCTGACATGATGCACAATTTTTGCAAAATGCGTATGAGTCTTTATGAATAGTCGGCCAAAATAACCCACACTCAAGTATCTTATGAGTTGTTCTCTTAGGCCCAAAATTTCCCCCACCTTCTCGAGAATGACAAAAATTAAGCACGGAGTCTACCTCACTATCATCGACACAACGTCTAATTATTTGGTCACTACAAAATCGCCAAAGGTATGGCTCTTCCTATAAGTAAAATCAAGCTTGACTTCTTATTTTTTTCTCTCAAATGTCTAGGTGCATTCGTGGGAAACTCTTTAGTCACTAAGTAGTTCACTATGTTGGTATTCCATGGAAAAACACTAGACACACTATAAAGTCTCTCATTGGGAAATAAATCACTTGGCTCTTTCCTCAAAACTCCAATCTCTATCCTACTCAAATGATCAGCCACAAGGTTCCCTTTACCCTTCTTATCTTTAATTTCTAAGTCAAATTCTTGCAACAGCAAAATCCACCTAATCAATCTAGGCTTGGCTTCTTTTTTATGCAACAAATATTTAAGAGCACTATGATCAGAAAATACAACGACTTTGACTCCTAGCAAATGTGCTCTAAATTTTTCTAAGGCAAAGACTATGGCATAGAGTTCTTTCTCGATTGTGGTGTAATTGCACTGAGCTGGGTTTAATAGCTCGTTAGCATACCTAATAATATAAGACTCCCTACCATTTCTTTGTCCTAATGCCGCACCAACAACCTTATCACTAGCATCACATAGAATCTCGAAGGGTAATGCATAATTTGGTCCTTGAATGATAGGTACCGTGATCAATTTTTGTTTCAATTCATCAAAAGTTTTTTTACAATTCTCAGTAAATTTGAATGTGACATCCTTACCCAGCAATGGACATAAAGATGAAGATATTTGCGAAAAATTCTTGATGAACTGACGGGAAAAACCAACATGCCCCAAGAAGGATCGAATTCCTTTCACAGTACTCAGATAAGGTAAGTTTTTAATCACCTCAAATTTGGCTTGGTCGACTTCTAATCCTCTAGTTGAGACGACATGCCCCAATACTACACCTTTCTCAACCATGAGATGACATTTCTCAAAATTCAATATCAGATTAGTCTCAATGCAATGCCTAAGCACTAACACAAGATGATACAAACACTGATCAAATGAATCACCATAAACAGTAAAGTCATCCATAAACACTTCCATTAGATGTGAAATAAAATCTAAAAAAAATACTTGTTATACCTCGTTGGAACGTGGCTGGTGCATTGCACAATCTAAAAGGCATTCTCTTGAAGGCATAAGTTCCAAATGGGCAAGTGAAAGTGGTCTTCTCTTGATCCTCAGGTGCGATGGGTACCTGTAAATAACCTGAATAACCATCTAAGAAACAAAAATGTGAGTGACCAGCTAGCCATTCTAAAATTTGATCCATGAATGGGAGTGGGTTGTGATCTTTTTTAGTGGCTTTGTTCAGCTTCCTATAGTCTATAAAAACCTGCCAACCGTTCTGCACTCTTGTAGGAATTTCTAACCCTTCCTCATTGGTAACTATTGTGGTTCCTCCTTTATTAGGGACAAATGAATTGGACTTACCCATTTTGAATCAGCTATAGGATAAATAACATCAGCTTCTAACCATTTTAAAATTTCAGTCTTAACCACCTCCAGCATTAGTGGATTCAATCGGCATTGGGGGTCTCTTTTAGGGACTGAGTTTGGTTCTAAGGCTATCTTGTGAGTGCATAAAGTCGTACTAAGTCCCTTAATATCGGCTAGTGTCCAACCGAAGGCTTCTCTATGCTCCTGAAGAACTCTAAGCAGCTTGAATTCTTGGATTTCGGTTAAGGCATTCGACACTATTAATGGCAAAGTTTGATTTTCACCTAAAAAAGTGTACATTAAATTTTCGGGTAGCTCTTTTAACTCCAATTTAGGTGGTGAAATCAGTGAAGGAATTTGCTTATCAGTCACCGTGAGGCTAGGGAGGATCGGCTTGAAGCGTGTCAATTTAGGCGAGTCTAATGCACAAACCGAATTAATTAAAGAATCAGAAATGATAAATTCATGCTCATAGATATCAAAAATGCTTTTAGCTAGAACACTTTTTAACTCATCATCCTCTCCTAATTCATAAACATTTTGAACAAAATTATCAATTACATCAAGGGCAAACACAAAATTAATATCAGTGGGATATCTCAGCATCGAATATATTAAATTTTATTATCTCACCATCAAATTCCATAGTTAAATTCCCTTTATGAACATCAATTTTCATTCTAGTGGTCTTAAGGAAAGGTCTGCCTAAAAGTAAGGGTACATCATTCGTATTATCATTAGGTCCCATGTCTAAAACATAGAAATCAGCTGGAAAGACTAACTCATTTACTTGCACTAGAACATCTTCTAAGACGCCATCAATGTAGGCATTACTCCTATCCACAAGTTGAATTATTAGTCCTGTTTCTTTTAATGAATTACTCCTATCCACATGTAATCTGTCATACATACTTCTAGGCATGACATTTATAGAAGCTCCTAAATCAAGCATAGCTCTATCAAGTTTAAGATCTCCTACCTTACAAGGTATCGAAAACATTCCCGGATCTTTGCATTTACGTGGGAGTTTCTTTTGAAATACCGCAGATACATTTTCGCCTAAGCTAATCTTCTCATTTCCAATTAATTTCCTTTTAGATGTGCATAATTCTTTTAAAAACTTAGCATATCTAGGCACTTGTTTAATTGCATCAATTAATGGAATGTTAACTTGTACCTTTTGAAATGTTTCCAGAATTTCGGCATTGACGTCGTCTGACTTTTCCTTTCTCAAGTGCTGTGGAAACGGAGCTTTCGGCGTATAAGATCGCTGCTGGTCATTAGCGTTATAACATTTTTCCATATGAGGCTCGAAGACTGGCTTTCCCTGCTCAGAACTTGTTGCCTCGCGCAAAACAGTGGGCTCCTGTAGCTGCAATTTTTCTGCCTCCCTTGGAGCTGTCCGTGACAGTTGCGCATCAGCCCTTGGCTTGGCTAAATTCTCCTATGTTCTGTCACTGAATCGGACCTTTTGTACCTCGGTCTCGCTCTCTTCATCGCTGTTTTGGACCTCTTCCAATATAGGTCTTAATTCCTTCCCACTTCGCAAAGTTATGGCACTAATATTATCCCTTGGATTCGCCACTGGCTGTGATGGCAATCGGTTATTCACTTGTGCCTGTAAATTCCCAAGGTTAACATCGGTTGATGAGGCTCTAGTTTGCAATTGCTTCACGGCTGATTCTAAAGCTTGGAATCTTCCATCGATTTCCTTCTTTTGGTCAGACATCATCTCAATCATTTGTTCAAGCATGGTATGGGCCTTAGTTTCGGCGCTAAGGTTTTGATGGGATTGTTGTGACATATTATATGGTCAGGAATTTTGCTGCTCAAATCCCGGGGGTGTGGCTCGATTTTGATATCTAAAATTAGGGTGGTCTCTCCATCCCTCGTTATAAGTAGCTGAGTATGGGTCATACCTTCTCAGATTTGGAAAGACGGCGTTAGCTGAGTATGTCATTCCAAACAACAAATGCCACATAGTGAAGCTTTCGAATTACTTCCAGTCATCAACTTGCTTACCATAGCCGTTAAATTAGCTAATTGAGCCTCCATCATACTCGATTGGCCCTCATCCATTCGTTTACCCAAATCGGACCTCCTGAGACCGAATTGCTGTGTATTTTGTGCCATATTAGCAATCAAATTTCGGGCTTGCTCAGGTGTTTTATCAACCAGTGCACCTCCACTCGCTGCATCAATCATTCCTCGATCTTGTGGCGTCAACCCCTCATAAAAGTATTGCACTAAAAGCTGTTCACTAATTTGATGTTGCGGACAACTCGCACATAACCGTTTAAATCTTTCCCAATACTCATATAATGACTCTCCTAGCAGCTACTTAATTCCAAAAATTTCTTTCCTAATTGACCCTATCCTTGATGCCCAAAATAACTTCTCAAGAAACGCTTTATGTAACCCTATCCAAGTCGTGAATGAACCCGGCGGCATATAATATAACTAATCCTTTGCCAAACCCTTTAATGAGAAAGGGAAGGCTCGGAGCTTGATTTGTTCCTCTTCAATTCCATCTAGCTGCATAGTTGAAAAAGTAATTATAAATTCATTAATATGTCAGTAAGGGTCCTCACCTGGTAGTCCATTGAATTTCGGCAACAAATTCAGGAATCCCGAATTGAGCTTTAATGGTCTATCAAGGACAAGATAAGTTATAGATGGTGGTTGTGCAGCCAAGTTACGTGCGGCCAATTGCTTCAAGGTCTAGTTGGCCATGTCGATATCCTCTAAATCGTTAGGCTCAACGTGGAGGTTGTGAGATTCGGTAGCTTCCCTGGCAACGGCGCCAAAATTTGGTAGCTGTCGTTATAACTACCGAATTAAATCTGCTATTCAACCAATATTAACTGGTAATATAGAGTAAATAGGGAATTGTCCCATGAAGAAGCTCGCGTTAAACCTATTTGAAGAGAATTGAAATTAAGGTAATGTGAAACGCATGCAAGAAAGGAAAAGGGAGGTTTATGCTTCTATGTTTGCTATAAATGACCTAAGTAACTAACAAGTTTAGACTTCGATTACAATGCTAAAAATTATCAAAATAAAGAGAAAGAATGCTTAGTTATTGACTCCTTAATCCGCCAAGCACAAGTCCTTTGCGACCTTAAATTATCCTAGTAGACTAATTCGGCAGCAAGGCTGAAAAATCACTTACGAAGCGACTTCCTATCCCAAGTAAATTCTTGTTGAATTAGAGAACATTCATAAATGAAATCCTACCTTTAATTATCTCTTTGTCGACTTATTAAAGGTGCATTTAGTATTTTAGGGACTTCACCTAGCATCAACTATAGAAAATCCTCCAGCGACTTCTAAAATTAAATCCGTAGTTGTTTTAATTAGCTGCAGGCCAATTAATCATCACCAGTTCTAAGTTTAATTAAGAAATTCGATTACTCAATTTGCACTTAGATGATTATAAGAAAATTCCTAAATTAAATAGGTGATCAATCCAATTGATTTAGAAAAATTCTTTGAGCGATAAAACAAACAATTCAAGAATACCGAATTTGAATTTAAAACAAAATAAATCTTCAAATCCCTTGTGCCCGGTTTCATAAGTGTCTAACTAAGCTTAAGTAATTTAGCCACTCATAGCGAGTAAAACAAAACGAGAATCAATTGTAAACAACATGAATTACGAACTGAATCTTGGAAAGAAAACTTCTCAAATTGTCAAACTACCCTCCTCTCAACTAGCTGAAATTTTGGCTGCTATTCCAGCTGCTTGATTGGCACTTGCTGGTTCAATTAGAGAACTTTTTTCTTGCTCGAGTGCTACGAACCCCTTTGCTATATTTTTCTCTATTTTTTACTGCCCCCCTTTTAAGCTGCTGAATGCCTCTTTTTATGGAAAAATAATAGCCTCCAGTAAATCAAAAATCAAAATCTGATCTGCTCCCTTTTCTTATCCCGTCACACAAAAATAGCTCCAGCTCACTAGAGTTTCACTTCAATTTTACTTCTCAAGGCTGAAACGGGGTCCCCTTGCTTTAATTAGAGTCGGTCACCACTCCAAAAAGGAAATTAAATAATTCCTTTGTTGACTTTGTCGCACATTCAGCTTGCTGCACTTCTAATTGGACCGAATTTTCTTCTTTTGTCCCAATGTCTTTGGTGGTAATTTTGGTCACTTACATTTTATAGTTTGACCGTGTCAATTTAATTCTTCAAAACCAGCATATGATCATCCTTATCCAACAGCTTCATTCATGAAAATCAGCTTCTAAATTGAGCCCATTCGAACATCCAAATGTCCCTAACCTGCGCATGGCTTAAAGTTAACATTAAATTGTTGAATTGGAGCGAAAATAAATTATTACGACATGAAATGTACTTAATGTAATGTAGGTTGAATTATAACTCAATTGATCAAAGATTAATCAACAATTTAGATAATTTAATTGAATAAGTTAAGCTCAAAATTGAACTTAACATATACGGATTATTGATACAAGAATTAAATTGTAAATCATGTAAAAGCATTATAAGAAAAGTGTAAAAGTGATATGCATGCATGAAATAACTTGCCCAAGTAGATGAGATTAGAACTATTAGGATGTTAAGGGAGTTTAGCATGCTCTCTGATTATTAGCACATCGGTGCTCTCTGATTATTAGCACTTTTATGTTCTCTGTATAATACTTTAGTGCTTTCTGTTTAATAGTGCATAATAATGCACCTCTTTATCAGTTCCGTATATCCTAAGTATTCTGTTTAATCTACTGGGCCTCTGCTAAAAAAGATAAATAATTTTTGTTACAAGGTAAATATTTACCTCTGATTCATGTTTGAAATATTGAATTAAAAATAAATTGTGAAATGAAAGAATAGAGAATGAATACAAATACTAAGCTAGGTAAATATGTACAGAAGGGAACTATAGAATGATAGAGATGACTTTAAGAAAACTAAATGAAGAAAGGACTTCTAGTTATGAAGGAAGAGAGAAAATAAGAACTCGATTAAGTAAAAAGAAGAATATTATTGAAAAGGAAGTACAAAATGATATAAAAACTAGAAATGTTAGTGATAAGAATGGATAGAAAAGGATAATTGAAAGAATATAGAAATGATGAAGTTCATGATCAAAATAAAACAAGAAAATTTCGAGGACGAAATTTATTTTAAGGGGGAGAGAAATGTAATACCCCGAAAATTACTACAGTAAGAAAGTAAGATAATATTCTTGATATAGTAAAATAAGGAAATAAAGTGATAAAAGGGGTAATATTGAGCTATGTCAACATTGGGAAGTATATTATGACATATTAATATAAGAAAGGATTAAATTGCAAAAGTGCAAAAAATTTGTTGCCCAATAGTAAATACTCAAAATTTGAAGGGTTAAAGTGTAAACACAAAAAATTGAAGGACCCATAGTGTAAATATTTTAAGAGTGGAATAATCTAGAAACTAAGAAAAATGGATGAATTAGGACCAAATTGAAAAGGTGAAGAATTTTGAGGGTCTAAATTGCAATTTTACCAAATTAAGTGATGACTCAAGGATGGAATTTCAAAAGATTATAAAGGGCAAAATGGTCAAATAGAGAGAGAGAATTCTAGAAGGTAATGATGATGTTTGTGATATTTTTAATTAATTAATTAGATAAATTTATTTAATTAATATTTTATTAAGATTTTTAGTATTATTTTATTATTAAATGATTAATATAAAAGGGAGGAAAGATGATGAAAAGAGTCATCATCTTTTCCATGCAACCAACGTGGGAAGAGAGGAAAAGAAAGAAGTTTTCCTTTCTTTACAATTTGGTCCTCCCACCAAAAATTCACCATTTTCACGTAGAAATCAAAGAAATTTCCATAACCACCAAGAGAGAAAATTGATAAGGAGGCAATGGGGAGCTAGAATATAAAGTTAGATTCAAGAAATAGAAGCTGGAGGAGAGAGAAAATCAAGTTAAAGATTGAAATCAATAGCACAAGGTAAGAACATAAAGATTTCAATATATTTTTAAAGTTTGATATTATTGAAAAAGCATGGAAATAATGTTATAGTAGAGTTTTCTTATATAAGGTCTTAAGTTCTTGATATATTAGTAAATAAAAATAAGTGAAAGTGATGAGAAATATTATAGAGAAAGGGAATAAGGGAGTTATACACCTAGTAATCAACATTTTGCACTAAAACAGTTTTGGATAGCAGCAGTAGGTTAACTTTGAAAAATAACCATAAATTGTGAAAATTGAATTAGAGTATGAATAAAATATGGACTTAAAGCTTATTAAGTCTAGTTTCTCATAAAAGAAATGTGTAAGTAATGGAATTGTAAATCATGAGATATAATAAATTTTGTGATACTAGGTCAGAATGAATTTGGGTTCCCCTATTCTGACTTTGGAAAATCATAAAAAATTGAATAAAAATAATTAGAGACTTAAATTTATATTTTTAAAATCTTGAGTGAGTATTATTTCAACAAAAACAAACGGAAACATCATCCAAATTCTGTATAAAGAGATAATTAATTTTTAGTGAAGAGGGGTCGGAACTATCAAACAGTGAAATAGGGGAATCTTTAATTAATAAAATGTACTTATTGGCTAAACCAAAAATTCTTAAAATATTATGGTAAGAATGTATGTGAGACTAGTTTCATAAGAAGTTATCGTATCTTAATTTGGAGTTCCGTAGCTCAAGATATATATAATTTAGTGACTATGACTCAAGTAGACAACTTTGAATTAATATATAAATAAATGGTGGAATTATAGATAATGTTACATATAAGCATATTATACATTAAGGATGTGGAATTGAGAGAAGGAGGAGGAAAATAAATGATTATTCAACTAGCATGAGTTCTCATCAAAAATGGCCAATTTGCATGTTTTAGATTCAATGACTAAATTGAATAAAAGTAATATTTTAAGGGTAAATTGGTAAAGATGTCAAAAAGTGACCAAATTGCATGAAATGAATTGTTTTATTATTTAAATTAATAAGTTGAATGAAATATTAATTTATATCAAGATTGGTGAAAATTTGAGGAAAACAGAAAATTACCAAAATGTCCCTAAATTTTTGTATTTCTACAATTTAGCCTGGTAAGTTTGTGTAACTTGAATTATATTCTTAGATGATTGAAATATATATATTGGATTGAGAAATTGATTTGAATTGTGAACATGAGAAATTGTGAATTGAATGAAATGGAAATGAATCTTTGAATTACATGAGTAAATATCGGGTCTCGTAGGCCCTATTTGTTATGAATATAATATTTCAAGGATATGTTGTAAAGAATTATAAAAGCACATTAATAATTTAAAAGTTTTAGTTAGGATGAAATTTTGTAACTCGGTTTAATACGTATGCAAATGTATGTCTTCTAGTAATGCCTCGTACCCTATTTCGGCGTCGAATACAAGTAAGGGGTGTTACAATGTGACATCGCTAGATTCGGTCATAACGTTTAGATCGGGTTTGGGGTGTTACATTGAAATTGTGGTACTTTTGGTACTTTTGGTACATTTGATACCTTGTGGTTGGGTGTTAATATGGTTAAGTTGATGCATGATTTAATGACCAAATTGGTAAGTGATGGTATGTTCGCAATGTGAACAAGTTAGGTTATGGTTTGAATTAGAAATGAGCTAGTTGGATATGAATGAGATATGGTTAGTCTTGCATATGTTTAGATATGTTTGTTGAATTGTGATTGAGGTGCATTATTGGCATATTGATTGGATGGAATAATGGTCTAGTGAATTGGTCATTTTATGCATATTTTGGTATGTTTTGATGCTTTGAACATGGGTGCAAATGGCTTGTAGGTACATGCATGAAATGGGTGATGGAAATGGTTTGATTTTGGCCAATTTCATGCCCACACGGCCTAAGACACAAGCGTGTGTCCCAGCCATGTGTGACACACGGCCATGCTACACAGCCATGTGTCCCCTGTAGGTTTTACATGTTACAAGCCAGGGAGTTACACAGCCTAGCAAACGGCTTGGCACACGGGCGTGTGAGGCCATTTTGAGTGTTACACGACCTGGTACATGGGCGTGTGGCTTGGCTGTGTGACCCAACTCAGAGAGTTACATGGGCATGGACATGGGCTGGGACACGGCCTTATGTCCGTAATTTGATTGTTAAACAGCATAAGACACAGCGTGTGTCTCAGCCATGTGACCCCTGTAGTTTAAAATTTCTAACTTTTTTCTCTATGTTCCAAATGTTTTTGATTTAGTCCCGAATCATTTCTAAAATGTTTCTATGTCCTCGAGGGCTTGATTAAGGGACGGTATGGATGTATATGTATGGATTATGCTATGTTTATATTAATGTTTGGAAATATATGTGTTAATGTTATGTTTTTACAGAAATGCTCCGTAACCCTATTCCAGTGATGGTTACGGGTTAAGGTGTTACACTCCACATTTGTGCTGCCATGTCTATCATGTTTGGTAACAGCTCAGAGTTGGATGACATAGCAAATTCGCATGAAGGCATCTTATATGAATCACAAAAGGGCTCATCTGAATGTTCGAGCATATCATTCTCTTGGTTGTATGACTCAAACAGAGGTTCATATTTAGTTTCTCCACCTTCTCTGTCATCGCTCCATTGGTTTGTTAAGGCTCCGTTCTACCAACCCATTACGTAGTTCCATTCATCGTCCCAAAAAGTCCTCTCATTATTAAACCACCTATAATCAAATTTCTCTACGACTAAATCTTCTAGTCAACAAGGTAAATAAAAAATTGAGAAAAATAACACACTTAATGAATATAAAAATTAGTACACTATCTAGCTTAATTGTCTTTTGATTAATATTATTTTACAAAGAATTTAAAACAATAACAATTTTCACCATCGTAATCCTTGGTAACGGTGCCAACAACTTGACCGCCTCTTGACGTACTAACGTCTAGAATGTGAATATTGTAACCAAATATAAAAGTTTGGTGGCTTCCGCAAGTATATAGATTAGGTTGTAATATAATTTGTTTACTACGAAACACTTGGTAAGTATTCTGAGGATTGTACCCTAGGGATTGCAATCTGGGGAAAACTGCTATTAAGCCAATTATCTAAAATAACTAGTAATCTACTCGAGTCACGAATTAGTAGTGTTAATCTGGAAGCGAGATGATAATAATAACCAAATAAATTGAATTAACTCTAAATCTACTCCTAAGTTCATGTATCAACTTTTCCTATCCTTTGCTTCGACTATGCGAGTTCCTTTAGCTTAGATCCAATTGTTTTACCTGATTAATTATTGATGTAGGGCTCTAAATAGTTGGTTACTAATTAACCTAGTAGGGCTTCTCAGCCTTCTACTAACCTAACTAGTCAGCAAGAACTTTCACCTCTTGATGACACAATTCAAACTAGGATAGTGTAAGGTTTTCATGGATAGGCAATAACGATTTCCGGTTAATTCCCACCAATATGAGTTCCTAGGGCTGTCAAGCCTAGGGTTTAAGTTCTTCCTACCCTAACCACTGATATGCTAAGTGATGCTTGGTAGGAAATACTGATTTCCAGTTAATTCCTACATAGATGACTTCCTAGGGTTTAATTGCACTTAACTAGATCTAGTCAATCCAAATTGAACTCTACCTATCAATCAATTAATTAGATTAAAATAGTTGAAACATGTGAAATATGTATAAAGCATAAGTTGATTCTAATATTTACACAAAAATATAATTAGGAATGTTAAAGAAAGAAATATAGAGAATAGAATAAAGGAAAGAGATGCTCATGGACTTATCAATGAAAGCGTGGCTCTAGAAAATCTCAGCTCGTGAAAGTCTCACTTTGGAATAGGATCCTCTGATTACAAGAACATAAAATAAACTAAGAAAAAAATAAGAACGAAATAAAAACCTAAGAATGAACCCTTCATATATTATCTTTTTAACCTGATTACAATGACCTTTATATAGGCTAAACTCAAAATATTAAAGTGCCTAAACTATCTTTAAAATACTTAGAGTTCTATTAGGAAAAATACTCCTAACTTTCCTAAAAAATGCAGCTTTTACGTGCAGGGATTTTTTGGTTGCGCAGAAGCCATGTTGCAACATAGGCTTGCGGTGTTGCAACATCGAATCTGATGTCGCGACGTAGGGATTAGTTTCACTCCAAGACTTGTTTTTGCTTCTGTTTTCAATGTTGCAACATTGGTGTTTTGGTGTTGCGACATAGGCATTAGTTTTAGCCCGAACATGCATCTTTAGCTCCTGATTTGTCCTACAAGGCCATGTAACCTTATTTAGATATCTAAGATGTAAAAAAATCTACTAAAAATCATAAATTACTACTTTAAGTATGCAAACCTAAATATATACTAAGATGATTTGAATTACTATTAAACAAACTACAATTATGTGTAAAATGAGATGTAAATAATAGTGTAATTCGTGGCAGATCAATAAACCGAGACAAAAATTCTCTCTTTTCTTCATGTGCAATTAATTTTGATAAGAGGTGGAATTCTTGTAAATGTATTCATGTTTAGGGGAATGTATGTGAATGAATTAAGCTATTATTTTATTATTATGTATGATAAAATAATTTTGCCAAAGTTTTGATTCCTAGAAAATTAAATGTAACTTATTAAGTTATCGGGTATGTATATTCTAGATCGTAGGCTATCATCTCCACGCAGGGTTTAATTTTATTATTTTAGTATAAATTATGTGAGCTGAAAATGGACATGAGATTTTGTAACTTATAATTTTTTATGGAACCCGCAGAACCGAGATGCATTTAGGACGATCGGGAGGACATAAATAAACTAGTGAGAAACATATGGTGGCCTAGTATGAGGAGGTTGTTGGTGGTATGATGGTAGTTTTCGACAACAATGGTCAACGGAGGAGGCCGGTGATGGTGGTCGGTGTTGGCCAGCAGTACTCATCTGCGATGGTTGGTAACAATCCGACATGTTGGATTTGGTGCCCTAAGTGTGGTATTTTCGTTTAAGTGCACTTGTAATTTTTCGAACAGATTGGTTAATAAAATTATTCATAAATTACATTAATACTTTTTATATTGTCCTCACAAGTTCTTTGCAAGCAAAACAAAATGGAAGCAAATGTTGCTCATTGGTTGTCTAATGTGTAACTAATATTAAGCGGTAATACGTGCTTGGATCTTAATACAAAAAGATAACTTATACTAGTAGACGAACCTAAATTTGTCCTTAGTCTAAATGGAAATGAGAAAGTTGATCTACTGTAATTTGGTGTAGCAGATTAAACTAGTTTTCGCACTTGAAGATTGTAAACGAAAAAATATATAGAATTTTTCCTATGTAATTTATCAACTTTTTACTTAAATCCGTTGTTAAAACTAAGTAATTGTTTAATAAATTAATGAAATATGTGAAACTATGAAATTAGGACATATAAATTATTAAAATGTGATTTTATGCTTTATTATATAGTTTTCATGCAATAAATGGCTTATTTTATATTAATTTGAATATATTATATTTTTTAAGACATAAAATGGGCCATGCATGATTAAATTAAATAATAAAATATAAAATTATATTTAATAATTCATTTTAAAATATTTCATTAATAATTTGGGTTTTAATTAATTAATTAAATTTGATAAATTTTATTCTTTGGTCCTCTAACTTGTTGATTTATTCTGGATAGGTCTGATAGCCTTGCTAGATTACAAAACCATCCAAATTGGAGACCAAGTCAACCCAATATTCGGCTACACATGGCTGTCCATTTAAACCATTCTTTGGTTTAATTACACAAGGTCCTTGCAGTGTTGAAGAAATTAGAGATTTTCCCAAAGATTTACGATTAATCGAGTCTCAGTCTTGAGTTGTGTGGCATCCAAAATTGCTTAAAAATCAAGTAAAAAATCAAGTCAAAAGCCACTAAGCATGGTCGGCCACAATTTGAGGAGATTTGAAGAGGTTAACATCCACTATTTTTAGCAAACTATCCCCTTCTCCTCACCTATAAATAAGACCCTCTCATTCCTTCATTCATCATTCCTTAAGCATCCCTCAAGCATCCCTCAATCATTCCTCATTCATTCTCACCATTCATCATTCTCTCTTTCCTCCAAATTCTCTTAGCCTTTTCCATTCCCACGCCTAGCATCATCTCTTCATAGAGATTTTAGTAATCAAGCCTCTTAAAGAACCCTTGGTCGACCACCTTAGAGAGCCATCAGCAAAGGAGCAAAGCAAAGGAACGAAGAAGCCTCGTCAGTCAGAGTCTTAGGTGACAGCCACTCTGAATTGGGTTTAATCTTCCTTTTCTTTAATTTAATATAAATATGTTTGCTATGTGTTCTTTATTCTTGTTTTCAACAATGTTAGCTTAATTTTATTTAAGCTAGGATGATTGCTTTGATTAAATAATATTTATTTGATTAATGCTTATAATGTTTTTGCCTCAATCGATCATGTTTTGAATTAAAATCAAGTCTGTATTTCGTTCATACGTGATTGGAATGCACCTGAATTAGCTGAGCGATCCTGACCAGACGACGGTTAATGGACACATAATTGAAATGTGCATGCTCAATTTAGATCTTGACCCGATTAAATTGAAGGTTGCATAACAACTCTGACCAAGCTCTGTTATCTGCATAGTTTTTAGATTTGTGTGATTAAATTGTTTCAAACCTAACACGTCACTGTTACCTCACTCAAATGCTAAGAAACCCTTAGTAAATAAGGATCAGTAAAATGCATATTTACTAAGTAAAGTATTCCGAAAGGACCTAATGTGGTTTCCAAACTCATGAAGATCGAGTTGCCATGGAATGTTTTTCCGAATGTTATTAAGCATGTTGATAATAAATTGAGTTTAATTAAAGTAATTGTCCTAGTTTATTTATGTTATAATTGTTGCAAATTGTGTTTAATTTACTAAAATCTATTTCATTCATATAGTTTGCATACTTAGAATAATTTGCATTAGGGATCCTTGCATTTAGTTTAATATATTTTAATCACCACTTTCAACTATGTTGTGTTTTTATTTACCAAATTGTTAATATAATTTTACAAATTAAGTGAGTTAGCACAAATACAATCCATCTAGAGACGATAACTTGATACTTACTTATTACTTGATAACGACTGTGTACACTTGTACAAACCTATGCGTTACAAGTTTTTGGCGCCGTTGTCGGGATTGTCAATTGTTGCCATAGTCATTTTTTTTCGTGAAAATATTTATTTACAATTTGATTTAATTCTAACATTACTAACTTATTCTTTTTTATTTTTGTGATTTTCTTTTCAGGTGTTTATGAGCATAGATCGAATTATTGATTTACTCCCTATAGACCCTAAAATTGAGCGAACTTTCAGATAAAGAAGTTGTGAATGAATAGCTCAAAGACAAGTCGAGATGGACCTTGGAAATCGGAATTAAGACCAAGGTAATGAAGTCGATCATGTACGAAATCCTATCCTCATAGCCGATGATAGGGATCGATGCATCAGACAATATGTTGCGCCACTTTTCATTGAGTTAAACCCAGGAATTAGAAGGCCAGATATTGAGGCAATCCAGTTTGAATTGAAACCAGTGATGTTTCAAATGCTACAAATGGTTTAGTGGTTTACCCATAGAAGATCCACATCTCCATCTTCGATTGTTTATGGAGGTGAGTGATTCATTCAAGATAGCCGGTGTGACTGAAGACGCACTAAGGTTGAAGTTGTTTCCGTACTCGTTGCGAGATCGAGCACGAGCATGGCTCAATTCGTTGCCACCAAATTCCATATCTACATGGTAAGAATTAGCAGAGAGATTTTTGGTTAAGTATTTCCCACCTAGCAAAAACGCTAAGTTAAGGAACGAGATCACAACTTTCCAACAATTGGATGACGAGTCTTTGTATAAGGCGTGGGAGCGATTTAAGGAGTTACTTCATAAGTGTCCTCATCATGGGATTCTTCATTGTATCAAGTTGGAGACATTCTATAATGGTCTCAATGCACATACAAGATTGATGGTAGATACTTCCGCGAATGTTGCAATTTTGTCTAAGTCTTATAATGAGGCTTATGAGATCATCGAGAGGATCGCGAGTAATAACTATCAATGGCCAACAAATATAACAACTTTAGGAAGACCTGTAGCCGGAGCTCATGAAGTTGACTCCCTCACTTCGTTATCAGCTCAGGTATCGTCTATTTCCTCTATGAAAAAATAGTTAACCGCTAATAGTACTAATAATTCTACAGCTCAGCCACCAAGTCCATTTGAAATAGTTTCATGTGTGTACTGTGGGGAAGGTCATTCTTTTGAGAATTGTCCATCAAATCCCAAGTCAGTGTACTATGTAGGGAACCAATATCAAAATAGGAGTGGACAAGGACTCCAGTCCAACTTCTACAATCCTTCATTGCGTAATCATCCTAAGTTTTCTTGGAGCAACTAAGGGAATGGATCGAATAACAACTTATTTCAGTAAAAACCCAACCAATCTCAAGGGTTTAATCAGAAAGCTCCAAAACCACTTCAAGCTGAGGCATCAAACAATTTGGGGAACTTGTTGAAAGCGTACATGGCAAAGTATGACACTTTGATCTAAAGCCAAGCAGCAATACTGAAAAATTTGGAAAACCAAATGGGCCAGTTAGCTACGAAGCTACGTAATAGACCGCAAGGAACCTTGCCGAGCGATATTGAGAATCCAAAAAATTTGGGTAAAGAACATATCAAGTCAGTGGCATTGTGAAGTAGTAAAATTATAGAACCCCGTTTGATTGATGTCGAAGATAAGCCCATTGAGAAGAATCAACTAGCTGTTGAAGTTCCTACAGCAAAAGAATTAGAATCTGCAAAGTCTGACAAGGTAAACCTTGACTTAGTAAATTCAGATATTTTAACATCTTCTTTGGATGCAAATTTACCTACTCAGAAAAGTTGTCCGGTTCAATCGAAAGTTCCATCACCTCCATATCCGCAAAGATTGTAGCAAAACAAGCAGAAACAGGAGGTGCATTTTAAGAATTTTTTGGATGTTCTGAAGCAATTACACATCAATATTTTGTTGATAGAGGCTTTAGAACAAATGCTGAATTATGTGAAGTTTATGAAGGATATACTTTCTAAGAAGAAACGAATGAGTGAGTATGAGACTATTGCCTTGAGAAAAGAGTGCAGTGCATTCCTACATAACAAATTGCCACAAAAATTGAAAGGCCTAGGAAGCTTTACTATACCCTGTAACATTGGTGAATCTTACTGTGGTAAAGCTTTGTGTGACTTAGGAGAGAGTATCAACTTGATGCCTAAGTACATTTTCAAGATGTTAGGGGCAGGTGAAGTAAGACCTACAACTGTGATGCTTCAGCTAGCGGATCGATCTTTAGCATATCCCGAAGGAAAGATCAAGGATGTTTTGGTAAGAGTTAATAAATTTATTTTTCCTGCTGATTTCATTGTCTTAGATTTTAAAGTAGACAAGGAAGTGTCGATCATCCATGGGAGACCTTTCTTAACCACGGGAAGAATGTTAATTGATGTGCAAAAAGGAGAACTCACCATGCGAGTTCAAAATGATCAGGTAACCTTTAACATTCTTAAAGCGATGAAATTTCCTGATCCGACAGAAGAGTGTTCAGTTATGGAAGAGACAGAAATCTTGGTTTCTATGGAAAGCAACTTTGAAGAAGATCACTTGGAGAAAGCCTTAGATCTTGACCCTTTGGAGGATGAAGAAGGTGAAGAAAACATGGCCTTGATGGAAGCCAATCCAGGAAATTTTATTCAATCCACATGGTTTGAACCGTTGGAGTTGAAAGTCAAAGAATTTGTGCAACCCAAGCTGTCAACTGAATAATCACCTAAACTCGAACTAAAGGTACTTCTTTCCCATTTGAAATACGTTTATTTAGGTGATTGTTCTACTTTGCCTGTGATTATTTCAGAAGAACTGACGAAAGATCAAGAGGAGCAACTAATTGTTGTTCTAAAGAAATTTAAGAAAGCAATTGGTTGGACCATAGCTAATATTTGAGGTATAAGCCCTTCTTTTTGCATGCATAAAATCATTTTAGAAGAAGGTGAAAGAGCTCGAATTGATGGGCAAAAGAGGCTCAATCCTATTATGAAAGAAGTTGTGAGAAAGGAAGTAATGAAATGGAAAGATGCAGGAATCATCTATCCTATTTCAGATAGTTCGTGGGTAAGTCCGGTGCAGTATGCCCCGAAGAAAGGTAGAATCACAATTGTTGAAAATAAGCGTAACGAGTTAATTCCAACAAGAATTGTTACCGGTTGGAGAATCTGTATTGAGTTAAACAAAGCCACTCGGAAGGACCATTTTCCGTTGCCTTTTATGGATCAGATGGTAGATCGAATGGCAGGTAATGAATTCTATTATTTTTTAGATGGCTATTCAGGATATAACCAAATAGTTGTAGCCCTGGAGGATCAACATAAAATAACCTTTACTTGTCCATACGGTACGTTTGCTTTTAGGCGAATGCCTTTTGGTTTATGCAATGCACCTCCAACTTTTCAACGATGCATGATGGCAATATTTACTGATATGGTTGAAAATTTTGTTGAGGTTTTCATGGATGATTTTTCTATTTTTGGTAACACTTATGATATCTATTTGAGTAATTTGGCTAAGGTATTGAAGAGATGCAAAGAGACGAATCTTGTCCTTAATTGGGAAAAATGCCATTTTATGGTCAAGGAAGGGATTGTCTTAGGTCATAAGATCTCAAAAAATGGAATTGAAGTCGATAAAGCAAAGGTGGATGTAATTGAAAGATTACCAACCCCAATGAATGTGAAAGGAATCAGAAGTTTCTTAGGCCATGCCAATTTTTATCTAAGGTTTATCAATGATTCCTCGAAAATTTCTAAATCGTTGTGTTTGTTGATAGAGAAAGATACATTGTTTGATTTAAAAAAAGCATGTTTGGAAGCTTTTGAAGAGCTAAAGAAGCGGTTAATCTCAGCCCCAATAATTGTTACACCTGATTGGAACTCACCGTTTGAGTTGATGTGCGAAGCAAGTGACTATGCCTTTGGAGCTATGATGGGTCAAAGAAGAAATAAAGTGTTTCACCCTATTTATTATACAAGTAGAACTTTGATGGGAGCCCAACGCAATTACACAGTAATCGAAAAGGAACTTTTCGCTATAGGTTTTGCTTTTGACAAATTCCGATCATATCTTATAGGTACCAAAGTTACAGTATTTACTGACCATGCGGCCATTAAGTACTTGCTCACGAAGAAAGATGCAAAACCAAGGCTAAGTCATTGGATACTTTTACTCTAATTTGACCTTGAGATCCAAGATAGAAAAGGTGTCAAAAATCAAATAGCTAATTATCTGTCAAGGTTGGAGCAAGATGAGGTAACTCAGTTATGTGTGCCTATCAACGAGAATTTCCCAGATGAACACTTATTTGAGGTAAATCGAATTCATGGAATACCCTGGTTTACTGATTTTGTGAATTATCTTGCATGTGGAATAATTCCCTCGAGAAATGACATACCAACAAAGGAAAAAATTCCTTCATGATTGTTGGTATTATCTTTGGGAGGATCCATTTTTGTTTAAACAATGTACAGATAATATAATCTGAAAGTGTGTAGCTGAAAGTGAGATTGTTGAGATCTTGTATCATTGCCATTCATCTCCAAGTAAGGGACACTTTGGTGGTTCACGTATTACAGCAAAGAATTTGCAAGCAGGTTTCTTTTGGCCTACACTATTTAAAGATACTTATGCTTATGTGAAGAACTGTGATAAATGCCAAAGGACTGGAAATATATCAAGGAGGAATGAGATGCCCTTGACAAACATTTTGGAGATTGAATTGTTCGATGTTTGGGGCATTGACTTCTTAGGCCCGTTTCCTTCTTTGTATGGGAACAAATACATCTTAGTTGCTGTGGGCTATGTATCCTAGTGGGTTGAAGCTGAAGCATTCCCTACGAATGATGCTAAGGTAGTCATGCAATTCCTACTTAAGCATGTGTTTACACAATTTGAGACACCAAGAGCTATTATTAGTGATGAAGGTTCTCACTTTGTAAATAAATGGCTTAAGTGGTTGCTTGAAAAATATGATGTGAAGCACAAGATTGCTACTGCCTATCACCCCCAGTTTAATGGGCAAGTTGAAAGAGTGAATCATGAAATCAAAGGTATCCTTGAAAAGGTAGTACGCCCTAGCAAAAAAGATTGGTCTCGAAGGCTCGATGATGCATTATGGGCCTATCGAACAACATTTAAGACTCTGTTAATGACTCATTATCGATTAGTCTCTGGAAAGGCATGTCATTATCCATTAGAGTTGGAGAATAAAGCTCACTGGGCTTTGAAGTAGTTGAATTTTGATCTTAAGCAGGCTAGTGAGAGAAGGATGTTACGACTTGATGAGTTGGAAGAGCTGAGGTTGTTTTCCTATGAGAATGCCAAAATGTGTAAAGAAAGATCAAAGAGATGGCAGAAGGTTTTGTTGTTTAATTCAAGGTTAAAGTTATTTACTGGGAAGCTTAAATCCTGATGGAAAGGAGCTTATATCATCTACCGAGTTTATCTTTATGGAGCTATTGAATTATACAACAATTACAGAGGTACATTTAAAGTTAATGGTCAACGTCTCAAACACTACTGGGATGGTGAAGTTGAGCGAGTTGAATCCTCGCTCAAATTAACAGACCTCTAATTTTTCATGAACTCATTTTGTAAATAAATAAATAATTAGAACATATTTTCTTAACTTATTACATTTAATTAATTCTGTCCAAGGAGATTGGAACTTAAGCGGGACCGCTGTGACCCCTTCAACCTTTATTGGGAATTAATTTCTTGTAATTTGTTAAGAAGAAATTTTCTAATTAAGACTTAATTTTTTTAAAGTTTTATTTGTTTTTTTTTAAATTTTAAATATTTATGTTAATAAAGGGGGTCAAATTTGGCCCAAGTAATAATCAATTTTTTTAGTAAGATACAGTCTGAGTTTGAGGCCCAAGACAACAAAAAGGAGATAAAAATCCATGACTTGCCATCACACCCATTGCTTGCCACTGAAGTAACCCTAATGTAGCTAATTTTTTGCTACATGTTGCCCTAATTTTTCCCATATAAACCCCTTTCCATTCTACTAATCTTCATATCCCTTAAAGTAATTTGCTTACACCCTAAAAATCCCTAAATCTCCCTTTTGTGCCGTCAACCTCAAATCTCGAAAGAAACCCTAGTTCTCTTCCCTTTTTACTAAAATTCCCTTTTGCCGTCAAAAGATTTTTGTCGGAGCAAGTTCTACCCACTTTGTCTATTTCTCTTTTCTCTTTTGTGCAGAAACTTTACCGAATTTTCAGGAAAAGATACCATGTCTTGTAAAAGAACCAGGTCTTCAAAGATTACTCTTGAAAAACTAATTTTGATCGATGAAGAAGTGAATGAGAGATTTGATTCAATCTTCAAGCATCAACCTATGATGCCGAAAAAAGGTTTTGACTTGAAGAGTAATGGTTTGATGGTTGTTCCCATACCAATTAGAAAGAAAATCAATGCTCTCAAGTGGGAACAAATTTGTGATGCTTGTTCAGTTCCTGATGATGAACTAGTTTGAGAATTCTATGCTAGTTTGACTACGCAAGATGCTACTGAAGTCATCGTTCGAAAGAAAAAGGTACCTCTTACTTTTAAGTCCATCAATGATTTGTTTAATTTACCTGATGTTGAAGAAGATGAGTACAACCCTATGATGAACAATATCAATTGGGATTTTCTTCAACAAGTGCTTGATGATGTGACAAATTCAGGATCCCAATGGATTATAAGAAAGTATGGGAGTCATTCTTGTCGAAGAGAATACTTAAAACGAGAAGAAAATGTATGGTTTTATTTCGTTCGCTACAATTTTATGCCTATCTCACATAGGTCCACCATCTCGATGGAACGGATGCTTTTGTTATATACAATTTTGACAGAAAAGTCCATTAATGTTGGAAAATTATCCTCAAGGAGATTCACGATTGTGCTAAAAAGAAGGCAGGAAGTGCTTATTTCCCGTCATTAACCACTTCACTTTGCTTAAAGGCTCATGTTAAAACACAAGCAAATCTGAAGGAGTGAAATTTTCAAGGATGCATTACAAATTATGATATTGAAAGATTAGTAGAAAGGGTGCATGAACTGAATCAAGGCGAGCAAGAAGATCCAAGTGAGCCAAATATAGAGGAGTCAACATATGGAACTAAAACTGAAGCTAATTCAGTCACAGACACTGAAAAGGAAGAATCTAATAAGGAACCGAACATTCCTGAACTAAGGGTTAAGTTTGAAGAAGAACCAGTCAAGCTAAGTGTTGAACCTGAATATACAACTCCTATGCCGACTTCTGCAAGTACTTCAAGGAAATTGGAGTTGTCAATTTTGATGGATATGTGCAAGTTCATGCATAATCAACAACAAACTTACTAGAAATATGCAAAAATTAGAGATGACTCAATTCGAAATACTTTTAAGAATATCTTTAATACTTTTGTTCCTAAGTTCCCAGATGCTATCTTTGAGACATGGACGGAAGATACTGACGATGCAATTGGAGATGGAGCTAAAGAAGACAAGGGGAATAAGTCAGAAAAATAAAAGGGGGGATTCTTGTCCCGTTATTTATTTAATTATTTTTAGGTCTTTAGGAATTTTTTTTTGTAATTAGGATTTAATTTCTGCAAAATAAAACATAGCAAACATGAACAAACTTAACACTTCTTTAGAAAGAATAAGACTAAGTGATGTGGTAATGGGAATGAACATGTCTAGGATTGGGTTATTAGGGAAGACTTGGTATTTAAGCAGTCTTAATGACTCACCTCTCTTTCTTTACAACCCTACCTAGTGTTCAGTTTTCATTCATTACTTTGTTCTTGCAATGAGGACATTGCTTCTTTTTAAAGGGGGTAAGGCAAATAAATTGCTTAAACTTTTAAATTTTTTTCAAGTATGCTTCAATTATTTCTTTCATAAGTATGTTTAATAAATGAATGTTTAGAGATTTTTTTTTTTACTGAGATAGTTTGTATGCAAGCATGAATGATGATTTCATCTAAGTGAAAGTATGTTATCATGAAGAATGGAATGCTTGTATGATCTTAGCTTTAGTAATGTTTGACATGAAAACTTAGTTTCTTTTGATATTAGACATGCATGAAGGTTTATATCTTTAGAATTGACTTGGTAACTTTCTTGAGGCGAAATCCTAGGGGACACAAAAATCTAAAATGATATAGGCACTATTTCTTTGGACCGTTTGAGCCTTTTCAAGCCAACCCTATGATATTAGACCCTTGAAACTGTAATTTTGAGCTTAAAGGCCTGTTTTTGTAATGAACCTACATTATAAGCCAGTTACCATCATTTTAAAATTATCCTAATTTTGTGCACCTATCTTAATTGAAGTTGTCTTGGGAATCAACATTTGAGGAAATTTTCATAAAGATGGATGTGCTCATGCTTTAAAAACAAAAAAAAAAAAGAGCGAAGAAAAGTTCGCTTAGTTTTGAAAAAGGAAAAATGTATGAGCTTGAATTCAGAATAAGTTTGGGGGTGTTCCAAAGATTCACTTAAAGAAAAAGGTTGTATTACAAGAAAACCAAGACAAAGTTAAAGGTTAAGATTTTTAAAACCGAAATGTCTCATCTCTTAAAATCCCTACCTTTAACTGAGCCCCGTTACAACCTTATAAAAGCCCTAATGGTTTGATGATTATGTCACCTACATTAGTGGATAGGAAGTCCTAAGTTCAACATATGAATATCATAAATAAGCCTTGTGATTGTTTGCTTGATTGATAGATAATTATGTTGAATGAAGAATGTTATCTATGGCTGTGACATACATGCAAACTATGATTCATGTTGGCATATTTTGAAGCTTAATATAATCTTAAGGAATGTTTGCATATGAATTACTTGTTAATAAAGAAGATCGATAAGCATGAACTTATTAATGCATGATTATGAGAAAAAGATTGATGCTGCTTACACAATTAGCAATTTTGCCTTAGCAAGACCTTTTGTTGTGCATAAACATTACTCGGGATGAGCAATAATTTAAGTTTGGGGGTGTGTATATGGAAAAATATATAGGATTTTTCCTATATAATTTATCAGCTTTTTACTTAAATCCGTTGTTAAAACTAAGTAGTTTTTTAATAAATTAATGAAATATGTGAAAATATGAAATTAGGACATAGAAATTATTAAAATGTGATTTTATGCTTTATTATATAGTTTTCATGCAATAAAATGGCTTATTTTATATTAATTTGAATATATTATATTTTTTAAGACATAAAGTGGGCCATACATGGTTAAATTAAATAATAAAATATAAAATTATATTTAATAATTCATTTTAAAATATTTTATTAATAATTTGGGTTTTAATTAATTAATTAAATTGGATAAATTTTATTCTTTGGTCCTCTAACTTGTTAATTTATTCTGGATAGGTCTGATAGCCTTGCTGGATTACAAAACCATCCAAATTGGAGACCAAGTCAACCCAATATCCGGCTACACATGGCTGTCCATTTAAACCATTCTTTGGTTTAATTACACAAGGTCCTTGCAGTGTTGAAGATATTAGAGATTTTCCCAAAGATTTAAGATTGACCGAGTATCAGTCTTGAGTTGTGTGGCATCCAAAATTGCTTAAAAATCAAGCAAAAAAAAAAAACAAGTTAAAAGCTACTAAGCATGGCCGGCCACAATTTGAGGAGATTTGAAGAGGTTAACACCCACTATTTTTAGCAAACTATCCCCTTCTCCTCACCTATAAATAAGACCCTCTCATTCCTTTATTCATCATCCCTCAAGCATCCCTTAAGCATCCCTCAATCATTCCTCATTCATTCTCATCATTCATCATTCTCTCTTTTCTCCAAATTCTCTTAGCCTTTTCCATTCCCACGCCTAGCATCATCTAGTCATATAGATTTTAGCAATCAAGCCTATTAAAGAACCCTTGGTCGGCCACCTTAGAGAGCCATTAGCAAAGGAGCAAAGCAAAGGAATGAAGGAGCCTCGTCCGTCAGAGTCTTGGGTGACAGCTACTCTAAATTGGGTTTAATCTTCCTTTCTTTAATTTAATACAAAGATGTTTGCTATGTGTTCTTTGTTCTTGTTTACAACAATTTTAGCTTAATTTTATGTAAGTTAGGATGATTGCTTTGATTAAATAATATTTATTTGATTCATGCTTATAATGTTTGTGCCTCAATTGATCATGTTTTCAATTAAAATCAAGTTTGTATTTCGTTCATAAGTGATTGGAATGCAACTGAATTAGCTGAGCAATCTTGACCAAACGATGGCTAATGGACACATAATTGAAATGTGCATGCTCAATTTAGATCCTGATTTGATCAAATTGAAGGTTGTATAACAACTCTGACCAAGCTCTGTTATCTACATAGTTTTTAGATTTGTGTGATTAAATTGTTTCAAACCTGACACGTCCCTGTTACCTCACACGAATGCTAAGAAACCCTTATTAAATAAGGATTAGTAAAATGCGTATTTACTAAGAAAAGGATTCTGAAAGGACCTAATGTGGTTTCCAAACTCATGAAGATCGAGTTGCCATGGAATGTTTTTCCGAATGTTATTAAGCATGTTGATAATAAATTGAGTTTAATTAAAGTAATTGTCCTAGTTTATTTATGTTATAATTTTTGTAAATTGTGTTTAATTTACTAAAATTTATTTCATTCATATAGTTTGCATACTTAGGATAATTTGCATTAGGGATCATTGCATTTCATTTAATATATTTTAATCACCACTTCTCAACTATATTGTGTTTTCATTTACCAAATTGTTAATATAATTTTACAAATTAAGTGACTTAGCACAAATACAATCCCTGTGGAGATGATAACTCGATACTTACTTATTACTTGATAACAACTATGTACACCTGAACAAACCTACGCGTTACAAAGAGCTTGAATACAAGCATTTTTATTATGTTTTAATTAAGTTTTCTTAGTTTCATCGACATTCAATAAAAAGTGTAATTTGAGTAATTTATTGACCTTAGGGATAGAATGAGGCCTAAGGGTGAGCTAACATAGTTTGTAAGCGTGCTTGAGACCATTAGAAGGAGTACTAACTCAATACTGGTCGCTGTGTTGCAACATAGGGAGTTTAATGTCACAATATAGGAAACAGAGAACAAGAATTCCACTGCCTTCAGTGTCGCGACACAACTAAGGGATGTCACGACACACCCTTAAAGCTACCCTAAGTACGAGCATACTGGCTTCGATGTCACGACATAGGCACTAGGGTGTCGCGACACCGATCCTGTACGAGAAATATTCTGAGCGAGGGCCATTTTGGTCTGCACAATCAAATATTAAGCATGAAAGCGTCTACTGACCTAGGGTTGAGGATGATGACAACCCTAACTCTATAAATAGGCTCATTTAACACTTGTTATAGAGAGGTTTTAATATTGTATAATTTTCTTCATAGTTTTAATTTTTAGTTTTTCCGTTTTTTTTATTAGGCTTTACGTTATTTTCAATTGTGCATTTGTCGTGAGATCTGATTTATGGAACTTGATCAACTCTTTGTGGATTTTGTGCTTCGATTAAATACAATTCTGACTTCTCTTAATCCTTAATCTCTTAATTTGTTGTTAATGTTCATCTTTTATATTAAGTTTATTATGTTTTTGAGATCTATGAGGAACTAATACTCTTATGGGGGATTAGCGATTGGAGGTACGGTTAGCTAATTGTTGTACATGGTTTTCTAAGCGGATCAACTGTTTGGGAAATGAAGAATTTAAAGCCTAGGCTTGACGATAATAGGAAGTCATTTAGGTGAGAATTAACCCAAAATTGATATGGCCTATCCGTGAACACCTTAATCTCGAACCAGTCTAGACTTTGAGGTTAAGAGATAAGTAGTTCTTGCTGACTCGTTATTCTAGTGGAAGATCGAGAGATCCTGCTAGGGTAACAACTCATTGATTGATTAGGGAACCTGAAGCAACAGTTGCTTGTGATTACTGAAGCGAGCTAATCACCCATGCTCAAATATGATTAATTTTCCATAGCAAAATTCTGAAGTTTTTCTATTTATCTTATTTTCTTTCTTTAGTTTTTAAAAACTCTTTCTTTGTGTGCTTGAGCTTGTGAAATACAAGTGATTGATTTGGAGCATATATATATATATAAATTGATTGTATTTACTATAAATTTGGCATGATAGTAGATGATTTTAAATTTTTTATTATTAAAATATTAAGTTCTATATATTACACAGTAAATAGGCATCGAGCAATTGAATGTACCATATGGTATAAGAAATACAAGTAAATGAGAAAGCTAGTATGTATGATAAATTGTTGAAATTGTAATTTTTTAGGTGATTAAATTTGTGATTATTAAGATACCTAAAGATGATCTAAGGTATTGTTTGGTGTACACCCAGAGCCAAAAAGCTAACCTTATTTATTTCATCCTTAGTACCTATATTTGAGCTAGAAAACACTTCTTGATGAACCTTTATGCAAAACCTGAGCAAAAAACATTAATTTGGATTTAGCCTTTTTCCTTAGTCCTGAACTACACGACTATAGACATCTGGCCCTACGTATTGAGGGTTGAGTTATTGAGGGTTAAGTAGATACATTAGGTGAAATTTTGTAAAAATAATGTGAAATATGAAAGATCAATGTGATAGAGAAATTATAGGTTAGCCAATATGTGTAGCAAAAAACAAAAACTCAAAAAGAAAAATAAAAAAACAAGTAGTAAAAGTTCTTGAAAGTAAAAGCATTCATGAATGGGAAATGTATTGAGAAAGAAAAAAGAAAAGTAACTTGGTCACCGTAGGGAGACTTGTTCACTAAGTGTACACAAACTCGTAAGCTAGCCATAGTTGCTTTATTATGCTGTGATTTCCTATGGAGAAATAAGGAAGGTGAGAGAAGGAGAAAGAAGGTGGTGAGCGGGTAAGGGTTACTAAGGGGGGAGAATAGGGAACAATACCACGTGCGAAACTATTTTTGTGCTTAAAACTATTTAACACTTACTGTTCTTGAATTCTATACCTATTCTAAGCCTCAAAACGTTAGAAGTCGAAAAGCCCTATGTGGTCTAGGTAGACTTATTTACGAATTGACATCATACTAAATAATTACATTTATGAATATTTGTATTCTACTAGGATAATCAAAGTACTTATATAACTTTTTTATGGATCCCTGCATTTGAAACCCTTAATGTTTGTATGCTTTATAATATACTAAACTTAGGTGTTTGATATCAAAAGTGGTAAGTCAGCTACATTTGAAACTCTTTGTTTATGTTTAGTCGTAAGATAATTTATTTAAAGGACTAATTAGCTCTATTTGTGTTTAGTTTAGAATTAATTTAGTGCTTGCCTCCCTTGGGTACAATCTTTGGAGTACTCGCTACTTCGTTGTAACTATATTACCTGAACAGTATATTTGTATACATTACCTATTCAATATATTTTGTGCAGGATTCTTACTCTGGATGTTGGTACGTCTGAAGGTGATCAAGTTGTTGGCACCATTGTCAGGGAGGTAATGTCACTAGATTGATTTTAATTTATTATAGTTAATAGAATAATTAGGAAATTCCTGAATTATAGACAAAATTTTATTTTATTTTTGCTAACTTCTTTATTTTCTTTTTGGGTTTAGTGTATAACTCGTAGTAGAGGAATACCTGTACAACCAACCATAGATCCAGAAAGAATAATTCGTAGGAATCATTGACAACAACAACAACAATAGCAGATAGAGAACCAACCACCTGCTATAGGCAAATTACCACCATGAGACAATCTGCTATTCGACGAGATTAACAATAATAACCCGGAAGATCTACCACCAACACCGCAACTACCCGTAAACATACCTATGGCACACAACTAGAGAACCATAAGGAAGTATGTGATGCCGAATCTGGATATGGTTCAAGGAAGTATAATGAGGCCATTACGGCCAATAATTTTGAAATCAAACCAGCAATGATCCAGAACAATTTGCAGTTTAGAGGCACGATGGTAGAGTACCAAAATCAGCATTTGAAACGGATTTTTCAGCTTTGTGATACTTTTAAATATAACGGGGTCACCAATGATGCTATTTATCTTTGGTTGTTCCCCTTCTCCATAGTAGATAACGCTTTCTCTTGCTTAGACTTGCAGACACTAGGATCTATCATGACATGGGATGAACTCGTAGGAAAATTCTTACAGAAGTTCTTCCCTATCAACAAAATGATCCAACTAAGGAGGGATATTGTAACATTCAAAAAATTGGAAGGAGAAAGTTTTCACGAAGTTTGGGAGCGTTTTAAAATGCTAATTTAGAGATGTCCACACCAAGGACTACCTAAGTGGTTAAGACTATAGATGTTTTATAATGGGTTGGATGCACACACACGATCAAGAATAGATGGAGTCGCAAGAGGAGCCTTAATGAACAGAACATACGATGATGCGTATGAACTAATAGAGAGTATATCAATGAATTCCTGCCAATGGCTAACAAAATGTTACACATATAGCCAGAAGCCATCCACAGTCAAAACTGCTCAAGAGGATGAGAGATACCAATAGATAGTGGACAGGTTAAACCGTCTAGAATCCTCATCCAGTGCGTCATCTATATATGGAAGAAACAAACCTCTCTCCAATTATGTCAATAATCCTACCGAGGATGTGCAGGAAAATTGGCACAGGAATCCCGAGTAACACAGAAAGTAATCTTTAGAAAGAAGGAAAGGAGCATGTGAAGGTAATAGTGTTTAGTTAGGTTAAAATACTAAGTAGCCCGAAAAAGCTTCCTCAAGAGGAAAAGGAAAAGAATTTTGAAGATCTTCTAGAAAAATTTTTAAAGAGTTGATGTTGAACCAGAACCTAAAGAGGTAGCCAAACCAGTAGTTGAGCCAAAAGATAAGTCCATTGAAGAACCTGCTATGACGAGGATACCATTCCCTTACGGTTGGAAGAAACGTGAAGAAGGGATGAGGATGAATAAGGTTTTTTAACTTATTCAAATCACTTAATGTTAACTTGCCTTTAATTGATCTGATTGAAAAGGTTCCTAAGTACGCCAAATATTTGAAAGATATCATGCCTAGGCGTAGGTAAGTAAAAACAAGATAGCAAGTTAGCATAAGCACCTCTTGTAATGTGATTATTTCAAAATACATTCCCCCTAAACTAAAAGACCCGAAGAGTTTTACAATACCTATAGAAGTATGAGACATCCATTTTAGTAAGGTTCTATGTGATCTAGGAGCCAACATTAACTTAATGCCCTTATCTATTTATGAAAAGCTCGGGTTAGGGGATCTTAAAAATACAAAAATCACACTACAATTAGCTGATAGGTCTTTAGTACAACTAAAGGGAGAACTTGAAGATGTATTAGTTAAAGTGAGGAACTTTATCATCCCAGTGGACTTTGTAATTTTAGACTTTGAAGAAGTCCTTGAATTACCCATTCTTCTGGGTGGGCCATTCTTAGTGACATCGCAATCCACTTGACCTAGAAAATAAAAATTAACAATAAAGATCAAGGGTGAGGCAGAAACGTTTAAATGTGGTCACTAATAGAATGAGGAAAATAGGGAAAATTTCAGAAATCCCTGTTACAAAATAATTATTAAAAAAGCTAACTACCTTGAGCCAGGGAAAGTGTTCTTTGTGATTAGTGCAAGTCAGACGAACAAGTTTTGAGAACGGGATAAGTGAAGGTAGGTGGAATGACACGATGGATGCTGGACGAACACTAATAGAACTAAAGAAGCATCCCCAGATACATTAAATGAGTTGACGGAAGAATCCGATATCAAGACTTGATAATTTAAAATTGAAATGTAATTTTATGTACATTATTGTATATTTAACTAACTGCTTAGTTTAGACTGCAAACTTTATTACCATTATGTTTTATAAGACCCGAGAAAACTTTGGGAAAGGAAATTGGGCTCATAATAGAGTCAGTGTCGTAACACGGAACTCTTGTGTCACAACACCGTGTCCAGTAGCAAAGGATCGAGAAAATCATCTCGGTGTCATGACACGTTACCACTGTGTCACGACACAGATGACAACCTACCAAGGTTTCCAAGATTTTAGAGTGTGTTGCGACATCGCTGTAATTTTCTGCAGGGTTGACCCAACTTGATTTTTAGCTTTAAAACACCATTTTAAAAACCTAAAAATTAAGACTAAGCCTCTTTTAACAACTAAACTCTCCCAAATTGTTTAAATTTTTTTAAAAACCTTCTAAACCCTAAACCCCATTTTCAATTTGTATAATCGATTTGTGGCAAATTCCCTCTTCATTCAAGCTAATTTGGTGAAAGAGAAAATTAATCAAAGGAACGACAATGACCGAGCTTTTCAAGGAAATCTGACCAAATTATATGAGGTTAATAGTTCCAATACTACTCCATTGTTTCTAAAATACATTGCTTAAATTTATTAGTTACTCTAAAGTTTTAATATTGATTATGCCCCCTAGGAACAGTAGAAAAACTAACGTACAAGAACCACCTGCGATTTCGAATCTCTTACAATTTTGAAAAGAAAATGCCGAGGAGTATTTTCTTGAACTACAAGGCAAAACTTTTATTCAGGTATTTGGTATGGTATCATAAATGGGAACGTTTCTGTTCGATCACAAAAGAAAATTCTGTTATCCCACTGATCCAGAAATTTTATGCTACTCTTAGGGACGAGGAAACCCAGAGGCCACATAGAGTCATGTGGAAAAAGGTAACAGTAAGAGGGAAGGATGTGCCATTCTCCCTAAAAAAAATTTGTAAATATTATGATGCTCCATATTATGAGTCGACTATTTATAAAATTTTGATCTAATAAAATTTAAAGATGTTGATATGGAAAGCATTGTTAAGTATCTAACTGAAAATCGAGGTGAATGGAATCTCTAACTAGATATAAGACTATCGACCAACTTTAATCATGCTATCATGTTTCCAATAGCTAAAATATGGATGCAATTTATTTGCACTAGAATTACACCTACTCTTAACGTTTCTAATGTCAATACATTCCGAGGTATTCTAATATATGGTATTTTACAAAGGAAACATGTATGTATATGGCAATGGATCCATCAAAGTATGAAGTATTACTTTAGTGGCTAGAAGGTTGGGAGTTTCTTCCCCCATCTCGTGACGACACTTTGCAAAAGCGCAGAGGTTCTTATGGAAGAGAATAAGAAATTTATATGGCCAACAAAGAGTTTAACCGATGATTCTATGTACATTTAGTATTTGGAAGTCAATCAAAAATAGATTATAGAATGGAACCAGAGGAGAAAGGAAAATGTGGATGTCCCTCCCTCACTTAAAAGAAAAGAAAAGATGACATCGTAAAGAAAAACGGTTGAGAGCAGTGAAGTAAAAATATACAAAATGATATGATGGATACAAGAAATGGGTCCGATACTTCAAGAATTCAACGATGGAACAACATGAGAGTCCCTAATTATCTGCTTGACATGTTTGATCTTATGCGAACTCATTTTGCAAAAGAAGAATGAGAGAGTGAAGAGGGAACTGAAAATGGAGAGGAAAGAGAAGAGGCATAGGAGATAGCCTTTGAAGAGGTGGAGGAAGATTGAATTGACCATTTTATTTTGAAAGATTGTAATTAATAGTTTTAAGAATAGGACTAACAATAGATTTTATATTTATTTTGTTTTGAAGTTTCCTATATAGGAACCCTACATGGAAGAAGGACAACAAATTCAAACTCCAAATGATCAAAGGATGAGCTGCCCACCAATAGCCTACGGAATTACCATGATCAATCGGGTAACTTCTTCCCTTATTTTTTCAGGGCTACACACTAAGGACAATGTGTTTTCTAAAGTGTTGTGGGGGGTAACATAGAAAATTTTGTTTCAATTTTTATGTGTTTCTTTTAGTTTTTATTGTCAATTGTGTGCTTGAGCTTGTAGAAATGCAAATGATTGGTTAGGAGCATATATATAAGTTGCTTGTATTTACTATAAATTTGGCATGATAGTAGATGATTTTAAAATTTTGGTTATTAGACTACTAGGTTCTATATATTACATTGTAAATAGGCAACAAGCAATTGAATGTACCATATGATATAAGAAATACATGTAAACAAGCATTCTAGTATGTATGATAAATTGTTGAAATTGCAATTATTTGGGTGATTAAATTTGTGAATATTGAGATACCTAGGGATGAATTAAGGCATTGTTTGGTATACATCCAGAGCCAAAAAGCTAACCTTATTTATTTCATCCTTAGCACTTATATTTGAGTCAGAAAACACTTCTTGATGAACCTTCACACAAAATTTAAGCCAAAAACATAATTTGTATTAACCCTTTTTCTTTGGCCCTGAGCTGCACGACTATACATGTTTGGCCATTCGTGTTAAGGGTCAATTAGATACATTACGGTGGAATTTTGTAAAATAAAAGTGAATAGGAAAGATCAGTGTGATAGACTAATTATAGGTTAGCTAATATGTGTAGCAAAAGAAAAATAAAAAACAAGTAGAAAAAGTTCTTAAAAGCAAAAGCATTCGTGAATGAGAAATGTACCAAAAAAGAAGAAACAAAAGTGACAAAGTCACCAAAAATAGAGAGACTTGTTCACTAAGTGCACACAAACTCGTAAGTTAGCCATAGTTGTTGTATCATGCCGTGATTTCCTATTGAGAAATAAGGAAGGTGAGACAAGTAGAAATAAGGCGGTGAGTAGGTAAGGGTCACTAAGGGGCGAGAATAGGAACAATACGATGTGCCAAACTAGTTTTTTTTGAAACTATTTGACACTTTTTGTTCATGAATTCTATACCTGTCCTAAGCCTCATAATGTTACAAGCTGAAAAGCCCTATATGGTCTAGGTAGACTTATTTACGAATTGACATCATATACTAAATAATTACATTTAAGACTATTTGTATTCTGCTAAGATAATCAAAGTACATGTATAACTTATTTATGGATCCCTACATTTGAAACCCTTAATTTTTGTATGCTTTGTAATATACGGAACATAGGTGTTTGATATCAAAAGTGGTAAATCAGCTATATATCATGCCAAGATCAAGTGTAAATATCAAATGCTTATTCATGTGCTCCAAAACCAACATTTGTACCATAGTTCCCTAAGGATTATCTTTTAATTACTGTCTTTGTTTGCTTTGCTTTAGGACAAGCAATAACTTAAGTGTTAGGGAGTTTGATCTGCCATAATTCAGTGTAGCAAATCAAACTAGTTTTCTCACTTGAAGGTCTTGAATAAACCATTTTTATTATGTTTTAATTAAGTTTTCTTAGTTTCATCTACATTTAATAAAAAGTGTAATTTGAGTCTTTTATTGACCTTAGAGGCTCAATAAGGCCTAAGGGTAAGCTGACATAATTTGTGGTGTGCAAGAGAACATTAAAAGGAATACCAACTTAATACTGGCCATTGTGTTGCAACACGGGGAGTTTGATGTCGCAATATTGGAAGTAGAGAGCCAGAAATCCAAGACTGCTTTCAATGTCGCGGCACAACCAAGGTATGTCACTACACATCCCTAAAGTTATCCTAAATAAGAGTATATTACCTTCGATGTCACGACACAGGTCCTAAGGTGTCGCGATACCAGTCTTGTATGAGAAATATTACGAGCTAGGGCATTTTTGTCTACACAATCAAATATTAAACACGAGAGCGTTAGTTGACCTAGGGCTGAGGACGATGACAACCCTAACTCTATAAATAGGCTCATCTAACACTTAGTTTTTCCCTTTTTATTAGGCTTTAGGTTATTTTTAGTTTTTCATTTGTTGAGAGATCTAATTTGTAGAACTTGATCAACTCTTTATGGATTTTGTGCTTCAATTAAATACAATTCAGGTTTTTCTTAAACCTTAAACTCTTAATTTGTTATTAATGTTCATATTTTACATCAAGTTTATTATGTTTTTAAGATCTATGAGGAACTAATCCTCGCATGGGAGATTAGCGAGAAGGTCCCTAAACAAGACCTTCGGCCTCCATCAATGGCCTTTTGTGATGGCATGGCAATTTAACTACCCCACGGTAGGATTATCATGTGGATCTGTAATAGCCTGCCCAGTGTAGATCGTATCGATATGCTGTTTGGCGTATAGTTGATTAAGCCCTGAGTAGAAAAGGGAGAGATTGGTGAATTATCCATTAAATGTTTGTGTGGTGTATTGCATGGACACGAAAGTACTCCCAATTGTAGAACGCCTCGTTGGAATTTGCCATTTGGTGGACTGTAGGATTTGGCAAAAATTTTTATGAGACCATCCACCAACCTCGATACCTTGGGCAAACTTGTTAGTTCTTAGATCGATAGACTTATTTTTTGTGTTTTAGCTAAAAATTATGGCTTGGTGAGTATCGTCAAAGTTTAGTTGAGACCTAGTTAGAATTGAACTAGAGTATAATAGATGAAAGATTCTTGTGTTTAGGTAGCCGAATGACTTGTTTAGTTAGCTTGTTTTAGTGAACAAGCAACATTCCACAACATACAATGCTAATTAGTGGTAGTAGTTGTGTTTGGTAGAAAAGGTTGTCTATAAAAGTCATGTATAACTTGGAGAGTATGTTTTTCATTCCTTGCTAGCACGTTTGTGAGCAAGCTCTTAAGTTCTTTGTTCTTTGTTAGAGAAGACGGGGAAGATTTCCAATATCTAGTCAAGACTCCATTGTTAAGTACTAGCTTAGTGGTAATTTCTGGAAAACCCTTAAGTTGTCATCGAGGGTGATTTACAGCGCATGTATAGATTTTTAGAACTAGTTCAAAAGGAAGGACATTTCCTGATTATGGTTGCATGCAATTGATTCATGCATGCTTGATTACATTTTTTTAGTAGATAAATGGTATGATGGTTATAATTGTTTCTTATTTAGGTTAAGAAGCTAGTGAAGGTCCAAGCAATTGAGGGAAGGAACGATAGATTAGATTATAATCTGGAGTTTGCTGATGAGTTCCTTCTTACTTCCTTTGAGTTATGAAGATTCCATCATATGTGGGTTGTGTAGGCTAAGTTGTCTCTACTATCAATGAGTCGATGTGTTGCTTCTGGATGTATGTAATAAAATAGTATTGTATGTGTAAGAATGACCATTGTCGGTGTAAAAACATCCTCATTGTTGCACGATCCTAGTACCAGGAAATTTGTGATATATGAAAATAGGAAAGGAGATCTATTTGTGATGCCTCTAGTACGGTAGCTATATTACAAGCCGGACTGGCAAATCATAGCCCGACCTTGAAGTAGAACACATGTTCAACTTAACAAGGATGTTATTAGGAGTTATTATGGAATATGAATATGAAAATGAACATGGCTTATATGCGATTCTAATTTTTGAAACATGGGTTCGAGGCTAGCACAAGAATGGGTCATTGGTAAATGTGCATGTTTGTGAGAGATATGTATAAGTTGGCGGAATGTGCTTGCTTGGGTATTGTGTGTTGTGTTTAAATTTGTGAAGTCCTTGTAGCTGTGGATAACTAAAGTGTGTTGTAGCTAATAATAATTTTTGAAAGTTCAAGAGAAGCAAGGGGCAAAGAAATTGAGAGTCACATGCCTCCAACGCAAGGATAGGGTCCTACCGCTGATCTGGATATAGCCGGAGATGCTTTTTGAGATGTTTTCATCACTATCATGGGTCAATGATTTGGTTCCTGGGTACAAACCAAGTACCTCGACCACCTAAGCAACCTCAGCTTGAAGTGGTGTAGCCAGAACCTCTTGCACCTCTGATATTAGCTACAACCCAATTTAAAGGAGATTTCATGAAGGAGATACTCAAATGAGAAGCTAAAGAGTTTCTGAGGGATAAGGGTGATGACCCCACAGTAGTAGAACAATGGTTGTCCAGTGTATACTAGAAGGGGAAACATATCAATGGTGGGAAACACTGTTAAGTGTGACCCTTGAAGAGCAGATAGATTGGGACTTGTTCTTAATAAAATTAAGAGAAAAGTATGTTAATTAGATGTATGTCGAGAAATTGAAGAAAGAGTCTCTATATCTCAGATAAGGACGATTGTCAGTAATGTAATACTAATGAGAATTCATCATACTTAGTCGTTATGTGAAAGACATGTTCCAAACTGAAAAAGTCTTCTGCGAGAAGTATGAGTGGGACTTAAGGGATGAAATTTGTGCCCTGGTGGTTGCATCAAAATTTTAGAGTCTAGCAGCCATGACAGCTAAGGCTCAAAAGATGGAAATGATTGTTCAAGAAAGAAATAGAGGGCATGATAGGGAAAGAATGAAGCGTGGGATCTCTAGTCCGCCACGCTTAACGAATTTTAAGAAGTGAAAAGGTAGAAGCTTCTCTACACCAAGGTTAGATTTTCAGCCCATGAGTTTTCGATGAGAATGAGGTGGACGATAAGCTACCTCAGTGGTGAGTACAGGTGGATGTAGGATGATAAGGGACCTCGTACGTGAGCACTGTGGAAAGAATCACAAGGGAAAACGTTGGAGGCATTTGGTAGCTTGTCGTGCATGTGGATTATTAGATCATCACCTTAGAGACTACCCCTCAAAATCTGAAGCCAACTCGGAACAGTCTATGCCTGGGGCTCAAAACACACAGCAGGAGGTGAGATCTAAAATACCTGCGAAATCAGGATCAGTTCAAGGGGCTCCAAGGAAGAACTACACCAAGCCCAACTTAGGAGTGCCTGCCAAAGCCTATGTAATGCAGGACAATGAAGATGCAAACTGAACAAAGGTTATTATAGGTAAGTTTCCTTTTTTGGAAATAGCATTCATGCAGTAATAGACTTAGTGTCAACCTATTTGTACATCTATACAAAGGTCGTGGAAGGTAAGAGTTTAGAAGTTGTACATCTGTACAAAGGTCAACCTATTTGTACATCTATACAATGGTCATGGAAGGAACTCACCAGAAGATGCAACAAAGACTAAACAACAGGTCCCTTGTCCTTGTCTCGAGAGCTTTCGGGAGCTTGTTGAGCTATAACATAAATAGTTAACTTATCAGATCATGTTTTTTAAAAGAACTAAACAAGCTTTCAAGAACACTTAATCAGGAACAGAATCTAGAAGTTTCTTTCCCTAAATATTTAGTTTGTCCCTAAAGCACAAAACCCTAAGGTACTGTAAATAATCACGAAACTAGCTAGTATTTCCTTGTTATTTACTAGGTTCACAACAGTGAAGTTAGCTTATTACAATGAACTCTAATCCTTCAAACAGGCCTTGGCTCTAACGCTTTCCTGGAAAATGGAAAGAGAATTGCTTAAAGGAAGTATAAATTGCCAAAAAAAGTATAAAACTTGTTTAGGAAGATAAGGTTGGCTTAAATAGATGCACACGAAAGGAAAAGTTAGTGGACAAGCTTATTTTCCTCCACTAATTTTGCTTCGGTACCCGTGACTACTAGTTTTCTGTCTCATATTAAATGCATGTCCTTTCATTTTTAAGAACTTTGTCTAATCCTGGCTAGTTCTCATTAGGCCAACTAAATTGTTTAAGTAGGAGAATAAGGAAACAACATATTTATCGTTCCTATCAATTAGGGGTTTAAGAATAGGACTCGTTATTTTCATCTATTCACTGGTGTAGTGTATACTCTATCGAAGAGTTTGTCAAACCTCAAAGCTTGCCTTAATTAGGGCTTCGCCCAAGAGCCCATTCACCCCTTTTCTTACTCAAGGGTCACACTATAAGTCTTAGTTCAATTAACAATGCTCGAGTACTACATTTCGTCAGGCGGGATGTTACATTGGGGCACGCCAATTTGGTTCGTGAAAAAGAAGGATGAGACTCTCTACTTATTCATGGATTGGCGTCAATTGAAAAAGGTAATTGTAAAGAACAAGTACCCGTTACCTCGCATAGAAGACTAGTTTGACCATTTAAGTAGAGCTACAATTTTCTCCAAAATCAACTTGCAATCTAGCTATCACCAAGTAAAGTTTAAAAGTGATTACATTTCAAAAACCATGTTTTGCTCACACTATGGACATTATGAATTCTTAGTGATGCCATTTGGATTAATAAATACGCCAACAATAGTCATGAATTTGATGAATAGGGTCTTTCAGCCTACTATTGACCGCCTCCGGATGTATCAATGTCTAGAGTGTGAATACTGCAACTAAAAGATATGAAATTGAGGTTGTGTCCACAAGTATACGGGTCAGGTTGTAATATATTTACAAGGAAGTAGGTAAGTACTCCGAGGATTGTACCCAAGGGAGGTGAGTACTAAATTAACTTTAACCTAAACGTAAATAAATCTAATTAGTACTTTAAATAAATCATATTACGAACAAATATAAATATGAGATGTTTGGGTTTTTATAATAAAGAAAATAAAAACAACAAAACTAAAGTGAACTTCATGTATATGAATTCTAACTTAATAAAATCTAAGTATGGGTGGTTAGGTGGCTTTAGACTTATTTTTTGTGTTTTAGCATAAAAACGATGGCTCGGTGTGTATTGTCAGAGTTTTGAGACCTAGTTGAAATTAAACTAGAGTACTATTGATGACAACTTGGCATGTTTAGGTAGCCGAATGACTTGTTTAGTTAGCTTTTTTTAGTGTACAAGAAATGTTTCACAACTTATAAGGCTGATTAGTGGTAGTAGTTGTGTTTGGTGGAAAAGACTGTTTATAAAAGTCATGTATAGTTATGATAGTGGGTAGGAAAATCAATTTCTTTTTCATTCCTTGCTAGCACATTTGTTAGAGAAGACGAGGAAGGTTTCTAGTAGCTAGTCAAGACTCCATTGTTAAGCATTAGCTTACTAGTAATTTCTAGAAAACCTTTAGGTTGTCATCGAGGGGGATATACATTTTGCATTAGTGCATGTATAGATTTTAGAACTTGTTCGAAAAGAAGGAGACTTCCTGATTATGGGTTGCATGCAACTGATTCATGCATGTATGATTACATTTTTGAAAAGATAAATGGTCTGATGGTTATAATTGTTTCTTATTTAGCTCAAAAAGCTAGTGACGGTCCGAGCAATTGAGGCAAATGACCAGTAAAGTAGGTTATGTTCTGGAGTTTGCTGATGAGTTCCTTATTACATCCTTTGAGTTATGAAACTTCCATCATATGTAGGTTTTGTATGGTAAGTTGTCTTGTAACACCCCAAGTCTGGCGAGTCAAAGGTTTTGGCTTATAGTTGTAAAATATTCTGTCTGGCAAAGTATTATCCTCCTAATGGCTTATTTGGGCCTATAAGTGTGGATGTATTGTATCCTCGACATGAGTAAGTGAGAATTTTACTTCAGGCGATTTTGCTAGTTAGGGGAAAAGATGATGTTAATAAAAAAGGGGTCACTATGTTATGAGTTAATGCCAAAGGTATAGTGCACCTTCTTGTCCAAAGTACTGTGCTAGTTAGATTTTAAGGTTATCTGGTTGAAATCCAACTAGATAGTTTAGTTTGATGATTTAAATTGCAGGATACTCATTTATGTTTCCCTTAGAACTGTAGACCATTAAGAAGGTAAAATAAGTGACACTTGTTAAGTTTCACTAAGTAGGTTGGGTTATATATTTGTGTGTGAGATGGGTTCTGAAAGAGGTTCTTTTCCCTTCAATTGTTTTTGATTCTTCCATATTTCTTCCTCACTAAGATGGAAGCTAAGATATTGAGTTTAATCAGTGGTTATTTCATCTTAGGGTAAGTATTTCAACTTTGCATGTTAATTAGTGTGCAAGTTTTTACATGAGGTTGTCTGTGTTTAAGGTTATAAGTAAATTGTATGTATAAGAGTTGTAATAGTGAAATTATGTTTCTAAAAAGTGGTTGTTGTTGGTTCGAAAGGGATATCTAGGTTTGGAGCTTAGAACTGCAGTAGGTGAGAATTAGATGAGTCTTTACCCTGACTTTCTTGTGTAAACTTTTCAAGTAGAAGTATTTATATATAAAGGATGATGATACTTATAGTAATTGGTAAATGTATGATCATAGTAAAGATGAAGTAAGTATTATGATGATCTGTGTAGGATTCTATTGAGAAGAATATTGATTGATAAGAATGCAGGTACAACTGTGATACAAAAAGAATATCAGATAGGAATACGATCACTTCTGGGTAAGTATGTAAAGAGAAATGTTCCATAGTGAAGACTCTGGTAAGGAAGTTATAATGCTAACCAGACTGGTATATCACATATTGAAAGCGAGTGTAAGAGCATGAGG
The DNA here is from genome assembly GCA_008044935.1 of Gossypium turneri. Taxonomy (NCBI): domain Eukaryota; kingdom Viridiplantae; phylum Streptophyta; class Magnoliopsida; order Malvales; family Malvaceae; genus Gossypium; species Gossypium turneri. Next base: position 11,687,528 of record CP032582.1, on the reverse strand, counting down.
TAGAGGCCCATGGTAGCTTGGTATGATTTGGAACCATTCATGGTGTAGCCTCTAGTAATATGAGACTGGAAAGACAGAACATGATACATGAATGCATGTAAGACCATGTGGTTTAGACCCATGTCATGATATGATATGTATATATATATATTCATGGTGTAGACTTCGATGATGTGTAAATAGAAATGGCAGATCACGATACATGAAACTCTGTATAAGACCTTAGGGAGAGGCTCATGACATATTATGTATGATGCTTGTATGGCATGTTCTATTTGGCATTTGTGACGTGATCTGTCAAGAATATCTGGTAAGATTTGAATGTCTGTCTTTATAGTAAGATATGAATAAATTTTGCTAGTTCTGTAATAAGTATGGCTAAGATAAGGTATTCAGATTCTCAAGGTTAAGCATTGGATAAGATCTGCAATTTAATTAAATGAGTCTTAAGGGTTTTTGCGAAAAGAGACGTGTATCTGTATGTTAAGAAGGGTATCTGCCATGACGATTTGTAAATATTGAAATTGGGTGTATTCGTAGTTATGAGAGACTTAAGAAATTATTAAATGATCTAATCCCTATTATGTGAGGGTTGAAACTGAGTTATGTGAAATCCACTATGTCTGAGTTGTATTGTATTTTCTTCTAAAATTATTCAGAATCTGAGTTAGTGTTACTTTAAATTTTTGGGATTTTGAATTAAAATGATATGGAATTCATCTGAATGGTCTATGTAGTACTTTATCAGTATGGGTTTGTATGGCATTGAACCAATGTATGTTTGAGTGTGAATTTGATGGTATCTAGTTCTGCGTAAGTATTCGCGAAACATATATGTATCCATCTGTGATAAATGTCAGTGAACCACTGTTTTGAGATATGTGTATATGTTAAGGCATGATTTGTTTGATGTGGACTCCGAGGGTGTGATCTGTTGAGAAATTAATATGCGACAAAGAGATTTATGAAATATTTGGAAGGATCTTTAGTTAGTTAGGTAAGGAAGATGTGGGTATGAAAAGAGCATGATAGTTGGCGTATGAGGATTTGATAAAACTTTAGTGGTATCCGTCAGAAATAATGGTATAGAGGAATGGTTGGCACACAATAATTCAAATAAGAATGCAAAATATTCATCAAGATACTGTTGTAATAAAGCTTACTTAGTACGTTTGTGCTTACAAGATTGTTATTGTTTTTTAGGTAATTGGGAAGAGACTACGCCTAGAGGGACAATGCCAGGAGTAAGCCAAGGTGGTGGTGGTGTGGGCTATTATGCATACAACGGAAAAGTGGCGTAGTATGGGAATACACCTTCTGTGTCTATCTTTAATAATAAACTTCTATATTGTAAAGATTTGAATCAAGCCTGATGTAACAATTTATTTTAAATACTTCCTTTGTTTTCAGATGATAAGTTTTTCAGTTAAAATGCTAAATGAAATATAAATAAGAAATGCAAATTTGTAAATTGTTTTTGTTAAATATTAAGGATTGTGTGTAGTAACACCCGAGATCCGAATCCGGTGAATTAGATTGGGTCAGGGTGTTACAAGTGTCTACTGTAAATGAGTTGATGTGTTGTGTCTGGATGTGTGAGAAATAAACCAGTGTTGTATGCATAAGTTTGGCCATTGTTGATGTAAAAACACCTTCTTTATTGCACGAGCCCAGTACCAGACAATTTGTGCTATGTGAAAATGTGGAAAGGAGATTTGTTTGTGATGCCTCTGGCAAAGTAGCTATATTGCAAATCGGACTAGTAGATAATGACCCGACTTTGCGGAAGAACACTTGTTCAACTGAACAAGGATGTTATGACGAGTTATGGAGGAATATGAATATGAAAATGGCTGATATGTGGTTCTGATTTCTAAAACATGGGTCCGATGCTAGCACAAGGATCGGTCATTGGTAAGCTTGCATGTTTGTGAGAGATATGTATAAGTTGGCAGAATGTGTTTGCATGGGTACATTGTGTTATGTTTAAATTGGAAAAGTATTGTCGCTAGAGAACTGTGGATAACAAATTGGTGTATTGTGTCTGTATGAAAGAGTCTCTCGAAAAATTCTATTTTTCTTTACTTATGAGTATTGATGTTTGCTAATTATAGGTATTCTTGTAGTTTATTTGTGTCTATTCTTGGAACTCACTGAGTTCAATTGAACTTACTCCGCTACTTTTCTTTCTCATGGGTTTTGATAATTGAAGAAGAATTTGTTTAATGGGACTATACCAAAGCTGCATTTGCAAGTAAGCCACTTGTTTATTTTTGTATCATGCATGGCAATTTGGCGGATGGCGTATATATACGCTTTGTATTCAACTTACGTAAATGACTTCATCTTTTTTACTATTCCGCTTCTATTTAGAAAAAGAATTACCCCTTTACTCTGAAGGTATAGACCTAAATTTGTTGTTTTGTTGATTATGAATTTTTATCATTTATATGTATACGCTATAGATGAGCAGTAGATGGATAATAGATTGTCTTTTATAATTCCTAGTTATTTCTTTAAATAAATGTGTTATGAAATGAAAGAAAAATAATAGTTTTAACTAAAAAGAAATATCCATAACTGTTTTTCTAAAATTTAAAGTTTGAATCCGCTAGTAATACCCAAGTCCATTGGGCGGTCTGTCTGGCTAGTCGTTACATGCCACATTTCCTAATGGACTAATTGCTGTTACAGAACCTCACTAAGGTGATTTCCTGAAAGTAAGTAGAACTGTCTTGTAATCGTGTGATAGTTTGACCAGCCTCTGTGTTAGGTAGTCCTCAAAGAGGACAATTAGTCATAGCATGTTACTCGATAAGTTTATCCCACAATGATCCATTTGTGGTGCATGATGCAATAAGTGTTGAGTTGATGGTTATACGCTTAAGATCTTCTAGTTAAGTAACTTCCCACAAAGCTCTACTTAAGTTAGAATAATGATCAAATGTTATACGATTATTAGTATGTGTGAATGCCTAAAGAATTAGGTTCATGTACTAATTGGATGGAAATCTATATTCTTACTAGTTGATCATGATCAACCTATGATGGCTTGATTTAGTGGGTGTAGGAATAATCATTGCTATGACTTACAAATGTTTTCAAGGTTTAATGTAAGACACATTTATTATCTTAATGCATATTGTAATTTTGCAAAACGTTTTCAAATATTTGCTTCATACAAATATATTAATGAATGGATGTTTTATTTTCATTTTGAAAGTGACACCTACTCCCTTATTAAATATTCTCACTGAGAACAAACTGAATGAAAATAACTATATGGAATAGAAAAGGAACCTGATGATTGACCTAAGCTATGAGAAACATAAAATAGTTCCTGATAATAAGTGCCCTCCGACCAGTCAAGTTAAGGCTAGAAAACATTAGGAGGAGTTTGATTACATAGCTTGTTGCTATATGTCAGAAAGCATGACCACCAGCCTTTATAAACAACTGGAGAATTGTAAGATTGCCATTTTGGACAAACCAAAAGACATGTTTCGAGGCCAAGTTGTCTTGGCTTGACAATAGACTATTACTAGTTTGATGAATTCCCAGCAAAAGGCCGACCCTCTGACCAAAGAAACTTGATTTTTGTTTCATGTTTATATGAAGATGACTTGATCGTGACTTTTAATAATAGTATTGAGACTTTAGAAATCACAAAATTCTATGTAATGGATGAATGCCAAATAATATCTATTTTATCAAACCAAATATGTACACATTGCTTGAGACTAAAATTTTTAATAAAATACTTAAAACTTCTCACTTTAATTAGGTGTACCTTTGGCATTTGAGACTTGGTCATATTAACAAAGAAGGAATCATTAGACTTGTGACAGATGACACTTTAAGTTCATTTAAGAAGTTGATCTTCCCCAGTCTGAATCTTGCATGGAAGGTAAGATGACCAAGCATTCTTTTAATGAAAAAGGAATAAGGGTCGTTAAACCCTTAAAACTTGTACATAATAACTTATGTTGCCCCATGAACGTCAGTGCAAGAGTTGGTTATGAGTATTATTTACCCTTTATTGATGATTATTCCAGATAAGGGTATGTGTACCTAATGCACCGTAAGAGTGAAACCTTTGATAAACTCAAAAATTTCATATGAAAGTGGAAAAGCAACTAAGTTTACCCATAAAGGCACTTCAATCTGATCATGGTGGAGAATATATTTGTCAGATGAGTTCATAGGATATCTCATAGAGAATAAGATTCTATCCCAGTTAATCGTGTTGGGCACTCCACAATATAATGGCGTGGCAAAGAGAAGAAATCGAACGTTGTCAGACACAATTCATTCGATGTTTAGTTATTCGAAGCTATAAATCACTTTTTGGAGATATGTGGTACAAACGACTTTTCATATTTTGAATGATGTACCAACTAAGACAGCACCAAAAACTCCATACAATTGTGCTATGATAGGAAGCCGAGACATCGATAGAATTGTGCATGTTTGTAGGATATCTAAAGGTAACAAAGGATCGTTTGTTTATAACCCTAAAGAGCAAATTGTGATAGTGTCAACTCATGCTACGTTCCTTAAAGAAACTTACATGAACGACTTCAAACCTCGGAGTAAAAGTAATAATCAATGAACTTTTGAGAAATACTCAAAGCCCTATAGAAACGGTTCTAGAACCAACTACTAAAAGTAAAGCAGCAAACAATCAACAACATAGGGTGATTTGTCGCAGTGGGAGGATCTCTCACAGGCTTGAGTTCTTCTAATCTGACGGAAGTGTTTTAAACATTGAGTCTAGCGAATAGAAAGATGATGATCCACTTACATATGATGAAACAATGAGAAGTTCTGATTCCAAGCTTTAAGAAATAGCTATGAAAGTAGAGATAGACTCTATGGATTCTAACTCAATGTGGGAACTTGTAGACTTACTGGAAAAGATAAAACCCATAGGGTGTAAGTGGATTTACAAGAGGAAAAGAAATGTGCAATGAAAAGTGGAAACTTATAAGACTAGACTTGTAGAAAAAGGTTATACATAGAAAAAATGTATTGCTTACGAAGAAACATTCTCTTTGATTGTCATGCTCAAGTCAATCTGCATATTGTTATCCATTGTGACGATTCTCGAGTACGAGATCTGGAAAATGGATGTCAAGACACTGTTCTTGAACGACTATCTTGAACAGAGAATCTATATGATACAACCCACCAGATATATAGCTAAAGGAAACGGGTATAAAGTTTGCAAACTGGTTAGATCCATATATGGACTTAAGTAAGAATCTCACTCGTGGAATCAAAGATTTGATCAAGCGATCGACATTTTTGTATTTGAGAAAAACATAGATGAACATTGTGCTTATAAATGTTTAAGGGATGGAAAGGTGGTCTTTCTCATTCTATATGTCGATGACATTCTACTAATTGGGAATGATGTAGGGACATTGTCACCAGTTAAACTGTGGTTAACCTAAAAGTTTAGCATGGAGGACCTTGGAGAAGCTAATTTTGTTCTATGTATTCGAATCCTAAAGGATCAAAAAAACAATGTGATAACACTATCGTAGGCTTATACATAGACAATATATTGGAACGTTATGCAATGACTGATTCGAAAAAGGGAAATCAACCTTTTGTATCACGATTTCATCTCTCTTTGGAGGACTGTCCTAAGACAAAAAAAAAAGAGAGAACATGAGAAAGGTTCCTTATGGTTCAGCAGTAGGAAGTCTCATGTATGCTATGATGTACACACGTACATATATTTTTTTCGCAGTGGGGTTAGTAAGTCGATATCAAACGAATCCAAGACTAAGAAATTAACAAGCAAATAAGCATATACAAGTATTTACAGAGAATAAGGGATTATATCCTAGTGTATTGTGAAGGAGATCTTACTCCCAAACATATTAAGATTAAAGGAAATTGACATCGAGCTATGTTTTTATCCTAGGTAATGGGTCCATTGTATGGATAAGTGTAAAGTAGAGTTATACTGCTAACTCCACTATGGAGGCTAAATATGTGGTTGCTTTTGAGGTTACCAAATAAGAAATATGAATTTGAAAGTTCCTTACAGATCTTAAAGTTGTTCCTAGTACGGAAAAAGCTATCACACTATATTTTATCAACATTGTAACAATAGCTAATAACAAGGAGATAAGAAACCACAATAGGAGAAAACATATTGATTGGAAGTATCATATTACAAGCGAGGTACGTGTAGACAAAATCGTCAATGTAATCAAGATCGCATCCTAGGACAACTTTACGGAGTCATTGACCAAGACTTTACTAGGTAGGAGTTTTGAAAAACACATGGGGAGCATAGGAGTGCAGAACATGACTCATCTACTTCACTAGGGCAAGTGGGAGACTGTTAGTTCTAGTGCCCTGTGTGTAGTATATTCATTTATAAACTTGTAATATTTTTGAATAGATTAGTTAATAAATAATTCATGGATTATATTAATATACTTTGTATAATTGTCGTCATGTGGTTTTTGCATGTAAAACAAAATAGAAGCAAATATTGGCTCACTGGTTGTCTATTGTTTAAACTAATACTAAGCAGTATTACATGGTCAAATCCAAATACAAAAAGACATCTTATATTAGTAAATGAACCTAGACATGTCCTTAGTCTAATCAGATATGAGAAAACTAATTGAAAGACTAATATGTCATCTTTCAAGTCCAATTGAGGAGATGTCTTGCCTTGAGCATCAGAGCGGATGACTCCTAGAAGATAAAAACATAGATATGACTAATTGGACTGATAGTATATCATATTTGAGCTAAGAAGAATAAATCTTGAATCCATTTATGGATTTATTCATTTGTGACGTTCATAGTGTGACATACCTAAATCCTAAATGGATGATGGACTATGTATGCGTCACTCGTATACTTTGATGAAAGTAAAAGTTTGAGTTCAAATAGATAAGGAACCGAAAGCTAGAGTGTTGGGTATACAACTTCTACAATATGTACTGTCATTCACAATAGTGGAATTCATAGCTCGAGACATAGGTAAATGATATCCTCTCATTGGAATTATATGGTTGATGAAAAGTAAACGTGGCCATAGATCGTTCGTCTTTCTGATGAATGAATTGATTACTATTTTAGTAATTGTCTTTAATGAAAGAAGATGTAATGCTTACCATAAGATAAAATAGGATCATATTGAGAGAATGAATTTATCAAAAATAGATTAAGGATATCCGATTAGGGGAACACACTTATGACAAGGTCATTAGACGAGCATTCATCGAGTTTCTTTTGTAATGGTATGTCGTTAGGGAGAGCTCAATCACGACACTTTAGTGGAATGACTTCGTGACAAAATGAGTTTATAATTAATAGGAGAAAAGCTAGAACTTAATTAAAAATCATTTTAGACCTAATCGCATATGTCCAATCGATCCCTCTGCTAGCTCTTTGAAACCAAAAATTAATTGCATGTTGAATCAAATGAACATAAATGGATAAAAATTAGAAATGGGAAACATTTGGAAATGAATGTGATTTTCTCCAAAAAGAAAAGGAAAATGAACTCGAAATGAATTTATGCTTTTCAAATTAAATGAAGTTCAAAAATGGAAATAAATTATTTCATCATAGTAAATTCGTCGAATGTAGAAATATTAAATTTATTTTCTCATAGATTATTTTACAGTAAAGTTGTCATGATCTTAACGTAATTATAATTGGGTTGAGAAGTTTATTTTAATTTGGAAATTAATTTTAGATGTTTATTTTAGAAATAGAAAAATAAATATCGGTTGGATCAAATTATAAAGTATTGGCTAAAACCTCAGGAAGTACTTGTAATTGGACCTGAGATGGGAGTGACTCAAATGACCCTCATGTTTAGGAGAGGGATGGCAAACCCTAGGTTTTTTAACTAGGGTTGCAGCCCCACCTACTTTTAGTTAGACTAGGAGTACGTTACTCTATTGAGATAAACTTTTACAATTAAACAATGGTTTTATCTCTTCTCCCTATAAATAGATGTCATCGGTAGGGCTAAATATACAACTTGAAGATATTTTTACTCTGCCCAAAAATCATGAGAGTTTATCCTCTAAGTATTAAATTTATTTTTCGAAATAATAATTCTACCGGTTTCTATTGAGAATAGATTTTTCTTTCACCCTGAAAGTAAAGAAACTATTTCTGGTTCTATGTTTGATTCAAATCATTTGAGCCCACACTTGAAGTAGTTCATGGTACGAGAATAATAAAAAGGTCGTTCGATTGAAATCCATGAATGAAAAGGATACACCTAGCTAAAAATAAAGGTGTGATTTTAGAAAAGGGTTTAATGCTATAAATATAAAAAAACAGCTCAATTTTCAAAATTTTTACTTTTTGCTATGGAAGAAAACTATTTTTGAACCAATTTTTTTCCAACAAGTTTTCCGTAAGCCTAAGCATATGGTCTTTGATTGGAACACTGGCTTTTCTTGAGAGTTCATCAAACTAGTAATAACAGATTGTCAAGCCCAGGTAACTTAGTCACCGAACATCTCATTTAGTTTTCCCATAATCTCTCTAGCAGTCTTATAGATTTCCAATTGCTTTTGTAGCATGCTAATAACACTATCCATATTATAGCAACAAGTTATTTCATTAGACTCCTTCGAATAGCATAGAACAATGCAAAGATTCCTCTTCCGTTCTTTATAGTTATTTTCGTTCAGTTTGTTATCAGTTAGGATATTGATCAATGAAGTTGGTATCATTTTTTGAATTGTAAAAATGAAATTACGGTCATTAATTATCTTTGTTTTAAGCAAATATTATGAAAAGTATTTTTGCAACATATAATATGCATTTAGATGATGCATGTGTCTTAGATTAAACTTTGGAAACATTTGTAAGCCAGTTGACTGCCTCTTGATGTACCAACGTCCAGAGTAGAAATCTTGCACAAAATATATGAAAAACAGTATCCGCAAGTAAACAGGTCAGGTTGTAATATAGTTACAACGGAGAATATGAGTACTCTGAGGATTGTACCCAAGTGAGGCAAGTACTAAATTAATTCTAACCTAAGCATAAAGTGATCTAATTAGTATTTTAGATGAATTTTATTACAATCAAATAAAAAGAAAGGTTTTTAGGATTCTTAATAATAATAAAGATAAAAAAAGAAGTAAAGAAATAATGAGAAATCGAATAATAAATTTATCAAATCTGAGCATAGGTGATTAGCTTGCTTCGATATTCATACCAAATTGTCACTTCAGGTTTTCTTGTTTAATCAAATCGTTGATATCCTAGCAGATCTTTCGATCTTCCACTAGAATAATGAGTCAGCAAGAACTACTTATCTCTCAGCCTCACAGTTTAGACCGATTTACGGTTAAGATGTTCACGAATAGGTCATACCAATTTTGGGTTAATTCCCATCCTAATGACTTCCTAGGGTTTTCAGGCCTACGATTTAATATCTTCCTTTCCTAAATAGTTGATCCACTAAAAGAACCCAACAAAACAGTTAATTAATCATACTTTCACTTAATAATCCCCAACAGGAGGATTAGTTCCTTATGGATATCATAAACAATATAGACTTGATAGAAAGAATAGACATGAGAAATAATTCAAGAATATAAAGTTTAGAAGAAGCCTGATTTATATAAGAATTGAATGTTGAATCCTCATAGAGTTCGATTAGGTTTCATAAATCTAATTTCTTCCACAAAGCAAAGAAATAAATACTAAAGACTAAAACCAGGAAGAAAATTATACAATATGAAAAGTTATCCATAACAAGTGTTAATTGAGCCTATTTATAGACTTTAGAGTAGCCGTTGTCCTTAACCCTAGGTCAGCTATCGTCCTTGTACTTAATGTTTGATTGTGTTGACCAAAACACCCCTTGCTCATAATTATTTCTCGTACAGAGGTGATGTCACGATAGACCAGGTCCTATGTCGTGACATCAAGGGCAGCATGCTTCATCTTTAGGGTGTCTTTAGGGGTGTGTCGCGACATCCTCAGACTACGTCGTGACATCAAAGGCAGTCTTAAAATTCCTCTATTTTGCTCCTTATGTTGCGACATCCAGGTCTCTGTCTTGCCAGACAGCAACCAATTTCGAGTTAGCACACCTTCTAATGGTTTCTTACACACTCACAAAGTATATTAGCTCACCCTTAGGCCTCATTTTGCCTTTAAGGTCAATAAAAGACTCAAATTACACACTTTATTAAATTTAGATGATATTACCAAAACTTTAACTAAAACTTCACAAAAGTGCTTGTATTCAAGCTCCTAAAGTGCGAAAACTAGTTTAATCTACTGTATCGAGTTACAATAGATCACCATTACAATGATAATTCCTACACCCATTAAATTAAGTTTCATTACGGAATCTTAAACATTTAGTAGGAACTTGGATTTCTATATAATTAAGACATTAAGCAAATTCCTTAGGCATTAATACGTATCAATAATAGTTTTAACTTTGCTCATCATTCTAACTTGAATGGAGCTTCATGGGAAGTTACTAAACTAGAATAATCTTGAGTGGGTAACATTGACTCAATACCCATTACAAATATGTACTCTTTAATGAGTCATCGTGGGACAATCTCATTGAGTACAATATGACCAGTTATCTTCTAAAAAGAAGTCTCCTTAGTAAACCCACATAATAATTCTTACCGTAAGGAGCCATCAGAGTAAAATTGACTCAAAGTATTATTATGCTATCACATAGAAACCATTGATAAAGGATTCTCCAACTCAATGCTTTAACAATGATGCAAGGTTTTTACCAGTTTCAATCATGAATGATTAAACATGCAATGATAAGTACAAGTGACATTCCTTTCCTAAACTATATGGCATGCATTATATTATATATGCATTAACATACATATTGATTTAATCTCATTCGATCTCGTATAATACATATTAGAAAATTAGAAAATTTAAATTGATTTTAACTAGACAAAAAGTTTTCATGGTTCCACCTTACAAAAAATAAAATAATTAAAAAATTACAATAGTTTTCCAAAAGTATTCTTTGGGTCTTTTAGGTGAAATTCTAATATATTGGGTTTATCCCAAAAATAACATGTTATCCAAAAACAAACCCAAACCTAAAAACTCGAACTAAGAACCTAAATTCATTATTGTCGCTAGACGAGCCACTAATACCATTACCGATTATCGACCACTACCATCAGCCACTACCGATCGACCACCATTGTCCATCATCGATCAACCATGGGATCTCTATTTCTTGTTTGATTTGGGTTTGGTTGGGTCCTCATACACCTTACTTTTTTGGGTCCCACCAGAATATTTTAGGTTACAAAAATTACCTAGTCCTTTTCCAGCTCACGCGAATTTTTCCAATTTTACAAAAAAAAATGGATAAAAATGATAGTGATGAATTTAAAGATGAATACTCTAATGTCTTGAAGAAAAAACTCTTTTATAGTGTATATTTCTTAGACCCGCGAGAGATTCGGAGATGGCCATACGACCGCTGACGCTCTGCTGTAGACTTTTCATTTGAATTTTATATTTTGGGATTTAATTCTGTTATAAGGCCTTTGAGGGATTAATTTTTTTTAAAAGGACTTTAGATTTCCTTACATAAAACTACTAAACACAAATTTTCAGAATTAACAACTATTTTCAAAAAACACTTAAAAATAGACGTTTTTACATTTCAAACTTTCATAGCTTCCGCGATTGGAATAACCTAAAGTATCAATGCCAGACATTAAGTAAACGTTTTTAACGAGATGATTTGTTAAACTCGAGCAAAAGGATTTAAATGTAGAAATGAACCTTTAACGATAAACTCAGTTTTTGATCGACGCTTTGATGTGACACGCCAGATTCAACCATAATGTTTGGGTCAGGTCTGGGGTGTTACATTTAGTGGTATCAGAGCCAAGTTGCAAAACTTGGTTGTGGAATGGGTTTTCAAAATTTTGTATTACAAGAGGTTGGTTTCAAATATGTGAAGTGTTTTGAGGTATTTTACTGAAAGGTGTGGCACACTGAGTCTCCGGCACCAAATCTGTAAGTTCTCTGACTCTGTTTACTATTATAGACTGAAATGTTATATTGAGAAACTACTATATATAGTAGCACTACACTGAAACTCCATAGATAGAGTAAACAAGATGCCGTGGTAGAGGCCGTGGTAGTACTAGGGTTGGGTCTTCGGCGTCAGGCCACATCCCCAACGTTGAGGTGAGGGAAACACTGGCTTCAATGGTAGCTAAGACAGGGTCATTTGATCGAGAGGATGGAGACGACGCATTGTCCCAAGCAATGTTGAAGATTCTATAAAGTGTTGTGGGTACTGTTGGGTCGAATACCGTTACTATAGGTCCTGGGTCAGTTACAGAACAACTCCGGTCAAATAGAGCAGAGATCTTTAGGGGAGTTTCTGGGGTGGCCCCAAGTGTGGCAGAATACTAGTTGGAGGCCACCAAAATAATTATGGATGACCTCGACTATACATCGGAACAAAAGTTGAAGGGTGCTGTGTCCCTATTGAGAGATGAAGCCTATCAATAGTGGCTTACGGTAAAAGAATGTACTCCGTCTGACTGATTGACCTGGGAATTCTTTAATTCCACGTTTCAGGGAAAGTATGTGGGTGCCAGCTATGTCGATGCTCGTAGGAAAGAATTTCTAAATTTGGTTCAAGGTGACAGATCTGTGGCTGAGTACAAGGTAGAATTTTTGCGACTTAGTCGATATGGCCAAGGAATAGTAGCAACGGAATACGAGCACCATGTTCTATTTGAAGATGACCTCAAGGACAGTCTCTGAGTGTTGATAGCTCTACAGAGGGAGAGGGACTTTGCCGCTTTAATAGAGAAAGCTAAGATTACTGATGATGTAAAGCGCGCCGAGCGTCAGAACTGGGAAAATGAAAGGAGCAGAGATAAGAGGTGTTTAGAACCCTTCAATTCAGATCGGAAGCCTAAGAGAAAGGTCAGAATGGAAGGGCCAGTTCGGGTTAGAGCCCTTGCTGCTATTACTGAATCATAGCCTTGTGCAAGTTGTTGGAGCTATCATTAGGGTGATTGCCGAAAAAGGACTGGGATGTGTTTTAGGTGCGGATTAGTGGAGCACTTTGTGAGAGATTGACCACAGAGACCTGGGCAGATGCAAGCTGCAGGGTAGGGTTTTGCTCAGCCAGTGACAGGTGGACAGCAGTCACTAGGAGGCCGTGGGCAGGCCAAAGGTGGAAACGGTGTGGGTCGTGGAGCACCAGGCAAAGCTGCTGGTCAAGCTGGGGGGAGGCAACCAGCTTTGTTCTATACAGCATGTCGCTTAGAGGTCGGAGATGCTCTAGATGCGGATACTGGTACGTACTTAAGCCATAGTGTACTACATTTCATTTGGAACTAGAGTGTGCAGTGGGAGCGTAGTGGTGTGGATTGAGCTAAGCGGTTGTTCAGATAGTTGGAAATTACGAGGACAAAATTTCTTTAAGGGGGTAGAATCGTAATGCCCTAGAATTTGGGCCTAGCAGTATTGGGCCTTGAGCAAGGGAATGGTTAGGAAACTGTGCACAAAAGTATGTCTGCTTTAGTGGTTAAGGGTCCTGAGAGGAGTTGGAAAAGTCCTGGCTTCAAACCTGGGCTTTAGCAAAAATTTTGATTTTTAGTGGATAAAACCCTAGATGCTTGGATGTAGGCCTTTTAAATTATTGTGTTAAAAAAATGTCATATGGAAGCATGTGGTCTAGTGGTTGTGGCGTCATGAAGGTTACAAAGGAGCCTGGGTTTAATCCTTGGCTCTTGCATTTTATTTTGGTTTTTCTTTTAAAGGAACTGTGACTTTGGCCTTTAGACCTTTTATTTAATTGAAAACAAAATGTGACACAAAAGAGCTTGTGGCAAGGAAGCAAGTGGCGTGTTGAGCTATTAAGGGGGGCTTGGGTTCGAAGCTCATTGCAAGCATAAAGTATATTTATTTTGCTAGATGAGGTGGCAGGAGTTTGAGGTGGTTTCGAACTCTGTTGTGTGAGAGTTTGAATGGGTCTTGGAGGATATCAAGGAGGGATAAGGGGAGAGATTTGAGGAGATTTTCAAGGGATTTGGAGGAGAGGAGTGTTGTAGTCGAATTGTGCAACTTCTATGTGCAAATTTGGCTAGGGGAACTCATTTGGTGCATTTCGACAATGTGAGAGTGAGTAGGTGCTGACTTCATCTGGCATTTTCGGGTTTTGTTTTCTTATCTTGGCACATTTCTTACTATTCGGGTCCTCTTCTCTTTCAACATTATTTCTCGTTTGGCTTTTGGTCACTCTGCTGGAAACATTAGACATCAAGTGCCTTTTTCTAATTATTTCTTTTTGAAATTTTTTTCTCTTATTCTTCTGTGGTCAAAATTAACATCTCTCTGCTTCTATTTTCTCTAGATCCAATTCAATTATTTTTTTGCTCGATTTCTTTAGAGCTGAATAGTTCTTCTTCTTCCGTATTCTTTTGATACTAAGTCGAATAGATGTTTCTCTTTCTGTTTCCCTTCGAATCATAGCCTTGAACTAGATAGCAATCTCTTTCTTCTTTCGTGTGGTCGGTCATGGTTTTGAGGTCACCTAGACTTTCGGTAAGATCTTATTCTTTCTTGTTTTGTTGGATGCTAAGTGCTTTCTCTTTCTTTAATAAATGTTTCCTTTGGTTGTTCACACGTGGTCGAATCCCTTTTTATTTCTCGATGATGGTGGTGGCACTTTTGGGTTTTTTAGATCATTACAAGGGGTGAAGGGGTTTGTCAAGGATCGCAGTGGTAGTCAATCCTTTTCTTATCTCGTAATCTAAGGTAATCATTTGGGCTAATAATGTATGATGTTAGCCAATTATTCTGGTGTTGGGTTCCTAAATCTTTTGATATTTTTAACCTTTTAATAGAATCCGTGGACAGGCAGATACGCGATTAAGCGGTTGGTCGATTCTGTTATTAGTCTAAGAAGGCTAGGGGCATCCGATCAAGCAAGGCTCGGGTTTGACATTCGGGGGTTTCTATACTTTTCCAGAAAAAGGTGTGTATCTGTACACCGTAAATCGTTACTGTTGTAAAGCCAAAAAAGTGTATGTAATCACACTATCTCTTCTATGAATCGGCAAAAGCCGAAAAGATGAAAAGTCAAAAATACAACGATTGAGGCCACATGAGCGTGTGAGCGCTTGTGTGTTGAACTGAGCCCACTAAACATGGTGTTAGACTGGGAGGCCACCACGAGCGTTCTCGTGCTCTTGGACCGTTATGGGCCTCGTTGGGCTGAAATAGGTCATGTGGCCCCTACACAAAAAAAATCCACGTTATGTGATAAATACTGGATTAAGCTATGTAGTTCGCATAGTCGTGACGGAATTTGGGCTAAATAGGCCACACGAGCGTGTGGGCCCATTTGGGCCCAATATGGGACTTAGGCCCATTTACACCATTATGACCATTTAGGTTATCTGTGTCACTCGAGGCAACTGTAGACCCTATAAAAGTTTGTAAAAGGACCGTAATACCCCTATAAGGTAAAATGACCGTAATGCCCTTAGAGGGTAAATGACTATTTTGCCCCTCGAGGGTAAATGACTGATTTGTGTTATAGGTTGATCGACCTAACTGTGAATGATATGACTAATTCTGAGCATGACAGCCTGCATTCACGTATGTTACTATGGCATGTCATCCTGTATAGGGTTGGGTTAATATTGACGGAGGAAGTGTATGGCTTGTAGCCATTCTGTTCAACGCTTACTGCATTTCTGCTTATGGCTTTTAGCCGTTCTGTTATCTGGCAGCGTTCCTGCGATACTTATGGCCTTTAGCCGTTCTATTTACGGTGCCGAGCCGTTCTATTGACTTAGTGTCGCAACCGTTGCTAAGCTTGGTGTGTTGGCTGGGTGGGTCGATTTTATCCCCACATGGTGTGTTGGTTGGTACGGATGGAGTATTGGTTGGATTGGGCTGGATTTCTGTCTGCATATTTGCATTTGATACTGATTTGTAATGGGTTGAGGTCCACCTAGTTCTGTTATTGGGCTAAGGCTCATCTTATACTATGCTTGTGATGGGCTTGGGCCCAGTCTGTTTCTGCATACCGTATATCTGACTGTTTGTATTATAAGGGATTACACACTAAGTTTTTGCAAACTCACCCTTCCGTCTAACTATGCAGGTAATCCCCAGCCTTAGGCGATTTGGAGCCGCGAGAGACTCAGAGTGTTAAGGACAACTTGCGTACAGTTTTTTGTACCGCTCCCAATAGTCATAGAGCGATTCTCTCTCCATTTGGTGGATTCCCACTATGTCTCTCCTAAGTTCAGCTGCTCGCGATGCTAGGGAAAATGTGTCAAGAAAACAACGAGATAAGTCATCCCACGTTGTAATAGAACCTAGGGGTGAGTAAAATAACCATTCTCTTGCTGTATCAACTAAAGAAAAAGGAAAGGCTCGAAGTTTAATTTCATCTTCGGTTACTCCCTGAGGTTTCATGCTTGAGCAGACCATGTGGAATTTTCTCAAGTGAGTGTGTGGATTTTCGTTCTTCAAGCCTCGAAAAGTGGGCAAAAGGTGGATCAGGCCTGACTTCAACTCGAACGGGGTTTCTCCGACTGGATAGTTGATGCATAACGGTGTTTGCTGGTTGGGAGCAGCAGCTAGTTGACGAATGGTTCGGTTCGCCATCCTTTCTAGTTCACCGAGGTTGTCTCCTGCCTCTTTTGTTTCACAAAGTGGTTTGGTCTCAGGTTCAACCACTTCGACTTGTTTTCCACGTTGAATTGCTTCTACACGTTTAAGACCTTCCATCTCTTTACGTTGTGCTCGTGCTGATTTTTCGATCTCTGGGTCATATTCGAGTTCTCCGGATGAAGATTTGGTCATGAAGATAATCTAAACAATTGTAAGTGTTGCCAGTCCCTGGCAACGGTGCCAAAACTGATGGGTGTCGAATCCACCAATATAAACCTACGCCTTAGTTTGCAAATTATGTAGTATAGGGAGTAGGGTCGATCCTTCAGAGACTGGTTTACTGTAAATTGTCACTCGCTTGACCAGATTTATGTCGGGGCAGCTGTCGTGCCCAAGACGTTCGGGGGAAATAAAAATTGATGACCTGAAATAAACAGAAAAATAACGTAAAAAGTAAAAGTTGAAAACAGAATAATAAAAACTGTGAAATAAATATTAAGAAAAATCAATTAGAATGAGCTCAGCTTTAGACACGAATTTTCCTCGTCTTTGAATCGATCCTCAAAATTGGATGAACTCCTCTTTTCCAATAAGCTAGTTATAGCTATCAAGGACGCCTCAGACACCAACTCTTCATTGTGTAAATTAGTTATGGAACGTCCAATAACTAACCCTTACCGATCGAACAACCACGAAACGTTCGTGATTTAGAACTCCGGTAGCTTTGCATTCTAGAAGAGCCTAGCTCGAACTAATGCCCTCAACCGCGTGGGACATTCAAATCCGGTTACTACTTCCCTTGATGGAACCAAACAGCAATCTCCACTTAGCACGCCAATGTGTTCACAGAAAACCGATTGGAAACGTTCCTTTCAAAATTCCAACTGTACGTCTAACCACACTAAATCAAACGACGTCTTTTTTTACTTAGTGTTGATCTGACTTTGTGAGCTGACAAAATCATACTCTTAATCCGGAGAAATAATAAGTACTGGAATTTAGGAGTTAAATCGCTCGGGTTCATAACTCACGGGTTTTGATGAGGCTAATTCCAGCCTAAAGCTGAAAATGGGTTTAGTTGGCTAAGGTTTGGGACATGATGTTGTTGGGTAGAATTGGATAAGGTAAATGGATGAAAAGATGGGTGACGTGATTGGTTATGGGGGTTGGAAAAATATATTAAAGTGGGGTGGTTGACTATTGGGAATGAAAAGAGAATTTGAAAAAGAAATTGTAAATTATGAGTGGTAACAAGCTGGAAATTTTAAGGAAAGGAAACTAAAGAAACAACAAATGCTACGTGAGAAAGGACAGAATTGAAAGATAAAAGCTTAATAAATTGATTGATGAATTAAAATGAACAATGTAGCATCTATTTATACTAGTGGTCTTACTAAATTAAGAGCCAACTAGTATAGAAAATCAAGGAAAAATAATCCATGATATAAAAATATCCCAAAATTATCTCCCACTAAGTCAACAATTTCAGCTAATTATTCTTAAAAATATTCTGTTTTGACCCTCCTTCTTTGCTTCTTTCTTCAATCTAGCCCAATTGTTTCCTTTTTCTTCTATTTAGTCCCAAATTACATTCCTGTACAAAATTCAATAAATATGGCAAAATTAGTGGTGCATTCTCATAAATTAACCAAATTAATTACATAAAATATGTAACTTTAGCATTTAATCGTGGAGATGGCCACACGACCGCTGACGCTCTACTGTAGACTTTTCATTTGAATTTTATATTTTGGGATTTAATAATGTTGGAAGGCCTTTGAGGGATTAATTTTTTTTAAAAAGGCTTTAGATTTCCTTACTTAAAACTGCTAAACACGAATTTTTAGAATTAACAACTATTTTCCAAAAACACTTAAAAACAGACGTTTTTACATTTCAAACTTTAATAGCTTCCGCAATTGGAATAACCTAAAGTATCAATGCCAGACATTAAGTAAACATTTTTGACGAGATGATTTGTTAAACTCGAGCAAAAAGATTTAAACGTTGAAATGAACATTTGACGACAAACTCAATTTTTGATCGACGCTTTGATGTGACACACTAGATTCAGCCATAATGTTTTGGTTGGGTCTGGGGTGTTACAATAAAAGCTTGCAGACTCTTTGAGCCAAGGCCCTACACTCAGCCTCTACACTTGGTCAAGCCACAACATTTTTTTTCTTGCCCTTCCAAGTGGCTAGGTTTCCTCCTAAAAGATTACAATAACCCGTTGTAGACCTTCTGTCATCAAGAGAACCAGCCTAATCTGCATCTATAAATACTTCTATCTTGAGATGACTATTTTTTTGAGAAGAGAATACCTTTTCCCGGTGCAGACTTCAAATACCACAAAATTTGCAATACTACCTACATATGAGTTTCGCGAGGGTTATGCATAAACTAGCTTACTAAACTAACAACATAGGCTATATCAAGTTGAGTATGAGATAAATTAAACGTCTAACGAACCTTTGGTATCTTCTTTTATCCATTGTTTCACCGATCCCTTCTTGTAACTTGTGATTACTCTCAATAGGTGATTCCGCTGGTTTGCAACCTAACATGCCAGTCTTCGTCCAAAAATCTAAGACATATTTCTTTGGGAAATAAAAATTCCCTCTTTTGATCTAGCCACTTCTATTTGGAGGAAATATTGTAACTTTCCCAAGTCTTTGATTTCGAATTCCTGAGCCAATGTTTTCTTAAGTCGGGCCGTTTCTTCCTTGTCATCTCCTGTCATGATTATTTCATCAATATAAACTATAAGGAGAGTAATATTACCTTTGTGATGTTTTATAAAAAGGGAATGATCGGTATTACTTTTTCGATAGCCAAACGATACAATGACCTTACTAAATCTATCAAACCAAGCTTTGGGAGATTGCTTTAGTCCATATAGGGCCTTTTTCAGTCTACATACCTACCATTGAGTATTTTTATCCTGGAATCCTGTAGAAACTTTCATATACACTTCTTCTTGTAGGTCTCCATGTATGAAGGCATTCTTTACATTAAACTGTTGTAAGCACCAGTCGAGATTTGCTCTACACTATAAAAGGATCCTACTCGTGTTTAATTTAGCAACTGGAGCAAATGTTTCTTGATAGTCCACTCTATATGTTTGAGTGAATCATTGTGCTACTAATCAGGCTTTGAGCCTTGCAATTGAGCTATCAGCTTTATACTTGATAGTAAACACCCATTTGCAACCAACCATTTTCTGCCCCTCAAGAGGATTAACCAGTTCACATGTCTCATTTTTTTGCTAAAGCCCTCATTTCTTCAATCGTAGCCTTCTTTCATCTTGGATTAGTGATAGCTTTTCTCTAATCCTATAGATCATACATAGAGAACAAAGAAAAAGTAAAAGCTCTATAGGATAGGGATAAGGAATCATAAGAGACAAAGTAAGAGATAGGATGTAACGTGCAAGTTCTAACACATTTTCGTTAGGCTATTGGTAATTCCAAATTAGTAGTAATCGAAGGTTAAGAAGACTCACCTGACAGTGAAGAGTCAGGGCATAAAGTAGATTGTATGATGGCATCTTCTTTCTTGCCTTTTATAGTGCATGTCCTTAAAATTAGGCCTATCCAAGAACCATCCACTAGTATTCTATTGTACCAAAGTCTCTGCTAGAACTAAATTCTCCCTCGGAAGAGTATAGAACAAGGTGTCATCTCTGTATTTTCATAACATCTCCTTGAAGAGATTGGTGTGATGAAGAAAATTAGGGTTCATCCTCATGAAATGTTACATCCATATATACATAATACTTTCTAGATGGCAAATGATAACATTTGTAGCCCTTCTATGTGGGAAAGTATCCAATGAAAACACATTTAACTGCTTGAGGATCCAGTTTGCTCCCATGTCGAAGATGAATGAAGCAAACACAACCAAAGACCTTTGGGGAAACCGGACAATTCATCTTACTTTGTAAGGTTCCTATGGTACTTTAAAAATGAAGGACCCTAAGAGGCATCCGATTAATAAGATAAGCCATAACTAAAATTGCATCCCCCAATAAGGCTTTGGGAGATTCATAGTGAACATAAGTGATCTAGCCACCTCCAAAAGATGCCGATTTTTTCTTTCTGTAGCACCATTCTGAGCATTTGTACCTAGACAACTAGTCTGATGTAAAATCCCATATGATTTCAAATAAACATTAAATTTATAATCGATTCTATTACCAGTTCACAAAATCTTAACCTTAGCATCAAACTAAGTAGTAATCAATTTATGAAATGAATGAAAACATGAGAAAACATCATTTTTGGACTTTAATAAAATTACCCATGTCATTCGAGTGCAACAGTCAATAAATGTAGCAAACCAACGATTACCAGATAAAAAAGTAAGGCGAGTAGGGCCCCAAACATCCGAATGAATGATATCAAAAGGATCAATACTTCTATTATTGCAAAAATGATAATTTTTTCTTGTATGCTTAGCAAACTCACAGGCATCACAACCTAAAGAGTCTAACTGATTTCTTGAAAACAAACTAGGAAACATCTTGGCAAGAACAGTAAACGATGGATGTCCTAACCACCTATGCCACTGAATAATATCTCGATTGACATCTTTATTGTCTCAAAATAATGTTTGAGACATATTGGATGATCAATGAAGAAGATATAAGCCATCACACAATCTACCACTTCCAATCAGCTTCCCTGTCTCGAGGTCCTGAAAAACACAGTGATCGAGAAAGAATTCAAGTAGTGATAGTACTAACAAATAAAAGGTTAACTTGGAATTTAGAGACATGGAGGACAGAGGATAAATTGATATTGGGAGTAGAAACAACAGAACTTGTTCTCGTGATGGAGGTAAGGAAGCCATCGACTAGTCATACACTATCTTTAGATGGATAAGTAGTATAGTTAAATAAGCTTTTGTTTGACCCTGTCATATGTCTATTCGCACAGGAATCAATAATCCAAGAAGTAGATGGAGTATTTAAAACAATACCTGAGTTCGCATGATTAGACTTGTCAATCGAGGTAGAATCCAATTGAGACAAGATGTGTTAAAGATGTTGAATGTCGTTCGAGGTAAAACTTCCAGCAGAAGTGAACTTATCCTCTACTGTCACAGAGTCTGATAAATTTGCTTGAGATTGAGAATCACCCCCTCATTTTCCACCACGACCTTGAGTTGGGTGACCATGCAACTTATAGCACAAATCTTTAGTGTGTCTAGGCTTTCCTCAGTAATCACACGCCAAGTGATCCTTGGCAGACTTATCACCGATGGACCATCCTGGTTAGAAATGAGGCCAGTTTTCTCCAAAAGGTGGATTATAGAGCATAACAACATGAGGACTCTCCTTCTATTGTACATAAGAGTATGCCACATGGCGAGAAGGGAACAGAGTCTTTTCAAGGAAATAATATCTCTTAATTGGATCTCTAAAAAAATTAGCTGTAATCTCTAAAGGTAGTATTTAATAACATCAAATAATCAATAATTCTCAATACTAAATAATCAAAGATTCTCAATAGATATTCCACGATCTAATTACAAACCCAAAAGACCTAAATTTCAATCAATCTAATGCTAAAAATCACAACTTTTGACAAAATTACTTTATAATAAATATAAAATAAAAACCATACATCTATTCACAAACATAATCATCCAAAACATGCATACAATTTAAGAATTCTACTTCTTAACTTATTTAATCAAACAAAGAGAGAGAAATAAATTTGATTTTCGGGTTATACTATAAACATAGCACAACCTGACTTTGATACCAGTTGTTGGAAAATCGATTTATAAAATAGTGAACATTGTACAACGAAAGTTTAATTTTTTTAAAATTGAGCCTTATGATATTTATAGTAATAAACCTTTAATTGAATTAATACATGTTCATTGAGTGGGGTAGTCTAAGTTATTTCTTGGCTTTCTACCAAACGTTTTCTACTATCCTCAAACCCTGGGTTACTTTAAGTGTAGGCTCAAACAACACAAGTCAAATGCACATAATTAAAAACTTTAATTAACTTTCAATGGGGAAGTGAAGTTCACTCTATGGGAACCATAAAATTTGAGCTTTTCAGAAAATATAATTTATTATTGTTAACAAATTGTCACTATTTTTTGGATAGAGTAACGACTTTCAACCGATACCATTAGGTTATCCCATAGTTCTTATTTATAGAAAAACGATAAAAGATTTTTACTTGAATAAGGGGTAACTAAATAATAGTATTTTAATAGAAAAATAAAATATTCCAATATATGTAGAATACCAAGGGGCAGTGGCATACCCTAAGGTCTACTATGGTTTGTCACCCCTCTTACATGGATGGGCTTGTTGGATCATTATCGTGTATTGGGTACAATTTTACGTGTTATTTAAAATTTTTTTCAACACTTATAATTTATCCAACCTAATAACTACTTTTTTCGTTATCTAAAATATTAATTAAATAATTTATTTATCCAATTAAATCACTTTCTCAACCCACTTCAAATTTCGGTAAAATAAACACAACTTTACTATATTAGTGTAACACCCCTAACCCATATCCGTTGCCGGAATAGGGTTACGGAGAATTACCATAAAAACATAACATAAAAACATACATTTCCAAATAATAATGTAAACATAGCGTAATTCATTCATACACATGCATATCGTCCCTTATTCGAGCACTCGAGGCCTTAGAATCACTTTAGAAATGATTCGAGACTAAATCAAAAATATTTCAAACATTGAGGAAAAAGTTAGAAAATTCAAAAGTACAGGGGTCACACGACCATGTGACTCAAATGGCTGAGATACATGCCCGACTCTCAGGTCGTGTACCATTCAAAATACGGACACATGGCCGTTCCCAGCCTGTTTCTGTGCCCGTGTAACTTTTAAAATGGCCTCACATGCCCGTGTGTCAGGCCGTGTGCTAGGCCGTGTAACTGCCTAACTTGCAACCTTTGAAACCTACAGGGGACACAAGGCCGTGTGTCACACACGGTTGCAACACACGCCCGTGTCTTAGGCCGTGTGGACAAGAAATTGGCCAAAATCAAGTCATTTCTTTCACCCATTCAAAACATGTACCTAGACACATTTTTACATATGATCAAGGCATCAAAATCTATCCAAAACATGCATAAAAATGACCAATTCACTAAACCATTAATCCATTCAACCAATATGCCAATAAGGCACCTCAATCACAAACCATCAAACAAACCTAAACATATGCATATTTGGCTATACATCAACCATACATATCTAACTTATTTTCATACCAAAACTTACCACAATTGACCACATTGAAACTACATCATCACATACCAAATTGGTGATTCAAAACATGCATAAACCTAGCCATATTAACATCAAACATCAAGGCATCAAAGTACCATAAGTACATCACCCATAATAACAAACAAATGCCAAACATAATAACTAGAACATTAAACATAAGTCAATCTATACATGCCATTATAACTTTGGCCCAAAACATCAAAATATACCGATATAATCACTAGATAGTGTGATAGGTCTCCGACGAGCCTCCAAACTGAATGAACTTCCGATTATATAGGTATCCGACGAGCTTCCAAACCGAATGAGCTTCTGATTATCTATAGATCATAGAAAAGAAAACTCCGTAAGCACATAATGCTTAGTAAGTTCGAAAAACATAAAACATAACTTACCATTTCATTAATAAACATTAAGAATAAGCATTATAAAACCCATCCACAAGCTTGGCACAAGCCTAAGCACCATCCACAACACATGTTAGCATAATCAAATACAATTCACTTGAATCTAACATAAGGTAAGCCATTATACATAAACATAATTCATTTGAATTCATCAATTTCCTTAAAATAGCATACTTCCAATGAAACTCACCATTTCAATCCTTTTCATAAATATATATCATTGTTCATTTTGAAACCCTTACCATTCCTTTCCCTTTCATGCCCATTGAACTGTTTAGAATGTCCTTGGATATGCAAGATAGCTCACACGAAGTGTTCTAAACATATAACCATAGCCTTTCCTTTCCTTTCCATCATTGCTTACACGATCTGTTGGCCGGAATGTAAGCTACTTGATGCTGCTCACACGAGCTATAAAGTATCCCCAACAAATGCAGGACCTCAGCCATTGGTAGGACATTTAAGACCAGCACCCGAAACATGAAACCTAATGACATGTCATTTGTATCCTACAAATTCCTAAGCTTCAAACAGTGCTTGATAATCGTCATGAAATTGTTGGATTTACATGATTCAGTTACATCACAATCAACATATTAACATATAGATCAATATAACATTAAAACAGTATTAAATCATAAGAACTTACCTCGATAAACAAGGCGTAAAAACGTAATTGATCAATCCGAAGCTTTCTCTTTTCCCCGATCTAACTCCGTACAAGGTTTATCTTGATCTAAATAGATAAATTCAATTCATTTAATTCCTCTATTATTCAATTCAGTCCCAAAATCATTCTTTCACAAAATTACACTTTTTCTCCTAGTATTTTAACTTCTTTACAAGTTAGTTCTTAAGCTCGTAAATTGTCATTTATGCAAATTCATCCCTAACCCATGGTAGTCGAATTTATTATAAATCCATAACAACTCATTTATTTCACAAATTCACCATGTATTTTTACTATTTTAACAAATAAGTCCCTAAATAACATTTTTATCAAAAATTCATTTACAAAACTTGTTTATTTATCAACAAGGACTCATAATCTTTCATTAAAATTTTAAAATAGATAAACATGTTCGGGGAAAAACCTTAAACCTTTAACAATTTTACAAATTAGTCCCTGGGCTAGTTAGATTAAGCTACAACGATCCCAAAAACATATAAATCATTAAAAACGGGATGAAATTACACTTACATGCTAGAACTCATAGTTGCCAAATGGAAGAACCCTAGAATGGCTTTCTAACCTTAATTTCAGTGGAAGAAGAAGATGAGTGAAAATAAAATTGGTTTTATTAGATTTTAACCTTAATTACCTATTTACCAAAATAACCTTTAAAAACTTTAATAATTTGAATAAAACCAATCCATGAATGTCCACTAACTACATAATTGGTCTAATTACCATTTAAGTCTACTCACAACTAAATTCCATAGCCAATAGATACCTTTACCTAGTAGAACTCTACTTTTGCACCTTTTATGATTTAGTCCTTTTCACTTAATTAAGCATGCAAACGTCAAAATTTCCGAACGAAATTTTTACACAACCCTACAAACATACCATAGAAATTAAAATATTATTAAAATAAATATTTACTTGTCAGATTTGTGGTCCCAAAACCACTATTCAAATTTCACTAAAAACGAGCTGTTACAATTAAAATCTATGAGAAAATATATTTAATTGCTCCATTCAATAAAACTATAATGACTAATCAATTTAATTCTCACTTTGAACTTCAATTATTTAATTGTAATCAATTAAATAATAAAAAAATAAATTAATTTAATTTTCTAAATCGTCTTTGTACTTAGCGAAAAAATACATTCATTGTGAAAAGTGATACATGCGATCTTTTTCTCTTAATCATTATTTTCATTCATTCAATAAAATAAATTCTACATACAATCCATTTTGGGTTATATTGAGTTTGTAGAAGGACCAATTGAACATATATAATAGGGCTCAAATAATTTGTAATTAAGTTCTGACTCTTTGTCTATTAATTACAGCATTATTTAATTATAGAGACATTCCACTAAACTGTTATGATCAAACTCTCCCTTATTATATATCATTACAAAATAAACGTAATAAGTTTTTATCCAATGACTTTGTCATAAGTGTGTTACCTTTATAAGAAATCCTTAATTTCTATGGGTTTAACCTGTAATAGCGCACTGATTGCCTCCGGATGTACTAACGTCCAAAGTGTGAATACTGCTATAAAATTGGAAGTTATGAGGCGATATCCACAAGTATATAGGTCAAGTTGTAATATAGATTTTATATTAAAGTACGTGAGTACTCTGAAGATCGTACCAAAGGGAGGCGAATGCTAAATCTATCATAACGTAAACAATTAAAGACCTAATTAATACTTTAAGTTAGTTATAATACAATAGTAAAATAAGAAATATTATTTTAGGGTTTTAAAATTAATAAAATAAAATAAAAGAATTAAAATTGCAGAAGATAGAGAGAAATAAAGTGAATCAAATCTAAAGATGGGTGATTAGCTCACTTTAGTAATCTCAATCAACTGTCATCTCGAGTTCTTCGTCAATCAACTAGTCGCTACCATAGCAGGATCTTCCGGTCTTCCAATAACATAGCAAGTCAACAAGAACTACTTATCTTTTGACCTCACAGTCCACATGGCTTGGGGTAAAGGTGTTCAGGAAAGGGCAATACCAATTTTGGGTTAATTCTCACGTTAATGACTTCCTAGGGTTGATAGGCCTAGGGTTTGTTTCACGTTCTTCCTTTCCCAAACAGTTGATCCATTGAATAACCATAAAAAATAGTTAACAGATCATGCTTCCACTCACTAATCCCCCATAGAAGGATTAGTTTCTCATGACCTTCATAAACAACATGGAATAGATGGAAGAATTAAGCATAGGGAATGGATTAAATTAGAGAAGCGTGATTGAAATTGATAATAAGTGCGAATGAACAATAGTTGATCTTCTTTATAATTTAGAATTCTTGAAAGAAGCAAACAACAAATAAACTAAAACTATGAAAACCTAAAGAAAGCAAGAAAGCAAAACTTATTCCTAAAGAGAGAATCCAAGATACTCGAATGTGTGAATAATGTGTGCCAAATGAGCCTATTTATAGCATTTAGGTAGCCGTTGTCCTTAACCCTAGGTTAGCTGACATTCCTGAGCTTTAAGTTTGATTGTGTAGACCAAAACGCCCCTATTTCGTGTTTTTATTCTCGTCACAAAGTCGATGCCGTGACATACCAGGGCCTGTGACACGACGTAGAAACCAGTACGCTCCTCTGCAGCCATATTCAGGGGTATGTCACGACACCCTTAGCTTGTGTCGCGACATCGAAGGCAGTTTTTCAATTTCTTTTTCTATTCTCTATTTTGTAACATCAGATCTCCCATGTTGTGACATAGCATCTAGTATTGACCCGAAATGCCTTCTAATAGTCTCCTGCACACTCACAAAGTACGTTAGCTCTTGCTTAGGCCTCATTCGGCCCTAAACTTAACGAAAATGCTTTCAAGCTCATTAAATGTGAAAACTAGTTACAAATGACGACCCTTGAACAAGTATGGTACAAGTATTAATTTTGAAGCATATGACTTAGGCATTTCATGCTTACTAAATATTTCAACATGATTAGTAGTCGACTTACCACTTTTGATCACAAAAATCTAAGTTCAGTATGTTACAAAATATAAAAGTATTAAGGTTCTCACCTGTAGGAATCCATCAACAAATCATACAAGTACTTTGATTATCCGAGCAGAATACAAATAGTCATTTATGTGAATATTTAGTATGATGTCCATTCATGTTTAAGGATACTTAGGTCACATAGGGCTTTTCGACTTGTAACATTCTAAGGCTTAAGACAGGTATGGAATTCAAAAATAGTAATCATCAAAAGGTTACAAACACGAGAATAGTTTCGCACATCGTATTGATCCCTATTCTTCCCCCTTAGTAACCCTTACTCGCTTACTGCCTTATTTCTCCTTCTCTTACCTTCCTTGTCTCTCCATCTATAGGAAGTCCTATCATGACATAATAACTATGGCTAGCCTTACGATCTTTTTTACACTAATGAACTAGTTTTTCTTTCTTTTGTGACTTTGTGACTTTTCTCTTTTTTAATACATCTCATTCATGAATGCTTTTTCGCTAGTTTAAGACTTTTTCTACTCGTACTAATTATCTTTTTAGATTTTTCTTTTTGTTTCACACATTAGGCTCACTTATAGTTCCTGTATCACACTAATATTTCCTATTTCCTTCTAATTTTATAAACTCCGGCATGATGTATCTACTTACCCTTAACACGTATGGCCAAATGTCTATAATCATGCAGTAAAGGGCCGAAGAAAGAGGGCATATACAAATTAACATTTTTAGGCTCGATGTTTGTAATCTGTTTCATCAAGAAGTGTTAGAAGGCTTAAAATTGGTACTAAAGGTGATTGATAAATAGGATAGCTTTTTGGATCTGGATATATTCCAAACAATGCCTTAGGTCATTCCTAAATATCTCATCATGCACAAATTGAATCAACCAAACAAACACATATTCAACCATTTATCATGCTCGTTTCCTTGTATTTTCTATCTCACTTGGTACAAATGATAGCTTAATACCTATTTACAGTGTAACATATAGCACTTTAGTAGTCTAATAATATAAAATTTAAAATCTCCTATCATCATGGAAAATTTATTAATAAACACAAGCAACCGATGTACATTCTCCTGACCAATCACTTGTATTTCTATAAGCTCAAGCACACAAAAGACAAGAAAAACCAAAGGAAATGTAAAAATTTGAAAAAAAAAATTCTATTTTACCCTTCAGTACTTTAGTTGACACATTGTCTTTAATGTTTAGCCTAATAATAGATAAGGAACGAAGTTACCCGATTGGTCATAGTTGCTCCAACTGCTAATGGTGGGTGCTTCCTCCTTTGACCGTGTTAGCTCAAATTATTTGTGTCTCCTTCATGTTGGGATCTTATATAGAAAATTTAACCAAAAGCAAATGAAATGAAAAATCTAATTACTAATCCTACTCCTACAAAGTCCAAGTTGAAATTATCCAATAATTAACACAAGTCTTTCAAAATGAAATAATAAAAAAAACTGCTCAATCTTCCTCCAAATCATTGAGGGGATGAGAACACCTCTTCTCCATAGGGGCTTTGCCCTTTTCCTTTCACATATGTTTTCTGGGAGCTTCCACCTATTGAAGTCACCTGGTGAGTTGGGCTTTGTACTCATCCTCTGTTTTAAGGTATTCCTAACTATCACCTTCCTCTACAAGATTTACCCCATTATCCTAATGATTTGTAGTCAGACTGAACATATAAGGGGGATAATTTGGAGCTCGTAGCCCATTCATCCTTGCAAATTCTTGGAGTACCGGTCCTGTCTCCTGCAACCATCGAATCATTCCATCCAGTTTTGCATCTATGTCTCCACGAGCTCCCTTTCTAATCTATGGGTGATATTTTGGTTTGAGTGATGCTGTTACGTCCATTTTCTTCATCCTCTTTTGATTCCATTCAGTTTATTTACTTCTACTGAGCTTAACATAATGGGTATCTAAGGTACCTCCGATAATACTTCTCGTTGGTTTCATAAATTGCTCGCTTTCGCTCATTGGCACCTCAGCCTGATGACATAGAGCTGTTACAAGATAGGGGAAGAAGAGTTCAGATTATTGGCTTTTTACACATCGTTTTGTCTCTCAAAAGATCTAGTGCCCTACACAAATTTTTTTGCTGCAGGATACCATATAACAAGACAGCTCGGAACACATTAACATTAGAAACATTTAATGCGGGTGCAATTCTAGTGCTAACGAATTACATCCATAATTTAGCAATAGGAAACATAATGGCTTGATTAAAATTTGTGGGAAGCTCAGTGTGTAGCCTATAGTTCCAACTACCCTAGCCTTGTGTTAAATATTTTATAACGTCTTCTATGTCAATGTTTCAAAATCTATCTAAATTTATATTATCAATAAAACCTTTTTCATAAAATGGGACGTTATATAATTCAAAAATATCATTAGGGGAAACTGGAACGTTTTCCCCTCTTCCTTCAACATCAGTTATTACAGGATTATAGCCTACTTAATCATTTGGTCTTTAAAGGATGCATAGAATTCCTAAACCAAAGATATATTTGCATTATTTGTGGGAGTGACACAAAATTGCTCCCATTGATGATAACAGACGAAAGTCTAAATTTTTTTTGTAGTGGGTCATTAAGGGTTCTAAAAAGTCAAATTTTCTTTGTAGTGGGTCATTGAGGGTCCTAGCCCTTGTTCCTGGATTAAAGGTCTCCCTTGTGACTCTAAAAAGTATTTTTCCTTATTGGTATTATGGAATCGAATGGGGTCAAAAACACGTGTAGTTTCTGGGACAGGAGTTCTCTTATTCTTTCTAGGAGGCATATTGTAATATTTCCGTTAGATATATAAACAATAATCAATAAACAGTACAAGATTAAGAATACTTGAACCTCAACTTTTGTTGGACTTGTGTGTACTTCCCTCTTTGTGTTGTTGTTGACAATTTCTTCCAATGTATCTTCTTAGAATTTGGAATGAGAGGTTAGGAACTTAAGATTTAAGGAGAAGAGGGGTTTTTGAGAGGTTTTTAGAGGAGTAAATGTTTAGAAGGGAGTTAGATTAAGTTAGACGGATAGGTTTATGTTTAAAAAGGGTGTTTTAGGGTTAAAATTTGGGTAAAATAATGGTTATGCCACTGGGTTGCACAATCGGGTCGGGTCAACCCTGTAAAAAATTGCAGCGATCTTACGACACAAGGGTTCCTTGTCGCGACATCCCTGGCAGACTACCTATATCGTAACGTCAGGGTTCGATGTCGCGACACACCTTGTAGTTTTAAAATTCTTGGAAAACTATCTTCTATGTCGCGACACAGGTAAGTGATTTCACGACATTGGGTCAATTTGTGAACTTTTTCATTACTGCCTTTGATGTTGCGACACAGAGTTGTCTGTGCCACGATGTTGACCTTGTTTCCACATTTCTGGTCCTTTGGCATGCTTCAAACGTCTATTAGACCCATTTTTGACCTACCTAGAACATGTTAACAATTTGTTAGTAGAATATGTAGTCAGTACAGTTAGTAATGATCAATTAGTAGAAATAATTAGGTTTTTCAGTCGGACTCATCCGTTAGCTCGATCAATATGCACCGATGGGCTCCTTATAATTTATTTTTATATGTGTTAGTCCAACACTCATCATGCCATTCTACTCGTCTGTGGTTGTCTCTTTCCCTGAATTTACCCCTATGTCTTACTTTAACAACCGAAAACTCTTTTCGCAGGTCATAATTATTGGCGACTGGTGAAACCTTATGCCAACATAGACATTTTACTCGATAGTTAACAATTGTGGTTTGAAAGAATTTTGAAAATTACATTTCACAACTATTGCTTATGAGCTATCTATCTTTTTCAACGATCAGGTATGACTTTCCAAGAGAACTTAGTGATGCGCTTGGTAGAGGAATTGAGGAAAAGTAGGGTATTGTGATATTGAACTTCCGTCTCGTTTCGTTTTTAGTTCATTTATTGGTTTGCAGATAATTCTCCTTCTTGGTTTTTGGAGGAATCAAACGTTCCGTAATGGCTATAACTCAAGGTTTATACACAACGACTGTTCAATCTAACAATGACTTGCTATATAATCATAAGTTCTATGAATATGTATATTCTCACTCCTTTCAGTAGCTAGAAAATTCCCGGATCTATAGACTTCTAGGGTGCTTGGTTTAGGACTAGGGATGCGAAAAGAATGGTCAATTTAGGCTCATCTTTAGAAATCACTGGTTTCTCTTCTGTTTCTCCTATGAACTTTTGAATCGATAAACATTGTTATATTAACTCAATCCTAACTATCCTCTTCTTTGTTGGCAGGTCTTTATTATATTATTCTTGTGGTTCAAATTTGTTATTATCACCCGAGATTTCTTGGACAATGTTTCCCTGATCTATTTGATTCTTTAATTCACTGCCTATTTCTTCTGCTAACTCTATATCTCTTCTTTCAAAAGTTCCATTTAAGTCGTCTAAATATTTTTTTTGTCAGCTAGAAGGGTTAATAATTTAAAGACTCTCCATCTTCACAAGCACCTATGATGACATTCTCATCTCTGCATAATTTCAGACTTGGCACCTCCTAGTACCTTCCTGATGGCATATTATTGCGGTTGTTATCATATTGGGAATGAACTAGGGTTTCCCCTCGAGTTTGACATAATTTGAGCATGAGTAATCGTTGATTCTCCTGAATCTCCTAATCTTCATAAATATCTTTATCATAATCGAAGTCTTCGTCGGATCACATATAATAGAAATCATCCACGACTTTGTGTTAACCGATTGTTTTGTGCCAAAAATAAAAAAATGTTAAAAGTGATAATTAATAAAATAAATTGAAACTCATAACTATAACCTACAAATTTCCTAATTATTCTTTAAAATGCAAAAATTAAAATCAATCTAGTGATGTTGCCACCTCGGCAACGGCGCCAACAACTTGACCGCCTTCGGACATGCTAACATCCAAAGTGTGATACTGCTAGAAAGTAGAAAGTTATGAGGCGGTTTCCGCAAGTTTACGGGTAGAGTTGTAATATAGATTTTACAATGAAGTAGGTGAATACTCCAAGGATCATACTCAAGGGAGGCGAATACTAAATCAATATTAACCTAAACAATTAAAGACCTAATTAATACTTTAAGTTAGTTATAGTACAAGAGTAAAATAAGAAATATTATTTTAGGGTTTTTAATTAATAAAATAAAATAACTAAAATTGTAAGAGATAGAGAGAAATAAAGTGAATCAAATTTGAATATGGGTGATTAGCTCGCTTCAGCAATCTCAAATAATTGTCATCTCTAGTTCTTCGTCAACCAACTAGTGGCTACCCTAGCTTGATCTTCTGATTTTCCACAAACATAGCAAGTCAATAAGAAATATTTATCTTATTATCTCACAATCCAGACTGGCTTGGGGTAAAGGTGTTCACGAATGGGCAATACCAATTTTGGGTTAAAGAACAAATAAACTAAAACTATGAAATCCTAGAGAAAGCAGGAAAACAAAGTTTAAACCTAAAGAGAGAATCCAAGCTACTCAAATGTGTCCATAATGTGTGCCAAATGAGCCCATTGATAGCCTTCAGGTAGCCGTCCTCCTTAACCATAGGTTCGTTGACATTCTCGAGCTTTAAGTTTAATTGTGCAGACCAAAATGCCCTTTTTTTCGTGTTTTATTCCTGTCACAGAGTTGATGATGCGACACACCAGGGTCTGTGTCGCGACATAGCAACTAGTATGCTCCTCTGCAGCCATCTTCAAGGGTATGTCACGACACCCTCAGCCTGTGTCGTGAGGTAGAAGATAGTTTCTCACTTTCTCTATTCTTCATAGTTTCTCACTTTCTCTATTCTGCTCTTTATGTTGCGACATCAAATCTCTCATGTTGTGACATAGCATACAGTATTGACCCAAATGGCTTCTAAGGTCTCCTACACACTCACGAAGTACGTTAGTTGTTGCTTAGGCCTCATTCGATCCTTAAGGTTAATAAAATACTCAATGTGCACGTTTTATTGAATGTAAATAAAACTAAAGAAACTTAATTAAAACAAAAAAGAAAATGTTTGTATTCAAGCTCCTTAAATGTGAAAAACTAGTTTAATCTACTACACGAAATCACGACAGATCACCCGCCTAGCATAGATCATATCGATATGCTATTGGCATATAATCGATAATGCCAGGGTAGAAAAGGGGTGAATTATCCGTTAAATGTTTGGATGACGTATTGCATGAATTTGAAAATATGCCCCTTTGGGGGACGCCTTGCTGGAATTCACCAATTGGTGAACTTTATGGTTTGTCGGACTCTTTTAAGGGATGATTCGCCAACCCCAGATGTTCTAGGCGAATTGGTTAGTTGAGACCTAGTTGGAATATCATTAGGTGAATATCATTAGATTTTAGTTGAGACCTAGTTGGAATTAAACTAAAATACTATAGATGACTGCTTGATATGTTTAGGTAGCTAAATGACTTGTTTAATTGGTTGCTTAAGTGTACAAGCAATGTTTTACCACTCTGATTAGTGGTACTACTTTCTTTTGGTAAAAGGCTAGACTTGACATTTTTTTAGCCAAGTTTAGTCTTAGATTTCAAGGGTGATAGTGGGATTTCTGACCTTCTCACTAAGCTTATTTTTCGCTATCTGTACTATAAAATTATGCCTATAGCTGGCATGTTTCACCTTTGTTTTCTCTTTGTGTTCTTCCTTACGTCTCTAAGATTTTTTAAGTTATCTTCGCTAGAGGAGACTGACCTCCTTCAGATGTACCAACATCCAAAGTAGAAATCCTGCACAAGATATAAAAGATAGCATCCACAAGTATTTGGCTTAGGTTGTAATATAGTTACAACAAAGTTGGTGAGTACTCTAAGGATCATACACAATAGAGGCGAGCAGTAAATTAATTTTAATATAAACATAAATAGATCTAAGTAGTACTTTAATTGGATTATAGTACGAAAAAATAAAATAAAAGTTTTGATAAGTATACTAAAAATAATAAGAAATGAAATAAATGAAAGTAAATAAATGAAACACAAGAAATCAAATAATCAAATATGTATCAAATCTAGGCATAGGTGATTAGCTCGCTTCGATAGTTATAATCAACTATTGTCTATTGTTTTCTTGTTCAATCAACGAGTTAATACTCCAGCAGGATCTTTTGATCTTCCATTGAAATACTGAGTCAGCAAGGACTGCTAATCTTCCAACCTCACAGTCTAGACCGGTTCCAGGTTAAGATGTTCACGGATAGGCCATACTAAATTTGGGTTAATTCTCACCTTGATGACTTCCTAGTGTTGACTGGCCTAGGGTTTAGGTTCTTCTTTCCCTGAACAGCTGAAATATGAAAAAATCCATACAAAATAGTTAATTATTCATACCTCCACTTGCTAATCCCCCACAGGAGGATTAGTTCCTCATGGATCTAGTAAACAATATAAACTTGATAGAAAGAAAGAACGTAAAAAATTGTTCAAGAGAATATATTTTAGAATAAGTCTGATTTATATTTAGATTAAGCACAAAATCCTCACAGAGTACGACAATATTTCTCATATATTATTTCTCCACCAAGAGTAAATAAGAAAAATGTAAACAAAACCTAAAACCTAAGAAAAGAGGAAAACTAAAGACTAGATCTAAATAAAAATTTATAAAAATATGAAAATGTGTACATAACATGTGCTAAATGAGCCTATTTATAGACTTTAGGGTGGTTGTAGTCCTTAACCCTATGTCAGTTGTTGCCCTTGTGCTTAACATTTGATTGCGCTGACCAAAATGCCTCTAGCTCGTCATTCTTTCTCATACAGTGGTGATGTCACAACACACCAGGTCTTGTGTTGTGACATCGAGGGTAGTATGCTCAATTTCAGGGTGTCTTCAGGGTATGTAGCGACATCCTCAGGCTGTGTCGCGACATTGAAGGCAGTCTTTGAAATTCTTCTATTCTTCTTCCTATGTTGTGACATCTATTGCTCTGTGTTGCAACCTAGCAACCAATATCAAGTTTTCATGCCTTCTAATGATCTACTACACACTCATAAATTGTATTAGAACACCTTTAGGCCTCATTCGGTCCCTAAAATGCGAAAATGTAATTAAAACTTAACTAAAATTCTTATGTTCAAGCTCCTAAACTATGAAAACTAGTTTAATATGCTACATTGAATTACAGCAGATCAAACTCCCCCACACTTATTTAGTATGATTTCAAATTGTGAATAAGTGTACCTAGATCGCATAAAGCTTTTCGGCTTATAATGTTCTGAGGATTAGAGCAGGGATGTGTTTCAAGAATAGTAAGCAAGAAAATAGTTTGACACATCATATTGTCCCCAATTCTCCCCCTAAGTAACCCTTTCTAACTCACCGCCTTATTTCTCCTTCTCTCACTTTCTTTATTTCTCCACATAGGAAGTCACATCATAATATAACAATTACAATTAGCTCACGAGTTTTTATGCACTAATGAACAAGCTTTTCTACTTTTGTGACTATGTCACATTTTTTTCTTTTTCAATACACCCCACTCACAAATGCTTTAACCTTTCTATTACTTTTGATTTTCTTTTTTCTTTTTTATTTTGTTACACATATTAGATAACCTATAATCACTATATCACACTGACCCTTCCTATTTCACTCTATTTTTACAAAATCTACCATAATGTATCTACTTAACCCTCAATACATATGGCTAGACGGCTATAGTCGTGTAGTTAAGAACCAAAGAAAAAGTGTAAGTACAAATTGATATTTTGGCTTGGGTTTTGTATAAAGGTTCATCAAGAAGTGTCTTTTGGCTCAAAACAGGTACTAAGGATAAATAAAGGTTTAGCTTTTTGGCTTTGGATGTATACCAAACAATGCCTTAGGTCATCCTTAGGTATCTCAATATTCACAACTTTAATCAACCAAACAATCAGAAATTCAGCAAATTATCATTCATATTAGCATGTTTGTTTCCTTGTATTCTCTATATCATTTGGTATATTTGTTTGCTTAATGCTTATTTACAGTGTAATATAAAAAACTTAATAGTCTAACAATAAAAATTTTAAAATCATCTATCCTCATGCCAAATTTATTGTAGATACACTCAACCTATGTACATGCTCCTAACCAATCACTTGTATTTCTACAAGCTCAAACACACAAATGAAAAGAAAAAAATCAAAAGAAAAGCATAAAAAAATTCTATGTTACCCCCTGGAAAAGATAAGGAAAGAAATTACCAATTTATCGTGATATTTTCGCAGACTATTAGTGGGTACTTCATCTTTCGATCGTTAATATCTCAAAATTACTGTGCATCTATTATGTGAGGTTCCTATATAGAAAATTTAAACAAAAAAATAACCAACTAATATTATTACTTCTACTCCTAATAATTGAAATAAATTTAAAGTCATCCCAAATTTAATACAATCTTTTAAAAAAAATAAAAAAGTTCATCCATCCTCCTAAAAATCCATCTCATCATCTTCCTCCCCTTCCTTAGTCCCTTCTTCTTCTTTACTCTCCTACTCTGGATGTGTTGGTCTGAACATATCTGGCGTATAATTAGGTACCCTAATATTGTTTTGTCACGCAAGTTCCAAAAAATTAAGGCTCGAGTCCTGCATCCAGTATATCATCCAGTCTAACTTGGGATGTCTTCTCTCGTCAATTTCTTGTCAAGTGGTCGATTTCACTTTCCTTTACGACGAAGTTGGAGCGATCATCATATCTTGCTGGCATTTATTGTTGCTAGCGTTTATTCAACTCCTTAATTTGTTTAGCCTGAAGCTTAGTGTATTGTGTATACAGAGTGTCACAAATTATGTTTCGAGATGGTTTCATTGATTGCTCACTAGATGCTATCGTACCCCTGCTCTTTTGCATAGTGATGTCACTAACTGGGGAAAGAAGACTCCCACTCTCTGGCCACTGATGCATCTTTTCATATTTTGGAATATCCACATTCCGATGCATACCTATTTTTTCTGCAAAATAGCATAAAGCAAAACCGCTCGAAAAGTATTGACATTAGAAACACTTAAGGCAAGAGCTATTCTAGTGCACAAAAATTGAATCCACATTTTTGCTTCAGGAAGCATTATTGCTTGATTAAAGGAGGTTGGGATATTAGTACCTAGGCAATGTTTCCATTCACCCCTCCCTTCTATTAGGAAATTTATAATGTTATCCATGTTTATATCTCGAAAATACTCTAAATCAATCTCTTCAATAAAATATTTTTCATAAAATGGAGAATTATAAAATTCGTACTTCTTTCCCTCAGATAAGCATCGTTTTTCATGTATAACCTTCGACTTTTCTAGACTCTTGGTCCCGTGAAGATGCATAAAATTCCAAAACTAAAAGGACCATAGTAGAGTCTTTTGGGATTGTACAAAAATGTTCCTATCTATGATATCTAACTAAAGGCCATATTTCCTGACAGAGAACCATTGATGGTTCAAATCCTCTCTCTTGACTAAACGTTTTTCCTTGAAGTTCTACAAAATATTTTCCAATGTTTGGATTCGAAAAAATAGAGGGGTTTGAAACCGTCGAAAGTTAAGGTTCATTTGTTCTTCTAACCTTTCGTGGAGGCGTTTTGGATATTTGTTCAAGTTCAATATCTAATGAACTAACAAGCAAATTTTCCAATGAAATAATAAAAATAAAAGTTCGGAACCCTTAACCTCGAAAGAAGATGCATTGGATTCCTTGTACTATTCATTTTTTATCACTCCTTTAAGTGCTTACATTTGTTTCTGTATCAAATAAGTATAAATAGAAGAAATTCTATAGTAATCTAGTAAGAAAAGGAAAGAAACGAGTTTGGGGTTTTTAATGAATAAGGGGGCTTTGTTTTTTTAGAGAGTTTTGAGGTGTTTAAAATGTTAAGAATAGGTTAGAATAATTTAGGGTATTTTAAGTTTAGAAGTAATGATTTTAGAGTTAAAAATTAGGTATAATAGGGGTTAATCCGTCAGGTCAACCTTGTAGAAAATTGCAATGATGTCGTGACACAGAACCCCATGTTGTGACATCCATGGAAATTTCTGGGTATAGTGACTTCGGTGTCGCTACACACAGAGTCAATGTCGTGGCATCATGCTAGTTTTCTAAATATCATTGATTCTGGCCTTGATGTTGCAACACGAGGTTTTCTTGTTGTGACATTAGCTCTGTTTCTGCCCAAATTTTCAATTTCTAGAGTGTCACGATTCTTATACAACATCATTTTGATAAAAATTAAGATCTAAACTAAATGGTTAGTTAGGCATACAATAATTTCCAAAGATTTTAAATGTTAATTTAAATAAACAAGCTTTACTATCAGATTCATCCGACAACACCATGAATTCACATAAGGACGATTCTCTAGTTCTTTCAATATTAGTCATTTGCCTATCATGCCATTCCACCTTCTTCTGCTTATCTCTTTCATTGAACTTGTTCTTTTCACCTGCATGAATTAAAGGAAATATGTCCCTTGATTCGGGATTATTAAGATTAAAAATTGATAATACATCACAATGCTCCCCTAAGTCCCTTTTATTTCCCCTACTCTGTTGGTGATCACATTTAAAAGTTTATGTTTCACCATTGATATTCATTGTTAATTCATTATTTTCTAGATGAATGGTGGACCATGAAATGGCTAGAAAAGGTCTACCTAACAAGATTGTCATCTCTCGATCTTCTTCAAATTCTAGAAATACAAAGTCCGCTGGGATGATAAAGTTGTGTGCTTTGACTAACACATCTTCCAGTACTTATTTCGGATGCACTGAGGATCTGTCAGACAAGTGTAGTGTTATCTGGGCATTTTTGAGGTCCCTAAACCCTTGTTTTCACAAATAGATAAAAGCATTAAACTAATGCTACCTCCTAAGTCACATAGAGCTCTATTAAAATGAATGCTCCATATCTCTATAGGAACTGTAAAACTTTTTGGGTCTCAAAATAATAGCACTACAGAAAGAGCTTATATTAACTTGTTCAGCTACCTTAATTTTCCTATGCCTAAACATAATTTCCTTTAAAAATTTAGCATACTTAGGAATGTTTTCAACCATATCAATCAAAGGCAGGTTGACATTTAATGTTTTGAACAAGTTTAGAAAACTTCCAAACTCGTCTTCATCCTATTTTTACTTCTCTTCTAGCCTTGAAAGGAACGATATCTTTGCTTCTCTTCTAGCCTTGAAAGGAACGGTATCTTTGCAATGACAGAATCTTTAATTGTATCTTTCTCCGGTTCAACTGCCGTTGTAACTTATTCCTCTAACTCTGGTTCATCATCAACTTCTAAGGGTTCTTCCTAAAGATCATCAGTATTCTCCTTATGTATCTCTCAAGTTGGGTTCTCTAGGCTACTTAGTACTTTACCCAATCGGAGCACTATTTCATTCACATGCTCCCTCCCTTCTCTACGAGGATTATTTTCGATATTACTAGGAATAATTCTGCCAATTTGTCTTTTTATATCCCCCATCGTGCTCATCAATTGGCTCATCTTATCTTCAAGCTTAATCAATGTTCTTGTTAAATTAGTTCACTCAGACTGCACCTACTTTACATCTATTCTCATTGACAGCAACTCCCGCTCAATTCTATACGTTGACCACATACAGTATGGTCATTTGGGTTAGCCCTTTTCCAAGGTTTCTGTAAATAAGGAGGTTGATAGTTAGTGCTTTTAACCTGGTTAGAGTTCTTACCTCCTAATTGGTTTCCTCCCCATCTCAGATTTGGGTGATATCTCCATCAAGGACTATAAGTATTCGAATAGGGATTTTAACCCCTATTTTCGATATAGTTCACACCCTCGGTGGGATTGTTAATATAGTGGAAGAGTGGTTTGTCTCCTGTATAGACAGACGGTTCATTCTTCTCAGCCTCTATTCGATCGATTCTGTCCACTAATTGCTGATATATGTTATCTTCCTTGATAGCCTTCATCATAGATGGTCTTTGGCTATATGTATATCATTCAATTCGCCACTAGCAGGAATTCATTTCCGTACTTTCTATTAATTCGTATGCATCCTTGTACATTTTATTCATTAGTGCACCTCCTGCTGCTCCATCTAATCCAGGTCTTGAATGCACATCCAACCCATTATAGAAAATTTATAGTCGTAGCCACTCAAGCAATTTGTGGTGTGGGAATCTCTAAATCAATGTTTTAAAACTTCCACATGTTTCATGAAAACTTTCCCCTTCTAATTGTTTAAACATCGAAATTTCCCTTATTTACTAGACTGTCTTGCTAATGGGAAAGAACTTCTGGAGGAATTTCCCTGCGAGTTTGTCCCATGTCGTGATTGATCCTAGTGCCTACGAATCTAGCCAAGAAAAGGCACTATCGATTAATGAAATGCAGAACAACTAAAAATGAATAGTGTTATCAGTGACCTCATTGTATTTGAAGGTATCACAAAGCTGGTGTAACCGTTTTAGATGTTGACTCAGATTTTCAGTCATTGTTCCTCGAAACTACAAATTATTCTAAATCATCTGGATCCTGGTCGGCTTAATCTTGAAATTATTGGCCGTCATGGCTGGCCTTATTATACTCCCATGAACCATATCCAGATTTGGTAACACATACTCTCTTAGAGTCCTCTCGTTACATGCCATGTTTATATTTGCAAGTAGTTGTGGTGGTGGTGGTGGTGGAGCTTCTAGATTTTTATTGTTAGCCTTGTCGATCAGTGGATTCTCGCATGGTGGTAAATTACCTCCAGCAGGTAACGGATTCTGCATTGGCTGTTGCTACTGCTATTGTTGCTGTCGACGATTCTTTCAGATTATTCTTTCAAGATCTCTGACTGGCTCCATAGGTCATACACTAAACCAAAAAAGACAAGATTAGTAGAAAACAAGAAAAATTAATTCTTATCTATACACTAAAAATTTCCTAATTATTCTATTCATATGCGAAAAATAAAATTAATATAGTGACATTGTCTCCTTGGCAACGACACCGACAACTTAACTGCCTCTAGACATACCAACGTCCAGAGTAGAAAACTTTCACAATATAGAAAAGACGGTATCGGCAAGTATACGGGTTAAGTTGTAATCTAGTTACAATAGAGTAGGTGAGTACTTTGAGGATCGTAGCCAAGGGAGGTGAGCACTAAATTAATTCTAATCTAAACATAAATAGATCTATGTACAAAAAATTAAAAGAAAGGTTTTGATAAACTATACTAAAAATAATAAGAAATGAGATAAAAGAAAGCAAACAAATGAAACACGAGAAATAAAATTATCAAATATGTATCAAATCTAGGCATGGGTGATTAGCTCAATTCAATAGTCATAAACAACTATCGTCTTAAGTTTTATTGTTCCATCAACTGGTCAATACCCTAGCAGGATCTTTCGATCTTCCACAGAAATACTAAGTCAACAAGAACTACTTATCTTCTGACCTCACAATCCAGACTGGTTCAGGGTTAAGGTGTTCACCGATAAGCCATACCAAATTTGGGTTAATTTCAACCTTAATGACTTTCTAGGGTTGTAAGACTTAGGGTTTAGGTTCTTCATTTCCTAAATATTTGATTCGTTAAGAAATCCCTACAAAAGAATTAATTTTTCACACCTCCACTCGCGAATCCCCACAAGAGGATTAGTTCCACACGGATCTAGTAAACAATATAAACTTGGTAGAAAGAATAAACATAAAGAATTGTTCAAGAGAATGGAGTTTAAACGAAGCCTGATTTGTATTTAGATTAAGTGCAGAATCTTTATAGATTTTGGCAGTATTTCTCAAATCTGATTTCTCCATCAAAAGTAAAAAAAAATGGAAATAAAACCTAAAACCTAAGAAAAAAGAATAACTAAAGACTAGATCTAAAGAGAAAATTATACCAGATGAAAAGGTGCACATAACATGTGTTAAATGAGCCTATTTATAGACTTTAGGGTGGCCGACGTCCTTAACTCGACGTTAGTTGCCATCCTTGTGCTTAAGATTTGATTGTGTAGATCAAAACGCCCCTTGCTCATAAATTTTTCTCAAACAGAGGTGATGTCACGATACACTAGGTCCTGTGTCGCGACAATGAGGGCAGTATGCTCAATTTTTGGGTGTTTTCAGGGGTATTTCGCAACATCCTCAAGCTGTGTGGTGACATTGAAGGCAGTTTTTGAAATTCTTCTATTCTGCTCCCTATGCTGTGACATCTAATGCCCCCTATTGCAATTGAGGGACCAGTATCTAGGTATCATGCCTTCTACAAATCTTCTACACGCTCATAAAGTGTATTAGCTCACCTTTAGGCCTCATTCGGTCCCTAAGGTCAAAAAAAAAGACTTAAATTACACATTTTATTAAACTTACCTAAACTTACGAAAATGTAATTAAAACTTAACTAAAATGCTTACGTTTAAGAATCTAAAGCGTGAAAACTAGTTTAATCTGCTACACCAAATTACGGTAGATCAAAGATGAAGAAGGTTTCTAGAAGCTTGTCAAATCACCATTATAACACTCAGTTTCGGCAGGTCATAAGTTATGGTGAGCAGAGTGAGACTTATATGTAAGATGTAATCTATCAACCCAAATTGTTGTTTTTAGGTACAAATCAGGCGCATAGTAGACACTAGAATATTGTGCAAGGATTTTTCTCAGAATGTATTTAGTTGTAAAGAATAAGAGATTTGTAAAGTATTTAAAACTTTGTGAGTGAGGATTATCGCTGAATGAAGCGAAGGGACAAACCAAGAAAATATATACAATATTTATTGGAATTTCATTATTATAAACCATTTATAAAGGCAGTCTTGAAAGTTTGTGACAGGTGTCAAGTTCCAATGGGAACTTAGGTTATATATATTCAAGCTAAAGACAAGAGGGAGTTTTCTTCTTCCTTATTCAAAAGTGCAGCTATTTGAATCTTAAACAACCAACAATATTTCTTCCTCCTTCAAGTTGAAGTTGAAATTTTGGATTTTATCAATGATTACTCCATGACAAGGTATGTTTTATTCCTCTGCATGTTAAAGTTATGAAATATTATGAGACACCCTATTTTAGCGAGTCCTAAATTTGACGAGCAAACCGAACGTAATCTGAGTGGCATAGTGATATTCGTCCAATTGATGTTTTTTACGTATAGATCTGGTGCATAGTAGATGTTAGCATATTAACAGAATTGTTTATGGCATGTATTGAGTCATTAAGAGGAGGAGATTGGTAAGAGTATTGAGGATTTTGGGTAACTTGGGTAATCGCCGAATGTATTGTACGCCCAGTTCATTTAGTCACAATCTAAATGAATTGGTTATGAAGTAATTGAACAGTGGAACCAGAGAAAAATATAAAAATTTTAGGTTTTCATAGTTGTAAACCATTTATAAAGGTGGTGGTGACAATTTGTAACACGTGTTAGGTTCCAACAAGGACTTAGGTTAGATATTTAGATATTCGAGTTAGAAAAAGAGGAAGTTTTACTTCTTCCTTCTTTAAGAAGTATTGTTACCTGAAACTTAAAGAACCTACCATATTTCTTTCTCCTTTAAGCTGGAATTGTAGATCTGGATCATTACTAGTTATTACTTAATGTCAATGTAAGATTTATGACCTTACATGTTATGTTGTGAAAGAGTAAGACTATTAGATCCGGTAAATCAATAAGATAAAGAAAAAAGCCCTTGCTTAGGGATTTTCAATGTTAGAAATGATGGAAAAGAGGTATATGAATAAATCTTAATGGGTTTTCATGTTCTGTAGAAGTAGTTGATGTTGATTTACGCGTGATTGAAGTCT
Source organism: Gossypium turneri (assembly GCA_008044935.1). Taxonomy (NCBI): domain Eukaryota; kingdom Viridiplantae; phylum Streptophyta; class Magnoliopsida; order Malvales; family Malvaceae; genus Gossypium; species Gossypium turneri. The sequence continues at coordinate 11,642,694 of CP032582.1, read as the reverse complement.
GGATCTGGAGTTTTGGACTTTATTAGGTGAGAACTAGGTGAGTCTCTAAGCTGAATCTCGTATGAATATTTTTCATATAAAAAAATTTTGTAGAAACTGATTGAATAATGATGCCAAAGCTAGAAAAGTATAGTATGTTGGTTATGTAACTATATGAGTGAATGTTGAAAATAGAATGCATGTTATGCTGTTGTAACATCCCGTCCGATGAAGCTTTAGTGTCTACATATTTTTTAGGGAAATAAGACGAACGAGATAACTTTTGAATATGTATAGTGTTAGAACTAGACTAAGTATAAAAACCCTTTGAGCACGCCTATGACGCATTGATGTTGGAAAATGCCAAAGCTAGAAAAGTATAGTATGATGGTTATGTAATTGTATGAGTGAATGTTGAAAATAGAATGCATGTTATGCTATTGTAACACCTCGCCCGATGAAGCCTTGGTGTCTGGATACTGTTTAGGGAAATAAGATGAAAGAGATAAGTTTTTAATATGTATAGTGTTAGAACTAGATTAAGTATAAGAACCCTTTGAGCACGCCTATGACGCATTGATGTTGGCAAACACTAGGTTGGCACATAGTGATCAGGAAGTGTGTCTAGTAAGAAAGGATCGCCCAAAAGCTTTGATGGCACATAGAGTGGGAAGACTCCGTTATACATAAGGGAAATGATCTTATGATGTGAGTTTAAGTCAATAGTGTAGAGTATAATATAAGGTTAGCTTTAAGCTAGTCAAGATGTAAGGAAAAATAGTTAGGAACCAACCAAACGAGAGCTGAGATAGTTAAGGACCAAAGGTAGGTGCTTGATTAGTTTTCTTTGAAATTGTAGATTTGGATAAGACCACCTAATGACTGATGTACGATTAAAAAGTTTCAATAAAGACTTGGGTTGAGTTAAGTGTTTAAGATAGACTAAGAAGAAAATATCTTCTCTAGGTTAAGAAGAAAATATATTCTCTTTTTCTTTTCTTGAGACCGCGATATTTGAACAAGATTTCCTTAAAATTAAGGTAACGTTCAATTTTTGGGCGAGCTCTGAACTTAATAAGTAAACTAAGTGTTACTTCAAATAATTAAGTGCTGTCCACCCTATTGATGCTCTTCATGTGTCAAGTGCGAGCATAATCAATATTGGACTATGGCAAGAAACTACCTTAGAAAGGAAAAATTCATTAGGAAAAAGAATTCTAGTAAGGTATTAAGGAAACTTGGATAATAGGGTCATCACCAAGAAGGCATAACGCACCAAGTGTGATTAGGTAAGATACTAACTACGCTCTAACATAATGACTAAAGACAAATGATGAATTAAGGCCTAAGGGTATGTTATGTAAATATAGGTATTCTCGTACACATCTCTTTACAGCTATTAAGCATTTATCTGGTGGATAGGAATGGGATGCATGTCAAATATTCATAGGGACAAAGGTAAAATATCAAGGTAGCTCAGGTAAGAAATGGAGAACCTTTCTATCATTTTTTTTCAAGAAGTAATCTCTATTTATATAAAAAAAAGAGAAACGAAGAGAATTACTCTCATCCTTCAAGCTGAGTTGAAGATATGGATCTAGGCTCTGAGATGCCCCATATTAAGGTAGGATCTAAAACACTACATACTAAGCTATTAAAGAGCAGCTCGGTTTAGTTGGGTAAAGTAAGTATGCTAAATTTTATTTCGAGATTTCTGATGTTCAAAGTAAAAGAAAATGAGTTAAGTGTAAATATCTTGATGTCTGTCAATAAGGGGTTGTCGGTCTACGTAAAGCTTAGGTTTGTGCAAATGTACATAGTCGTTATCAAGTAATAAAGCAAGTAAAAGAGTTATTGTCACCATAAGGACTATGTATGTTAATCAATTGATTGTAAAATTAAAGTTCACGTTTTGTTGATTAAAACACAATATTTTGAGTGATGATGTTTAAGCTAAAGTAAATTATCTAAATGTAGGATGACCCCTAATGCAATTTAATCTAAATGTAAAGTATGAAATGAAATGTATTAGATGAGTTTAGAAGCAAAAACACAAAACTCAACAATCAATAACATGAATATGCAAGGCTAATTACACTATTCAAATTTGTTTATTTTTCTCATGCTTAACAGTGTTTGGAAAACATTCCATGGCAACTTGATCTTCCATGAGCTTTGAAACCAAATTAAGTCCTTTCAAACTCTTGGACTTAGTGAAATATGCATTTTACTAACCTATTAAACTAAGGGTTTCTTAGAATTCATGTGAAGTAACAGAGACTGATCAGGTTTGAAATAATTTAATCACATAAACCTAAAAATTATGGAAGATAATAGAGCTCGTCAAAGTTATTATGAACCTTTACTTTAGTCGGATCAGGATCTACATTAAGCATGCACTACACAATTATTGTGTCCATTAGCCGTTGTTTGGTCAAGATCGCTCAGCTAATTCAAATGCATCCAATCACGTATGAATGAAATACATACTTGAAATTTTATTGAAAACATAACCGACTGAGCCACAAACACTATAAACAGGATTTAAGCAAACTTTATTGAATAAATGCAATCACCCTAGCTCAATAAATTTAAGCTACCATTGTTGATTACAAGATCATTAAACACATTGCAAACATGATTAAATTAAAATAACAAAGTAAAGGAAGAATAAACTCTGTTCAAATCAGTAGTCTCATAAACTCTAAATGAAGATGTTTACCTCCAATCCTCGTGTTGCTCCTTTGCTAATGGCTCCTCAAGGTTTCCGACCAAGAGATAACCTTATCACAATTTTGCTAGCTAAAAATGAGGGAAAATATAGAGTGGTAGAAGTGGAAAGAAAGAAGAAAATGAGAAAAATGAATGGGTAAGTAATGAATTAAGGAATGATGGATGATTTTAGGTATTAAGGGATGAATGAAAAGGTGAGAGGAGTGTGGTATTTATACTTGAGGTTGGTGGCTAAATTTACTAAAAATGGCGTCAAAGATCCCTTGGTTCTCTCCAGTTAATGGCCGACCATAACAAGTGGAAATGAGGGTGAGTTGGTTGTTTGATTTAAGTATGGAATCATGCTAAATTTAGCCATGGAGTGGATAATTTCTTAAGGAATCTTCATGTGCTAATTTTTAATGATTTTCAAAGTGTAGGGAACTCCAAATAATTGTCCAAAGCTGATTTTTGGATAGCCACAGGCTTGTGTCAAATTTGGGATTGACTCACCCTTGTTGGACGATTTCATGACCCAATAAATAACCAGACATGTCCACCATGTAACATCATTTTAACTGGGTCAAATTAACATCCTTATGACCCAACTTTGATGGATTTGTTGTCCACGTAGGGTGGATTTCTTCATGTCCATGCAAAAGTTATATTAAGCTCCATGATTGAGATTTAAGCAAGATTCACTAAATTCATTAACAATTACTCGGGATTACTGTTATTTTTAAGTAAAAAGGTGGTAAACATGACTAGAAAAACCCTATACAATTTGAAGTTTACACACCCCCAAACTTTATCCATTACTCGTTCCAAGTAATGCTTAAAGTAAAGCACCACTTTAATTTAGACAATTTTGCAATAAGATTAAGCAGCATCAATCTTTGCACAAAACCATGCTTAAAAAATCATGCTCACAAACTCTTTTGATTTATAATTCACTCATATGCAAACATTATTTCAAAATTTTATTTTAAGTGCGGGAAAATGCTAACAAAAGTTATAAAGTGCATGCTTTTCGAGATCATACATAACCTTCACCATTTGATCAAAGTTTCCTTATCAATCAAACAAAGTAATCACAAGGTCTAATTAATGGTCCTCATATGTTGAACTCAGCACTTCCTCTCCACTAATGTAGTCAGTATAATCATTCAAATCAATAGGTCTTTTGTAAGGTTGTAATAGGGCTAGGCTTAAGGTAGGGATAAAGAAAAGTGAATTTTAGGTTCAATAATCTTAACTCTATCTTTACCTTGGATCAGTTCGAGGTACATCCTTCCTGCTAATGAGTTTTTACCCCTCCAAACCTAAATTTGAAACATAAGCCCAATATTTCTCAATACTTTGAGTATTTATTTTGCTATTTCTTCTTGGCATTTGAATAGAGCTTTTTTAAAAAAAAAAACATATAAAGAACATGTACATCTTTTTAAATTTTCCTTGATATTTGTTCACCAAGACAAGTATAAATAAGATAGGTGCAAAAATAATATAAAATTAAAAAAGATGGTAGCATGGCTAATGATCCAGGTAAATAACAATAAAATATGCTTTAAGGCTTAAATTAAGGTTTCAAGCTTCAAAATTTATAAGGTAGGCTTGAAAGGCTTAAACGATCCAAAGAAAATATGCCTAAATTATGTTTAGATTCTTATGCCTCCTAGGATTTCGCATCAAGAAAGTTACTGAGTCAATTCTAAGAACTTAAACCTTCATGCATGTTAATTTCAAAACAAGTTTACTTTTCATGGTAAAAGGCTAAATAAGACCTAAGAATACACATGCATTCCATAACCCAAGATAGCATAAAAAAAATCAGATAAAATCAAAAATCATGCTTGCATTTAGACTAACTTATGAATAAAATTATTTCTGAACATTCATTTATTTCAGCATACTTATGTGGAAAATATTAAAACATACTTCAAAATTTAAATTTTTATGCAAAATGGCCTTACCCCCTTTAAAAAGAAGCAACCTCCTCATTCCGAAAGTAAATTAACGAATAAAAACTAAACACTAGGTAGGTTAGCAAGAAAGACAGGTGAGTCATGAAGATTGCTTAAATACGAAGTGTTCGAGATATTTTTGAGAGTATTTCGTATGGAATCATCTCTAAATTCTGCATATCTCCAGTAAGCTTATTGTTGGTTATGCATGAATTTCCACATATCCATCATAGTTGAAAATTCTGAATTCTTCATAGTGTTTGAGGAAGTAGGAATTGTAACACCCCTAACCCGTCTTCGTTGCCGGATTAGGGTTATAGAGTGTTACTATACAATCATAAACATTTTAACATTTTAACATTCAATAATTTAAATCATATCATAGCTTATTCATACACATGCATATTATCCCTAAATCGAGCCCTCGAGGCCTTAAAAATAGCTTAGAAGCAAATAGAGACTAATTTGAAACAATTTGGAAAGTTTAGGAAAAATTTGCAAAATTTACAAAATAGGGGTCACACGGCTGAGACACAGGTCCGTGTCTTAGGCCGTGAAACCTTCGGATTAGGGACACTCAGTCGTGTACCAACCCGTGTCCTCACTCGTGTAACTCTCTGACTAGGGTCACAGGTTCGTGTCACACTGGAATGATGAAAATGTGCAAGTGTACACAATCGCAACAAGTAATAAAGTGAGAAGCAAATTTGAGTTATCGTACCCACGGGGACTATGAAAAGAATTCTTTATTAATGCAATTTAAAACACTTTGGTGAAGAAAAATATTTTAATTTGAGGAGGTGATTAAAAACTAAGATTTTTAACTAAGTAAAATAAATAAAGAGAAAATAAAAGTACCAATGCACGATTTCAAAATATGATTTTAATCAAGATGACATAATTGTGCTAGATTATTTACATTTCTTGACTTAGAATTATTAAACTCATGTTTATGTTGTTACGAATAAATTCACAACAACTTGGTAATTTTCTAACTTATGAACATACTTAACTACCAAAATCCATTTATCTCTTAACTATATCTCGATGTTAATTCAACCGATTAAAAAAAATTTAATAAGCAAATGTGTTAATACACATAAATACTTATGAAATTACAATAATCTCTTATACATATCTCTATGTCAATTCAAACAATTAATTCAATCTCAAAATCACATAAAAGATTACATGAGGTAACAATGTATATCTACCTTGAAACAGTTTAATCACAATAATCTTGCAAGTTATGCAAGGCTAATGTATCGTTAGATACCGTTGCTAATTTAACCTTCAGCTACCTTAGATGATTAAACATACACTGATTAAGTATCGTGTCAATTAATTACAATTTCAATCTATTTAAATAATTAATTCATTAGTTACCTTACAATTGTAATGCAAGAATAACTTAGTCATGGTTTTACTTAATCAAACATCTTATTGAGGCCTATAACAACACAAACACATTTTTAATAACTCAAGTAGACGAAATGCAATCAACTTAACACGAATTAAATTTAATCCATGTTAATTAAATTAAACATATCAACATCAAAAATATTTATAGACACGTTCATCATAACAACAAAAAAATTAAAAGGATAGGGAACAAGAATCAAATCCAATGTTTCTCCGAGGCTTGATTAGTTTGCTCCGCTCCTCCTTCTCCGCTTGTTCTTATTGAACCGAGGCTTCAACGAACACTTGAATGCTTCTCCAAATGGTATTTTAAGGACTCTTTTTCAAGAGGTGAAATCGATAAAGGAATAGGGGAAGAAATTGAATAACAATGAAAGGGAATGAAGAGAGAAAAGTGTGTGAAAGGTGAAGAAATGAATGGGTTTTAGATGTGTTTGAAGTGAGAAGCAAAGGGGGTATTTATAGGTTGAGATGTCTGCTAAAATTAGCAAAAATCAGAAGCCATAGCGTCCCCCCATGGCTGGTCACACATGTGGCAAGTTTGAAGGTTTCAAACTTGTTATTTTAAGGTAGGGGCAAATCTAGAAAGGCATAAATAGTGAAGGGGTTTGAATGCAATTTGAAAGAGTCTTCAAGGGCTATTTTGCAAGCCATATAATCAGCCAAAAAATCTGATTGGGTCAACATGTGGGACGGTTTTGGGCTGCCCAGTGCTCGGTTAGATCGGTTTACTCGGTTCAACTCAATTGGGCCCCTTTTCATAATTAATTAACAATAATTTAATTAACCCAAATTAGATTGTATTAAAATTAAAATTAATTATATTATGAATTAATACACATAATTTGGACACTGAAAAATTACTTCGCCTTGATGCTTCAAAATTGCTTCTCAGTTTTGTGCTTCTAGTAATGTCTGCAAAGCCGTTTTTCGCCTTTTGTGCAAATCTGTCGAAAATAATCAAAATTAATCAAAATTAATTAAAATTCAACATGTTAATAATTGAAGTACAAAATAATTATTTTATAATAATTATATATTTTTCGACAAGAATTTTACCGAAACTGCATGAATTTGCATTAAAAATGGGCATGAAAAAGTGTATATATTTTCGTGTTTCCACATACGCCCTTGTGTCAGGCCATGTAACTCACTGACTTGCACCTTTTGAAATCCTCAAATGACACACGGCTGTGTCGCTAGGCCATGTGTCTCACACGGCTGAGTCACACACCCCTGTCTCAGACCGTGTGGACTAAAATTTACCTAAATAAAGCCATTACAAGACCATTTCATGCATAAATGTTCAACCTATTTGAGCACACTCACAAGGTACCTAAACATCATTCAAACATGCATAAATATTCCATTTCAAACAACCTAATTTACCTAACCAATGTGCCATTCAAAGGCACCTCAATTTGTATACAAACATCAAAACTTAAACTAAAGCAATTTAACCATCACATGCCAACATAAATAACCAATTTTATGCCATCACAATTTCCAATAGGTCACATACACTATCACTTCCAAGTCCATCAACCAAACATACTCTTCCAATCATAACATACCAAATTACCAAATACATAACTTCCTATACATTTTAATAAGGCTATTTCTATCCATAATAACCTAGTTCAAATATGAACTAAAACATATCACAAGTAACCATTTTCACGCCATCATCAACAATCACTTTAAAGTAACCAAAATCACATAATTTGGTAAGGCATCAAGGTGTACCAAACTAACATAACTTTCCAAATCTTATAATGCCAAAACACAATTAACTCATGCATTATAATACCATTACAAATCACCCTATACATTCCATTATAAACCTTAGTCACATTACTCAAAATCTATCAAATTTTCCACTAGATAGTGTGATAGATCTCCGAAAAACTTCCAACCGTTCAAGCTTCCAATAATCTATAAAGTAAAGGAAATAACTACGTAAGCAATGAATGTTTAGTAAGCTTGTATAAACTTGAAACATAATATACCATTTCAATAATGAAATTTATAAAAGAAGTATAAACTTTTACCAATGCCATAAGATTAATAAAGCCTATATAACACCATCAAACTCATAAGTTAGCATACTTGTTCATGATACATATGAAATCAACCATATATATATAAACATAACTTTTAATTCACCATTGTTACCATACGATCATCTTTCATTCCATTTGCTTACTTACCATTTCCAAGTGCTTAGTATAAGCCTAAACAACATCATCAAATCACAAGTTAGTGCAATTATACATGGTTCATATGAATTCATCCATAACAAGCAACTTACACATTTGTTCATCTCATTTAGGTCACCATTTCCTTTTCATAAGTTCATGATACATTCCATTTGAAAACTTACCATTTCATTACCTTATCCGTTGAACCATCTAGAATTTCATCAGATACTCGGGAAAGATCACACAAAGTGCGCTTAAACATATAATTGTAACCTTTTCTTTACATCATTGTTCACACGAGCTGTGAAATGGGCCTACTCACACGAGCTTGGGTCAGAATGTAAGCTACACGATGCTGCTCACACGAGCTATAGAGTATCCACAACAAATGCATGACCTCAACCATCGGTAGGACATTCAAGACCAGCACCCGAAACATGAAATCCCTAATGACATGTCATTTGTATCCTACGAATTCCTATGGTTCAATCAGGACTCGATAACCGTCATAGTATTGATTTGGATATACATCATTCAATTACATCATGAACACATAATAACATACATTTGAATAACATGAATATAGTAACCGTTCATACGAACTTACATGACTAAATCACAGCAATGGCTAAGTATAGGGGCTATTTGGTAATTTTCTCTTCTCCTCGATTTTCCACTCATTCTTGATCTAAAATAATGATTCCATTCACTATTTCTCACAAAAATATCAACTCATTTTATACAGTTAAGTCCTTTTGACATTTTTACAAAATTACCCTTAAATTTTACCCTTTTTGTAATTTAGTCCCTAAACCCGAAACTTGCAACTTCATCATTTCTAAATAAAATACATGCAAACCGATTTTTATCAATTTTTATAAAATCCCATATTTATCATCCATTTGTAATATTTTCCTTAATTTTTACCATTTTCATAAATAAATCCTTATACCTTAAAATCATCAAAATTTACTTAATAAAACATGTCTATTTAACAATTAAACTTAACAATCTATCATAAAACTTCAAAAACATATCAAATCCATTAATGGCATAATCTACATCATTTAGTAGTTTTACAAATTGACCCCGGTTTAGCTGGACCTAATTGCAACGATTTTAAAAACATAAAAATTATTAAAAATGAACCTCAATAGCACAACCATGCAAGGAAGAAAGTTTGTTGAAACTCCATGGCTTCTCCAATGGTGTTTTATTGATTCGAAAAGGATGAACATAAAAAAAAATAAAGGTAATATGTTTGTTTATTTCTTTTAACTTACTCTTCTTTTAGTTATAATATTAATTTATAACATATAATTAACTAAAAAAATAGTCATTAGCTGTGTATACCTTTTAAATATGGAATAATTACTACTTAAGCCCTTATACCTTGATTTAGGGTGAGTTTGGATGGGTGGTGCGTTTACTTGCAGTTACTGTAAAAACAGCGTTGGCGGTGAGATTAGATACTATAATGATACTGTAGCGTAAGACAAAAAGTAAGCTAAACGCACCGCACCGCACCGCACCCAATCGCCCATCCAAATCCACCCTTACTATCCATTTAACACCTTTTAACCAATAAAAACTAGCTTTTGCACCTTTACAATTTAGTCATTTTCAATTAATTAGGATCAAAATTCAATTTATGACAATCTAGATAATTCCACATCATTCCTATTATTAGGCCATTTAAGAAAGGTTCAACCACACAATTGGTCCTTCAATTATATTAAATTCCATCTAAATAAACATAATTACAATTTAACCTTAAACTAATTAGGACTTAATGAATAAATATCCCAAAGGTTAGTGGAATGGTTGTCATCCATCACCGCTTGGACTTTTGGCAATGGTCTAAATGCCAAATTAATCACTCCGGTATTTTAAAATCTATAATGGGTAAGTTTTACCTCTTTTAAAATTTAATTCTTTTTACCCTAATTAACCATTTAAACATCAAAATTTCTTAACGAAACTTTAATACAACCTTAATAACACTTTATTAATAATTAATAATTAATAAAATATTTTTAGCTCGATTTATAGAAACGAGGTCCTGATACCTTATTTTTTAAAACCACATAACTTTAGGGTCATACCACTTGAACTTAATTATTCTTTGAAATAGCATAAATTACCAATTCAAAATTTATTTTAATACCATATTTGACTCATAAATATTAAATAATAACATTTACGAACTTACTCATCGAATTTGTGGCCCCAAAACCACTATTTTTGACACCACTAAAAAATGGGCTGTTACAAGAATGGTCAACTTAGGATTAAAATTTGGCTCCACTGGTTTAGCAACATTTGGCTCCACCCTCGATTCAGGGTTGTTTGGTTCCTGTTCAATTTCTACTTCTTCTGTCTCATCAACTTTGTCAACTTCTGGTTCAGATTTGGTTGATGACCCATCTAATTCTGGTTCATTTGGCTCATTTGGTTCAACTTGGTTTAATAATCCAACATTCTCCAATAACCTCTCAAGGTCATGCCTTGTTATGTAACCTTGATCATAACAGTTCTTAAAGTTTGCCTTTGATCTTACTTGGACCTTCAAGTAAAGCGAAGTAATCAATGATGAAAAGTAGGCACTTCCTACCTTTTTCCTAGCGCAGTCTTTGATCTCCATGAGTATAATTCTCCCAACATTGATAGACCTTTCTGTCATAATCACATACAACAAAAACATTAGTTCCATCGAGATGGTGGAACTATGTGAGATAGCCATAAAGCTATATCGAATAAAGTAAAATAATACCTTAGCCACTGGATTTAAATAGTCTCTTCAGCAAGAATGACTACCATACTTTCTTATAATCCATTGAGATCTCAAATTTGTAACCACATTAAGAACTTATAGAATAAAATCCCAATTGATATTCGTCATCATGGTAAAGTACACATCTTATTCAACATCAGGTAAGTTAAACAAATCATTAAAGGATTTAGAAGTAACGGGTACCTTCTTCTTACAAACTAGAACTTCATTAGCATCTGGTGTGGTCAAGTTGGCATAGAACTCTCACACTAAATCTTCATTAGGCATTAGTCGTTCATTACAGAATTGTTCCTAATTTAAAGCATTAATTATCTTTTGACTTTACAATGGCATAACCATCTTGTCATTGCTCTCCAAATTGAAACATTTTTTCGACATCATAGGTTGATTCTTGAATATGGAAGCAAATCTATCCATTGCTTCCTTGTCTTGAATCACAATCAAATTTTTGGTAGAAGTCTTAGAAGATCTAGTTCTTCTGCGAGACATGGCATTTTTCCAAAAAATAGTTACAATTTCGGTAAAATAAAGAGAAAAGAAATCGACAATGTGTGTGGTGGAGGTTTGCAGTGGCAATGGATTTGCAATACCAGCAAGCTTACGGTAGTGACGGCATTGCGACCGCGATAAGGCTGCTCCAACAATGATATTGTTCTGAAAAAAGAGGGACTTGCGACAAGGGAAGGAAATTGGGGAAAGTTTTTGGGATTTGAGGCTAACGGCAAAAGGGAGTGGCATGGGTGGCTAAGGTTTAAGCTAGTTCCTTGAATGGTGGTGACCATTAAGTTTAAATGCACCTCCCTTGTTGTTGTACAATTCTACCACTCTATAAGGGTAAACTTTATAGATGGTATAAGGTCCTTTCCATCGGGATTTGAGCTTTCCCAGAAATAACCTTAGCCTCGAATTAAACAGTAATACTTTCTGTCCTTATCTCAATTCATGAGGTTTTATACGGTTGTCATGCCATCTCTTAGTCTTTTATTTATACATCTTAGCAGCCTCGTATGAAAATAGCCTGAACTCTTCCAACTCATCAAGCTGTAACATCATTCTCTCATCGGCTTGCTTAAGATCCAAATTTAATTGCTTTAAAGCCCAGTGAGTTTTATTCTCCAACTCATGCGGCAAATGACACGTTTTTCCAAATACTAACCGATAAGAGTTCATTCCTAACGGTGTCTTAAAAGCAATTCAATAGGACCATAGAGCATCATTGTAACACCCCTTACCCATATTCGACACCGGAATAGGGTACGAGGCATTACCAGAACACATACACTTATAAACATGTTAAATCGAGATATAAAATTTCATTCAAATTTAAACTCTTCAAATTTTTAACATGCTTTTATAAATCTTCATGTTATATCTTCAAAATACTATATTTGTAACAAATAGGGCTTCTGAGACCCAATACATACTCATGCAATTCAATACTTCATTTCCATTTCATTTAATTCATGATTCTCATGTTCATTATTCAATTCAATTTCTCAATCCAATATACAATTCAATACCACAATAATTCATTTAATTCAAATCAAATCATTTGTAATTTTCGTTTAATTCACATACAGTTCAATTTCATTAAGTTCAATACTAATATATATTTATCGTTTAACTTAATGTCCCCTTTTTGTGTCATTTTACACTTCAAGCATGAACTTAGCATTTCATTTCCTTTGCACTCCTGTTTCCTATGCATATCACACAAGATATAAACATAACACTCAACCATAGTCGCAAGCTAGTGCATTTAATTCATATACCATTCATGGCCTTACTTCATACCAAATCATATACCAAATATACCATACATACATACTATGAAACTTTATTTTCCAATATGAGCTTAAACCATGATCAATAATATACAAATGTAAGCATCATTTCTATTTCCACGTTTATCGATTATAATCGATAATATAACCAATTATACATAAATCATTCATATATATATTTCATTTTCCTCCTCCTCCTCTCCATTCCACATCCTTAGTTACTTAACACTCTTAGAAATAACATTTTCTATAGTTTCTTTATTCACCCTTACGTATATTCAAAGCTGTCTATCCAAGTTAGTATCACTAAATTATTTTTATCCGGAGCTACAGAACTCCAAATTAAGAACCGTTAATTTTTCCTGAAACTAGACTCACATATCTTCTTACCATAAAATTTTCAGAATTTTTGGTTTAGCCAAATAGTACAGTTTATTCTTTAAATTTTACCTTGTTATGTAGTCTGACAGTTCTGACCACTCTTCACTAAAAATGAATTATCCCATTGTACAGAATTCAAATGGTGTTCTTGTTTTTTTCCTATTCAAAATAGACTCATTAAGGATTCTAAGCATATAAATTACAACTCATAATTATTTTTTAAAATTTTTAATTATTTTCCAAAATCAAAATAGGGGATTCCTAAATCAATCCGTCCCTGTCTCACTAAAATTCAAATATCTCAAAATATATAACTCTTTTGCTTACTCTGTTTCTTTTACATAAAAATAGACTCACTATGGTTCCATTTCATATCTTATTCACTCTCTACTTCTATTTCTACCATTTTTGGTGATTTTTCAAAGTCACATTATTGTTGCTGTTCAAAACTGTTTTGTTGCTAATTCTACTTTTTCATAATTCACTTTTTCACTTTCAATCACTATTCAATTCAAAATTCACTTTGCCATTTTCAAGTCAATATTCAATTCAATTCCACACATATATTCATTATTCAATTACACTTAATCGTTACATGATCTCATGTATTCTCACTTAGTCAATTTCCCAATGAACACTTCGGAATAATAATAGATACACGTTGGATTCAGCACACAGCAACCACCCTTTGTAATCAATGATATCCGGTGGGATCAGCACATAGCAACCACCTTATAATTAATGATACCGGTTCACATAGTAGCCTACACATAGTACTACACGTGTGACCATCACTATCCGATACACGTAGTAGCCTGCACATAGTACTACACACGTGATCGAAGCTATCCGGTACGCATAGTAGCCTGTACATAGTACTACACATGCTACCTATCTTTCTGGTACACGTAGTAGCCTGCACATAGTACTACACACGTAACCATCACTTTCACTTTCACATAATGTCCTACACACAGTCCGTGCCACACATGTGATCATTTCTGTCACTTCATTTGTATCCCTGTTTATTCCAAAGGTTCAACTGGGAATTTCTCACTTTTTCTCACTTTTCTTTTTCACTAATCAAAGTCAATTCTTTGTCTTTCTTGACTTATAATGACACATTTAACTTATTTCACACTCACATTCATCAAAACAGTCTTTGACTCGAACTTTGGCAAAATTATAATTTTGCCCCTAAACTTTTGCATATTTACACTTTTTCCCCCAAGCTCGAAAATTAAACTTCATCTCTTATTCTTATGTTTTATGACATGCTGAATATTTTTCCCTTCTATGGTAACACCAAATTCCCACTCTAACACTTACCTATGAACATTAGGTATTTTTACCGATTATGTTGTTTTACTCATTTTCACTTAAAATCGCTTAGTAAAAGTTGTTTAACATAATTTCTAGCTTCATATTCTACCATAAAACATCAAAATAAACACAGTTCACCTATGGGTATTTTTTCAAATATAAACCCTAGGTTAAATTATTGCTAGAATAAGCTAAATCAAGTTACTAGGACTCCAAAAACATAAAGAACATTAAAAACGGGGTTAGAACGGACTTACAATCGAGCTTGGAAGCTTGAAAACCCTAACCATGGCTTCCCCCTTGCTAATTTCGGCCATGAGGTTGAAGATGATGATTTTTGGCCTATTTTTTCTTTTTAATACTTTTTAATTACCAAATTACCAAAATGCCCCTAACTTAAAATTTTCCTATTTCACTTATCTCATGTCCATTTTTGTCCACAATTTAACCAATGGTCTAATAACCATTTAAGGACCTCCAATCTAAAATTTCATAACAATTGGATACTTCTAACATGTAGAACTCAACTTTTGCACTTTTTACAATTTAGTCCTTTTGGCTAAATTGAGTGCCCAAACGTCGAAATTTTCGAACGAAATTTTTATAAAATTATTTTGTGAAATCGTAGACCATAAAAATATAATAAAAATAATTTTTTTCTCGTCGAATTTGTGGTCCTGAAACCACTATTCTGACTAGCCCCAAATTCAAGCTGTTACAACTCTCCCCCTTTAGGGATTTTCGTCCTCGAAAATCTTACCAGATAGTAGATTAATGATTTGCTTCCAGACAGTACATTTCAAATTCACACATGATTTTGGACTTTCATATCTCTTACAGATAATCACATAGGTTCATAAAAAAAAATCAGGATAGTGATATTTTAACATTTGAAGCTACACAAAATATTAAAAAAAATTACAACCCATATAGAATGATATCAATTCCGATGATATCCCAGAAAATGTCTAGAAAGATCAATGTCACTCATAAATACTGGAATCTAAAGTAACAGAGGCAATATAACTTCACATATATTCAACAAAACAATAACCAATAGAAACAAAATATTAGCCTCACTCGGACTTTACCGTCAATTTTCGTATTCACACAAGGAAATAATTACCAGAAAAAGACTTGGCAATGTCAAACATAACCCAAACAGACCAATAATACTTTCATCTATTAATATGTTTAGCTAATGTTCTCATACGATAAGAATTCTTTTTGAGACTAAACAGTCACATATACTTCTGAGGATAATTGTACACACAAAATGTCTAAAAGGAATCATAGTAACTACCCAATTATAGCTATTATACTCGGCTATTAATACAATACAAACATTATTCAATTTTCTAATTCTGTCATCAGAATTTACATTATCTCTTCACTAACAAAAATCTATCCAGAAAAGATTCTGGTTAATTCTTTCTTTAATTCTTTAAATAACATACCTAAATAAATCATTTAATTGGATTTAACTTCTTTTGTGACAGTAACTTTGAATAATCTGAGTAGTTTTCTAAACTATCCAATATCTCTCTTTTTTTTTATATTGTCTTCATTTGCTAATTCATTCACTTTTCCGACCACATTATTAATCTTCCGTACACAAACTTCTGTAACAATACATTCGTAAGCTTATTCAACCCAAATCTTAAAAATTTCATTGTAACATTTTACTAATATAGGGGTGAGTGTAGTAAAGCCTTAAATTTATCTTACACATAAATGCGCATAACACATACCATCATAAATAGTCAGTTCATTGCTAATTTCAGATTCTCAAAGCATTTAATAAACATTTGCTTTTAATCACTTTTGTTCTTAACACATAATTCATATGCCAACTCAAATCACTAATTCACAATCGAAATTTCTATATAACATCAAAATCCAAATATCATAACTCATGTGCTCATATAATTATAACATTTATCAATAACAAAACGTTATACTCTTTGATCCATACCTTTACGAGTTTCAACTCATAATCA
This sequence comes from Gossypium turneri, assembly GCA_008044935.1. Taxonomy (NCBI): domain Eukaryota; kingdom Viridiplantae; phylum Streptophyta; class Magnoliopsida; order Malvales; family Malvaceae; genus Gossypium; species Gossypium turneri. The sequence goes on along the minus strand of CP032582.1, from coordinate 11,626,134 downwards.
ATACATTTTCACTCAAACATTTTAGTGTTTACTTCTATACTGTCAGAATTAACTCAGTTGAAAAACTTATCTGTTTCATCAAGATAATTTTTTTCATCAAACAATACTGATAAGGGGCTAATGGTAAGGTCATAAAGCCTCTAACTTACTCTTATAGATGCATATATATATGACTTTGCATTCATCATCAATGTAATATCATCATAACCATGTAGTTCATTCCAAGCAAATTAACACATCTATTTATTATGAATATTTTCTGTCACCCACAATTTTACACAATGAATTTACTTACTCGAGCTCAATACTAATATCTAATTAAATTCCAATACTTAGCTTCCACTTTACTTACTGACATTTATTTAATTAGAGAACGTCTTATAGAATTGAGTACTTCGTTTTCTCTATGCCATAGTATAACTATGGTCTTGCACATATTTACATATTGATGCCATAACCTAGCTATGGTCTTACACAATAGCACATATCACATCGATGTCATATCCCAGATATGGTCTTATACGGAAATCACATATCACATGTTGCCATGGTCCAACCATGGTCTTTTTCGTTAATTCATCACATATCACTGAACGAAAGTACTCATTCCTGCGTTCTACTCAATTTAATCTTCTAATTCAATTTTCATACTATTATAATATTCATGATTCAATAATAAAGACATAAAACAAAACATCATATTACCTCTAATTTAACAATTAAACATAAGATTCTATCATATGAACGTACCGATTTCACTTATTCAAGCAAATGTACATAAACACACATTCCATCTATTAAAGTAAATTCGCTTACCATATTCACTTAATCAAATATGTTGAGCACATAGCATCATATGATCACCAACATACTTGGATGAGCTTATCACAACATAAACTTTCATTTCTTTTTTTTTCAACTTATGATCATCTTTTTTCATACATGAACACATACATATCACGAATTTCTATTCTTACCTTTCCAAATTCCAACATAACGTGAGCATATTTCATTTATCTTAATATCATTTTCAACATTATCGAAAATAGCTCGGTTGAAAATCATCTTTGTCTTAACAAAATAATTTCGTTAGAGCCCGGAGATATCACACCATCACGAGTCATAACATGGCAACTATAGCTGGACTCACATATGCTACGTTCGGTCCGAGAACCAACTAAACCGTAGCTCTGATGCCACTAAATGTAACACCCCTTACCCGTATTCGACACCGAAATAGGGTACGAGGCATTACCAGAACACATACACTTATAAAAATGTTAAACCGAGTTATAAAATTTCATTCAAATTTAAACTCTTCAAATTTTTAACATGCTTTTATAAATCTTCACATTATAACTTCAAAATACTATATTTGTAACAAATAGGGCTTCTGAGACCCAATACATACCCATGCAATTCAATACTTCATTTCCATTTCATTTAATTCATGATTCTCATGTTCATGATTCAATTTAATTTCTCAATCCAATATACATTTCAATACCACAATAATTCATTTAATTCAAATCAAATCATTTGCAATTTCCATTTAATTTACGTACAGTTCAATTTCATTAAGTTCAATACTAATACATATTTATCATTGAACTTAACGTCCCCTTTTTGCGTCATTTTACACTTCAAGCATGAACTTAGTATTTCATTTCCTTTCCACTCCCGTTTCCTATGCATATCACACAAGATATAAACATTACACTCAACCATAGTCGCAAGCAAGTGCATTTAATCCATATACCATTCAAGGCCGTACTTCATACCAAATCATATACCAAATATACCATACATACATACTATGAAACTTTATTTTCCAATATGAGCTTAAACCATGATCAATAATATACAAATGTAAGCATCATTTCTATTTCCACGTTTATCGATTATAATCGATCATATAACCAATTATACATAAATCATTCATATATATATTTCATTTTCCTCCTCCTCCTTCCCATTACACATCCTTCGTGTACTTAACACTCTTAGAAATAACATTTTCTATAGTTTCTTTATTCACCCTTATGTGTATTCAAAGCTATCTATCTAAGTCATATCACTAAATTATTTTTATCTAGAGCTACATAACTCGAAATTAATAACCATTAATTTTCACTAAAACTAGACTCACATATCTTCTTACTATAAAATTTTCAAAATTTTTGGTTTAGCCAAATTGTACAGTTTATTCTTTAAAGTTTACCCTGTTACGCAGTCTGACAATTCTGACCACTCTTCACTAAAAATGAATTATCTCAATGTATAGAATTCAAATGGTGTTCTAGTTTGTTTCTATTGAAACTATACTCATTAATGATTCTAATCATATAAATTACAACTCATAATTATGTTTTTACAATTTTTAATGATTTTCAAAAATCAGAATAGGGGATTCCAAAATCAATATGTCCCTATCTCACTAAAATTCAAATATCTCAAAATATATAACTCTTTTTCTTGCTTTGTTTCTTTTATGTAAAAATAGACTCACTAGGCTTTCATTTCATATCTTATTCACTCTCTACTTCGATTTCCACCCTTTTTGGTGATTTTTCAAAGCCACATGATTGTTGCTGTTCAAAACTATTTTGTTGCTAATTCTACTTTTTCATAATTTCACTTTTTCACTTTCAATCACTATTCAATTCAAAATTCACTTTGCCATTTTCAAGTCAATATTCAATTCAATTCCACACATATATTCATTATTCAATTACACTTAATCGTTACATGATCTCATGTTTTCTCACTTAGTCAATTTCTTGATGAACACTTTGGAATAATAACAGATACACGGTGGATTCAGCATACAGCAACCACCCTTTGTAATCAATAATATCTGGTGGGATCAGCACATAGCAACCACCTTAAAATTAATGATACCGGTTCACATAGTAGCTTACACATAGTACTACACATGTGACCATCACTATCTGATACACGTAGTAGCCTGCACATAGTACTACACACGTGATCGAAGCTATCCGGTATGCATAGTAGCCTCCACATAGTACTACACATGTGACCTATCTTTCTGGTACACGTAGTAGCCTGCACATAGTATACACACACGTGACCATCACTTTCGCTTTCACATAATTTCCTACACACAGTCCGTGCCACACATGTGATCATTTCTGTCACTTTATTTGTATCCCTGTTTATTCCGAAGGTTCAACTGGAAATTTCTCACTTTTTCTCACTTTTCTTTTTCACTAATCAAAGTCAAATTTTTGTCTTTCTTGACTTATAATGACACATTTAACTTATTTAACACTCACATTCATCAAAACAGTCCTTGACTCAAACTTTGGCAAAATTACAATTTTGCCCCTAAACTTTTGCATATTTACACTTTTTCCCCAAAGCTCGGAAATTAAACTTCATCTCTTAGTCTTATGTTTTATGACATGCTGAACATTTTTTCCTTCTATGGCAACACCAAATTCCCACTCTAACACTTACTTATGAACATTAGGTATTTTTACCGATAATGTCGTTTTACTCATTTTCACTTAAAATCGCTTAGTAAAAGTTGTTTAACATAATTTATAGCTTCATATTCTACCATAAAACATCAAAATAAACACATTTCACCTATGGGTATTTTTCCAAATATAAACCCTAGGTTAAATTATTGCTAGAATAAGCTAAATCAAGTTATCGGGACTCTAAAAACATAAAGAACATTAAAAACGGGGTTAGAACAGACTTACAATCGAGCTTGGAAGCTTGAAAACCCTAACCATGGCTTCCCCCTTGCTAATTTTGGCCATGAGGTTGAAGATGATGATTTTTGGCCTATTTTGTCTTTTTAATACTTTTTAATTACCAAATTACCAAAATGCCCCTAACTTAAAAATTTCCTATTTCACTTATCTCATGTCCATTTTTGTCCACAATTTAACCAATGGTCTAATTACCATTTAGGGACCTCCAATTTAAAATTTCATAACAATTGGACACTTCTAACATGTAGAACTCAACTTTTGCACTTTTTACAATTTAGTCCTTTTGGCTAAATTGAGTGCCCAAACGTCGAAATTTTCGAACGAAATTTTTTAAAAATTATTTTGTGAAATCATAGACCATAAAAATATAATAAAATTAAATTTTTCCTTGTCGAATTTGTGTTCCCGAAACCACTGTTCTAACTAGCCCCAAATTCGAGCTGTTACAATCATCGACACTTCAAGACCAATATTTTCTATTAGGTTGCACTACATTTTTAAGGATTCCTCTGATCTCACGGTTCACCCGTTCAACTTGCCTATTTGACTGTGGACGATAGGCAATGGCAATCTTGTGTTTCACATCGTACTTTTCAAGGAACCACTTAAGCCATTTGTTTACAAAGTGAGATCCTTCATCGCTAATTATAGCTCTAGGAGTCCCAAACCATGTAAACACATGCTTATGTAGGAATTGCAAGACAACCTTAGCATCATTTGTTGGATATACCTCGGCATCAACCCACATGGGTAGGTAATCCACAACTACCAACATATACCTGTTACTATAAGAAGAAAGAAACGTGCCTAGAAAATCAATGCCCCACACATCAAATAAGTCTACTTCTAAAATGTTTGTCAAGGGCATTTCATTCCTTGCTATGTTTCTGGTCCTTTAGCATCTATCACAATTTTTCACATATGCATACACATCCTTGAACACTGTAGGCCAAAAGAATCCTACTTGTAAGATCTTTGCTGTAGTGCAGAAACCACCAAACTGTCCCTCACTCGGAGATGAATGGTAGTGGTAAAGGATCTCATCAATTCCATCTCCAGCTACACACTTCCTGATTATGTTATCTACACATTATTTAAATAAGAACTGATTCTCCCAAAAATAATTCCGACTATCATGAAGGAATTTCTTCCTTTGTTGGTATGTCATTTCTCGAGGAATTATTCCACATGCTAAATAATTCGCATGGTCAGCAGACCAAGGTATTTCATGAATTCGGCTTAACTTGAAGATATGCTCATTAGAAAATTTTTCATTAATTGGAACAAGTGAATGAGTAACCTCGTTTTGTTCCAACCTCGACAGGTGAGCGGTTACTTGATTCTCAACAACTTTTTTGTCTTAGATTTCAAGGTCAAATTCTTGGAGTAAGAGTATCCATCGAATTACCCTCAGTTTAGCATTTTTCTTTATGAGTAAGTATTTAATGGTCACATGGTCAGTAAATACTATGACTTTTGTACCTATAGCAAAGAGTTCTCTTTCAGTTACCATGTAGTTAAACTGGGCTCTTGTCAAAGTTCTATCTGCATAGTAGATAGGGTGAAATACTTTGTTCCTTCTTTGCCCCATCACAGCTCCAACAGCAAAGTCAGTTGTGTCAAACATTAGCTCAAAATGTGAGTTCCAATCAAATTTAACAATTATTGGGGATGAGATTAACCGACTTTTCAACACTTCAAAAGCTTTCAAGCATGCTTTGTCAAACTCAAAAATAGTAAATTTCTCTACTAGCTTACATAAAGGCTTTGAAATTTTTGAAATGTCTTTTATAAACCTTCTATAAAATCCGGCACGGCCTAAAAAACTCCGAACTCCTTTCACACTAACTGATGGTGGTAATTTTTTTAATTACATCTACCTTTGCTTTATCAACTTCAATTCCTCTTTTGGAAACTTTATGCCCTAAGACGATTCCCTCCTTAACCATAAAATGACATTTCTCCTAGTTCAGGACAAGATTTGTGCCATCGTATCTTTTCAGTACCTTAGCCAAATTATTCAAACAAACATCGTAAGTATTACCAAAAATATAAAAATCATTCATGAAAACCTCAACAAAATTTTCTAACATATCAATAAATATTGCTATCATGCATCGTTGAAATATGGCAGGTACATTACATAAATCAGAAGGCATTAAGCAAACATACCAAACGGGCAAGTAAAAGTGGTTATATGTTGGTCTTCTGGGGCTACAACTACTTGGTTGTATCCTGAATATCCATCTAAGAAATAGTAATATTCGTTACCTGCCAGTCGATCTAACATCTGACCTATAAAAGGGAGCAGGAAATGGTCCTTTCGAGTGGTTTTGTTCAATTTTTTGTAATCAATATAGATTTTTCAACCCATTACAGTTCTCATCGATATTAACTCATTACGTTTATTCTCGACAATCGTGATTCTACCTTTATTTGGTACAATTGTACCGGACTTACCCATGATCTATCTAAGATGAGGTAGATAATTCCTGCACCTAACCATTTGATCACTTTCTTTCAAACTACCTCTTTCATGACTGGGTTGAGTCTCCTTTGCCCATCAATTCCACCTCGTTCACCCTCCTCTAGGGTAATCTTATGCATACAAAAGGAAAGGCTTATACCTTAAATGTCAATTATGGTCAAGTCAATTGTATTTTTAATATTTTTAAAACAACAATCAATTACTACAGGCAAAGTACAACAGTTACCCAAATAAACATATTTCAAACAGAAAGTACCTTAAGTTTGAGTTTGGGTGGTTTTTTTGATTGACACCTTCGGTTGCACAAACTCCTGAACTTCCAATTCTAGTGGCTCAAACCGTGTTGGTTGAACATAGCTCTTTGGATTGGCTTCCATCAAAATAATGTTTTCATTACCTTCTTCATCTTTCAATGGCTCAGAGCCTAAGGTGTTCTCCAATGGGTCTTCAAAATTATGTTCTTATTCCATAGAAACTAAGGGTTTTAGCTCTTCCATCATTGAACATTACTCCATCGGATCAAGAAATTTCATTGGTTTCAGAACATTAAATGTTACCTGATCGTCTTGAACTCTCATGGTGAGTTCACCTTTCTACACCTCTATCAATGTTCTCCGTGTAGATAGTAAAGGTCTCCCCAGGACTGTACACACTTCTTTATCTACTTCAAAATCTAAGACAGTGAAAACAACAAAAAAATAAACTTACCAACTCTTACCAAAACATCCTCGATCTTTCCTTTTGGGTATGCTAAAGATTGATCCGTCAACTGGATTGTCACTGTAGTGGGTCTTACTTCACCTATTCCCAATAGCTTTAAAATAGACTTGAGCATCAAGTTGTTGCTCGCTCCTAAGTCACACAAAGTTTTACCATAGTAAGATTCACCGATATTACAAGGTATAGTAAAACTTCCAGGGTCCTTCAATTTCGAAGTTAGCTTGTTCTGTAAGAACACATTGCAATCCTTCGTTAAAGTGGCAGTCTCATACTCAAGGAGTATTTTCTTCATTGACAGAATGTCCTTCATGAGTTTCACGTAATTAGGCATTTGCTCTAAAGCCTCTACTAATGAGATGTTGATGTGCAGTTGCTTTAGAACATCCAAATACTTCTTCAATTACACCTCCTGTTTCTGCTTATTTGGTTGGAAATTTTGAGGATACGAAGGTGTTTAAACTTTGGGTTAAATTAGACAACTTTTCTGAGGAGATAAATCTGCATCCAAACAAGTTGTTAGCTTTTCAGAATTTACTAGGTTAGATTTTACTACATCAAATTTGTAAGTTTTGGCTCTACTTGTGTAGGAATTTCAACTATTGATCGAATTTCCTTCTTCCCAATAGGTTCATCTTCAATCCAACCGTCTTGGGCTCCAAAGTCTTACCACTTCGTAAAGTTACTACCTTGCAATGTTGCTTACCCAATTTCCTTGGATTTTTTATATTTCTTGGCAAGGTTCCTTCCGGACAGTTACGAAGCTCCATAGCTAACTGACCTATTTGGCTCTCCAAATTCTTCAATGTTGCTACTTAGCTTTGGATTAAGGCATCTTTCTTCACCATGTACGCCTTCAACAAGTTCTCCAAACTGTTAGATGACTTGACTTGAAGTGGTTTTAAAGCTTGTTGGTTGAACCCTTGGGATTGGTTGGGTTTATGCTGCATGTAGTTGTTGTTTGGTCCATTTCCTTAGTTATTCCAAGAAAAGTTTGGATGATTATGCCATGAAGGATTATAGAAATCGGATTGTGGTCCTAGACCACTATTATTTTGGTATTGATTCCCCACGTAAAAAACTGATTCAGGGTTTGATAGACAACTCTTGAAAGAATGGTCATCCCCATAGTATACTTAGGAAACAACATCAAACTGACTTGGTGATTGGGCTACAAAATTATTAGAACCATTAGCGGTAAATTGTTTTAACATTGAAGAGAGTAATGTTAGCGTTTCCACTTCGTTCACTCTGGCTACTCGTCTTCCAGAAGTTGCTCGATTTGTTGGCTATTGGTAGTTGTTGCTAGTGATCCTCTCAAAGATCTCGTAAGCCTCATTATAAGACTTAGACAAGAGAGCACACTTCAGAGAAGCATTACCATCAATCTTGTGTGTGTTGAGACCGTTATAAAACATCTCCAACTGGATGCAATGTGGAATCCCATGATGAGGACACTTACGAAGTAATTCCTTAAATCTTTCCCGCGCCTTGTACAAGGATTCATCATCCAACTGTGAAAAAGTGGTTATCTCATTTTGCAACTTAGTGTTTTTTTTAGGTGGGAAATACTTAACCAAAAATCTTTCTACTAATTCTTGCCATATAGATATTGAACTTTGTGGCAATAAATTAAGCCATGCTCGTGCTCAACCTTGCAATGAGTATGGAAACATCTTTAACCTCAATGCATCTTCAGTCACACCAACTATCTTAAAAGAATTGCTCACCTCCAAGAATAATCGAAGGTGAAGTTTTGGATCTTCCGTGTGTAACAGCCCAAATTTGGGCCTAGTCGGAACAGTGGTTTTTGGACCACAAATTTGGCAAGGAAAAATTTATTTTTATTATATATTTATGGTCTACAATTTCATGGAATGATTTCGCGAAAATTTCGTTCAAAAATTGTGACGTTTGAGCACTCAATTTATTTAAAAGGTCTAAATTGATATGTGATCCCAGAAATTTTTACAGTAAGAGAGTAGGTATTCTTGATATAGTAAAATAAGGAAATTTCGAGGACGAAATTTATTTTAAGGGGGAGAGAAATGTAATACCCCGAAAATTTTTACAGTAAGATATTATCTTTGATATAGTAAGGAAATAAAGTGACAAAAAGAAGAATTTTAAGTTATGACAACATTAAGAAGTATATTATGACATATTAATTCAAGAAATGATTAAATTGAAAAAGTGAGAAAAATTTTGTTACCTAATAGTAAATACTCAAAATTTGAGGGGTTAAAGTGTAAATATGAAAAATTTGAAGGACCAATAGTGTAAATATTTTAAGGGTGGAATAATCTAGAAACTAAGGAAAATGGATGAATTAGGACCAAATTGAAAAGCTGAAGAATTTTGAGGGACTAAATCGTAATTTTACCAAATTAAGTGATGACTCAAGGATGGAATTTTAAAGATTATAAAGGGAAAAATGGTCAAATAGAAGAGAGAGAAATCTAGTAGATAATGATGATGTTGGAGATATTTTATATTAAATAAATAAATATTAGTTTATTAATATTTTAATTGGATTTTTAAATGATATTTTATTATTTTATTAGTATTTTATTTAGTATATATATGAAAAGGAAGATGAAGAATCATCCATTCCACCATATTTCCATGCAACTAACGTGAGAAGAGAGGAGAAGAAAGAAAGTTTTACTTTCTTTACAATTTGGTCCTTCCACCAAAAATCTACCATTTTCACCTAGAAATCAAAAGAATTTCCATAGCCACCAAGAGAGAAAGATAACAAGAAGACTATGGGGAGCTAGAATATCAAGTTAGATTCAAGTAATAGAAGCTGGAGGAGAGAGAAAATCAAGTTAAAGGTTGAACCCAAGAGGACAAAGTAAGAACATCAAGATTTCAACATATTTTTAAGTGTGATATTATTGAAAAAGCATGGAAATGATGTTATAGTAGAGTTTTCTTATATAAGTTTTTATGTTCTTGATATGTTAGTGAAGAGAAAATAAGAGAAATTGATGAGAAATAGTGTAGAGAAAGAAAATAAGAGTGTTATAAACTTATACTATGTATGCCAATACACCCCTAATCGGTGGCCCCACCCAATCCCCCCTCATTCCTATGTTTGGTTCATGGTATTGCTAATACCATTGTAATCGGTTACTGATTTAATTGGTGGATTTCACCGATTTTTAATCCGTCCATTTTGCCCAGATTAGGCGCCGCATAGGTTTACCATCCCTGTTATACCCTCCCATCTGCTTCCCCTTTGTTTCTCTTCTGTTCCTTCTAGCCTCTGCCGATTTCGTTGTTGGTAAGTTAATCCCCTCCAGATTTCCTTGTTGCTGAAGCCTTAGCTGCAGCTTCTTCAAGCTTTCGAACTGTACTTTCTGATTTCCTTGTTGGTAAGTTAATGGGTTCTTCAAGTTTTCTTCTTTTATGATATTATTGGCATAACTGAGTAGTTTTTCCTTGTTGGTAAGTTAATCCCCTTCAGATTTGTTTCACTCTGCTGCTTCTGCATGTAATCGGTTTCCCCTTTTCTGATTACAGCTTCTTCTCCATCGCACTGTGCCCGGATTTGGTCATTTACAGGTTAGTTTTCCATAGTTATTTTATTTTTGGGTGAGGAATTGTTTCTTTTAATTCTTTTTCGAGTTGAGAAAATTGATAGTCTCCTTCTTGCATCTACATATCTCTTTGATCGTTTAGTTCTTATCTGGTTGATAATTGTGTCCCGTATTTTATTTTATTACATTACTTGTAAGCCCATTCCTATCTCCCTTATGAAATCACATTCTCAAGGTGTCATCCTAAAATGCACTGCACATAGCTTCAATCAGGGAGACAGCCTGATGTATGCTCAAGTAACTCATCTAGGTTCTGCATCACAGCCATATGCCATTTTATGCCAGAGAGTTTTTGCGAATCACTGCCCTGCACCGTGAAGTGTTTTCTGAGCTATATCTGCTACTTTTTTGTTTTTTAACATGATCCAAATAAAGATACAAATTTGTATTTTTGGTGTCTTATGTTCAATCAACGAGACAGCCATATGCCATTTTATGACCCGCCAAATACATGTAAATTTTCTTTTATATTTTCTTTCTAGACCATATGAATTATGTGGAAAATACATGTAAATTTTTATGTGGAAATAGGATAGCTGAACTGCATTCTGAATTAAATATATCATTTAATTCTCTTTTATATTTTCTTTCTAGACCGTATGAATTATCTTCAGTTTGGTAAATTAGACTACTTTATAATGGTGTGGCCTTGCCTGACCTGACCTGTTATTGACCAACCCGTTCCTTCAATGTCTCGGTTATTAGTTATTTCTAATAACTTCATACTGTAATTCTTCCTTGCATGCAGTGCTAAGGAGCGAGAATTGCTTGAGGAACTTTCCTCTCTAAGTAATACAAACGGCAGTCGCTCTCGAACTTGCCCTAGGACTCAACCCGCAACTGCAAGTAAGCAATTGCTTATGCCTTGTGAAAGTGATGACTTTTTGTTTATTATTTAACTTGCTGAATTCATATGTACTCCACTGTTACATATGGCCTAAACTTTTAGCATTTAATGAGTCAAATATACTGCGATACAAACATATCATCGTCACCATCTGGGCTATATGCAAAATTTGTATTCTTTCTCGTACGTTCCGCAAGATCATAGTTTCTTGCGGGGATTACACAAATTTAGCATTCACATACTCATGCAGCCAAAACTAGCGGAAGCAAGGTTGCTATGAATTAGTCATTGTTATCTATGGTGATTATTGATTACAATTTTACTAAAAAAATGTATTTATGGATTATGATTTATAAAAATATTATTACATTTTAATTTTTTTTAATTGAATTGGGATTCATTTAAATAAATTATAAATAAATATATTATTAACTTCTTTTTTTATCGAAAATACAAACTTTTTATAATTTTTCCCTCATAGAAAATTATAAATTATTTTTAAATAAAAATATAAAATATAAATAAATATGTATGATTGATACAATCAACTAATTTCGTAAAGTACTATTAAGCGAAAGCATGTTTATAAATAAAATTGGTTCTACTTTCTTTGATAGCAGTGGCACTAATAATGGTTCAGTTTGTTTTCAAGTGTCGATGTTTTATTGATTGTAGTTTTAGTAATTTTAGTTCTAGTGTTTCCTTTTTCTTTTTTTTAGTTTCATTTTTTAGAAATTTACTGAGGAGATTATGTCATTTAGGGGATTGATTTTGTTAATATAAGGGAGGGCAAGCAGGGATCTAGCTTCCCTTGAATAAAAATTTGTAACAATTAATTTTTATTTGATAATGTGTAATTGCAACTTCAATTCTTTGATAGTGTCTTCTAATTTTAATATGTTGTAGTAACGGCCCGTCTGCCTTTAATTGCACAACGTGAGAGGCGTAAAAGAATTGGTATTGCATTGACACTATGGTTGGAAATCTGTAGAATTGCGATTTGGTTCTTATTTAGAATGGGTGCCAGCCTTAGCCTACAGACTTATAGACCAAGGATTAGGTCCTATACCTTAGATTTTTATGCAAAACGGGATTATGTGAAAAGGCTTGTATATGCTAGTGATGAGACTTGTATTGAACAAGTTAGGATGAATAGAATTGCCTTTTTTAAACTATGTGAGATGTTAGAATCGATAGGGGGATTGAAGTCGTCAAGAAACATGCTTGTTGATGAGCAGGTAGCAATGTTTTTACATATCATATCCCATCACCTGAAAAATCGAGTTATCAAGCATCACTTTAGAAGGTCCGGGGAAACTGTTAGCAGAGCATTTCATAGTGTTTTAAATGCTGTCATACGCTTACAAGATGTGTTATTTAAAAAGCCGGAGCCAATTACAGCCGATTCTTCTGACACAAGGTGGAAATGGTTTAAGGTATTAGACTGAGTTTTATATATAGCTTGCACAACATTTAGTTGACTTAGATTTAAATTAGTATTCTAACTCAAGGTTTTATATCATGTGATATAGAATTGCTTAGGTGCTCTTGATGGAACCCACATCAAGATTAGGGTGCCAACAGTTGATAAACCTAGATATCGAACGCGAAAAGTTGACATAGCAACAAATATGCTAGGTGTTTGTACACCTGAGATGCAATTTGTTTATGTTCTTCCTAGTTGGGAAGGTTCAGTTGCCGATGGACGGGTGCTTCGAGATGCCATTAGTAGAAGACATGGACTAAAAGTTCCTCATGGTAAAGTGTATAGTTAGAGGAATTTGAATTATTCATTAAGATCAAACTTTGTGTGCTGAATTAATCATTTTTAAAAAAATTTATTTTATAGTTGTTATTATCTAGTTGATGCTGGATACACAAATTGTGAGGGATTTCCTGCACCATTTAGAGGATAGCGATATCATCTGAACGAGTGGCGTCAGGGTTATCAGCCAAGTTCTCAGCAAGAGTTTTTTAATATGAAACATGCCTCAGCACGTAATATTATTGAAAGATGCTTTGGCTTATTAAAACTTAGATGGGGAATACTTAGGAGTCCATCGTTTTATCCTGTAAGGGTGCACAATAGAATTATTATTGCATGTTGTTTGCTCCATAATTTTATTCGAACCCATATGAGTATTGATCCCATTGAAGCGGAGGTGGGAGAAGGATTACCTACTAATATGGTGGATGACGATGAACCGAATATCACAAATATTCATCCATCGGATGCTTGGGCTACTTGGAGGATGGAACTAGCCAACCAAATGTTCGATGAATGGCAAGCATCTAGAAATTAGTTAGGTTTAGGGACAAATTGAGTTTGAATTGATTTGTTGATGTTATTTTATGTATCTAGTTTATGAAACTTTGGTGGTGTTTGATTAAAATTCTATATTGTAATAAACTTTGTTGAATTATAATTTAATTATCTTTTCATTCAGCATGTGTTATAAATTTAAATTTAGTATTGAACTAACGATATAATTTTATAAACTGTTCACCTTTTGATTCATGATATTAAAAATAGTAAATAATGTTAATTTGTTTTTTTTCTTAAGATAAATATGTCAGGTGTTCCACAATCACATGCTTCTTCTCAAGCTTCTCGAGGAAGCAAAAGAAAATGGGTTCCAGAAGAAGATGCAGCCTTGGTTTCTTGCATGGTGGATTTGCATAATGTAGGAACATTTAATGCTGATACCGGGTTCAAAGCCGGTTATTTGAATGAGCTAGAAAAATGCTAGAAAAAGCTTTACCAAGAGCAATGTTGAAGGCGAAACCAAATATTGAATCTCGGATTAGGTGCCTAAAAGGGGAATGGTCAGTCGTCTATGACATGCTTAATGGCCAAAACAATAGCGGTTTTGGTTGGGACGAGCATAGGCAGCTCGTTGTTGCTGAAGATGCAGTTTGGGAATCCTATGTAAAGGTAAAATGTATTTCAAGTTTTTATTTGTTTTTTTACAAAACTTATAACTAATATGATTTCCTCATTTTTTTTAGAGTCACAAAGAAGCCTTTCAGTTCAGACATCGTTCTTTCCCTTACTACAACCAGCTTACTGCCATATACGCAAGAGATCGAGCGACTGGGAAAGACGCTCAAACAGCTGCTGATGTTCTTGAAGAAATACATGCTGAGGATGTACCTACTACAGATATGAATGAAGAGAGAAACACATTCTATGACTGCGAAGCTGACGTCTCTTTAGACGACATGGATGTTTCTGGTACGGATCCGCGAGGAGATAGAGACCAAGGGGTTCCTCATCTTCAAACAAGAGAAAGAAGAAATCTGATGCTCGTGATAATGTGTATTCTTCATTTGATGAGGCTGCCACTTTGTTGGCCGAAAACATCAAGGCCGTTGGCGATCAAATCAGTAGGAGTATTGCCTCCGAGGTGGTAGTTCAGCAGAAGTCAGAAGAATATCAAAAGATGGAAGAGAAAGCTTCAAATTTATATTCAACCTTATGGGAAATTGAAGGTTTATCCGACGATCAGCGGTATGAAGCTTTGAGTAAAATTCCAGATCATCCAACTCAAATGATCATTTTCTTTAGTTTACCTTCTGTTGCGCGATTAGAATGGGTCAGAAGATTTCTTTCTCACCATTAAAAATCAATGTTCAAACTTTTTGATGTTGTAAAACTATATAACATATGGATTATGATGTAGAATTTCATTTTCATCTAACCTTTTCTTAATATAAGTTAATTATGTTTATGCAGAATATAATTCTCAAGTTATATTTTGATTTTAGTAAATTCATATAAGAACATTTTATTATTAAGAATTTTATGAAATTATATATCATTATTAAATTATATTTAATATTAATTATTTTAAATTGTATAAATTCATATAAGAAAAATTATTATCAATAATTTTATGAAATTATATATTATTATTAAATTATATGTAATAATAATTATTTTAAATTATACAAATTCATATAAGATAATTTATTAGTTATAATTATTTAAAATTTTATTAAATCATATATTTTAATTAAAATATATTTAATATTAATCATTTCAAATTATTTTTTATACTATCATATATTATGATTTTAGTAATTTCATATAAGAATATTGATTATTAAGAATTTTATTAAATTATATATTTTAATTATAATATATTTAATAATAATTATGTTTAAATATGATTAAATTATTTGTTATTGATAATAATAATCTTATTAAAATTTAAATAACAATAACAATAATCATTTACTAAATTAAATTTATGCTAAGGGTATTCTAGTCATTTTAGTTTTTTCCATTATGCTATTACACCTCTATTCCATTCAATCAAACACAAGATTACTATTACGCCTCTATTCCATTACATTCAACCAAATAGTTGATTTGCTATTACACCTCTATTCCATTACACCTCTATTCCATTACACCTCTAATCCAATACAGCGAACCAAACGTGCCCTTAGTAATCAATATTTTGCACTAAAACAGTTTTGGACAGCAGCAGTAGGTCAAATTTGAAAAATCACCATAAATTGTGTAAATCGAATTAGAGGATGAATAAAATGTGAACTTAAATATTATTGAGTCTAGTTTCTTATAGAAGAAACGGTGTAAGTAATGGAATTGTAAATTATAAGATATAATAAATTTTGTGAGACAATGTCAGAATGATTTCGAGTTCCTCTGTTCTGACTTTGTAAAATCATAAAAAATGAAGAAAAATAATTATGAGCTATAATTTATATGATTAGAATAGCTATAATTTATATGATTAGAATCCTTGTTGAGTCTATTTTCAAATGAAATAAACTTAAACATCATCCCAATTCTGTACAAATATATAATTCATTTTTAGTGAAGAGTGGTTGAAACTGTTAGACAGCAAAATAGGGGAAACTTTAAAGAATAAACTGTACTATTTCGATAAACCAAAAATTATGAAAATTTTATGGAAAAAATATATGTGAGTCTAGTTTCAGGGAAAATTAACGGATATTAATTTTGAGCTCTGTAGCTCCAGATAAAAATAATTTTAGTGACTCTGACTCGGATAAACAACTTTGAATATACATATGAGTGAATAGTGAAATTATAGTTAATGTTGTTTAAGTGTGTTATACACATTAAGGATGTGGAATGGAGAGGAGGAGGAGGGAAATAAATATATGAATATTTTGCTAGCATGGGTTTGCGTTACAAATGGTTAATCTGCATGATTTGGGCTCGGGGACTAAATTGAATAAAAGTAAAACTTTAGGGGCAATTTTGGAAAAATTTCAAAAATGACCAAATTGCATGAAATGAGTTGTTTTATTAAATGAAATTAATCTAGATCATGATCGGGGAGAAAATCGAGAAAAATGGAAAATTACCAAAATGCCCTTGTATCTTGGTATTTCTGTAAATTAGTCTGGTAAGTTCATATGGCTGAAATTTAATGGTTAAATGTTAATTTCATGAATTATATAATGTATGATGATATATATATATATATTGATGAAATGAGAATAAAATAAAAATGCAAAAACTGAATAAATGATCAAATTGAGCAGAACGCCGGATTTGAGTACTTCTAATCAGTGACAAGTGACAAAGTGATAAGTGGTAGCTTTAGCTACACTTATCTGATCAAGTGACAAAGTGATAAGTGGTAGCTTTCGCTACACTTATCTGATCAAGTGACAAAGTGATAAGTGGTAGCTTTCGCTACACTTATCTGATCAAGTGACAAAGTGATAAGTGGTAGCTTTCGCTACACTTATCTGATCAAGTGACAAAGTGATAAGTGGTAGCTTTAGCTACACTTATCTAATCAAGTGACAAAGTGATAAGTGGTAGCCTTAGCTACACTTATCTGATCAGGGACAAGTGATAAGTGATCATACGTAAGACCATAGTTATACTATGGCAAAGTGGAAATGAAGTGCTCAATTTTCCGTAACCGTTCCCTAATTTGATTAAGGATGGTAAGTGACAGATGGTCCCAAAAGAATTATAGTAAATGGACAAGTGGTAGTGAATTTATACCAAGATGATGAGTTGAATTGATGTTGTTATATAAGCTAAAATGATATTTTCATTGCAAAAATTTGTGAATTGAATGAAATGGAAATGAAGCATTAAATTATTAAGAGTTGTGAATTGCATGAATATGTATCAGGTCTCGTAGATCCTATTTATTATGATCATAATATTTTGAGGATACATTATGAATGGTTATAAAAGTACGTTAATAATTTTGAAAGTTTTAATTTAGATGAAATTTTATAACACGATCAAATACGTTTACAAGTGTATATGTTCTGGTAATGCCTCGTACCCTATTCCGGTGTTGGATACGGGTAAGGGGTGTTACACCGTGGGCATTCCACTAAATTGGCCCACCATTTGGAGCATTTGAAACATTACTAGTTTCAATTCAAATTGCGGTGCCTCAATCTTTAGTCTCCTAATTCTTAGATTTAATTCATTAAAAAGTGGCATAGCGTACTGTCTTATCGCATGATCCCTATCATCAGCAATAAGGATGGGATTGCGTATATGATCTGCTTCATTTCCTAGTCCATCATTTTTATTTCTAAGGTCCATCTCGGCTTGTCTTTGATCTGACCGTTCACGTCTTCTCTGTCTAAACGTTTGCTTGATTTCAGGGTCTATAGGTAACAAATCAATAATTCAATCTATGCTCATAAACACTTAAAAAATAAAGCATAAAGAATAAACTAGTAAAGTTAGAAGTTATATAAAAATGAAATAAAAACCAAATTGAAAAGAATAATTTGACAAAAAAATGGTTAAGGCAAAAGTCCCTGGCAACGGAGCCAAAATCTTGTAACGCTTAAGTTTGTGAAAGTTTACACAGTTGTTATCAAGTAATAAAGTAAGTGAAAGAGTTATCGTCTCCACAAGGACTGTGTATATTAATCAATTAATTGTAAAATTAAAGTTAACATTTTAGTGATAAAAGCACAATATTTTGAGTAATGATGTTTAAGTAAAATTAAATTATCTAATTGCAATTTAATCTAAATGCAAAGTATGAAATGAAATGTATGAGATGAGTTTAGCATCAAAAACACAAAATTCAACAATCAATAACATAAATATGCTATGATAATTACACTATTCATCTTAGTTAATTTTTCTTATGCTTAACAGTGTTCGGAAAAAACTCCACGGCAACTCGATCTTTTATGAGTTTGGAAACCAAATTAAGTCTTTTCGGAATCTTTTACTTAGTGAAGTATGCATTTTACTGACCATATTAAAATAAGGGTTTCTTAGAATTCAGTTGAAGTAATAGGGACAGATCAAGTTTGAAACAATTTAATCACATAAACCTAAAAACTATGTCAGATAATAGAGGTCGTCAAAGTTATTATGAACCTTAAATTTAGTTGGATCAAGATCTAAATTAAGCATGCACTTTTCAATTATTATGTCCATTAGATGTTGTCTAGTTAGGATCGTTCCACTAATTCAAATGCATCCAATCACGAATGGATGAAATACATACTTGAATTTAATTGAAAACATGATGGACTAAGACAAAAACACTATAAACATGATTTAAATAACTTCATTGACTAAATGCAATCATCCTAACTCAAAAGATTAAAGCTACCATTATTGATGACAAGATCATTAAACACATTGCAAACATGATTAAATCAAAATAACAAAGTAAAGGAAGAATAAACTCTGCCCAAATCTGTATTCTCGCGAACTCTAAATGAAAATGTTTTCCTCTCATCCTCATGTTTCTCCTTTGCTAATGGCTCCTTAAGGTGGCCGACCAAGATAAAACCTTTTCATGATTTTACTGGCTAAAAATGAAGGAAAGTATGGGGTGCCAGGCGTGGAAAGAAGGAAGAAAATGAGAAAAATGAATGGATAAGTAATGAATGAAGGAATGATTAATGATTTCAAGGATTAAGGGATGAATGAAAAAGTGGGAGGAGTGTGGTATTTATATTTGAGGTTGGTGGCTGAGTTTACTAAAAATGGCATCAAAGATCCACTGGTTCTCTCCCATTAATGCTCGCCCATAACAAGTGGAAGTGAAGGGTAAGTTGGTTACTGAATTTAAGTACGGAATCATGCTAAATTTAGCCATGGAGTGGACGGTGTCTTCAGCAATCTTCTTGTACTAATTTCTAGTGATTTTCAAAGTGTAGGGACCTCTAAATAATTACCCCAAAGTTGATTTTTAGGCAGCCAGATGCTTGTGCCGAATTTGGGCTTGACTCTCCCTTGTTGGATAGTTTCATGACCCAATAAATAACCAGACATGTCCAACATTAGTTTAACTAGGTCAAATTAACATCCTTATGACTCAATTTTGCGTGGTTTTATCGTTCAATTAGGATGGATTTGTTCATGTCCATCCAAGAATTATACTATGCACCATATTATATCACCTCATGGTCCCACTGGCATTATTAAAACATAGCACATTAATAAATAACATGAAAATGATTTTATTTATGTACAAAATTCACTAAATTCGTGTCCATGATTGAGATTTAAGCAAAATTCACTAAATTTATTAACAATTACTCGGGATTATGTTATTTTCAAGTAAAAAGGTGGTAAAAATGACTAGAAAAACCTTGTACAATTCATAGTTTACAATCTACTTAATAGAAACCTAGATATGATGTTTAGAGCTGTTAAAGATGTAAGTTAAGTGAGTCCCTAAGTTTACTCTATTATGCATGTTAGAACCTTCTGGGAAAATGAGCTAAGAATGTATGATGCGATGATTCTGTGAAAAATGTATGTATGATGAACTTGCAAGAATGATTTGTATGGTATATGGATATGATCTCTTAGGTCAATGGTTAATGTTTTCGAATGAGTAAAGTGCGTCTATGTGTGTTTTGAGGATATGAACAAGTATGTTGTGAAAGAGTCTATTAGAAGTTAGTCAGATTTGAATGAGTCTGTCAAGTATGAGTTTACTTGAAGTGTTTGTGTCTATCTCCTGAGTCATCTAAAGTGGTTTGCTGGGACTAAAAACACGAATCTTTTAAACGGAAAAGTCCATGGCACTTTAATGACCATATAGTGTAAGACCATGGTTAGGCTATGGCAACATATGGAAAATATTTAAAGGACGGTTGGGTGAGTACCACATGCTGAGGGGCAAACCTCATGACAATGAGTTTAGGCTAATCTATATCGTCAAAAACACCAATTTTCGTAAAAGTAAGCCTTTGTGGTTGTTTTTCTTAAAGGAATGACTTTGTGGCAAATCTCTAATAAGGAATACCTTTGTGGTAATCTGTAAGGAAAAGCTTTTGTGGTGTAACCTAAATAAGTGCCTTTGTGGCAGATTCTGTAAAAAGAAGCCTTCGTGGCTATCTTTGTTAAAGGAAAACTTTGTGGTGATCTCTATAAAAAGAAGCCTTTGTGGCTATCTCTATTAAAGGAAGCCTTTGTGCCTATTTCTGTTAAAAGGAAACCTTTTTGGCTATCTCTGTTAAAAGGCAGCCTTGTGGCTACTCTGTTAAAGGAAGCCTTTGTGGCTATCTCTATTAAAAGGATGTTTTTGTGGCTATCTAAGTTAAATGAATACCTTATGGCAAACTTTGTTAAAAGGACGCATTCATGGTGAGACTCTAAAAAGAAAGCCTCTATGGCTATCTTTGGAAAGGAATACCTTCATGGTAAAATCTAAAGAACAGATCTCGTGATGACCATCTAAAGACAATGCATTTGGTTGACACTGAATGAATGACAAACCCCGTATAGTTACAAGGGATGAATAAAAAGGCTAGTGTACACCAGAGTACGTGGTGAGGAAAATATATGAGTTAAAAGTAAGTATAGAAAGTGCACTAAAGTAAGGAAGATATGAGCGAATTTTGAGTTAAGTATTGGACATAGTCTACCCCGCCTGAAGAAAATGATAAAACTAGTAAGTATGGAAAAAGATATTAAGTCTGATAATAAGGTAAGATTTAAGAAATGATATAGAAAGTAAATAGATGTTAAATATAGTATGCTCAAGAGAGGGGAAATGGTTCTAAAGAAAGAAAGATGATAGCCTCCATATTGTACCTGCTAAGGTAAGATTTAAGAAATGATATAGAAAGTAAATAGATGTTAAATATAGTATGCTCAAGAGAGGGGAAATGGTTCTAAAGAAAGAAAGATGATAGCCTCCATATTGTACCCGCTAAGGTAAGATTTAAGAAATGATATAGAAAGTAAATAGATGTTAAATATAGTATGCTCAAGAGAGGGGAAATGGTTCTAAAGAAAGAAATATGATAGCCTCCATATTGTACCCGCCAAAGAAGGAAGAAAAGTCAAGAAATACCTCTAGGATGTGTAAAATAATATATGCAACGTAGAATGAATGAAAAATGTATTCTAAGGTTAGAATGAATGAAAAATGTATTCTAAGGTTTAGCTCACTTAGTTCTTACAAACTTACAAAAGTTGTTTCTATTTTCATGTCTATATATCGAGAGACGATGTCAGGGTTATGCCAAGGGAGTGACATGTTGGGCTCTTATGCATACAGAGGGAAAAAAATAGTGTGCTCGAGTCTGTGCACAAGTTCATTAAGTAGCAATCCAATATGTACTCAATAGCATAAGAGATAGAATAGAAGTCGATAGAATTTTATTATTTTGAAATGTAAATGAAATCATACAATGTACACCATAAGAGATTCTGTTACACTCATTGATAGACGTTTACATCAATGAATAAGAAAGAAAAAATTTTAAGATACATCTATATAAGGCCTAACACTTGAGATTTGGATCTGGTAGATCGAGTCAGCTTGAGGATGTTACAGGTATAGAATCTGAGAAGTTTAGGTTCGATCACATATGTGTGTATCGGATGTATGCTATGGGTTATGATCTGTGAAAAGATGAGTGTGGTTTGTGTTAGTGCATGAATGGTCTGTGAAGTGAGTCTGTGTCTGTCTCCACAATATTGTCCAAAAGGGGTTCGTCGGGACTTTAAACACAAATTCTAAAAGGAAAAGTCCATGGTCATGGCACTTTCTAAAGGAACTTAAAGGAAGGTTATTACCCATAGGGGTTTTCTGCGTGTCCCATGCGATAATGGGAAAACCTAACATAAGTGAGTTTAGGAAAATCCATATCACAAAAACACGATATATAAAGGAAGCCTTTGTGGCGCAATATGAAAGAAAAGCCTTTGTAGAGCAATTTGAAAGGAAAGCATTTGTGGTGACTATGAAAGGAACGCCTTTGTGGTGTATTATGAAAGGAACGTCTTTGTGGTGAATCATGAAGGGATAGCCTCTATGGAAATCCCTGCAATGTTAGCCTTTCTGGCAATAATTTGAGAGATAAGCCTTTGTGGCGCACTCTAAAGGAATAATTTACATGGCGAATTCTGAAATAGTGCCCTTGTGGCGTCCCCTAGTAAGGCTCTCAATGACGTACGTAAATGAATGATTCATATGGGAGATTTTGTATTAAATTTTTTTGGCACAATCAGTATGACTTGCTAAAAAGACATAGTGGCTTCATGGGCTATGTTAAAGTGTTATGCAATGCCATGATTTGACTGCGAATAATGAAGTAATGAGTTTAGAGAAGGACGTGATATTCATAGAGAATGAAGAATGAAATTCTAAGAAAAGTATTCTCCAAAAACAAGTTAAAAGACCAGAATAATAAGAACATCATAACAATTCTTCAGTAACAATGTGCAAGCATTGTGCAAGTAAAGGACGTTTTCCTCACTATGTTCTTATGAACTTATATGTTTGTATGATATGTTACAGGTAAATTGATGCGAGTCTGCGCCAGGTGGGATGATGCCAAGACTACACCAAGAAGTGGCATCGGTCATTATACATGTAGAATAAGTTAGCGGTGCATTTATAGTCTAAATTGCTATTTAGAAATCCATGTTTTGGGGTATCTGTAATTGATTACATTTTCTTAAATTTTGATATTGTTGCAATTTAATTACTTCAAGCTGAAGCTGTAATTACTCATTGTATTTAATTATGTATTTTAGTTTGCATTTTTGTAATTAAGTAAGTTGTAATTATTTGTAAATTATATAAGTAAATTAAGCTTCTTGTCTGTATTCGTGTGGTAATACCTAAGGTCTGGGCCTGATTAATCAAATCAGGTTGAGGGTATTACAGATTAAGTCTGTAAGAGTGCATGACTAGTAAAATAAATAAGTAAGGCTTTGTATGAGGGTTTTCTAGGTTTGAGATGAGGCTTTGTATGAGGGTTTTCTAGGTTTGAGATGACAGTAAAGGTTATATGAATGAGTTTTAATAGTGTTCCTATGTTTTATAAGTAGTAGTTGCTGCAGTTCCTTGTTGGATGTTTGATCAGGAGTTCAAACTGCTATCTCTGTTTGTCAAGTGAGTCTCTAAACTGGCTCTTGCATGGTATTGTTCATATCTTGATGTCTGTGGAACAAATCCAAAGGTGATGCTGAGATCTTGAAAGATATCATAGGTAAGGTGAGTGATTCCTAATGGGTATCTATGATTGAGTGAATATTTTTGGGAATAAAGTGTAAATTTGGTACAGAGTCTGATTAGTTCAAACATGTGTTGAATGATGCATGAGTAATGTAAGGTGAAGCATGATTGTTCCTGAAGGTTTGAAATATATGTTATGAGATGTGTGTTATATCGATTGCTTATTGTGGATTAAAAAGATTGGGCTTAGTTTGTTTCGATGTATGACTTGTCTGTAAGTAAATATGTTCTAAAATCGAGCTCTAGCATTTGTTGCGGGCTCGAAGATTCATGTGACACAGATTTAGCCTAGACTACTAATCTGTTGTCGTTTTAAGGGTTTAGCCTGAAATGGTAACCTTAAATGTATATCAAAACATGACAAGGGCGCCTTCTAAAAAGGAACCAAAAGGAAATGATTACCCAATAGGGTTCTCTGTGTGTTCCAGGATGATGATAGACAAACCTCAAAAACATGAGTTTAGGCAAATCCATATTAAAACATGTCAGGAAAGAAAAGTCATTGTGGCGAACTATAGAAGAAAATCCTTTGTGGCAAACTCTAAAAGAATAGCCTTTGTGGCGTACTCCGGATGGAATGCCCTTGTGACGTGTCTTAATAAGACTCTCAATGAAGAACTTTGGAGGATTTTCTTTGTGGCCTATTCTAATGAATTTCGCTTGTGGCAAGTTCTGTATGGCTCCTAAACATAATCAATGAAATCAATAAGGGAGAAATATATATATGGACTATATGCTAGGGGTCAGCGTTTGATCGAATAGAGTTGAATCGAGTGAAAATAATTTCGAGTTAATCAAGTTGACGAGTTTTATTTTATCATCCTAACTCGATTTGAAGTTTTTTCGAATCGAATCGACTGAAATGAAATTCGAATCGAGTCGAATTGAATCAAGTGAAATTGTACGAGTTAAATTAAAAAATTAAATATGTTAAATTAAAATCTTGTTACAGTATAACTAATTTCATGTTAGACAACATAAATTTGGAACCATATATATTTAAAAACTTTTTCAAAGAAAAATAATAAAAAAATATTTTAGTATGATAAACTTGAATCATTAATTAACTTATTTAAGTCTCCAAAATTATTATTCTAGAAAATTTTTATTTTTTAACTTTTTTATATATTATTTAGATTTTTTTTGAAATTTTTATAATTTTTTCAAAATATATTATGGGATTTTTATAAATATTTTGGATTTTTAAAATTATTTTGAATTTTTTAAAATATTTTGAATTTTTTTTTTGTAATTTTTGTTGAGAGGGAGACCAATTTGTTCATTTTCAAACTTGATAGGGACCAAAAGGGTATTTACACCAATCTGTTATTCAAATTATTTGAGTTATTCGAATTGTAAAATTCAACCTGATTCGAATTCGAAACTCAATTACTTATTCGAGTTGAGTCGAATAATTTGAATCGGTTAACTCAAAATTTGAGATGTTTTTTTGATTTTTTTAATTAAATCGAGTTTTACTCACCCTTACTATATGGTAAAGTATTTCATAAGATTATAACACGGTCGAAAATAACAAATTGAAAGGATATAGAGAAGTAATGTGTTAATATTGAAAATGTATGCTAAATAAGAAAGTGAACTTGATATGTTCGAACGAAGTACCTATCATCTGTGTATGTGTTACTTCTTGAATCATGGTGAGGTGTTGGCTCAAAGTTTGAAGGATGTAAGTGATGTATCGAAGAAATTGAATGAGAAGAAAATAGTTTCAAAGTGAGGTATAGTATCTGACGCGTATAAAGGGATAAAACTTGAGGAAGCATTCGCAAGAGACAAAGTTGAAGGTTAAGAACGATGGAATCCTTTATATAAATTATCAGTTGCAATATGCGAATATGACTCAGGTAAATGATTTTTTCCTCATTAAGTTCTTTATGAACTTATCTGTGTGTTTTATGTTACAGTGAGTTGATGTGGGACTGCGCCAAGAGGGATGATGTCAGCACTACGCCAAGAAGTGGCATATCGAGTTATTATACATATAGAGCAGCAAGTTTGGCTATAACATCCTGTTTTTCAGTGGTATAGAAAATAATGGTTTTGGGACTACAAAATCCGACGAGTAAGTTCATAAATATTATCATTTAATATTTACGAGTCAAATATGGTTTAAAAAAGTTTTTGATATGGTAGTTTATGTTATATGAATGATTAATTAGATTCAAGTGGTAAGACCCTAAAGTCAAGTGGTTTTAGAAAATGAGGTATCGAGACCTCGTTTCTATAAACTGAGCTATAACTATTTTTATAAATATTTACTGAGTATTGTTAAGGTTGTATAAAGTTTCGTTAAGAAATTTTAATGTTTGGATAGTTAATTAATTAAAAAGGATTAAATCATAAAAAAGTGTAAATTTGACCATTATTTGATTTAAGTGATTAAATGGCTTAATGAATAAAGGTAAAGGGACTTAAATGGTAATTAAACCATTTAAGGATTTAGTGGACGATTTTGGCTAACTAAAAGCATGAAATTTGGATGATTTTTAAATGGACAAAATGGTAATTTCATAATTAAATTAATTAAAAGAAATAAATGGCCAATATGTTATCATCTTTTTAGTTTTCTAAGAACACAATCGAAAACACCATGGAGTTAGGGATAAAGCTTTCGGCCTTGGTGAAATTTCATGCATGATAAGTAATTCTTACCCGTTTTTAATAATTTTTATATTTTTGAAATCGTTGAAATTAGGTCCAACTAGCCCGTGCCTTCGTTTTTAAAACTATTAAATATTTTGAATGTTGTCATTGATGGATCTTTATGATTTTATATGTTATATGATGAATTTGAGGTATTAGTTATTACTTAAAATTATTTGGTTAAGTGATTTTTGATGAATTTAATGATTAGGGTTTTAATTGTTGAAATAGTAAAAATGCAAGGATTTGATGTGAAATTATCGTAAAAATGGGCTGAAATGGAAGCTATGAACATTCTGTTGGCATGGATTTTCAATTAAAATGGTTAATTTGCATGTATTAGGCTCACGGACTAAATTGAATAAAAGTAAAATGTTAGAGGCAATTGTGTAAAAATGTCAAAAATGACTAAATTTTATAAAATGAATTAGTTTTACTATCTAAATTAATGAATTAAATGAAATTATTAATTTAGATCTAGAACGAGTGGAAAATCGAGGAGAAGAGAAAATTACCAAATAGCACCTGTACTTTTTTTATTTCTGCAATTTAGCCAGGTAAGTTTGTAAGAACTATAATCACTTAAATGTTGATTAAATTGAATGTTTAATCTGTGGTTCTATTGTAAATGAATCAATATATATGTTATTATGCAATTTAGCAAGTAATGAAACTGTGGAAATCCAACAACGTTCGACGACTATCGAGTCCCGTTTAAACCTTCGGAATATATAGGATACAAATGGCATGTCAGTAAGGTTACGATGTTTCAGGTGCTGGTCTTAAATGTCCTACTGATGGCTAAGGTCTGGCATTTGTTGCAGATACTCATCAGTTTGTGTGAGCAGCATCGTGTAGCTTACATTCCGACCATCAACTTGTGTGAGTAGAGCTAGGTTACCATGTTCAGGGTGTTGGTCTTGAATGTCCTACCAATGGCTGAGTTCTGACATTTGTTGTGGATACTCATCAGCTTGTCTGAGCGACATTGTGTAGCTACATTTTGATCGTCAACTTACGTGAGCAGACCCTTTTTATGGCTCGAGTGAGCAATGATGAAAAGGAATGATTTCGACCATATGTTTAACACACTTTGTGTGAGCTTTCCCGCGTATCCAATATTATTCTAAATAGTTCAATGGGCATGAGGAAGGAATGGTAAGCATTCAAATGACTTATATTATGAAAACTATGAAAAGGTAATGTTAAATGAAAGTATGTCTATGTTCATGAAATAGATGATTTCAAGTGAGATTCTTCATGTTTAATGACTTATCTTATGTTAACTCAAGTGAATTATGAATTGATGCACTAATATGCGTTGTTAATGATGCTTAGGCTTGTGCTAAGCTATTGGTTGGATCGAATTATGTTTACTTTTAAAGTTATGTATTGAAATGGTAAGTGTCCAAATGGAAATATGCTTATGTTCATGAAAGGGTGGTATGAATCAAAGTATGTATTATCTAATAAAATGGTTTATCATGTAAGTGATGTTTATGCTTATGCCTTGTATTATGTAAATGAAACAGGTAAGAAAAGGTAATGAAACGGTAAGATCAGAGTTGAGATGTAATATGATGAAAAAGGGATTGATGAGTTGAGTGATGTACTTATATGTGAGAAATTTACGTATGCTATGAATGAATTTACCTAGTTCATGAACAAATATACTAATTAGTGAATTAATGCTGTTATTTAAGTTTATGCTAGGTAAATGAAATGGAAAGTAAGTAAATTGAATGGTAAGAAAGTGAATGGAGTGGTTCATAGTATTATGAAAAGGTTAATGATTGAGTAATATGTTTTATAAATCCTATTATGTTAGAATGAAAAATATATGTGATATTGATGAACTTACTCATTTATGAGGTGATGGTTATAAAGTTTGGTAAACTTTGTGAAATTGGTATAGGTTTATAATTACCCCATTCAGTTCATTATTAAAATGAAATGTTATGTTTAAAGTTTATACGAGCTTACTAAGCATTCATTGCTTATGTGATTATCATTCTCTTACTTTACAGATTATCGGAAGCTCGATTGGTTTGGAAGCTTGTAAGAGATCTATCACACTAGTCAGCAATTATATTGGTAGATTTTGATGTCTTGATCAAGGTTATAATGGCATGTATAGGTGGACTTTTGGTTTATGTTAGTTGATGAGTTTGGCATGTATATGTCATTTTGGTTTATGTAACCTTGGTACTTTTGATACCTTGTTGATGTGTGTTATTTTGAAAATGTATTAATGCATGTGTGAATGGCTAAAATAGTAGGTAATGAATTGACCTCAACAGGGTCAAGTTATGGTATGCTTTGGAAAGGTTTTGAATAGATATGCATGATTGAAATATGGTATGTATATGTTGGTTGTTGGAACCATCTAAAAATGGCTAGATTTGTGCCATTTAGATGGTTTTGATGCATATGAGAAATGGTCCAAATGGTAAGGTTATTTTGATATGGCATGAATCTAATATGGTATGATTGATATGTGTCAATTGTGATATGTTTTGGCATGGAAACTGTAACACCCCTTACCCGTGTTCCTTACCGAAACAGAGTATGAGGTATTACTAGAACTCAAATACTTAAATTTTTTTTATAAAAATTTCGGCAGCATTTCTGCTTATTTTTACATAAAACCCCCTGCAGATTTTAAAAAAACAATTTCAACCAACTTCAATATTTCCAACCAATAACAGTTATATATATTCAGACATAATTTATCCATTAATAAACTCCAATATATTTAACCGAACAATACTATATATATATTTTTACTACATTACATAAAGTTATCTATACATGCCATTTTTTTTCAAAGTATTGGTTGCAAAATACCCAAAAGATGATGATGATAGTGAGGATGATGTTTTGACTCCGCCCACTTCCCGAGTTGATTAATGTCACTATAAAACAAAGAAAAAACAAAGAGGAGTAAGCTTACAGCTTAGTAAGTATGTATGTAATCAATAAATAAATTTCTAAGGTAATATCGCATATTATATAATCTCTATCACACATAAATCTATCATCTAGTCAACTTCCAGCAAACTGTTTTTCTGTGTCATAGTCGGTAAATTATTTTTATCTGGAGATACAGAACTCCAAATTAAGATCCATAAATTTTCCTTGAAACTAGACTCATATATATTCTTACCATAAGATTTTTATAATTTTTGGTTCAGCCAATTAGTACAGTTTATTCTCTAAATGTTCCCCTGTTTCACTGCTTGACATTTCTGACCTCTCTTCACTAAAAATGAATTATCTCACTGTAAAGAATTTTTATGATAATTTTGTTTATTTCATTTGAAAATAGACTCATCAAGGATTCTAAGAATATAAATTATAACTCATAATTATTTTTTTACAATTTTTAGTGATTTTTCAAATTCAGAATAGGGGATTCCAAAATCATTCCGACCCTATCTCACTAAAGTTCAAATATCTCAAAATATACAACTCTTTTGTTTGCTCTATTTCTTTTATATAAAATTAGACTCAATAATCTTTAATTTAATATCTCATTCAACCACTAACTCAATTTCTAAAATTTTTGGTAATTTTTCAAACTAACATCACCGTTATTGTCTAAATCTATTCTATTCCAACATCTCTTGTTCACATAGCACTATAACCATTTATTTTATAACACAACACAAATTTCATCACTTCAATCACTTTTCACAACTTATTACATTCCGATCACTTCCTCGTATTTCATCATCATGACGGTATATATAAAATAATATTCGGAGCTTTTTACATAGTACTACTCATATTATTTTTTTTATCATTCGATATACGTAGTAGCCTTCACATAATACTACACACGTGATCAGTTTTACAATTCACGTAGTAGCCTTCACATAGTACTACACACGTGAACAAGTTTTACAACTCACGTAGTAGCCTTCACTCAGTACTACACACGTGCTCAAGCTTTTTAGTTCACATAGTAGCCTTCACTTAGTACTACACATATAACCGTAGTTTACCGAGACACGTGGTAGCATTCACACAGTACTACACACGTGCTCAAAGGTTCTTGGTGCACATAGTAGCCTTCACTTAGTACTACACATGTGACCATTACTTATCAATACACGTAATAGCCTTCACACAGTACTACACACGTGTTCATCGATACTTACTCAAATCTTTAGCATTACAACATTTTCACAAAGATTCTTACTTTCCAAATATATTTGCAATTTGTTCAAAACACATTATAATATCAACCTTTTTACGTATATTGTCACAAAGTATAACGAAAATAATTATAATAATATATTAATTACATACAACTTACCTCGATGCAAAATGTAAAGATTTTGCAATTTAATCCTCAATCTTCTCTTTTCCCCGGTTAAGGTTAATTTCTCGTCTTTCTTGATCTATAACAGCAAATTGAGCTTGTCTAATATTCACATTTATTAAAACAAGCTTCGACTCAAATTTCGTAAAAATTATGATTTTGCCTCTAAACTTTTGTATAATTACATTTTTGTCCCCAAGCTCGAAAATTAAATTTCACACCTTATTCTTATGTTTTACAACATGCTAAACACTTTTCCCTTCTATGGCAACATCAAATTCTCTCTCTAACATACACTTATGAACAATAAATATTTTTACCGATTATGTCAATTTACTCGTTTTTGCTTAAAATCACTTAGCAAAAGTTGTTTAACATAATTTCTAGCTTCATATTCTACCATAAAACAGCAAAACAAACACATTTCACCTATGGGTATTTTTCCAAATATGAACCCTAACATGAATTATTGATAGAATAAGCTAAACCGAGCTACGAGGATTCCAAAAATGCGAAGAACATTAAAAACGGGGCTAGGATGCATTTACTATGAGCTTGAGAAAGTGAAGAAACCTTGGCTATGGTGACTCTTAAAATTCGGCAGCAACTTATGGAGAAGATGATGATTTTTTTGTCATCTTTTTCCCATTTTATTCTTTTTATTACCAAATGACTAAAATGCCCCCACTAAAAAAATCTATTTCACCCATTTCTTATGTCTATTTTTGTCCATCAATTAACTAATGGTCTAATTACCACATAAGGGCCCCCAACTTATAATTTCATAACAATTAGACACCTCTAAGATGTAGAACTCAACTTTTGCATTTTTTTCAATTTAATCCTTTTGACTAAATTGAGTGCCCAAACATCGAAATTTTCAAACGAAATTTTTACGACAATTTTCCATGAAATTGTACACCATAAAAATGGCAGTTGTATGGATTATAAGGTTATTCTATAGACCTTTTTATGTAGGTTTTGAGCATGTTTAGAAGCCTTGATCATATGTGCAAAAGTACTTAGGCTTATGCTTGGGAAAGGTGAAAGAAATGGCTTGATTTTAGCCATTTTCTTGTCCACATGGCCTAAGACACGGGCGTGTGTCTTAGCTGTGTGTAACATACGACCATGTGACACGGTCATGTGTCTCCTGTAGTTTTTAAAGGTTACAAGTCAGGCAGTTACACGGCCTAGCACATGGCCTAGCACACGGGCGTGTGGCTTGGTTGTGTGACCAAAGTTAGAGAGTTACACAGGCACAGACACGGGCTGGGACACAGCCATGTGTCTTATTTCAAATGTTCAACGGCCTGAGACACAAGCGTGTGTCTCAGCCGTGTGACCCCTATAGTATGAAATTTTCTATCTTTTTTCTTAATGTTTCAAATGTTTCTGATTTAGTCTCGAATCGTTTCTAAAGTATTTCTAAGGCCTCGAGGGCTCGAATAAGGGAAAATATGTTTATGTTTAATCGAATTATACCATGATTTAAGAAATGATTGAATGTGAATGTTTTTAACTTATGCTTTTATGGTAATGCTCCGTAACCCTATTACGGTGACAGATACAGGTTAGGGGTGTTACATTTGCGGCGTGTCCAAAGATTGAAATTTTACTTAGAGATCTATACCTTGAGGTAATTTTAATTGATTAGGATTTTAGTTTAGATATTATTGTAATTTAATTACCACTTGTTGTAGTTATTTTTACTCATTGTATATACTTATATATTTTATTTTGAAATTTTGTAATTAAATAAGTTGTAATCATTTGTAAATTGTATAAGTAGATTAAGGTTGTGTCTGTATTCATGTGGTAATACCCAAGATCCGAATCTAGTTAATCGAATCAGGTTGAAGGTGTTACAACTATTGATAAGTACAAGTTGACTAGTAATTTTCTGGGAAACACTAAGGTTGATGATGAGGGGATTTACATCTTTGCATTAGTGCATGCATGATCAAATTGTAACAGATAAATGGTTTGATAGTTATGATTGTTTCTTATTTAGCTCAAGAAGCTACTGAAGGTTCGAGCAATAGAGGCAAAGGACCAATAGAGTAGATTCTGTCTTGAAGTTTCTGGTGAGTTCTTTCTTACTTTCTTTGAGTTATGAAAATTCTATGATCTGCGGGTTGTGTATGGTAAGTTTTTTGTACTCAAGATGGTTCAATGTGTTGTGAATTGACGTGTGAATAATAAACCAATGTTGTATGTGTGGGCATAGTCATGGTCGAGGTGAAAATACCCACCTTGTGCACGAGCCCAGTACTAGACTTTTTATGATATATGAAAATATGGAAAGAAGAATTATTTGTGATGCAAAGGTAAGAGTTTAGAAGTGGTCTCTTTGGAGGCAAATGTGCTAGTGACAAACCCCCTTGGTCAAAGTGCGATGGTTAATAGAGTATTCAGAAACCGCCAGTTGACTTTTGGCGAACACATCTTTTTGTCAGACTTATTATTGCTAAGTTTTCATGAGTTCAATGCTATCATTGGGCTAGATTAGTTAGCTAGACATAACTTCATGGTGGATTTTCGAGCCAAAGGTGTAAGATTGTTAACTACAAAAGGAAAAAACTGTTACTCCCTGGCGTGCAGACTAGTATGGTGGGTAGCATAATTTGGATGATATCCACCAAGAAACTAATATTTAAGGGTGCAGACGCCTACTTGGCGTATATTATGGATTCAACTGAGGTGAGGAAGGACATTAGCCAAGTACCAATTGTGCAGGAGTTCTCCGATGTGTTCCCAAAAGAACTCCCAGGCATGCCACTAGACTAAGAGGTAGAGTTTTCGATTAAAGTAGCACCTGGTACTATGCCCATATCTTGTGCTCTGTACTAGATGGTGCCATTGGATTTAAAGGAGCTGAAGAAGTAGCTACAAGATCTTTTGTACAAAGGATTTATTCGACCAAGTGTTTCACCTTTGGGCACGCCAGTCCTGTTTGTGAAAAAGAAGGATGAGACTCTCCAATTATACATCGATTACCGCCAACTAAACAAGGTGACCCTGAAGAATAAGTACTTGCTATCTCGAATAGAAGATCTGTTTGATCAACTAAATAGAGCTATAACTTTCTCCAAAATTGACTTTCGGTTTGGTTACTATCAAGTAAAGATTAAAGGTGATGATGTTCCAAAAACTACGTTTTGTTCACGCTATGGACATTACGACTTCCTACCAATAGTATTTATAGAACTGATGAATGGAGTCTTCCAGCCGTACTTGGACCTTTTTATAGTCATTTTTATCGATGATATTTTGGTCTACTCTAAAGGCGTAGCATAGCATGAAGAACACTTGGAGATTGTGCTAAGGACTCTACAAGAAAAAAATTTATACACCAAATTCAGTAAGTGTGAATTTTGACTGGGAGAAGGTCATTTCCTGGGTCACATTATTTCTACAAAAGGCATCAAGGTAGACCCTGATAAGATCAAAATGGTGCTCAATTGAAATCTGCCAAGAATTGTCACTAAAGTACGTAGGTTCTTGGGATTGGCAAGTTACTACAAGTAATGTCTAAAAAGGTTCACCATGTTGACGACACCTCTCACACGATTGTTAACGAAGAAAGAAAAATTTGAGTGGACCAAGGCGTATCAGGAGAACTTTGAAAAGCTTAAAGGAGTTCTAACATAGGCCCCTATCTTGGCTCAACCGGAGGCTGGCATAGAGTATACTGTGTTCACTGATGCATCCCTAAATGGGCTAATATGTGTGTTCATGCAAAGAGGGAAGGTTGTGGCTTATACATCTCACCAACTCAAACCACATGAGAAGAATTATTCAATACATGACTTAGAACTAGCAATTGTAATGCTAGCACTAAAGATCTGGAGACACTATCTTTATGGGGAGAAGTGTCGCATGTTCTTAAGCCATAAGAGCTTGAAGGATTTGAATATATGCCAACAACTTTGGATGGAGCTACTAAAAGACTACGACCTAGCAATCGAGTACCACCTTGGAAAGGCTAACGTAGTGGTGGATGCTTTAAGTAGGAAGACTATGGCAGCTTTGGCATCTCTTCAAGCAAGTGTTCGTATGGCAGACGATGGATTGTTTCTTCCAAATTGACTACCCAATATATTTTTCTTTCTCAGATTATCAAAAAACGAATAAATATGTAAAAGGTGATGAAAACAAGACGCGGTTAGCGTTTGGCTATATTACTAACTTTACCCTGGGAAAGGATGGTGAACTTCGACTTATAGGTACAATGTATGTGTGACCGCCTCCTATTGTACTAACGTCTGGAGTGTGAATACTGCTACAAAATTTATGGAATTGAGGTGGTGCCTGCAAGTATAAAGGTCAGGTTGTAATATAGTTACAACGAAAAAGGTAAGTACTCCGAGGATCTTACCCAAGGGATTGCAGTTTGGAGAAGACTATTATCAAACCAATTACATGAAATAATTACTAATCTACTTGATTCATGAATTAGTAGTGTTAACATGGAAGCGAGATGATAATAATATTAATAAACTAAATAAATTGAATTAAACCTAAATCTACTCCTAAGTTTGTGTATCGGCTTCTCTTATCCTTTGTTTCGACTGCGCGAGTTCCTTTAGCCTAGATCCAATTGTTTTACCTAAATAATTGTTGATGTAGAGTTATAATCAATCAACTAATCAATACCCTAGCAAGATCTTTTGATCTTTCACTAAAATAACGATTCAACAAGAACTACTTATCTTGCAACCTTACAGTCTAGAATGGTTCGAGGTTAAGGTGTTCACGGATAGGCCATACCAATTTTGGGATAATTCCTACCTAAATGACATCCTATGGTTGTCAAGCCTACAGTTTAAGTTCTTCCTCTCCCAAACAATTGATCCGCTAAGAAACTCTATCATTCAATCAATTAATAAGATTAGAACAGTTGAAACATGCAAGACATGTTTGAAGCATAAATTGATTTTAATCTTTACACAAACATTCAATTAAACAATGTTAAAGAAAGAGACATAAATAACAGAATAAAGAAAAAGAGATGTTCATGGATTTATCGATGAAAGTGTTGCTCCGAAACAATCTCCACTGGCGAGAGTCTCACTTCGGAATAGGATCTTCTGATTACAAGAATATAAAATATCTTAAGTAAAATCTAAGAATAAAATAAAAACCCTAAGTATATTTTTTGTCTCTCTAAAATTGTGTGTTTAAACTGGTTACAATGGCCTTTATACAAGCTAAACTCGGACTATTAAAGTGCCTAAAATAGTCTTAAAGTCTTTAGAGTTCAACTAGGACAGGTACTCCTAATTTCCCTAAAAAACGTATTAAAACGTGCAGGAATTTTGGTTCCAACTCAGGCCTGCAATACTGCAACTAACCATAGGGGGTATATCGCGACACAGGAGGGTTGTGTCACAATATCAAGGGTAGTTTCACTCCAGAACTTGTTTTCAACTTCTATCTTCAACATTGAGACATCAGTATTTTGGTGTC
The DNA here is from genome assembly GCA_008044935.1 of Gossypium turneri. Classification (NCBI taxonomy): domain Eukaryota; kingdom Viridiplantae; phylum Streptophyta; class Magnoliopsida; order Malvales; family Malvaceae; genus Gossypium; species Gossypium turneri. The sequence continues at coordinate 11,589,771 of CP032582.1, read as the reverse complement.
GCGACATAGGCATCAGTTTTGGCCCGAATAAGCATATTTAGCTCCTAACTTGACCTACAAACTATGTAACCTTATTTAGATATATAAAATGTAATAAAAACTACTATAAAGCATAAATTACTACTTTAAGTATGAAAACCTAAATATATACAAAGATGTTTTGATTTAACTATCAAACAAGCTAAAGCTATGTGTAAAACGGAAATAAATAATAGTGTATTTCACGGCAGATCACTCCCCCACACTTAACTTGTTGCTTGTCCTCAAGCAACCAAAACACATATATTTGAAAAATAAAAAAATAATACGAAAATGACTTAATTTCTTTCTGTAAACAAGTTAAAGTTAGTGAAGATGGATGTAAATAGAAACCTCACACTTAAACTCCCCCACACTTAACTTTTTGCTTGTCCTCAAGCAAACCAAGACTAGACACAAAGCATGTAATAAGAAGACGTCTTTTGGATTTTATTACTACTAAGAACATTATTGTCAAAAATTAAAGGTATAATAATTCTTATCGCACCTGTAACTTAGTCTTGATAGTTCGATTCCTTGAAATTTTTTAAAATAAATTAAGATTAGTTTTCAAAGTTACATTATTAACAAATTAGAAATAATTTCCATGACCAAATGTTTAACAATATCACCATTAGCATAAATCAAGCAGACACAATCATGTGAATCAAAAACATTCATTAAATAAAATTGTTAGCAATTCTAGAAGATTATGCATAAAGAATGCTTAAGTAACATTGGTCTTCTAGGCTTGTAACGTTTTGAGGTTTAGAATGGTATGAGTTCAAAAAACAATTTGGCTCAAAATGGTTCAAACACTAGAAATAGTTAGGTACATGACATTGTTCCCTCTCTTCCCCCTTAATGTCCTATCCAAGCTCACCGCCTTTTGTCTACCTCTCTCACCTACCTTATCTCTCCATGTAGGAAGATACAATATAATACTAGCAACTATGGTCGGCTTAACGAGTTTTGGTGCACTGATGACTGAGTTTTCTTACTTTTGTGACTTTTTGTTTTATCACATGACTTTTTACTTTTTTCTTAGTCACAGTGCCTTTGTTAGATACTTTTTCCACTCATTTTTACTTTTGAATTTTTCTTTATTTTTTTCACACATTTTTGCTCAACCTATAATCACTGCATCACATTGTTTCTTCCTTTTTCACTCTTTTTTTTAAACCATCGTAATGTATCTACCTAAACTCTCAATATCTATGCTCTAACATCTATTTCGTAATGTATTAAAGGACCAAGGATAGGGAAGAGTTCAAGTTTTCAATTTATGTGTGCTCTTTAGGTTCCAATTTTTGTAGGTTCATCAAAAAGGAGTTATCAGGTTCAAATAAGGAGACTAGGGATTCATAGCATTAAGGTATAGTCATTTGAGAACTGGCTATTCAAATAATGCCTTAGGTCATCGCTAAGCACCCCACCATACACAATTTCTTTCATGCTTCAAATTAAATCGAATGAATAATAATCAATTCAAGCATTTATGTCTTTACGACTATCTAAAATACTTATATCTCATATGGCATCATCAAACATTCTTACTTAGGTACTTCTAATCTATTATGCAATTTAACTAACCTAATAAATTTTCCTAAAAATAATCAAATTATTTTATATTAATAAAAAAATATCATGCTTGACTAGAACCATTACATGCTTTATTATCTTCAATTGTTATTCATAGTATTAATATGATCCAAGCACCATGAAACAATAAAAAAATTTTGGTAAATAAAAAATCAATTAAATCTAAGTAAACACAAAAAAAAATTAATCCTATGTACTTCCCCCCACACTTTAGAACATGCATTGCCCTTAGTGTAAAATAATTAAAGTGTAGACAAGAAAACTTCCCTGAGTAGGTCTAATCATTGTTATGATAATCTCAGGCTTTGTGTACTTCAAGCGGACGGAGAGTACCTAAAAAAATTCTACGAAAAGAAATGTGAAATATAATATAAAGAAAATAAAAAGAAAAATAAAAAAATGAAGTCTCGATAATGGATGAGAAAACATCTACAAATATTCGGATCAACTAGGGCCTTCAATGTTGCAAGGTGCGTTCTTTCCAAGATGTTGCAACATAGGGTACACTGTCGCGACATCAAGCCCAATTTTTTATTTCTTTTATTTTTTTCAGTTCTGTCACTTAATGATATATACACTTGCTATGGAAAAAAACTAAACACAATTAAAAATAATAATAAAACAAACAAAAATAAAATAAAATAAAATAACAAAATTTAAAGCAGGAAATAAAAGTTCTTTAAAAAATCGGGACAATCTGGTTCTCGATACTTTGATCCGATGTTTGTTCCTCTATCGACGTATATGAACCAGCCCTTTCGGTCGATTTCAATAATGTTGTCTTATCTTCAACCAACGCGACATCTACATTACAAGCCATTTGGTACCAAATTTGAGCTAACCCCAAATCATTTTTCGGGGTATTATTACTTTGAGCTTCCCCCTCTTGATGTCGCGTGAAGTTTTGGTCACTCTAATTTTGTTTCCCGTTTCAGATACGCATGCGTCGAACTCATCGATCTCTTCGGCTGACACCTTCTCTACTATGGCCAGAAAGTGTATTGGCTCCTCTACACTTTCATTCAAAATTAGTTTACGCTCCATGTTAGCGATTACTTCTACTTTTACTTCAATGGCTACATCTACTGTTATATTTGTTTCTACATTAATTGGATCAGGGACACCTTCGACTATGTTTAGTTCATCAATATAGTCCCTAATTCCAAACTCTTACTGATTTCCATCGTATAAGTCTGGACAATTTTTGGTAATACAATGGTCATCACAGTCAGAGTTGAGAACATCATGTACGACCTCTTCCCGAGGAGGTAATGCCTCTGATATCTCTCAGAGCATTGTCATCATTTGTGTCATCTTATCTGACATTCTTGGTAAAATGTTGGATGTTTCGTTGTTAGCTCAGTAGATTTGATCACACTCGGATGGATGTTTATTTGGCTCACATATGGGTTCCTCCAGATACTCGTAAGGTAACTTGTTCAGATGTTTAGGCATATTTTATTCAGTGTTATCACTCTATTGGTTTGTCAAAGCTCCTTTCAACCAAATTTTTCCTCCATTATTTTGCCAATCATACCAAAAGGACGACTTATCTAACTCAAACCCACTATCGTTGTCATCCAATTTATCCATATGTGCATCTATGCTCTAGGCTAAAGGTTTGTCGGGATTAATTTGGCTCCACTCAGCAACCCATATTTCACAAATAGTTGAGGCAAATTAGTGGGCAGATTTGGGCAGATTTGGCCATCAGTGATATGGAAGATGAGTCCAATCTAGACGTAAAGTAAGATCAAAAAGCCTCTTTTAATTGTGGAGGCATCAAGTTGTATTAGCTCTAGAAGATTGAACTTAAAGAAGTAGAAGATGACCTTAAAGCATAGAGGCCATGCTAAGGAAAGAATCCATCACTCTCAGCAGAGAAAGAAGGTTGTGGTTAAAGAATTGTGGGGATCACAAGGGGATCCAATGGTAAAGTTTCTGCTTGGATTTTAGTATAAGAAGGACTCGTATCTTAAGAAGAGAAATCTGGTGTATGAGTGGATTCCATTGGGACCGATGGCCCAACTGGCAACGAAGGAATAATAGAAAAAGGAACCTTTGGACTTGGAAGTCTTTTCTTGAGTCTACGCAACTTAGGCTATGGGGCTTTACTTTTCTTAACAATTGAAGAATCTTCATTTGCTCACGACCTCTTTTGGTACTTTTTAGTAACAAGCTTCTTAAAGGGAGCAGTCGAAGCACTCTCATTAGTATGAGATTTTCCCAAAATAGCCTTAATGTCCATACTTGGTGCTTGAATGGGCAAGGTATGAGATTCTGGAACAAATCTTGCACCATCAATATGAGAGTTAACCTTACCTAAAGAAGAACTAGGAGGATGAATACCAAGAGCAATGAGCCAATTACGGGCGCGAATCCAACATAATTCATAAAAATAGAATGTGAGCTCTCTTGCACGACTGGTTAGAATCTGTGCTCAGATAGTATTGCCATTATATGGCCAAGATTTTGAATCTAAAGGCACATTGTAATCATCTAGCCAACTGATATAGTTAGTACTTCTATGACCATTGGGAGTTTGATTGAACAAACAGTAATGGAAGACATTCCTAACTGTGACTAATTCCACAAACTCTAGAATGCACCCCCTACTCAAATGTTTGAATTGTTTATCAACAACCTTGGAATCAACGGGCAAACTTTGAGAACAAACAGAATCTTTGGGAAGGGACCAACAGATGGGAAAACCAAACCCGCTTTCAAGTTTACAGATGACCCTTATGAATTTTTCCCTTCTTTAGTGCAGATTAGAAATGTTATTTTGGATTATAGATTCACAACCTTGCTGAACATTGAAGTGGGAATATCAAACATTTCCCCCTTATCTGGTAACCTTCAACTGATAAAATTTTTAGAATACCCTTAAAAGTGGCGGTTTATTTCGTATACAGTAATCTAAGAAATAGGCTACAAGAGTCTACTAGACAAGGTTGATAACTACCTTGGCACAATGCCATATTCTAATAGCACTGAATAGAAGAATGGGTGTAATGGTAGATGGAATCCAGCCTCTAAAAGAACAAGGGGAAGGATAAAACCTTGGGTGTTGTCACTGAGACGACACCTCAGTGGTATTTCAACGTCGTAAGTGAAGTTTGGACGATGGAAACTCTAGGGCGCTAAGAATCAGACCACTTCTTCTTTAGTGGTCTTAGTTTCATAAATGGGAGTGAAAACTCGATAAAGGGTATTTTCAAGCTCTTAGGGACAAAAAATGGTGAGATTTTTTAGGGTGGAAATTCAGCTACTTCGGTTACATTCTCTATCGCAAGTGTTCATTCTCAACATTCTTATATGAAAATAAGAAAAATTATGGAAAAGAAAAGTATATATGATTACCTTTGATTACCTTTAAGGAGTCTGGAATTAGAGAAGATGAAGGCAGAAAGAAGAACCAGAAAAGTTGTTATGAAATCTGAAGATTTTAAAAAAAGTTTTTAAAGAAGGGCCAGAGTCTCTATTTTATAAGGATGAACGTACTTAAGAATTCACTCTAAAAACTAATTGAATTCTCCAATGCAATCTTGACACCTGTCAAAAGCTTATAAGTCCGACACACGAGTTCAAGTGTTTAACCACCAAAATTTTGGTGTTGTCCAGAGAAGTAGTTGGATGACATCTTTCTAATAAGACTTTTAAGGGGTAAGCCAATGAGAGGGAAACTCTGAAGCATGTGTAAGGGAATTTGTATCATCACTAAATTGTGTTTGGTGTGTATAGCCAATTGTATCCCTATAATCGAAGTTCTTAAAAGGATAAAAATTTTGAGGATGAAATTTTGTTCAGAGGAGGAGAGTTGTAACACCCCAATTCTGATGAGTACAAGGTTTGGCGAATAGTCCTAAGGTATTATGACTGGCGGAGTGATATTCGCCCAGGTACATTTTGGGCATATTGAGTGGGCGGATACAGTTATGTGTTTCAGTTAATGAAAATGCTATGTTAGATTGCTATGTCAATAGGAATAAGATAGTGAACAAGTAGAATGGTATTGAGAGTATGAGTTCACATCAGAAGTATAGTGCGCCTTAAATCGTGGTACTGTGCAAGTTATGTTGCTAAGTAAGCTGGTTAGGAACCAACCGAATGTGAACCGAAATAGTTAAAAGATAAAGGGGTACTCAAGTAGGTTTCTCAGAAGTTGTGGACTTTTGGATAAGGCAATTTAGTAAAATATGACACTTGTCAAGTTCCAATAAGGACTTAGGTTATATTAATAGATATTCAAGATTGGGATAAGAGAATTCTCTTCTTCCTTCTTCTAGAATATTATTATCTGGGGGCTTGAAAAGTTGAAAAGATATTTCTTTGAGTTGAAGATGAAATCTTGGATTTTATTAATGATTCTCCATGTCAAAGAAAGTTTTATGACTTCGTGTGTTGTGAAAGATTAGGCCTGTAAGAATGCATGAACCGTAAGATGAAGAAGTAAGGCTTTATATGTGGGTTATCTGGGTTAGAGATAATTATAAGGTTATTTGAATGAGTTTTAATGGTGTATTTTTGTTTTATAAGGCAGTGGTTGTTGCAATCCCTGATTGGATGTTGGATTTAAGGTTCAAGCTGCTATTCGTGGTTGTCAAGTGAGTCCTTAAGCCCTCTTCCTTGCATATTATCCTTGTGAGAGTTTCTGTGAAAAGTGATTGATCCATGAAAATGAAACTCAAGAAGTATGGTATAATGATTATGCTATTGCATGAATGTTTGATAGACCTTGCATGTGTAGTTTGTATGAAACCTGACGAGCTTAAGTAAATGATAGAAATCTTAAAGTTAAGGTACGGATGTATGGGTATGTCTAGAAATATATAATAAGGTGTGAATTAGCTTAGGTGTCTGTATGAATCAAGCGTTGAGACTTGAATGATTTCAGTGTATAAAGAGTTTATCAAGTGAGTCTATGTCTATTCATCGCGGTGGAGTCTAAAGGGGTCTGTCGGGAATAAAAGCACGATCTATGATATGAATCTCTGAAAATGAAGTCCATGGCCATGGCATCATACTGCGTAAGACCATAGTTGGACTATGGCATCATATGAAAAGAATCAAAAGAAGGTGATTACCCAATAAGGTTTTCGGCTTGTCGGAGGACAAAGATGGGCAAACCTCACAGAATGTGAGTATAGGCGAATCCATATCATAAACACGCCAAAATAAAGAAATGATTTTGTGGCAAACTCCATAAAAAATGCCTTTGTGGCGCACTCTTAAGGAAAACCTTTGTGGCAAATATGAAAAGAAACCTTTGTGGCATAATATGAAAGGAATGCCTTTATGGAAAAATCCATAAAGAACGCCTTCATGGCCCATTCTTAAGAACTGCCCTCACGGCAAACTCTGAATGGATCACTTTGGTGGCATGTTCTATCTAATTTCTAGTAAGGTGTATTTCGTTAAGTCAAAGTGGCGTGTATTGTCAAGAAAATTTGGTAAGTTACGAATCTGAATGTCTATCTCTGTGGTAATATATGAGTAAGTCCTAATAGATATGAAATATGTATAACCATGATAATGTATTGATATACTCTAGAATAAGAGTTGAATGAAGTCTTAAAAGATTTTCTGGAAAAAGACATGTATATTTGTATGTCAAGAAAGGTGTTTATTATGATGATCTGTAGGTAAGAAAAGTAAGAGGTATCACATCCTCTTTCCAATTATTTTTGAATTTGAGTTAATGTTATCTCGAATTATGAGATTCTATATAGCATGATATGAAGTTCATCTAGATGTTATACGCGACAAAATTATCAGCATGAATATGTGCACAGAATTAGATCAAGGTAGATATGAGTTTGAATCATAGGTATGAAATGTTGCGTAAGTATTGACCATGTAAATGTATTCGCCCAGGATAATGTCAGCTAGTAGTTGTTTTGAAATAAGTACACGAATTGATTGTGAGGAATTCATCAGTAACTAGGTATAGAAGATTAAGTATGATAAGGGATAAACAGTTGAAGGTTTAAGAAAAGGAGCTGATGGTGATGGAATATCCGCCCGTTTTTGGATATCAACGACTAAGGTATTGATGATTATTTCTCACTAAGTTCTCATGAACTTACATGGATTATGTTTTCTGTTTTAAGTAGAATTTGAGACTGCGTATGTGGGAAACAATGCCAAGACTACGCCTAATGAGTGACATATATGATTATTATGAATATAGAGCAAACTTGATGGCGTAATTGAGTCTGTTTCTCATATAGAAACCCTTGAATTAGGATAAATACGTTAGACCAGGATATCATTTCAGTAATACTTGTAATCAAAATTCCCTATATATTAGAATCAAAACTCTTCATTATCTATACTTATGTATTATATTATGAAATCTTGTATTTAAGTAGTTGAAATCAATTGTAATTTGTGTAAGCAGAGGTAAGTTACAACTGTATTAGAGTGGTAACACCCAAGATTCAAATATGGTTCATTGGATCGGGTTTGGGGTGTTACAATGAGAACATGATTTTTATTTATATATATTGATAAGGGCTTGAGAACAAAAGAGAGTTATCTTCTTTCTTCCATTTAAAACACCATTGTTGATTTTCCTTGGAGCTGAGCATACATCTTTCTTGATTGAGCTAAAATAAAGGATTTGAGTTCTTGCAGAGGGTTTTTTAACATCCTGGGTAAGTATTATGGTATTGCATATTGGCTTCTAAAAGAGTAAGTCTGCTTTTATGTGTATGAACAGTAAGATGAAGAACTAAAGGCTTTGCATGGTGGTTATCTGGGTTTCAGATGATGGTGAAAGTTATACGAATGAATTTTGATGGTGTTCACATGTTTTATAAGCAGTGGTTATTGCGATTTCTGGTTAGATGGTGAATCTGGAGTCCTAGTTGTTATCAATGGTTGTTAGGTGAGTCCCTGAACTGACTCATGCATGTATACCATTTATGCTAGATATTTCTATGAAAATTGAATGAACTATGAAACCAACATCATAAAAGTATAATATGAAGGTTATACTATTGTATGAATGTTTGTTGAGTCTTGCATGCGTAGTCCGCATGGAATCTAACAAGTTAAGTATGTCATAAGTATTCTAATGATGATGTATGATTGTATGATTACAAATGGAATATATTTGATTAAATGTGAGTTAGTCGGGTGTTGTTAATGGATCAAAGTATGAAGTCTTAAATGGTGCTAATGCATTAAGAGTCAGTCAAGTGAGTCTGTGTCTGTCCACCGTGGTGGAGTCTAAAGGGATCCGTTGGGACTAAAAACACGATCTCTAATATGAATCTTGAAGGAAAAGCCTATGGCCATGGCACCTTTCGAAAGGAACTAAAGGATGGTGATTACCCAATGGGGTTCTCTGCGTGTCCCAGGATGATGATGGGCAATCCTCACATAACGTGAGTTTAGGCAAATCCATATCATAAACACGTCAGGTAAGAAAAACCTTTGTGTGTAATATGAAAGAAAAGCATATGGCATAATATGAAAGAAAAGCCTTTGTGGCGCAAAATGAAAGAAAAGCCTTTGTGGCGTAATATTAAAGGAATGCCTTTGTGGCATAATATAAAAGAATAGAATCTTTAAGTGGATCTCCTTAGTGGTGTGTTCTCTCTGATTGCTTGTATAATGTATTCTGCTAAGTCTATGTGGCATGAACTGTCAAGAATATCTGGTATGCTATGAATCTAAATGTCTGTCTCTATGGAAAGATATTAGTAAGTTCTAGTAGTTCTGTAATATGTATAACCTATATAAGGTATTTATATGCTTTGGAATAATAGTGTTTTTTTTTTTGACAAATGCTTTGGAATAAGAGTTGAATAAAGTCTTAAGGGATTTCCATGAAAATGAGAGGTATATCTATAGGTCAAGAAGGGTGTTTCTTATAATGATCTGCAAGTATCAAAAGTAAGTTTTATCACATCTTTCAAATTTATTCTGAATCTAAGTCAATGTTGTTTTGAATTATGAGATTGTGTTATAGCATGATATGGAGTTCACTTGGATGTTGCTCGCAGTGAATTACTAGTACAGGTATAAGAACTTAAATGAATCAGGGCATGTTTGAGTAAGAATCAATAGTATGAAAAACTATGTAAGTATCCGACATATGTATGTGTTCGCCCAAGACAATGAAAGTAAGAAATTAATTGGAAGAAGAGCATGAGTTGAGTTATGGATTGATGGAAGTGGTTTCTAAGGGTATTCTCTTACAAAAGTATATTGGGGCTAGAAAATCATGAAATAACGAGAAGGGCCCTCCTGCTAATTAAGTACAAAAGATTAAGTATAACAGGGATGTGATAATTGGCGTGTACATGAAGAATAAGACCTTACGATATCAGTCATAGCAAATTGCAAAGAGTAGAAGTTGAACCATGGAAAGTCCTAAAGTATTACAAGACTCCGCCAAGGTAATGTCAATGAACTCACTAAATACTTCTGTACTTACGAGGTTATTACTTTTTTTCATGTTTGTTGAGAAGTAGATTTGCCTGGAGGGACAACACCAAAAGTACGCCAAGCTGGTGGCGAATTGGGCTATAATGCATACAGAGGACTGGTGGTACAACTTTAAAATTTTTCTTTTAAGTCTATCTTAAATAATTCCCTAACTTGTAGAGATTTGAATCAGATGAGTTGTAATAAAATGTTTATCATGTACTCCATTTCAAATTTTTAAAAATGTTGAGATTTTCTTATGGACTTCAAATAACAATCTTAAAGAAAAAATAATAAATTTTTTTTACTAAATGTTTTGCACCGCCTAGTAACACTCAAGATCCGGACTCGGTAAATAATGGAATTTTATTTAAATAAATCTATTAAAAAAATTACAAGCATAAATAACGAATAAACTACACTCAAGGCACAAGATCCTAACATACTTTACCCAACATTATCATTCAAGGAGTAATTCTCTTTAAAGTGGTTGAATCTCCCACACCTATGGCAAATTGTTGGAAGTTCCTCATATTCAATATATTTCTTAAACCCTATCAACCCCAATAAAGAAGACAATAGGGTTGTTCAAGTCGATCACAAAAACAATCCTCATAAAGCACCCCCGATTACCAAAATTTGTATATTGTAGTCTATTTTAACCACCTTACTAATAACCTTTGCAATTGCCCTCATTAAGCCCATAGTACATATATGGGAGTCTTGGTAAATGAATCTAAGCAACAATTTTCGATGGATGTGACACTTTTGTTGAAAACTCGTGGCTCCATGGTTGAACAATAAGATAATGTCCATAGACCATCCAAGATCCTCCCACCAAGACCTTATCATAGTCCTTTTGATTGGCAAACTTCACAAGGAAATAATTATTATCCAGATTGACAATTTTGAATTCACCAACAACTTCCCAAAGGCTTTTAATTATGTTCTCAAGTGCCCGATACCCAATTGTTCAACCAAGAAAACGAACAATAAGCATTTGGTGCATACTCTGATCAGTTAGACCATGAACTCTTTTAGAAAAGCAAATATCTAGATAAGGGTCATCCGTTGAGATATGCACATCATCTTCATGTAGAGCTATCTCATTATCATCCAAGAACCCCTTCTGTCTTATTGTCTCCATGTGCATTTGCCATAAACTTCTCCTTAAAGATTGCCTCCTCCATTTCCAAGTCACCACTATTCACAAGTAATGGATCCTTATTCTCTACCTTCTTCACAGCTCGCTCTAACTCAGCCCGTGGTAGAGAGATTTCTTTAACTTCTTTACCAACAATAAATGCTGATGGCTTTTTTAGTAGAAATAATAAGAAATGCATAAAAATTAAACCCAAAACTGATATAAATGAAAATTCGATATTAAACATTTTAGTTGACAATACAAATATAAATACACCTTCAAACAGTTAAAATGTGAAATTAAAAACCCACTGATTACAAGTACAAGTTCAGTATGTTCAAGACATCAGCGTTCCTCATTAATATCAAAACTTTCATCACCCGTCAATTATTTATTTCTGTGTTTCTGAATTCTAAAAAACTCCAATTAACAATGAAAGCTATAAATTTTAACAAACGTGCTAAAAAAAGTTTATAAACTAAAAAGTAGAAAGACAAAAAAGCCCATCCACCCATATGGTTATTGCGTGGAGAGAAAGTCAATTCCTAACGGTATCTATCCACCGACCGAACACCGACCTACCCTATCTCTTAGCTCTTGCTCGCCTACTCACTCCTTTAAAAACAAAATTATTATAATAAAAAGATGGCAAAACAAACAAAGATAGAATCATTATCATGAAATTGAGTTTAATTATTGATTAATTAAAAAAGGTTGAGAAAACGAAAAAAGTAATTTCCTTTTTAAAACCCTTTGAAATTCACTTCACTTGCCCACAAAACGACAATTCCTCCAATTCCTCCATCACCGCCTTCCTAATCACTTTATTGTTTGCGTGATTAAAGTATACTGTAGTATGAAATCTTGGCTAAACAAACACCTAAGGACACCGGTTTCATCTCACTATTTTAATATGAAAGAAATGAGATTAATAAATTCTATTTTGAAAGCATCGCAATAAGAAAACAAAATCATAAACTAATATTTAAACAATAAATTAGGTGTAAAATAAGTTTGAAATCAAAGATGATAAAAGAAGATGGAAGACAATAAAATTCATATTTATATATATACCAAAGACAACCCCAACATGCCAAGCTTTAAAGCATCCAAGTCCACGCCCCGTTTCCCCTTTTTCCCCCAGTTATAACAATTACTAAGAATAATAATATTGTGTATGTTGTATTTATAACAAAATTCCCTTACTCCACATAGATTTGTGTCGGTGAATTTGGATTTTCTCTTTTATAGTTTTTCTTCCTTCTCTTTCTCTCTGCCTTTCTTTGTTTGTTCTAACATATAACTTTGTTGTGTCGGAAAAACATTACATTTCAAACACGACACAACCAAACTAACTATGTCATCTCCAACTCTCCATTCTTCTCCTCCCCCTTCATAGTTCCAGCTTTCTTCCCCTGTTCTAATAAAAACCCAAGCCTCCCGACTACACAACCCAGAGTTGAGGAACATAGGATTTCTCCAATAATTTGCAAGGCATGGAGAATGGAACAGGAGTTGTTGCTTCAAGGGAGAGTTCGAGGAAGTCCACGGCGGAGAGGCCTTACAAAGGGATAAGGATGAGGAAGTGGGGGAAATGGGTGGCTGAGATTAGGGAACCCAATAAACGGTCGAGGATTTGGTTAGGGTCTTATTCAACACCTGTTGCGGCGGCTCGAGCTTATGACACGGCGGTTTTTTACCTGCGTGGACCGTCGGCGAGGTTGAACTTTCCTGACCTTTTGGCGGGAGAGAGAGTTGGCAGCGCCGGTGGCGGCTCTCTCGGTGGGGATTTGTCAGCGGCTTCTATAAGGAAAAAAGCTATTGAAGTTGGTGCTAGAGTTGATGCTCTTGAGGCAGCTCACCACCACCATCATAATCAACGTGGTCATAATTATAATCATGGTTATGACGAAGAGTTGAAGCCAAGTGCAGGCGGTTTTTTACATCGGGTTGACTTGAACAAGATGCCCGACCCGGAAGATTCAGATGGTGAATGGGAAAGGAAATAGGAAGTTAAAAAAAAATTTGATTGAATCATGACCCTCCAACTTTTATGATTACAAAGCTGTAATTTTTGTTCCGTCTCTTTTGGCGGCTACCCCGAGGGAAAAAAGGAAGGGGAAAAGGGGGGTGGTTGCTAAAATGCACTGGGGGCAATTCCTATCATGCACACTGTAGTGGAGGTAAGTCTAGGTTACGCTGAAAAAATGATGAAACCTTTTGTATTAATTATTAGTCGTAATGAAAAATCTTTTTGGTTTTTCTATTTAGGCAGTTTTTCTTTTCATTGGTGGGATTTGACGGTGGTAAAAAATTTGACCACTGGAGAAAAAGAAAAAGGATAATTGTATATTTGGCTCTAACCTCTAATTTCTATACTTCATTTACAGGGTTTTTTTTATTATTAATTTGGTTGTGCTTATATAGGAAGCCTCTTCACTGTGATTCAGTAAAAAAGATATATAATTACTTTGGTGTCACTCCTGTTCTTCGGGGAGAGTGGAGGGACCAGATGTGCAAGTTGAAGCGACATAGTCTAAAGATCACTCCCCACCGAAAAAAAAAGCAAATAAAGTGAGGAAATAGATATAATTATTTTAAAAATAATTTATAGGTTAATTATTTGTTTTATATAATATTATCTTTTTAAAAATATATATTTTGTGATAGTATTAGATATTAGGAATGGACAAGAAGAGATGAAAAAGGGAAAATGCAGTGGCCTACACATTCGGGCAGTTAGGTGCAAATTGGCCATACTAACCACTAATGCTACAACTACTAGAGTGATAAGATTTTGAGGTAGGTATTTTTCTGGTTCTCCACTCTGGATGTGGGACACGTGAAGCTAGAATAAAAATAATAATAAAAAGAAAAGAACGATTACCGGCCTCCTGGGAATGGATGATGATGTTTTGGTCGGTCCAACTTGGCTGTTGCGGAAGGATTTTTTTCATAATAATCTATTACATTAGTTGTCAAATCTCGCCCCTCCTTGACAATCGAAAAACACCACTACGATTTTTATGCTTTGACTTGTTTTCTTCTTCGTCCTCCTTAACAACTACTTTCTTCCAATCACCGAAAGAAACTTGTTTGTTTAAGAGTAACTTAAGAATCTTCAATGCCCGTTGGCCTCTTTTGATGTAGATATTTGGCCAATTAGCCGTCTATCAAATCTGCGGATTTAAGGGATTGACATGAATTTCTTCTTAATTACTGCGTGTTGACCCTGGTGAAAGAGTTGTATGGCTATAATGTAAATCCTACTAAATACAGGAGTAGATTTTGAGAAAAAGGTAAAACACAGGACAAAATAAACGTACTGCACGTGTCATCTTCTCTCTCCAATTTGTTTGAGTTGAGCTTTTCCTTAGTTATCGAGCTTTATCTAAGGGCAGCTCTTACAACATCTCTTCTTGTGATGATACCGATCTTCAAATGACAGGAAGAGCGCTATGTAATATTTAAGTGACACGTTGAATCCAGTTCTACTGGTAGGTCGATATGGATTTGGATGAAAATCTTAGCTTTGAAGCTTAATGCTTTCCTATCATACCAAAAGAATGACATATAAAAGGGGAAGCAGTCAAGCTTTAGTGTCAAACCGAAGTGTGCAAAAGTTGGTTGTTTCACGTACGACTAATGGAGCTGCTGTCACTAAATCCCCAACTACCGGTCCGTTGGTTTCATTGAGTATCTTATGTACTTTGTTGAAACTCTGCAAAATTGAGGACCATTGAGTTGGACATACAGAAAAAGTAAACGATAAATACAAATGAGTTTTCGAACCAATTGCAGTAAGCTAAAATAGACACGACAAAGTTAAGCAGCCTGAACCAGCCAAGGGATTCCTAGGGCGGTTTAGTATAAACCCCAACTAATGCATGGTAGGTAAATTGTTTTAATAACGTGAGGTGTGACTCGCATTTATCGGATGTTTTGCAGGTACTTAATAGAAACAAACGTGCGACATCACGACGAGGAGATATGTGATGTTCGATGACATGACAAGCAAGGACAACATCACGACAAAGGTCATCGGGACGAGGCAATAATCTTTTGAGGTAGGAGCAGGGGCGATGTCATGACGTCGTGACAATATCTCACCTAATGTAGTCGCGTTTTAGACTCCAAGCAAGACTTTTTCCATTTGGAATTTGATTACTTCAAGACTATTATAGTTTGATTATATATCTAATTTGAGTCTATATAAAGTGCCTTTGTAACCCTGATTTAGACAAGCCAATCAACAAGGGCTTTTATTGAGGGCGACAAGATATAGTCGCATATGTGTTTTGGTGAGAGTTTCGTGGTAACTGTGGAGAGAATTTTGTTTCCAAGTTAGGGTTTTGTTTTCGAGGCTTGGTATTGTACATTTAGTACATTTAGGATTATTTTCTCCATATAGTACTCTCGTTTGTTTACTCATTTAGTGAAAAGCTTAAGCCTCCTTTACTTGTGTTTTTTATCCTCCTCGAAGGAGTTTGTCACATAAATATTTGTGTACCCAATTTTCTTTTTCTCTTTTTCGTTATTGTTCGTTGTTTATACGAGTCAATCCCAACAACTAAAATTCATGAAGTAAAGCTCAACCTCTGACTTGCTCCAAGGACAATTGTGGGCTTTTTTGCCCAGTTGACCCAAAATAATTGATTATTTACGAAAATGATTCAAGTCAAAACTTATGTATGAAAATGACTTATTCTCCACGGTGCCCGCTAGGGCCGCTACCGTCCCCTGACACACTGATAGTACTGCTCCCAATGATAACCCGTTAAAAATAATTTTTTTTAAAAAATAACTTTTTTGGGCTTTATTTTTCAAAATATCCGTTAAAAATATGGGTATTCAGGGAGGGAAATAAAAGAAAAAAAACCATCAACTCTTTTTTGGTGCCACTGGTATGTCAAGCGGCACATGTTAAAATATTTTTTTAAAAAATATATTTTTTTAGGTGCCTCCATCATGTCAATTAGCACCAGTGATATTTAAAAAAATATATAGTAGAAAGAGTTGTTCAAAATTTTGGTCATTGTTGTAGAAGATTTGGAGCCGACTATTGGGAGATTTGAACTGCAGAAGTCAACGAAAATGAGGAAATCTCTTCTTTGGTGTCGAAATCGGCATGAAAGGCCACCATAAATGGCGAAATCAGTGGCTATTGAGTATGATGGCTAGGGTTTTCAATTGAGAAGTAGAAAGGAAAGAAAAAATAAAATAAAAAACAAAAAAAAACTAACTGAGTACGACCACTAAAGTTTTCAATTGAGAAGAAGAATGGAAATTCAAATGGGAAAGGAAAATGGAGTATATGAAAAATAGAAAATCAAATATGGAAAAAGAAAGATATGAATGAGAATTGAATATTTCATATCTCTATTTTCCATATAAGTTATTCTTTTTCCTTTCCCATATTTGACTTTCCTTCTCTCATCTCTCTATGTTTCTTCCATGTCTATTTTTTTCTCGTTTCTCTATCTTTTTCGCATATCTCTTTCTTTCCCACTCTAATTTCATTTAAGATTATTATTTTTTAAATAATATTTCATCCATTGATGGTAACACTAACATGCCAAGAAAACAAGAATACCTATAAAGCAAGCATTGGTCACAAGCTTCCCCATTTATTTTTTCTCTTTTTTTTATTTATTTCAATTGTTTCTTATCAGCCTTTTCTTTTTCTGTATCACTTTTTTTTTAAAAATTCCCACCAATGTCATCTGATACAACGGCGACACACATTAAAAAATAATTTTCCCTCCCTAAATACTAGTATTTTTAGCGAGTATTTTGCAAAATACAGACTGGTGCCGCCTGACACAATAGCGGCACCCAATAAAAAAATTTTTTTTGAAAAAGCTTATGATTGGGTCATCAATGGAGGATGGTGTCGCTAATGTGTCAAGTGGCCAGTGACACCCACGGGCACTATAAAGAACAGATCATTTTCGTAAATAATTAATTATTTTAAGTTAATTGAGTAAAAAAGTCACAATTGTGATTTACCACGTTTTACAAGAACATGTGAGGTCATGAATTGTAACAAAGATAAACTCAATGAGTGATCTAGATTTTAGAAAAACAATGATAGATCTTATTAAGGTATATTAAAATAAAAATATATAAAATAAATTAAAATAAAATTTGGTTGAATGATAACTTTAAGGTTTAAGTAATTTAATTGATATGAATTCAAAACTCACCATATAGGTGACATCATCTCAATCATAGATTTTAATAATAATAATAATAATAATAAGATAAAAACCAAGTAAAATTCATAAAACAGTAGCATTCTATCGTCCCATTCACAAGCTCAAACATCCAATCAAACACTTACTTTTGGGCCGTGGGCCTAGTGGGTCAATGCATCTAGAAATATCATGATGGTATAAATAGTTCGGACATTTGGCATTAAATATTAACAAAAGAAAGCAAATTATTAGAACTATTGAATAGTTAAAATCTCATGAACAACATTAAAGGTAAGGTAAACTAAGAATTTCCAATCATCATCCACAAGAAAACCTGTAATCCTGTGTTCAACAAGAGTTTGCAGGGCTGTTGATGCTGGAAAAAGATCAACAAATTAGATTTTTTTTTTCTTTAATGATGAATAATGTGTATTTATACTATTACCACTACACCATTAATTATTATTGAGTAAAATTTTAATTTTTTTTTACATAAAATGTTTACTCCCACCTACATCGTATATCTATGCTTACTATTATTTAAATCCTAACTGAGTTAGTGTCACAGGTTAATTGAGCACCAACTCAATTAGAAAAAAGACTAATATACCCTTTCTATTAAATAATTACTATTATTATTTTGATGATATTTTTGTCGTTTCATACTTTTATATAAATTTTTAATAAAAATATTAAAAATTAACATATCCAATGATTGAACACATGTTTAATGAATTTATAAACAAGACATTTACCACTAAAGCAATAACCATTATTGAGTAAATTTGAAAAAATATAAATTTTTACGTAAAATGCTTTCTCCCACTAATATCGTGTATAAAGATAATAACTATTTTTTTCATTTTAATTTCGTACATATTGGATATCATTTGTTACTATTATTAGTTTTAAATTATACGTTTTATTATTTGTTGTATGTTGTTTTTAAAAATAAACTTGTATTCTAAGTACTTGTTTTCCACACACATACACATATAATAGAATTTCTAATTTTATTATTGTAAATTTAAAAAAAATTAAAAATCACCAATAAATCAATTTTATTCATAGTCAACCATCATCAAACTTACCATCTCACTCATCTTTCAACTTCCCCCAGCTTTTAATTACGTTTTCTTTTTTCTTTTTGATTCATCATAGATTCCTCCTACCATTCTGGATAAGCAGAAGAAAATCCATTGCATTCAACGTAAAGAAAAAGATTATGAGTTTTGTTTTTACATGTCAGTTTGAACCCAAAGTAAATGGAAAATTATATTCAAAATTTTCTCTAAAAAAGATACTGGGAGGAGAGCCTTCAATAGTTTATCCTATGGGAACCGCATAGGTAATGTTAAGAAGAAGTAATGTAAAAGAAATGGGAAAAGAGGTTAACAGAAAAAGTTTTCTTTTAGTTTTAATAAAAGAATATAATAGTTACTTTTTTATATAAGAAATTGTAGATAGATAAAATTTTGGTAGATTTAATAAACAAATTCAAGGTTCATAAAAAGCCCTCAAAATTTTAAAAAAAAAAAGTAATTAAGTCACTGTTTCTTTTTTTTTTTTTTTGCATTCATTTGGGTACTTGAACTTTCAAAATGCATTAAAAAGCCCTCAAATCTTTTCAAAAAAGCAATTAAACCCTCTACTTTTCTTTGCACTCAATTGGGTACTTGAAATTTTAAAATGCATCAAAAAGATCCTTAAACTTTTTCAAGAAAATCAATTAAGCCCCTGCTTTTATTAAAAATTATAAAAAAAAACTATAAAAATTAAAATCAATAAAAGCTATAAATATTATTAAATTTTAATAAAAATATTCAAATATTAAAAATTAGAAAAAAATATAAAAATCGTAAATATATATATAAATTGTAAAATTTTATAAAAATCATAAAAAAATCATAAGATATATAGAAATATAAAAAAATTATAAAATTTTATAAAGTTGTAAGAAAATTATATAAAATATAAAGAAATATAAATTTCGTAAAAAATTTATAAAAATTATCATACCAAAAGAAGCATTTTATAATTTTTCTATAACTTTTATTGATTTTTATTTTTTTTATCATTTTTCGCCACATGTCATATTGTGTTACAACACGTGATGACTTTAATTGAAAAAAATTATGGGTTGTTATTTTTTATGATTTTTATAAAATTTTACAATTTTTTTTACAATTTTTATAATTTTTTCTAATTTTTCATAAATTTTAATTTTTTTTTCAAAATTTTTCTAATTTTTAATAAGAGTAGGGGCTTAATTACTTTTTTGAACAATTTTGAGGGTCTTTTTTATGCATTTTGAAAGTTCAAGAACCTAATTGAGTGAAAAAAAAAATAGGGGCTTAATTGTATTTTTTGAAAAGGTTTAAGGACTTTTTAATACATTTTGAAAATTTAAGTGCTCAATTGAGTAAAAAAATAGAAAAAATTAATTGTTTTTTTTTTTTTCTTTATTTGAAAACCTTTTACTCCCTTGACCCATAAATCAATTAGAAAACCAATTAAAAAATAAACAGAGAACCGAGAGAAAAGCAAAACCCAAACTTTGAAAGTCACCGCCAACACAGACTACCTACCCACTAGAAAAGACATGATTTTTTACTGTCAAACTTTAAAAAATATATATTTTAGTTTTCTATTTATTTATTTATTTTTCTTTTTTAACTTTTAACTTTATATTTTTTATTAAATTAACTCAATATGAATATGAATGAAAAAGTTAACATTTATTAACTTTGTTGATGTGACATACATATAGATAAGATGTAAGCATTTAATTCATTTTTTAATATTTTATATTAAAAAATATTTTGCAACGACTTGATTTTAGATGATGTCAAAAAATGCAATTTCTAAACTCAATTTCATAAATCGAGTCAATAAAAATATAAATAAAATGATTTGCGAAATTAGTATGAAAATATGTTAAAGAACAGTTAAATAATTAAATTGAGAAAATCATTACTTATAGTGCAAGGACTAAATTATAAAAATTCAATTGAAACTAAATTTTAATTTAGAATATGCATAATAACCGAATTGGAAAATATGCAAAGCGCCTAAATAGTTGTTAAATCATTGTTTTTATATGATAGTGGAAGATGTTAATAATATCCACTTAACTATCATATTATAATTATAACGTATATAAATGTCTTACATTAATAAGTTAAACATGCTTAATTATGTTAATTAAATCAGTAATCGTAGTGTGTATATATATATATATATATATATATGAAAGTGAGTGGAAAGAAAAACAAAAACAAAAACATCATCCTTCTTTCTCTTTTGGTGCCGTCCAAGCTTGAGAGAAAGGAAGAAAATCCCTTCTTAATCTATTTAGATTTGGTCCTTCAATTGAATTAACTAAAGACAACGTTGGGTTGTTCGAGAAAAAGGAAAGGCGAGAGCCGTAGACGAGTTGCTAATACAGTTTGTGCTTCCATGATTTCAATTCAATACATATACATATATTCATATGAATTGTTACAAACTAGCTTGATTAAGGTAATGGCCCTACTTGTCTCATGAATTTGGTAAGTATTACATGGTTGGTGACTTGTGAAAGATGTGATATGTATGTGATGATATGAATTGAATTGGATTGAACATGATATAAATTGGTATTGTACGAAACTATGATATGTGATCATGAATTTATATGTGCTTGAAACATTGGTTACCTTAATAACGATCTTGGGCAGAGTTGGGTATAATTGGTGTATAGCCCAAAATCTGCCCGGGCCCAACACACTCAAAAACCCAAACAAAACCAAATACAAAAATTAAAACCCAACAACCCAATAACCAAAAACCCTAAGCCCAAATAACCAGCCCACAAACTAAAAACATTTTCAGCAAAAGAGGAGGCAGAAACCCTAGGTGCGCCGCACCTAGGTCCACCCCCAGCGCCGTACGTGGCCTCCTCGCGTGCCCTTCGCGCTGCTGGTGACGCGCATCTGACACTGTTCTGTCACTTGCAAAAGACAACCAACAAAACAACAAATAGAGAAAACAAATAGAAAACGACAAAGGAGGCAGAGATTAAACGTTTGTAATCGGCTATAAAAGGCCGAATAAGGTAATTGTATTGCTTCTTCGGTTTTTTAACGAACACTAAGAAATAAAAAATCAAAAACTAAGGTGATTAGGTACTTTCGTTTTTCTGTTTTCAATATTTATGCAATTTTCTTTTCAATATTTTCATTATTCTTTTATATACATTCAAAAAAATATAAAAAGGGCAAGGAAACGTACAGTGGCCAGACTGCGCGCCATCGCCGGAGGTCTCCTCCATTCGCCGAGGCCGCGAGAACCCTCTAGGGTTTCGCCTGGGTCGCAATCGACAAGGCAGTAAGGCCGAAAGGCCCTTCTTTTTTGTTTTACACCCAAATCGGTTGGGTATTTTAGAAAATAGGAGTTTTTTTTAAAAAATATTTTTTGGGTTTCGGACGTCTGTCGGTCTTCCAGCATGGCGGCGCTAGGGCGGAGCTGCGGTGGAGCCATCGCAGAAGTTCGCCGGAGCCCTAGCCGGAAATCGGGTTGAGGGAGAGTTAGGGAGACTCTCAGTTTTTTTTGAAAAAATAAGGGATGAAATGTTTTTTTTTATTGATTTTTGAATATTTATGGGGTTTAAAAACGGCGTCGTTTTGGACCTTAGCAACAATGGCCAAAACGACGTCGTTTCACGTCTGAGCCGAAACCGACCCGACCCAAGGGCAGAGATCCGCGTGTTTTGGTGGGAGGAGCTAATTGCATGTTTAGCCCCTCCGCTTTTGTAACACAGTGCAATCTAATTCTTGCTCATCTTCGATTTTGGCCACGATTTTTTTGCTGCGTGTTCAATTTGGTCCTTAGACCATACGCAGCCCATTTGGTTAAACGCCGCGTTCCAGGATTGGGGATTATTTACCTGAAGGTCCCTCGCGCTTTGAGCGCGTTTCATTTCAGTCCCCTGGCAATAATCTTTTATTTATTTGCGGTTTAGGCCCCTACTGTCTTTGTTATTTTTAAAATCTGTCATTTAATTTTATTTTTAATTGCAGTCTGGTCCTGGGTCCATTTAATTTATTTGTTTTTTATTATTATTATTATTTTTAAACAAAAAAACTCTTTTATTATCATTTGTTTTAAGTTTTTATTTACTTATTATTTATTGTAAACTATTTTATATATATATATATATCCTTTTAATTTTCATATGTATGTATATATTCTTTGAAACTGTTTGTATTGTATTTATATAATATTATTTATTCTAAAATGTTTTATATTTATTTATTTTAAGTTTTCTTGTATATTGTTTATTCGAAACTTTTATTATTTATTGTTCTTATAAATCATTCATGTTAAGTTATTATTTACTTTAGATTGTTATATATATATATATATATATATATATATATTATATTTTTGTTTTATTTTCCTCTAGTTAGTAATGTTGGTATTTAAATTAGATATGTTGTGTGTTCATTGCCATTGTGCGTACTATAATTCCCTTATTCGTATCCTTGTATATTTGTCATGCATTGATGTATAATTTTATTCATAAATTGTTATGTCATGTTCCGTTATCATTCATTTTCATTTAATCACTTCAAAGTTACGCTCGATTTTGTACACCAATAATAAATCATTGTATTTTGTCCTAAATAAAACAAATGCATCTCGTTCGAGTATTGTACTTGCAATTATTCAAAAAGGGAAAAGTTTTAAATTAAGGCAATATTTTGCGTTTGGAAAATTCGAGGAAACGTGCCCTAACGTGCTGGGTTTCGATTTCTCGTTAGACCAAATGGCCAAATACCCTTTTAAACTTTCAATAATAAAGGCAATATTCCATATTTAGAAAATTCGAGAAATCGTGCCCTAACTTACTGAGCTTCGATTTTTCTCGCGTTGATCCTAAATAATCGAATATCCTTTGAAAATTGAAATAAATGAGGTTTAAATAAAAAAATAAAAGGCAAGCTTACTCTAAAAATACGAGGTGTCGTGTCCTAACTTACTGGATGTGACATCTTGTTACTTCGAGATAAGGAAGCATTTTCCATTTTTTGATTTATTCGAGTAATTTTTAAAATAAAACAATATAAAGAGGGATCGTATTTTTAAATTCTTTTCAAGTTTTTAGTTTTCGACACCAAGATATTAAGTAATCAACTAGGTACCAATTTTGGGCGTATCGAGGGTGCTAACCCTTCCTCGTGCGTAACCGACTCCCGAACCTGTTTTTCTAAATTTCGTGGACCAAAATCATTGTTTTAATAAAATCTAAATCGTTTATTAAAAACAACCGTTTTACAAGGTGATCCGATCACACCTTATCAAAAAAGATTGGTGGCGACTCCCGTTTTTTTGTTTTCATTTTCAAAATCCAAGTCGACCCCGTTTTTATCAAAAAAATGGTGTCAACAGCTTAGCGACTCCACTAGGGACCCAAAATAAGAGAGTCAAGCCACGAGTTGATTACTTTTTGTCCTTTTGTCGAAAATCGAAAACTTGGTTTAAATGTACGATCCTTTCATTGCATTTCATCGGCCTTTATTATATTTTTCATAGTTGTGGTTTATAATTGCTGTGTTAGTTTAAGTTTTAGTATATTTCTGCATTACATTGCATGACCGTTGGTCACACCCTTTTAAGTGGGAGTGAGAAACTATGCCTTCGTGAGGTTTTCACCTCCGCATGGGATAGTGAATCGCTTCCGGGATACATCCGTACCTATGTCTTCGTGAGATCTTCATCTCCGTGCAGCCATAGGGAAATGTATTCCCCTGAACCGAACTCGGTCCATATGAGCCTATAATGGGTGAGAATCGAAGAATCTGCTGGTTCGGGTACCCTTACTCTAGAGCCAAACCTCATGTAGTGAACCTTAGGAGCCCACCCTAGGTAGAACCACGTCAAACCTCTAGTAGTCACCCGAGTAGGTGTTCTATTTATTCTTACTTGCTTTTTCTTTATACTAACCTATTTTCCTTTTTGATTATGATTGCATTGCATTTTCATCATTAAAAAGAGGTGTTGATTCACGTTCAGTTGCTAAATAGAGAGCTTCTCATAAGGAAATGAGTTTCTTGATAAAGTGGATAAAAATACGGTTGTCCGAATATGGTCTAAGAAAACGTGATAAGAGAAGGATGATAGTTCAGTGGAGGACTACACGACTTTGCCTCGTTGCCCGAAGATTCAAGATGACAAAGATTATTCGAGAGCCATTAAACTTTCTTAAAGAAAAGCCAATGAGCATCACGAGGATGAGTGAGGAACGAGTCGCAGCCCGGATCAAGCAAAAAGAAGATAGAAGAGACATCCCTTTTAAAGAGTTCGTGAGATTTATCTTAATGCTTGAATGAAGAAGAGGATCGATTGACTCCGCCTATAAGGGCAAAATCGTATATATATTCGCTTTATGTAAAGGGATTTGTTTTCTACTAAAGTTGTTCTAATAGAATTGAACCAAGAATCAATGTCTCTTTTTGCATTCATTTCATGCATTTGCATTACACAACATCACGTGCATTAAGGACCATTAAAAGACCCTAATTGATTAAAATTGTTTCAGCTAGAAAACCAACATTCTTGCGGTACCCGAACAGAAACTAAAGGAATGGACCAAAGGTTGGAGAGATTAGAGCTGATGCAAATACAGATGCTAGAGCAATTGGCAAAATTTCAACAAGATATGAAGGATCAGATGCTAGAAATCCAAAGAAATTTGATGAGCCAGTTAACCCAGTTATTGGATATGAGGTTAGAAAAAGAAAAAAACCCAGTGGTCCACTTTGGGAATGATAATGAAGGCCCTGCATACCTTCCAGACTTTACCCCAACAAACATCCAAGCACAACCAAATACATATTCACAAAGGGTAACTGTTAACATCCGACCACAACACCGAACCAATACCTCGACACCGACGAATTTCGTGACAGGCTCAGGTTCCAATCTTAGGGGCAATCTAACTAATCCTGTTGTCCTTGATGATCTAGCGAAAATAAAACAGGCGAGAGTAGAATTCTCAAAACAATTTGAAGATCATTACAAATGGAAAGGACAAGACTGGAACTCCCAAAACAATACTTCAAAGGTCCCGAGGAAGAGAAAAAATGAGGTGAACAATGCGGGTAGGTATAACGAGAGTTATTCAAAGCCGATTACCGCAAACCAGCCAAGGACGGTTACTACTGGACATCAAATCACCCCAAGACAAGAATTCGGCACAAAGTAAAACATTAAGAAGTCTCAATTTACACCAATCCCAATGTCGTACCAGGAGCTGTATCAAAGTTTATTTGACGCACATGTTGTCTCCCCTTTCTACTTGAAGCCTTTACAACCTTCATACCCTAAATGGTACGACACAAATGCGCAATGTGACTATCATGTGGGAATTACGGGGCATTCTATAGAAAACTGCACTGCCTTTAAAAAGCTGGTCGAAAGGTTTATCAATATGGGCATTGTCAAATTTGAGGATTCATTCAGTACAGAAAACCCGCTACTCAATCATACGGATAATGAAGGGACTGCGATGAATGAAGAAATGTTGGGAAACGTTCACATCAGTGCCGAATACGAAGAAATAACTGGAGAAGAGATCTTGTTAGGTGTTCGCCATCATTAACCTGGGAGTGTTCTAAATAATGGGACAGCAGAAGAGACCCTGTAGTATTTAGAGTCTACTTAGAGTAATATTCAGAACAAACTTGTTGCTTTTAGCCTGAAGCAATAAGAACTCTTTTGTGAAATAGGCTCATGTCTGAACGTCGTTATTTTAATGAAATGCATCTTTGCGATTACTGTTGAGCCAATGTTCTTTCATTCTTTATGAATAATTATTTTTAATCTTTCATTCTTTCTTCCAAATCATTCATTCATTCATAATCATACTGTGCAGATGATTATTCTTAAATTCATACATTCTTTGTATATTCTCTTGTACCTAGAATAGGTTCCCATATATCAAAGGCATGAGTGACGCTGCTACAGACTCAAAATCTCTTTTTGAGCGAGACATGTGTCTAGGGGGATCTCATGACTTCGAAGATGACATGGATTGTAGCCTATTTTCGGACTTGTTGAGGATTGTAGAATAAGAGGATAAACAGATCCTACCTCTCAAAGAATCATTAGAAATTGTGAGCTTGGTGAAGACTAGAATTGACCTGACCACAGAGACGAAGCAAGACCTTGTTGAGTTACCTCTAGAGTTCAATGATGTCTTTGTATGATCATACCAGGGTATGCCTCGATTCTTATAATAAAACCTGCACAACAAAATGATGTCAGAAATTTACAGTGCGAACGATGCAATTCTTTGCCGGGGCAATGCCTCTCTCGTTAAGTCAGCATAGCTTTGCCCATCTGAAGTCGAGTTTCCATCCCTTCAAGATGTTGTTGGATTTTATCCTGATGAAAGAGGAAGATCCAAAGTTTTCTGTCGTAGTTGCGTCCCAAAAGGGCTCTATGAAAGAAATCTGGTACCAAAGAAGGTTTTTCACATACAAGATGAAAGTGGAAGATCTTATGTGGAAGACTTTAAAATAACATTGATTCTGGTCGAAAAGCATGACCAGGACTTGCCTGATCTCATGACTTCAGACTCAAAAAAAAAAATCAAAAAATCAAAAAATCAAAGTCAAAAATAGGAGAAAAAGAAAGAAGAAAAGAGAAAAAGAAAAAGAAAAAGGAGAGGTTAAGGCGAAAACCCGCAAAGGGCGCTTTGACCAAAGGTGGATCTGAGTTGAAAACCTGAAAAAGGGCGACTCAAATTTCGAGCAAAATGGGGCATGGACATCACCATTATCGAAGATTTCTAATGGGCATTGCTTCATTTTTTATGAGAGGCTACTTCATGGATCAAGGTCATCCTATACCGATACAGAATTTCAGAGAGGATGGTATTGGAAAATGCATAGAACTTAAATGATAGCACAGGTTTGAAATTAATTCAGAAGCAGACACCACGTTTTGTCACTGAATTACCTAGAGGTGAACAAGGACTGGCATGAGAAATTACCATTTGCCCTCATTGTTTATCGAACATCTGTACTGGGGCAACACCTCTCTTTTTGGTTTACAGGATTGAGATAGTTTTACCTATTAAAATCCCCTCATTGCTTGTTGGAGGGATCCAATCGTGATGTGATCAGTTGGCCCTAGGAAAAGGGTTAAAAGCTATTCATCAGGGTCGGATGTACCATAAATAAATAATATGAGCCCATAATAAACATGGCTCGTCTCAGAGAATGCCACGAGAGGGCTAGATGTTGAAAAAGATTCTTCTTTAACGAAAGGATTCTAAAGGGAAATGAATGCCAAACCAGGAATGTCCTGCAAATGGCACTTTGATTCAAACAAAAAAAAGAAAAAATGAAAAAAATGAAAAGTAAAAATGGAGAGGCTAAGAGGAAAACCAGCAAAGGGCACCTTGGGCCAAAGGGGATTTGAGCAGAAAACCCGAAGGGCGGTTCAAATATTGACCAGAATGGGGCATGAAGTGATCAGATTGGGGCATGTGGTGATCTTGCTATACCTGAAAGGGTAAGGCGACATCTTGGGGCATCGACAAAGTCCTGTAGATCTCCTAAACACATGTCAAACTCAGGAAGGTCTTCAGAAAGTTTGTACAGAGAAGTTCAAGCTACGATATCTGGGGCACCTGACATTCATACTATTTATATATTGAATTTGTTATTCTTGGAATACTTCTTTCTTTTTCAAGATACATGTTCCAATCAATTCCTCTTTTTATTCTTGCTATCCTTGATAATTTATTCATTTCGAGCTATGCTCTCAAATCAATTCTATTTTATCTATCGTTATGATCTTTCGCAAGCATGTTGCATTAGAATAATGATTAATAGACTAATAATACTTTCACAATGGAAGTTTTGCATATTACTCTAGAAGTTTCTAAATAATATAGGAACCTGAAACATGACTATTATTTAGAACACACCAAGTTTAAAAGGAGAAATATCTAAGAAGGAAGGGTCTAAGTTAAAGACTATCCTTTCAGATTTTGTTGTCCAAACATTGATTGAACAAAATGACAAGATGCCGTGTTGGTGACAAAGCTTCAATGAACAAACAAGCAATGATCACCGAGTGATAAGAAGAGGTTTCTTGGAAGAGAAAACTCTTTATTGATGCATAGGCATTTGGTATGACACCTTGGGAATGGTGTAAAGCCAAAGAGTTTCACATTCTATATCCTTGAATTGCGATAGGAGAAGATTGAGAAAAGCCATATCTTTCTACCCTTGGGTTACAGTGGGAGATTGATGGTACAAATTTTATGTCCCGGTGGATTGAACTTCGACGTTCACAGTGAGGGGCAATCAGATTAAGTGTTTCTTTGGATATGCCAGCCGAGCAAGAAGGCGTTGTAGCACATCAGTGATAAAACCTTAATAAGCTTTTGCGTGATGATAACCTAAGTATTAAGGAATCATTTTCATGACATTTTGCATTCATTCAAATGTCATTCATACACATCTAGTTAGGAGCATTTGATTCATTCTGATCATGTCATCCTAATCACTAGGCACAATAAGGTTCATAAAATAGAATATACAGGTAATGTTCCCCAGAGAACAGATCAGTGAAGACAACAGATCTTGCCTTCCTGCATTGACAGCGAAGCAGGTCGAAGACACAAACCTTGCCTCTCTCGATTGTAGCGGAGCTCGTTGAAGACAACAGATCTTGCCTTCCTGCATTGACAGCGAAGCAGGTCGAAGACACAAACCTTTCCTCTCTCGGTTGTAGCGGAGCTCGTTGAAGACAACAGATCTTGCCTTCCTGCATTGAAAGCGAAGCAGGTCGAAGACACAAACCTTGCCTCTCTCGGTTGTAGCAGAGCTGGTTGAAGACAACAGATCTTGCCTTCCTGCATTGACAGCGAAACAGGTCGAAGACACAAACCTTACCTCTCTCGGTTGTAGCAGAGATGGTTGAAGACAATAGATCTTGCCTTCCTGCATTGACAGCGAAGCAGGTCGAAGACACAAACTTTGCCTCTCTCGGTTGTAGCGGAGCTGGTTGAAGATAACAGATCTTGCCTTCCTGTATTGACAGCAAAGTAGGTCGAAGACACAAACCTTGCCTCTCTCAGTTGTGGTGGAGCTGGTTGAAGACAATAGATCTTGCCTTCCTGCATTGACAGCGAAGCAGATCGAAGACAAACCTTGCCTCTCTCGGTTGTAGTGAAGCTGGTTGAAGACAACAGATCTTGCCTTCCTACATTGACAGCATAGCAGATCGAAGACACAAGCCTTGCCTCTCTCGGTTGTAGCGAAACTAGTTGAAGACAACAGATCTTGCCTTCCTGCATTGATAGCGAAGAAGATCGAAGACAAACCTTGCCTCTCTCGGTTGTAGTGGAGCTGGTTGAAGACAGCAGATCTTGCCGTCCTGCATTGACAGCGAAGCAGATCGAAGACACAAGCCTTGCCTCCCTCGGTTGTAGTGGACCAGGTCAGAGATTGTAGATCTTGCCTTTCTGTACTGACGGCGTAGCAGATCGAAGAAGCCAGTCTTGCCTTCCTGCACTGACAACGGAGCAGACTGAAGATAGCAGAACTTGCCTTCCTGCATTGACAGCGAAGCAGATCGAAGATACCAGCCTTATCTCCCTAAGCAGTAGTAGAGCAGGGCGAAGATGGCAGATTTTACCTCCCTGAGATTATGGTAGAGTACATTGAAGCCAGTAGTTCTATCTCCCTGGGCAGTGGTGGAATAGATTGAAGATTACAAATCTTATCTCCCTAAGTAGTAGTGGAGTAGGTCAAAGATGACGGATTTTACCTCCCTGAGATTACGGTGGAGTACATTGAAGCCAGTAGTTCTATCTCCCTAGGCAGCAGTGGAATAGATTGAAGATTACAGATCTTATCTCCCTAAGCAGTAGTGGAGCAGGTTGAAGATGGCGAATTTTACCTCCCTAAGATTACGGTGGAGTACATTGAAGCCAGTAGTCTATCTCCCTGGGCAGCAGTGGAATAGATTGAAGATTACAGATCTTATCTCCCTAAGCAGTAGTGGAACAGGTCGAAGATGGCGGATTTTACCTCCCTGAGATTACAGTGGAGTATATTGAAGACGGTAGTTCTATCTCCCTAGGTAGCAGTGGAATAGATTGAAGATTACAGACCTTATATCCCTAAGCAGTAGTGGAGTAGGTCGAAGATGGTGGATTTTATCTCCATGAGATTACAGTGGAGTACATTGAAGCCGGTAGTTCTATCTCCCTGGGCAGTAGTGGAATAGATTGAAGATCACAGATCTTATCTCTCTAAAGTTGCAGTGGAGCAGAGGGCATCAAGTCTTATCTCCCTAAGCAGTAGTGGAGCAGACTAAAACCAAATCTCATTCCCATGGAGTTGCAGCAGAGTGGATTAAAGCCACAAGCACATCTCTTTTTGAAGTTGCAGTGGAGTGGATCGAAGCAACAAGGAAGAGTGGACTGAAATGAGGCTACTTGAAGAAGAGAAGCACCAAAAGAAGTCAAAACTAGGCGAGCCCGGGCAAATTTGGTCTTTCTTGGTCTTTGCTCTATTCTCGTTACACGACAATGAGCAAAGAGGGGCAGCTGTAAAGCCCAAAATCTGCCCGGGCCCAACATACTCAAAAACCGAAACAAGACCAAATACAAAAATTAAAACCCAACAACCCAATAACCAAAAACCCTACACCCAAATACCAGCCCACAAACTAAAAACATTTTCAGCAAAAGAAGAGGCAGAAACCCTAGGTGCGTCGCACCTAGGTCTACCCCCAGCGCCAACCGTGGCCTCCTCGCCTGCCCTTCGCGCCGCTGCATGCCAGCACCCCATCCACGCGCATCTGACACTGTTTTGTCACTTGCAAAAGACAACCAACAAAACAACAAATAGAGAAAACAAATAGAAAACGACAAAGGAGGCAGAGATTAAACGTTTGTAATCAGCTATAAAAGGCCGAATAAGGCAATTGTACTGCTTCTTCGGTTTTTTAACGAGCACTAAGAAATAAAAAATCAAAAACTAAGGTGATTAGGTACTTTCGTTTTTCTGTTTTCAATATTTATGCAATTTTCTTTTCAATATTTTCATTATTCATTTATATACATTCAAAAAAATAAAAAAGGGCAAAGAAACGTACAGTGGCCAGACTGCGCGCCATCGCTGGAGGTCTCCTCCGTTCACCGAGGCCGCGAGAACCCTCTAGGGTTTCGCCTGGGTCGCAATCGACAAGGCAGTAAGGCCGAAAGGCCCTTCTTTTTCGTTTTACACCCAAATCGGTTGGGTATTTTAGAAAATAAGAGTTTTTTAAAAATATTTTTGGGGTTTCAGACATTTGTCGGTCTTCCGGCATGGCGGCGCTAGGGCGGAGCTGCGGCGGAGCCACCGCAGAAGTTCGCCGGAGCCCTAGCCGAAAATCGGGTTGGGGGAGAGTTAGGGAGACTCTCAGTTTTTTTTGAAAAAATAAAGGATGAAATGTTTTTTTTTGTTGATTTTTGAATATTTATGGGGTTTAAAAACGGCGTCGTTTTAGACCTTAGCAACAATGGAAAAAACGACGTCGTTTCACGTCTGACCCGAAACCGACTCGACCCAAGGGCGGAGATCCGCGTGTTTTGGTGGGAGGGGCTAATTACGTGTTTAGCCCCTCCGCTTTTGTAACACAGTGCAATCTGATTCTTGCTCATCTTCGATTTTGGCCACGATTTTTTTGCTCTGTGTTCAATTTGGTCCTTAGACCATACGCAGCCCATTTGGTTAAACGCCGCGTTCTGGGACTGGGGATTATTTCCCTGAAGGTCCCTCGCGCTTTGAGCGCCTTTCATTTCAGTCCCCTGGCAATAATCTTTTATTTATTTGCGGTTTAGGCCCCGACTGTCTTTTTTATTTTTAAAATCTGTCATTTAATTTTATTTTTAATTGCAGTCTGGTCCTGGGTCCATTTAATTTATTTGTTTATTATTATTATTGTTATTATTTTTAAATAAAAAACTCTTTTATTATCATTTGTTTTAAGTTTTTATTTACTTATTATTTATTGTAAACTATTTTTTATATATATATCCTTTTAATTTTCATATGTATTTATATATTCTTTGAAACTGTTTGTATTGTATTTATATAATATTATTTATTCTAAAATGTTTTATATTTATTTATTTTAAGTTTTCTTGTATATTGTTTATTCGAAACTTTTATTATTTATTGTTCTTATAAATCATTCATGTTAAGTTATTATTTAC
Organism: Gossypium turneri; assembly: GCA_008044935.1. Taxonomy (NCBI): domain Eukaryota; kingdom Viridiplantae; phylum Streptophyta; class Magnoliopsida; order Malvales; family Malvaceae; genus Gossypium; species Gossypium turneri. The sequence continues at coordinate 11,557,103 of CP032582.1, read as the reverse complement.
TTTAGATTGTTATATATATAAATATATATATATATATTATATTTTTGTTTTATTTTCCTCTGGTTAGTAATGTTGGTATTTAAATTAGATGTGTTGTGTGTTCATTGCCATTGTGCGTAATATAATTCGCTTATTCGTATCCTCGTATATTTGTCATGCATTGATGTATAATTTTATTCATAAATTGTTATGTCATGTTCCGTTATCATTCATTTTCATTTAATCACTTCAAAGTTACGCTCGATTTTGTACACCAATAATAAATCATTGTATTTTGTCCTAAAGAAAACAAATGCATCTCGTTCGAGTATTGTACTCGCAATTATTCAAAAAGGGAAAAGTTTTAAATTAAGGCAATATTTTGCGTTTGGAAAATTCGAGGAAACGTGCCCTAACGTGCTGGGTTTCGATTTCTCGTTCGACCAAATGGTTAAATACCCTTTTAAAATATCAATAATAAAGGCAATATTCCATATTTAGAAAATTCGAGAAATCGTGCCCTAACTTACTAAGCTTCAATTTTTCTCGCGTTGATCCTAAATAATCAAATATCCTTTGAAAATTGAAATAAATGAGGTTTAAATAAAAAAATAAAAGGCAAGCTTACTCTCAAAATACGAGGTGTCGTGTCCTAACTTACTGGATGTGACATCTTGTTACTTCGAGATAAGGAAGCATTTTCCATTTTTTGATTTATTCGAGTAATTTTTAAAATAAAACAATATAAAAAGGGATCGTATTTTTAAATTATTTTCGAGTTTTTAGTTTTCGACACCAAGATATTAAGTAATCAACTAGGTACCAATTTTGGGCGTATCGAGGGTGCTAACCCTTCCTCGTGCGTAACCGACTCCTGAACCTATTTTTCTAAATTTCGTGGACCAAAATCGTTGTTTTAATAAAATCTAAATCGTTTATTAAAAACAACCGTTTTACGAGGTGATCCGATCACACCTTATCAAAAAGATTGGTGGCGACTCCCTTTTTTTGTTTTCATTTTCAAAATCCAAGTCGACCAGGTTTTTATCAAAAAAAATGGTGTCAACAGCTTGGCGACTCCACTGGGGACCCAAAATAAGAGAGTCAAGCCACGAGTTGATTTCTTTTTGTCCTTTTGTCGAAAATCGAAAACTTGGTTTAAATGTATGATCCTTTCATTGCATTTCATCGGCCTTTATTATATTTTTCATAGTTGTGGTTTATAATTGCTGTGTTAGTTTAAGTTTTAGTATATTTCTGCATTACATTGCATGACTGTTGGTCACACCCTTTTAAGTGGGAGTGAGAAACTACACCTTCGTGAGGTTTTCACCTCCGCATGAGATAGTGAATCGCTTCCGGGATACATCTGTACCTATGTCTTCGTGAGATCTTCATCTCCGTGCAGCCATAGGGAAATGTATTCCCCTGAACCGAACTCGGTCCATATGAGCCTATAATGGGTGAGAATCGAGGAATCTGCTGGTTCGGGTACCCTTACTCTGGAGCCAAACCTCATGTAGTGAACCTTAGGAGCCCACCCTAGGTAGAACCACGTCAAACCTCTAGTAGTCACCCGAGTAGGTGTTCTATTTATTCTTGCTTGCTTTTTCTTTATACTAACCTGTTTTCCTTTTTGATTATGATTGCATTGCATTTTAATCATTAAAAAGAGGTGTTGATTCATGTTCAGTTGCTAAATAGAGAGCTTCTCATAAGGAAATGAGTTTCTTGATAAAGTGGATGAAAATACGGTTGTCCAAATATGGTCTAAGAAAACGTGATAAGAGAAGGATGATAGTTCAGTGGAGGACTACACGACTTTGCCTCGTTGCCCGAAGATTCAAGATGACAAAGATTATTCGAGAGCCACTAAACTTTCTTAAAGAAAAGCCAATGAGCATCACGAGGATGAGTGAGGAACGAGTCGCGGCCTGGATCAAGCAAAAAGAAGATAGAAGAGACATCCCTTTTAAAGAGTTCGTGAGATTTATCTTAATGCTTGAATGAAGAAGAGGATTGATTGACTCCGCCTATAAGGGCAAAATCGTATATATATTCGCTTTATGTAAAGGGATTTGTTTTCTACTAAAGTTGTTCTAATAGAATTGAACCAAGAATCAACGTCTCTTTTTGCATTCATTTCACGCATTTGCATTACACAACATCACGTGCATTAAGGACCATTAAAAGACCCTAATTGATTAAAATTGTTTCAGCTAAAAAACCAACATTCTTGCGGTACCCGAACAGAAACTAAAGGAATGGACCAAAGGTTGGAGAGATTAGAGCTGATGCAAATACAGATGCTAGAGCAATTGGCCAAATTTCAACAAGATATGAAGGATCAGATGCTAGAAATCCAAAGAAATTTGATGAGCCAGTTAACCCAGTTATTGGATATGAGGTTAGAAAAAGAAAAAAACCCTGTGGTCCACTTTGGGAATGATAATGAAGGCCCTGCATACCTTCCAGACTTTACCCCAACAAACATCCAAGCACAACCAAATACATATTCACAAAGGGTAACTGTTAACATCCGACCACAACACCGGACCAATACCTCGACACCGACGAATTTCGTGACAGGCTTAGGTTCCAATCTTAGGGGCAATCTAACTAATCCTGTTGTCCTTGATGATCTAGCGAAAATAAAACAGGCGAGAGTAGAATTCTCAAAACAATTTGAAGATCATTACAAACGGAAAGGACAAGACTAGAACTGCCAAAACAATACTTCAAAGGTCCCGAGGAAGAGAAAAAATGAGGTGAACAATGAGGGTAGGTATAACGAGAGTTATTCAAAGTTGATTACCGCAAACCAGCCAAGGACGGTTACTACTGGACATCAAATCGCCCTAAGACAAGAATCCGGCACAAAGCAAAACATTAAGAAGTCTCAATTTACACCAATCCCAATGTCGTACCAGGAGCTGTATCAAAGTTTATTTGACGCACATGTTGTCTCCCCTTTCTACTTGAAGCCTTTACAACCTCCGTACCCTAAATGGTACGACACAAATGTGTAATGTGACTATCATATGGGAATTACGGGGCATTCTATAGAAAACTGCACTGCCTTTAAAAAGCTGGTCGAAAGGTTTATCAATATGGACATTGTCAAATTTGAGGATTCATTCAGTACAGAAACCTGCTACTCAATCATACGGATAATGAAGGGACTGCGATGAATGAAGAAATGTTGGGAAACATTCACATCAGTGCCGAATACGAAGAAATAACTGGAGAAGAGATCTTGTTAGGTGTTCGCCGTCATTAACCTGGGAGTGTTCTAAATAATGGGACAGCAGAAGAGACCCTGTAGTATTTAGAGTCTACTTAGAGTAATATTCAGAACAAACTTGTTGCTTTTAGCCTGAAGCAATAAGAACTCTTTTGTGAAATAGGCTCATGTCTGAACGTCTATATTTTAATGAAAAGCATCTTTGCGATTACTGTTGAGCCAATGTTCTTTCATTCTTTATGAATAATTATTTTTAATCTTTCATTCTTTCTTCCAAATCATTCATTCATTCATAATCATACTGTGCAGATGATTATTCTTAAATTCATACATTCTTTGTATATTCTCTTGTACCTACAATAGGTTCCCATATAGCAAAGACATGAGTGACGCTGCTACAGACTCAGAATCTCCTTTTGAGCGAGACATGTGTCTAGGGGGATCTCATGACTTCGAAGATGACATGGATTGTAGCCTATTTTTGGACTTGTTGAGGATGGTAGAACAAGAGGATAAACAGATCCTACCTCTCAAGGAATCATTAGAAATTGTGAGCTTGGTGAAGACTAGAATTGACCTGACCACAGAGACGAAGCAAGACCTTGTTGAGTTACCTCTAGAGTTCAATGATGTCTTTGTATGATCATACCAGGGTATTCCTCGATTCTTATAATAAAACCTGCACAACAGCATGATGTCAAAAATTTACAGTGCGAACGATGTAATTCTTTGCCGGGGCAATGCCTCTCTCGTTGAGTCAGCATAGCTTTGCCCATCTGAAGTCGAGTTTCCATCCCTTCAAGATGTTGTTGGATTTTATCCTGATGAAAGAGGAAGATTCAAAGTTTTCTGTCGTAGTTACGTCCCAAAAGGGCTCTATGAAAGAAATCTGGTACCAAAGAAGGTTTTTCACATACAAGATGAAAGTGGAAAATCTTATGTGGAAGATTTTAAAATAACATTGATTCTGGTCGAAAAGCATGACCAGGACTTGCCTGATCTCATGAGTTCAGACTAAAAAAAAAATTAAAAAATTAAAAAATCAAAGTCAAAAATGGGAGAAAAAGAAAGAAGAAAAGAGAAAAAGAAAAAGGAGAGGTCAAGGCGAAAACCTGCAAAGGGCGCTTTGACCAAAGGTGGATCTGAGTTGAAAACCTGAAAAAGGGTGACTCAAATTTTGAGCAAAATAGGGCATGGACATCACCATTATCGAAGACTTCTAATGGGCATTGCTTCATTTTTTATTAGAGGCAACTTCATGGATCAAGGTCATCCTATACCGATACAGAATTTCAGAGAGGATGGTATTGGAAAATGCATTGAACTTAAATGATAGCACAGGTTTGAAATCAATTCAGAAGCAGACACCACGTTTTGTCACTGAATTACCTAGAGGTGGACAAGGACTGGCATGAGAAATTACGATTTGCCCTCATTGTTTATCGAACATCTGTACTGGGGCAACACCTCTCTTTTTGGTTTACAGGATTGAGATAGTTTTACATATTAAAATCCCCTCATTGCTTGTTGGAGGGATCCAATCGCGATGTGATCAGTTGGCCCTAGAAAAAGGGTTAAAAGCTATTCATCAGGGTCGGATGTACCATAAATAAATAATATGAGCCCATAATAAACATGGCTCGTCTCAGAGAATTCCACGAGAGGGCTGGATGTTGAAAAAGATTCTTTCTTAACGAAAGGATTCTAAAGGGAAATGAATGCCAAACCAGGAATGTTCTGCAAATGGCACTTTGATTCAAACAAAAAAAAGAAAAAATGAAAAAATGAAAAAGTAAAAATGGAGAGGCTAAGAGGAAAACCCGCAAAGGGCACCTTGGGCCAAAGGGGATTTGAGCAGAAAACCCGAAGGGCAGTTCAAATATTGACCAGAATGGGGCATGAAGTGATCAGATTGGGGCATGTAGTGATCTTGGTATACCTGAAAGGGTAAGGCGACATCTTGGGGCATCGACAAAGTCCTGTAGATCTCCTAAACACATGTCAAACTCAGGAAGGTCTTCAGAAAGTTTGTACAGAGAAGTTCAAGCTACGATATCTGGGGCACCTGACATTCATACTATTTATATATTGAATTTGTTATTCTTGGAATACTTCTTTCTTTTTCAAGATACATGTTCCAATCAATTCCTCTTTTTATTCTTGCTATCCTTGATAATTTATTCATTTCGAGCTATGCTCTCAAATCAATTCTATTTTATCTATCGTTATGATCTTTTGCAAGCATGTTGCATTAGAATAATGATTAATAGACTAATAATACTTTCACAATGGAAGTTTTGCATATTACTCTAGAAGTTTCTAAATAATATAGGAACCTGAAACATGACTATTATTTAGAACACACCAAGTTTAAAAGGAGAAATATCTAAGAAGGAAGGGTCTAAGTTAAAGACTATCCTTTCAGATTTTGTTGTCCAAACATTGATTGAACAAAATGACAAGATGTCATGTTGGTGACAAAGCTTCAATTAACAAACAAGCAATGATCACCGAGTAATAAGAAGAGGTTTCTTGGAAGAGAAAACTCTTCATTGATGCATAGGCATTTGGTATGACACCTTGGGAATGGTGTAAAGCCAAAGAGTTTCACATTCTATATCCTTGAATTGCGATAGGAGAAGATTGAGAAAAGCCATATCTTTCTACCCTTGGGTTACAATGGGAGATTGATGGTACAAATTTTATGTCCCGGTGGATTGAACTTCGACGTTCACAATAGGGGGCAATCAGATTAAGTGTTTCTTTGGATATGCCAGCCGAGCAAGAAGGTGTTGTAGCACATCTGTGATAAAACCTTAATAAGCTTTTGCGTGATGATAACCTAAGCATTAAGGAATCATTTTCATGACATTTTGCATTCATTCAAATGTCATTCATACACATCTAGTTAGGAGCATTTGATTCAATCTGATCATGTCATCGTAATCACTAGGCACAATTAGGTTCATAAAATAGAACATACAGGTAATGTTCCCTAGAGAACAGATCAATGAAGACAATAGATCTTGCCTTCCTGCATTGACAGCGAGGCAGGTCGAAGACACAAACCTTGCCTCTCTCGGTTGTAGCGGAGCTCGTTGAAGACAACAGATCTTGCCTTCCTGCATTGACAGCGAAGCAGGTCGAAGACACAAACCTTGCCTCTCTCGGTTGTAGCGGAGCTGGTTGAAGGCAACAGATCTTGCCTTCCTGCATTGAAAGCGAAGCAGGTCGAAGACACAAACCTTGCCTCTCTCGGTTGTAGCAGAGCTGGTTAAAGACAACAAATCTTGCCTTCCTGCATTGACAGCGAAGCAGGTCGAAGACACAAACCTTGCCTCTCTCGGTTGTAGCGGAGCTGGTTGAAGACAATAGATATTGCCTTCCTGCATTGACAGCGAAGCAGGTCGAAGACACAAACCTTGCCTCTCTTGGTTATAGCGGAGCTGGTTGAAGACAACAGATCTTACCTTCCTGCATTGACAGCGAAGTAGGTCGAAGACACAAATCTTGCCTCTCTCGGTTGTGGTGGAGCTGGTTGAAGACAATAGATCTTGCCTTCCTGCATTGATAGCGAAGCAGATTGAAGACACAAGCCTTGCCTCTCTCAGTTGTAGTGGAGCTGGTTGAAGACAACAGATCTTGCCTTCCTGCATTGACAGCGAAGCAGATCAAAGACACAAGCCTTGCCTCTCTCGGTTGTAGCGGAGCTAGTTGAAGACAACATATCTTGCCTTCCTACATTGACAGCGAAGCAGATCGAAGACAAACCTTGCCTCTCTTGGGTGTAGTGGAGCTGGTTGAAGACAACAGATCTTGCCTTCCTGCATTGACAGCGAAGCAGATCGAAGACACAAGCCTTGCCTCCCTCGGTTGTAGTGGAGCAGGTCAGAGATTGCAGATCTTGCCTTCTTATACTGACGGCGAAACAGATCAAAGAAGCCAGTCTTGCCTTCCTGTACTGACAGCGGAGCAGACTGAAGATAGCAGATCTTGCCTTTCTATATTGACAGCGAAGCAGATCGAAAATACCAGCCTTATCTCCCTAAGCAGTAGTGGAGCAGGGCGAAGATGGTAGATTTTACCTCCCTGAGATTACGGTGGAGTACATTGAAGCCAGTAGTTCTATCTCCCTGGACAGCAGTGGAATAGATTGAAGATTACAAATCTTATCTCCCTAAGTAGCAGTGGAGCAGGTCGAAGATGGCAGATTTTACCTCACTGAGATTACGGTGGAGTACATTGAAGCCAGTAGTTCTATCTCCCTAGGCAGCAGTGGAATAGATTGAAGATTACAGATCTTATCTCCCTAAGCAGTAGTGGAGCAGGTTGAAGATGGCGGATTTTACCTCCCTAAGATTACGGTGGAGTACATTGAAGCCAGTAGTCTATCTCCCTGGGCAGCAGTGGAATAGATTGAAGATTACAGATCTTATCTCCCTAAGCAGTAGTGGAACAGGTCGAAGATGGCGGATTTTACCTCCCTGAGATTACAGTGAAGTACATTGAAGCCAGTAGTTCTATCTCTCTGGGCAGCAGTGGAATAGATTGAAGATTACAGATCTTATCTCCCTAAGTAGTAGTGGAGCAGGTCGAAGATGGTGGATTTTATCTCCCTGAGATTACAGTGGAGTACATTGAAGCCGGTAGTTCTATCTCCCTGGGCAGCAGTGGAATAGATTGAAGATCACAGATCTTATCTCTCTAAAGTTGCAGTGGAGCAGAGGGCATCAAGTCTTATCTCCCTAAGCAGTAGTGGAGCAGACTAAAACCAAATCTCATTCCCATGGAGTTGCAGCAGAGTGGATTAAAGCCACAAGCACATCTCTTTTTGAAGTTGTAGTGGAGTGGATCGAAGCAACAAGGCAGGGTGGACTGAAATGAGGCTACTTGAAGAAGAGAAGCACCAAAAGAAGTCAAAACTCGGTGAGCCCGGGCAAATTTGGTCTTTCTTGGTCTTTACTCTATTCTCGTTACACGACAATGAGCAAAGAAGGGCAGCTGTAAAGCCCAAAATCTACCTGGGCCCAACACACTCAAAAACCCAAACAAAACCAAATACAAAAATTAAAACCCAACAACCCAATAACCACAAACCCTAAGCCCAAATAACCAGCCTACAAACTAAAAACATTTTCAGCAAAAGAGGAGGCAGAAACCCTAGGTGCGCCACACCTAGGTCCACCCTCAACGCCGTACGTGGCTTCCTCGCGTGCCCTTTGTGCCGCCGCACGCTAGCACCCCATCTACGCGCATCTGACACTGTTCTGTCACCTGCAAAAGACAACCAACAAAACAACAAATAGAGAAAACAAATAGAAAACGACAAAAGAGGCAGAGATTAAACGTTTGTAATCGGCTATAAAAGGCTGAATAAGGCAATTGTACTGCTTCTTCGATTTTTTAACGAACACTAAGAAATAAAAAATCAAAAACTAAGGTGATTAGGTACTTTCGTTTTTCTGTTTTCAATATTTATGCAATTTTCTTTTCAATATTTTCATTATTCTTTTATATACATTCAAAAAAATAAAAAAAAGGGCAAGGAAACGTACTGTGGCCAGACTGCGCGCCATCGCCGGAGGTCTCCTCCGTTCGCCGAGGCCGCGAGAACCCTTTAGGGTTTCGTCTGGGTCGCAATCGACAAAGCAGTAAGGCCGAAAGGCCCTTCTTTTTCGTTTTACACCCAAATCGGTTGTGTATTTTAGAAAATATGAGTTTTTTTAAAATATTTTTTGGGTTTTGGATGTCTGTCGGTCTTCCGGCATGGCGGCGCTAGGGCGGAGCTGCGGCAGAGCCACCGCAGAAGTTCGCCGGAGCCCTAGCCGGAAATCGGGTTAAGGGAGAGTTAGGGAGACTCTCAGTTTTTTTTTGAAAAAATAAGGGATGAAATGTTTTTTTTGGTTGATTTTTGAATATTTATGGGGTTTAAAAACGGCGCCGTTTTGGACCTTAGCAACAATGGCCAAAACGACGTCGATTCACGTCTGACCCGAAACCGACCCGACCCAAGGGCGGAGATCCGCGTGTTTTGGTGGGAGGGGCTAATTGCATGTTTAGCCCCTCCGCTTTTGTAACACAGTCAATCTGATTCTTGCTCATCTTCGATTTTGGCCACGATTTTTTTGCTGCGTGTTCAATTTGGTCCTTAGACCATACGCAGCCCATTTGGTTAAACGCCGCGTTTCGGGACTGGGGATTATTTCCCTGAAGGTCCCTCGCGCTTTGAGCGCCTTTCATTTCAGTCCCCTGGCAATAATCTTTTATTTATTTGCGGTTTAGGCCCCGACTGTCTTTTTTTATTTTTAAAATCTGTCATTTAATTTTATTTTTAATTGCAGTCTGGTCCTGGGTCCATTTAATTTATTTGTTTATTATTATTATTGTTATTATTTTTAAACAAAAAAACTCTTTTATTATAATTTGTTTTAAGTTTATATTTACTTATTATTTATTGTAAACTATTTTATATATATATATCCTTTTAATTTTCATATATATGTATATATTCTTTGAAACTGTTTGTATTGTATTTATATAATATTATTTATTCTAAAATGTTTTATATTTATTTATTTTAAGTTTTCTTGTATATTGTTTATTCGAAACTTTTATTATTTATTGTTCTTATAAATCATTCATGTTAAGTTATTATTTACTTTAGATTGTTATATATATATATATATATATATATATTATATTTTGTTTTATTTTCCTCTGGTTAGTAATGTTGGTATTTAAATTAGATGTGTTGTGTGTTCATTGCCATTGTGCGTACTATAATTCGCTTATTCGTATCCTTGTATATTTGTCATGCATTGATGTATAATTTTATTCATAAATTGTTATGTCATGTTCCGTTATCATTCATTTCCATTTAATCACTTCAAAGTTACGCTCGATTTTGCACACCAATAATAAATCATTGAATTTTGTCCTAAATAAAACAAATGCATCTCGTTCGAGTATTGTACTCGCAATTATTCAAAAAGGGAAAAGTTTTAAATTAAGGCAATATTTCGCATTTGGAAAATTCGAGGAAACGTGCCCTAACGTGCTAGGTTTCGATTTCTCGTTCGACCAAATGGTTAAATACCCTTTTAAACTTTCAATAATAAAGGCAATATTCCATATTTAGAAAATTCGAGAAATCGTGCCCTAACTTACTGAGTTTCGATTTTTCTCGCGTTGATCCTAAATAATCGAATATCCTTTGAAAATTGAAATAAATGAGGTTTAAATAAAAAAATAAAAGGCAAGCTTACTCTCAAAATACGAGGTGTCGTGTCCTAACTTACTGGATGTGACATCTTGTTACTTCGAGATAAGGAAGCATTTTCCATTTTTTGATTTATTCGAGTAATTTTTAAAATAAAACAATATAAAGAGGGATCGTATTTTTAAATTCTTTTTGAGTTTTTAGTTTTCGACACCAAGATATTAAGTAATCAACTAGGTACCAATTTTGGGCGTATCGAGGGTGCTAACCCTTCCTCGTGCGTAACCGACTCCCGAACCTGTTTTTCTAAATTTCGTGGACCAAAATCGTTGTTTTAATAAAATGTAAATCGTTTATTAAAAACAACCGTTTTACGAGGTGATCCGATCACACCTTATCAAAAAAGATTGGTGGCGACTCCCCTTTTTTGTTTTCATTTTCAAAATCCAAGTTGACCCCGTTTTTATCAAAAAAATGGTGTCAACAATTGGTATGTCATAGGATTGGATTAGTGTACGAGATTTTACTTTGGTTTATACCGATGAGGCGTGTAGCACATATTATACTTCGAACATCTGATGAGGTGCTATGCACATTTATATACTTTGGTTTATACCAATGAGGCACAGATTGCAAATTATACTTTAGGCATACAGATTAGGCACCGGGTGCCAAATATATTGGTGTGATGGTTGGATGATCTGCGTATCCGTCTTGAGTATGTGTCTGATTAATAGAGATCATGAAATATATACCATGCTATGTGACATTTGGTAGGAAATGCTAATATTGAATGATGTATCTTGATTATTAATGTTAAAGTATTAAATTATGGCATGTGAAAGATCATGTGAACCAGTTAAAACGAGCCTTGAGGGTCGATATGGATATAAAACGAATCAATGGATTCAAGATAGAAATGAGAAAATGAAATGAAATTTATGACACGATATGATACATATGTAAATGTGATATGATAGTAGAATATATTATATGTTCATATATGATATGCCAAATGAAATATGATATGAGGATTGCCACATGAGACATGAAATGCAAATTTGATTTAGTTAATATCTAAATCACATTTTGGTTGTATTTGAGATCTTATTTCTATTTCTATTATTGATTTAAATCATGTTAGCACCATCGAGTCTTATTGCTCAATGTACGGTTTATTTATTTCTGTGTGCAGGTATCGTAGATCTCAAAACTTTGAAGTGATTGGCAACATCCAAATTCCACGTTCGACTTAGAAAGTTTGTATAGTTTTGTCATGTTTATAGCAAGTGGCATGTACCTAAGATTTTGAGTTGGTTTTTAGGTCCATTTTGATATTTTGGTACTCATGGTAGGAACGTTTACCTTTTGAATGTGTATATGTTTGTTTGATGATATAAAAAAAAATAAGTTTCTCATTCAAGTTATGTGATGCTATAAATTGAAATTAGAACATTACTTGTATGTATGATGCTCGAATCTAGAGCGAATAGGTTTGTACTTGAGATAATACACTAATAGGTGAGTGATATTATATAAATGATGAATTGACATTTGAGTTGATGCCTAAATTGTGATAGGTTGAGTTGTTTGGTCATTTAGACAATTTGTTATTGATGTTTAGCATGTTTGAGGCAAAATTTGAGGGAAATTGCCTTCATAGTCACGACATCCTTTTGTTAATGTCGTAATGTTAAACATTTGTTTCCATAGTCACAACTCTCCCTTACTAAGCTTGTAACATTGAGCCTCCTGCCTATAAGGCGCGGCATTCTCCTGTTGAAGTAGGGACATCAACTTCCTATCTTTAAGGTTGCGATTCACTTCAGTTGAAGTCGTGACATCATGTTTTTTCCCCAATATTGCGACATGAATCCTTTTAATGTCACAACATTACTCCTATATTTTAATTTTTTTTACGTTTTAGTCCCTCGTTTATTGCTGATGTTCTTAAGAGCTTTCTAAGCTTGTTCATACCCGAGATTTGAATAAATATTGTGTTATATCATGATTTGAAACTAAAATTTCTTATATGACTTGTCTATTAAATATTGAAATGAAATCATAGTTGCTCTGGTAACTAATGTGCATCTCACGTCTTGGATCTGGTGACTAGGTTGGGTGTGGGTTATTACATATATATTTTTATGCTTTTTGAATAATTTTAATAATTTTTAAAAATTATTTTTATATTTTTTTTAGTTTTAAATTTTTTTTAAAATAATTAAATGTTGACATGACAATCCACATTTATGCCATGTCAATAGAGTTAAAAAAATGTTAACTTTTCCATCCATTATGAGGCGATTTGACAAAAAAATATAAGTTTAAGAGCAAAAAAAAATTAAAAAATTAAATAAATAACTAAAATGATTTTTTTTCATAAAATTAGATGAACAAATAAATTACTATGCCATTAAAAACCAACAATAAACAAAGCTCGCCATTTTTAAAGAAATCCGATAACATATAGCAAATAGCAAGAAACACCCAAAACACATAACAATCAAGACACCAAGAAAAAGAAATAAATGTTCACCTAAGGTAGGAGACTTGAGAATTTGGCGCAGCAAACCGATCACTAATTCCTTCGTATTTGAGCTTCAATATTCAATTTTCGTTGTGAAAAATATCTTGCCAAAACATTAACTAAAATTAAAAACAGAGAAGAAAGGGCAAAATTTAAAGAAATAGATTAGAAAAATCTTTGGACTTCATGAGAATAAACTGAAGCAAGGGCCTGAATCGGTCAAGAACAATTGATGGGTGACTTGGATCCTAGGTTTAATAAAAGGAATTTGGGAATGAAAAAGGAGATGAAATTGGTTAACAACAAGGGTTTTTGTTTCTCGAGAAAAAAACCAAGAAAAGAGGATTTGCAAGTGAAAGAAAGAGAGAAAGGTAAGAGTTAAATTTGTGTAAAATGACTTATCGCAGGCTTTCTCTCCATTGAGTTACAAAATATTTTACATTGACCAATTTGAAAAATATATATTTTACCTCAAATAAAAGGATCCTAATTTTTATTCAAATTTAGCGGATCTTTTTATATGTTTCTATAAGTGGGGCTTTTGCTTCTAATCACACTAACTCACCATCTGAGTTGCAATTGAAGTTGTGCAACCTACTTTTATATCCAACATTTTTGCAGTTCGCAAAGGGGGATTTAGTCAATCAATTTGCATGGTTCTCAAATTTCTCTACGCTTAAGGATAATCAACTTCACCCTTCCAAAGCCTTGCTGAAATCGGAGTCTCCATATTTGGTTAGTAATTAGTGCATGCCGCAATTCAGTGGATTTGATTTAAGGATGTTAAATTTGACATTTACTCGGTTTATTGTAAAATACGCTTTACTCTCAATGCTCGTGCATCCTCTCATTTTTTAAGAAGCTCCTTGAGATCTATTTATTAAGTAAATTAAAAAACTTTTACACCCTTATTATTATTTTTTAATTTTTTTATTTAGTTCGAGTTTTACTCCATGTAAAATATGTGTGAGTTCTCAACTTGTATTGATTCTAGTTTATATTCTGTCATATGTGGACTTTATATGGATTTATTTTTGGTATATATTTAGATTTATTCTAGTTATCGACCTAATCATGCTTTATAATGATTAATTTTGATTATATTATTTTGGTTTGTTCTTTGTAATTGTATTTGTTATACGTATAATTTTAAGAAAAATACATTGTGTTTAACATATGATTATATTAAAATATAATGTAATTTATAGTTTAATTTAACAAGACTTAAAATATTTTATAACTAATTAGATAATTATTATTATTAAAAATTGTTAAATATAAAGATCGAAGATTGTTGAACAATATTTTGCTTGCCCCTTATTGATATGAGTGTTAGGGTATTTATACATGATATTACTGGTACTATTACAGCTCATCATAGAGTCCCACTATTTTGTCTTGACTCTACTGCCTCCAATACTAACATTCTCTGCGAATTCCAAGCTTGTTGGGCATGTGTCTGCGGAGCACGTGGTCTTTTCTGCTCCTGGGACTAGCGCTATAGGCGAGCTCCATACTTACTGGACACGTGTCTGGGTGGCCTGTGGAGCACATGGCACTTCCTGTGAGTTCCTTGGGTATTGGCCAACATTCGTCGCCGATCCTCCAACTTGGTGGTACAGGAATAGAGTTTATCCGTCACTAGAACCGGAGACGATCATTCTCGCGACGAATGGGGTTGAACTATCCGATTTTTGATACCCCTCATCTTCACCATAACTCAAGTAAAAGAAGAAAGCTTAAACTTTAAAAGAAAAAGCAAGGTTTCTAAAAAAATTACCTTTGTCCTAATTGCAAAAAATGCTAAAGATGAAGGATTTAAGGTTGAGAGAGACACTCTTTTAAAGAAGAAGTTCCCTTCCTGCCTTTTAGACGATTTGTGTGACCAAAGAAAATCAACAGCCTAGATACAAACAAACAAAAATAGTTCAAATTTCAACGACCAGATACGTACGCGCGTGAACCGCTCACAAACATACCTTGTAAGCTGCATTTAATGCTGATATTATGGACCTAATGAGCGCCACTTTATGACACCCCTTAGGCCCATTTTAGGGGGGGAGTAGATTGTTTGTAACAGCCCAATTTTTGACCCTAATAGGAATAGTGGTTTCGGGACCACAAATCCGAGTCTGAAAAATATTTTAATATTTTATTCTGTGTTTATTATGTGTGAATTTATATATGTGAAAGTTTCGTGAAATAATTTTACTGTTTGTGTGCTTAATTTGAGAAAATGACTAAATCGCGTAAAGTAAAAATTTGAGGGTTAAATATGAAAGTGCTTAATTGTTGTTGTCTTTATAAATTGGAGGTTTTATGTGGCAATTAAGTCATTTTCCAAGTTAGTGGACGGCATTAGGTGATATATATGGTTTTCTTATAATATTAATATAATATATATGTTATAATAAGGTAAAATATATTATTATGTTATAATAAACATTAAAAAGCCATTATCATTATTTTCACTTCATCTTCATCACGAAACAAAACAAAAGAAAACAAAGCTAGGGTATTCGGCCATTGTTGAGCTTGATTCAAGGTGAGTTCTAGCTCGGTTTTTGATAATTTTTATGTTTTTGAGATCATTGCTTTGAGTACTATCCGACCCATGCTAGAATTTTTGATTTGGATGAATATTTTAAGTTATGCCATTAATGAATAATTGTGTTCTATGATGTTTGATGATGGATTATGAAATATATGTGTTAGATTAACATGTTTTGTTTTTGAATTTTTGATGAAATTGAGTAATTAGGGTTAAATTGTGAAAATAAATTTTTGAGAGACTAAAATGCTAAATAAATGAAAAATATGGATTTGTATGGACTAGGGTGATATTCGGCTTAAGCATAGTATGTGTAAATTTTGTGTATTTTGTGTTTTATGCATTAGGGACTAAATTGCAAAAAGTGTAAAATGTTAGGGCCAATAGGCTAAATTGAATAGAATGGTGTTTAAATAAACTTAATTTGAATATGTTTAGATCAAGAATTAAAGAAATCGGATTTGGATTGGGGAAAGACAAAAGTGGTTGAGTAGCCGATTTAACAGACGACGATATTCGAGGTAAGTCAATAAGCATTTAAATGTTGAACTAACTATGGTATATATATTTGTTATGCATTGAAATGAATTATTTGAAGTTATATAAGCTAGTGCCGAATGTAATATTGTGAATTGATTTTATTCCGAGAATGATTTAAATTAAATGTGAATTATGTGAAAGACCAATTTTGTAAGTTCAGGCTTTATGCTTAGCAGGCTTTATGCCGGTGAATTATATCAGGCTTTATGCCTAGCAGGCTCTGTGCCAGTGAATTATATTAGACTTTATGCCTAGCAGGCTTTGTGCCGGTGAAATGTATCGGGCTTTGTGCCTAGCAGGCTTTATGCCGGTGTTTTATACAAGGCTCTATGTTCTATAAATATTATGTGAGCAATAGTAAAAACAAATAAATGTGTTAAGAAAGCTAAATTATTCAAGTATGTGTTAGCCATTTGCTTAATTTGTGATAAGGTAAGTTGATTATTTTAAATTGATAATAGTTTCAAATGAAATATAGAGTATGTGTTAACCATTTGAGTATAAGCATGTTTTGGCATAATGATTTATTGAATATTCGACTTTGCTAAATATTTATGTGTATTTGGCCATATGGTTTGTTTATATGAAAATACAATGTGATCTTTATTCAAGTGTTATATGGTACAAAATATTAGGATATTTGGTTTGTACAGACCCATTTTGCCCTATCCCAAACTCCCAATACCCAAAACAAAACCCAAAACCCATTTACAAAAATAGGCCCAAACTACCCAAACCCTAGTAGCCCAAAGCATCAAATCAGAAAAAATAAAAAGAAACCTAGCCCTAGTCTGCTGCTGCCGCACCTAGTGGCCCTCTAACACCACCCACCACCACCAACTAGGCCACTTGCACCTGCAAAGACAGAAAAGAAAACACGCAAGCAGTAGTGCAAAAAAAATTTTAAAATCGGTGATAAATACCGAATGTAATATCAAAAATGAGGAGGGGGAGAACCGATCTTGTTTTGTGAAAAAGGGGCTCTTCTTTTTCTTTTTTTTTTTCGGCTAGAGAGTTTTTTTTTTGTATGAACACCCATATAAATCAAGGGCAAAAATAGATTCAAAAAAAAAAACAAATAGATCCAGTCCAAGGTGATTTTCAGTTTATATTTCTTTTTCTTTTATTTACTTTTATCTTTATTTTATTTTTTTCCTCTCCAAAAACAGTCCATATACGTACAAATACATAAGGAGAAAAAAATAAAAAAAAAAAGAGAAAAAATTACCTTTTGAATTTTTCGGCAACCGTACATGATGGCGGTACGGCAGGGCCTGGCCGGGAACTGGACCTGGTCCAGAGAGAGCTCCCTTTTTTTTAAATCATGGAACCGAATGATTTTTTTTATCTAAAGATTGGCTTTTATAGGCCCCCAAAATGACGTCGTTTTGGGCATGCCTCTCAGACACCAAAACGGCGTTGTTTTGGTGCCATCCGACCCGACCCGACCCGCTCCAGGCTAGGATCCGCGTGTTTTTGTCGGAAGGGCTAATTGCATCTTTAGCCCTTCCGCTTTTTAAGGATTTTTTAATCAAGTTTTTTTTTGTTTTTTTAATTTTTCCCCGTAATTTTTCCACGATTACAACTTAATCCTCGCTAGAACGGCGCCGTTTAATCAACGTGGGAATATTTCGCTTGGGTCCTCTTTCTTTCACGCGCATTACGAATTAATCTTTTTTGTTTTTTACCTTTAATTACGGCCCTAAAACTTTGTTTGTTTTTCGATTTGATCCTTAATTGGCTATTATAATTATCTTTCCCACTAAATTGATTATTATAATTGCATTAATATTGTTATACGGCATTATTATTTATTAGTATTATTAGTATCTTTATTTCATTTATGTATTATTTTATTTTATTTTTTTAAAAAAAGCTTATATATATATGTGCATATATCTCTCTAATATATATTTTAAAATTCTCATAAGTATGTTGTTATTTCATTTTTTTTTACATATGCTCATTTTTATAATATACATATATGTAAATTATTTTTATAATATATATACGTACTTTTATATAAATATCTATGCATCCATATACATCTTTTAGTTTTCATAAATATATAAATACATATTTGTGTATATATATATATATATATTATATTTTATACCTTATATTATTTATATATCTTTATATACGTATTTTTTAATTTTCATAATATATATTTAATATCTTATATTACATATATCTTTATATACATATTTTAAATTTTCATATATATATATACATACTTATATATATTTTTTATACTTTGTAATTTTAATATACATATATACATATACATACTTATATATCTTCTTTTTTTATTATATATATTCATTTTCTTTATTTACTTATTTATTTACGATTTCATTATTATTTAAAAAAAAAGAATGTTTCATTTTATTTTTATTTTGTATGCTATTAATTTGTCTCTTTATTTATCTTATTTTTTCGTTATTATCGCTCGTATTATTTTTACACCATCGTATTTATTATTGTTTTGTTATGCGTATCCAATGTAATTTGTTTTCGCATTTTTCACGACATCATATTTTACTTTATTCAATATATCAAAACTCATTTTTTTTCGTATTTTGATAATCAAAAAATCGCACCCTAACTTACAAGGTTTTGATTTTCTCGACAAATCTAAATACGCGAATCATTTCAAACAAAAGTTTTATGTGCTCTCGCGAATTAACAAAATATCGTGTTCTAACTCACGGGACATGATCTCTTTCCTAAACCCGAGATAATCAAATATCTTTCAAAATAAATAAATTTTGGCACTCATTCGCGCATCGGGAATTCAATACATTGTGTCCTAACTTACGGGATGCAATGCTCTTCCTCGATCAATGTGAAGTATGCCATTTTTTCTTTTCAAATACTTTTCTTATTTCAATAAAAGATCGTATTTTAAATCTCTTCAAAGTTTTTAATCTTCGACGCTAAGACATTAATTAATCAACTAGGTACCAATTTTGGGCGTTACGAGGGTGCTAATTCTTCCTTGTACGTAACCGACTCCTGAACCCATTTTTTTTAATTTCGTGGACCAAAATCATTGTTTTAATAAAATCAAATCATTTATTAAAAATAACCACTTTTCAAGGTGATCCGATCACACCTTATCAAAAAGGATTGGTGGCGACTCCCACATTCGTTTTCATTTTTCAAAATCTAAGTTGACCTCGTTTTGTCAAAAAAATGGTGTCAACAGCTTGGCGACTCCGCTGGGGATGAGATTAAGTGAGTCAAGCCACGAGTTGATTACTTTTTTGTCTTTTTGTCGAAAATCGAAAACTTGGTTTAAATATACGATCCTTTCGTTGCATTTCATTCGTCTTTATTACGATCTTCATTATTGTGGTTTATAATTACTATGTTAGTTTAAGTTTTTTTTCTGCACACTGCATTGCATGACCGTTGGTCACACCCTTTTAAGTGGGAGTGAGAAACTACACCTTCGTGAGGTTTTCACCTTCGCATGGGATAGTGAATCGCTTCCGGGATACATCCGTACCTATGTCTTCGTGAGATTTTCATCTCCGCATGGCCATAGGGAAATGTATTCCCCTAAATTGAACTCGGTCTATATGAGCCTATAATGGGTGAAGATCAAGGAATCTGCCAGTTCGGGTACCTCAACTTTAGAACCAAACTACATGTAGAAGATCGTAGGAGCCCACCCTAGGTAGAGCCACTTCAAACCCTTAGTGGTTACCCGAATAGGTACTCTATTTTTCTTGTTTGCTTTTGCTCTGTACTAACCAGTTTCGTTTTGTTTTGATTGCATTGCATTTGCATCTAAGAAAAGAGATGTTGATTCAAGTTTGATTACTAAATTAGAAAGTTTGTCGCGGAATACGGATTTCTTGATAAAGTGGAAAATAATACGGCTGCCTGAATATATTCTGAGAAACACAAGAAGGGCGATGGAAGAGTTCGTGACTTTACTTCGTGGCCCGAGGATTCAACATGATTGTCTAAAGAGCCTTCGACATTCCAATTTCCTTAAAGAAGCTGATGAGCATTATGAGGATAGGCAGACAATAGATCGCGACCAAGATCAAGCAAAAGGAGCTAGTAGTGACATCCATTGGATATTTGCGAGATTTATCTTAAACATACGGATAAAGTAAAGGACCGATGTTGTCTCTTGGAATATGAGGGCGAGGCCGTACATGCATCCGTTTTATGTAAAGAAGTTATTTTCTAGTAAAGTTTTTTAAATGTAATTGAATCAGAGTCAATATCTCTTTAGGCATTCATTTCATGCATTTGCATTGCATTGCATCATATGCATTAGATTTTCACAAAATGATCCTAATTAGGTAAAATTATTTCAGTTGCCCTGGAAACCAACAAAAATCTGCCAACTAGATATCACTACGGTACTCGCCACAAAAACAAGAAAATGGCTCAGAGACTAGAGAGATTAGAGCAATTGCAAGAACAGATGTAAGAACAACTAGAAAAGATCCAACAATACATGGAAGAATCCCAAAGAGATTTATTGAGTCATTTAAAACAGTTACTGGCTGTGGGGCTTGATAAAGGGAAGAGTCTTGTAGTCAATTCTGAGGATGATCATGAAGATCCTGTTTATCCTCCGGGTTTCACCCCGACTAATACCCAGGTACAATCGGAGGCATATCCACAAAGGGCACCCGTTACTATCAAACCCCAATAATATCAGGCCGGCGCCTCGACTTCGGTAAATTACCAAACAGGCTCGGGTTCCAATCCGGGGAACAATCCAGCCAATCATATAGTTCCTAATCTAGATGAAATGGCAGAAATAGAAAAAGCAAGAGTGGAACTTCCAAAACAGCTCGAAGATCGGTACAAGTGGTTGGAGGAAAAACTCAAAGCAATGGAAATTGCTGACTACCATCATAGGGTTGACGCTAGGATCTGAGTTTGGTCCCAGATTTAGTGCTCTCGCCAAAATTCAAGACTCCAGAATTTGAAAAGTATAATAGGACTAGTTGTCCTGAAGCTCACATCACGATGTTCTGTCTAAGAATGACAGGATACGTTAATAACAATCAATTTAATTCATTGCTTTCAAGATAGTTTGATCGGGTCAGCTGCCAAATGGTACAACTAGTTGAGCCGTGTCAATATCCACTCATGGAAGGACTTGGCATAGGCTTTCATGAAGCAATATGGCTACGTGACAGACATGACACCTGACAGAATTACATTACAGAATATGGAAAAGAAGCCAAGTGAGAGCTTCAGACAATATGCCCAAAGATGGAGAGAGGTAGCGACACAAGTTCAGCCACCTCTTTTAGAGAAAGAAACCACGATGCTTTTTATCAAAACTCTGAAAGCACCGCTCATTAACCACATGTTAAGAAGTGCTACCATGAGCTTCTCAGATGTAGTGATGTCTGTTGAGATGATTGAAAATGCAATAAGAAGTGGGAAGATAGATACGGGAGAAAGCATCAAAAGATCAACTTAAAGAACAAGGAAAATGAAGTGAATAACCTGAGCATACATAGTAAAGGGCACTCCAAACCAGTCACTGTAGGCCAGCCGAGGGTCGTAACCATTGGCTATCAAAGTGCCTTAAGGAAAGAATCCAACTCGAGGCCAAACACAATAAAACTCCAATTCACACCCATCCCGATGACATATAAAGAGTTGTATCAAAATCTGTTTGATGCACATATGGTATCCCCATTTTATGAGGAACCTGTACAACCTCTGTACCCCAAATGGTACGACGCGAATACACAATGCGATTATCATGCGAGAATTACGGGGCATTCCATAGAAAATTGCATTGCCTTTAAAAAAGTGGTTGAAAGGCTTATCAGTATGGGCGTGGTCAAATTTGATGATTCCTCCAGTGCAAAAAAATCCACTACCCAATCATCATTGATAATGGAGTGAATGTAATGCATGAAGAAGTTCGGAAATGTTCACTGAAGAATGAACCTTGTTAGATATCCGCCCTTATAACCCTGGGAGTGTTCTAAGCAATAGGACTACAGAAGAAATTTCTATAGTATTTAGAGCTTACTTAGAGTAATATTCAGAACACACTTGTTGCTTTTAGCCTAGGGCCAATGAGAACTCTTTTGTGGAATAGGCTCATGTCCGAACGTCATTATTTTAATGAAATGCATCTTTGCGATCATTTTTGAGCCAATATTCTCTCATTTTTTACGAATAATTATTTTTGATTCTTTTATTCTTTTGGATTTTCTTTCAAATCAATCTTTCATTCATAACTATACTGTACATATAATTATTCATACATTTTTTGTATATTCTTTTGTACCTACAATAGGTCCCTGAATATCAACGACATGAGTGATGCTGCTAAAGACTCAGAATCGCCTTTTGAGCGAGACATGTGTTTAGAGGGATCTCATGATTTTAAAGATGACATAGATTGTAGCCTATTTCCGGGCTTGTTGTGGATGGTAAAATAGGAAGAGAAATAAATTTTACCTCACGAAGGGACAATGGAGTTGTGACCTTGGAGGAAAAAAATTAGTACGATATTAGAAGTTTGCAGGCTGTTCAAGATTAACACTATGTTGCCCCAAAGTGAACAGAACATTGGAGGAAAAAAAAACTCCGCTGTGGCAATGCCGTT
The DNA here is from genome assembly GCA_008044935.1 of Gossypium turneri. Lineage (NCBI taxonomy): Eukaryota > Viridiplantae > Streptophyta > Magnoliopsida > Malvales > Malvaceae > Gossypium > Gossypium turneri. Next base: position 11,534,427 of record CP032582.1, on the reverse strand, counting down.
CTCTTGGGCCTATCGCGGTTTTGCCTATTGAAGACAAGATTCTTTCTCTCTGAGTTTTTGGATCTAATCCCAATTGAAGAGGAATGTTCAAAGTTATCCATTGTGGTCAAATGCGTCAAAAGCAAATGATGCAAGCTCACAAAAAAGAAGAAGAGAGTTTGCCTTAGAGGATTCCATGAGAGGGACCTGGTATTGAAGAGGATCTTCCCCATACAAAAGGACTTCAGAAAGAAGTGGATGCCAAACCGGGAAGGGCCTTATGTGAAATGCCCTATTTGGAAAAAATAATGATTTTTTATCATAAGGGGTGACGAGGACTTGCCTAATCCTATGAGTTTAGAGTCAATAAAAATATATTTCAAAAAAAAAAAGAAAAATGAGAGGCCGAGGTGAAAACTCGCAAAGGGTGCCTTGAGACCAAAGGGGATTTGAGTTGGAAACCCGAAAAGGGCGGCTCAAATTTTTATCAAAATGGGATATGAGGTGATTAGAACAGCTCAAATTTTGATCAAATTGGGACATGTGGTGATCTTGCTATATCTGAATCAACAGAAAAGGATAGGCGACGTCTTGGGGCATCTACAAAGCACTGTAGATCTCCTAAACACATGTCAAACTTAGAAAGGTCTTCAGAAAGTTTGTACAGAGAAGTTCAAGCTGCGATATGTGGGGCACCTAACCTTCATACTATTTATATATTGAATTTGTTGTTCTTGGAATACTTCTTTCTTTTTCAAGATACGTGTTCCAATCAATTCCTCTTATTCTTGCTATCATTGATAATTTATTTCGAGCTATGCTCCTGAATCAATTTTATTTTATCCATCCTTATGATCTTTTGCAAGGATGTTGCATTGGAATAATGATTAATGGACTAATAATACTTTCACAATGGAAGTTTTGCATATTACTCTAGAAGTTTCTAAATAATATAGGAACCTGAAACAGGACTATTGTTTAGAAAACACTAAGTTTAAAGGGTGAAATATCTAAGAAGGAAGAGTCTAAGTTAAAGACTATCCTTTCGAATTTTGTGGTCCAAGCATTAATTGAACAAAATGACAAGATGTTGTGTTGGTGACAAAGTTTCAATGAACAAACAAACGATGTTCACCAAGCAATAAGAAGAGGTCTTCTGGGAGAAAAAAAATTCTTCATTGTACATAAACATTTGGTATGACACCTTTGGAATGGTGTAGGAGACCAAGGAGATTCAAATCATGTACCCCCGAGTTGCAGTGGGAGAGATTTGAGAAAGAACTAGATCTTATACTCTAAATTACAGTGGGAGGAAGATAGTTCAAATTTTATGTCCCAAAATTACAGTGGACTTAACCTTGAAGATTATAGCGGATTGAACTTTGAAGATTTCAGTGGGGGCAATCCGGTTAAGTAAGAGATGAGTGTTACCTGCCGAGCGAGATAGCATTCCGACGTATTGGTAATAAAGCCTTAATGAAGAACGAGCAATAACAACTCAAACATTAAGGAATCATCTTCATGACATTCTGCATTCATTCAAATGTCATTCATACGCGTCTAGTTAGGAGCATTTGATTCATTCTGATCATGTCATCCTAATCACTAGGCACAATTAGGTTCATAAAATATAATATACAGGTCATGTTCCTCAGAGAACAGATCAATGAAGTTGCAGATCTTGCCTTCCTGTACTGGCAGTGAAGCAGACCGGAAGCACTAACCTTATCTCCCTAAGCAGTAGTGGAGTAGGTTGAAAATTGTAGATTCTGTCTTCCTAAGCAGTAGTGGAGCAAATCGAAGATGGTGAATCTTATCTTCCCAAGATAGTGGAGAAGCAGATTTAAGCCATTAGTCCTATCTCCCTAAGCAGTGGTGGAGTAGGTTGAAGATTGCAGATTCTGTCCCTAAGCAGTAGTGGAGCAGATCGAAGATGGTGAATCTTATCTTCCCAAGATAGTGGAGAAGCAGATTTAAGCCATTAGTCCTATCTCCCTAAGCAGTAGTGGAGTAGGTTGAAGATTGCAGATCATGTCTCCCTAAGCAGTAGTGGAACAGATTGAAGACAGTAAATCTTACTTTCCTTGGCAGTGCAGTGAAACAGATTGAAGCCACAACGGTGAATCTTGCTTCCCCGACATTGCAATTAAAAAGATTGAAGCTACAACAGCAAATCTTGCTTCCCCGACATTGCAATTAAAGCCACAAAAGTGAATCTTACTTTCCCTGGCAATGCAGTGGAACAGATTGAAGCTACAATGGTGAATCTTGCTTCCCCGACATTGCAATTAAAAGATTGAAGCCGCAACGGCAAATCTTACTTCCTCGCCAAACAGATTGAAGATAGCAAATCTTATCTCTCTGAAGTTGCAGTAGAGCAGATTAAAGCTATACATTACCGATCTTATCTCTCTGAAGTTGCAGTAGAGCAGATCATATCAAACCTTATCCCCCTGAAGTTGCAGTGGGGCAGGTTGAACATATCAATCCTATCTCCCTAAAGTTGCAGTGGAGCGGATTAAAACCACAGATCTTATCTCTCTGAAGTTACAGTAGAGTAGATCGCATCAGATTTTATTTTCTTAAAGATGCAATAAAACAAGTTGAAGCTACAAGTCTTATCTCACTGAGGTTGCAGTGTAGTGGACTAAAGATAGTAAATGTTTTCTCGAAGAGCCACAGATCTTATCTTTCTGAGGTTGCAGTAGAGCGGATCACACCATAACAAGTCTTATCTCACTGAGGTTGCAGTGTAGCAGACTGAAGATAGCAAATGTTTTCTCGAAGAGCCACAGATCTTATCTCTCTAAAGTTACAGTAGAGCGGACCACACCATAACAAGTCTTATCTCCCTAGAGTTGCAGTGGAGCAAACTGAAGATATCAAACCTTATCTCCCTGAAGCCGCCGTGGAGCAGGTTAAAGCAACAAGTCTTATCTCTCTGATGTTGCAGTGGAGCAGAAAACCACGAATCTCGCCCCCTAAAGTTACAGCAGAGTAGATTGAAACTACAAGTCAGATCTCTTTGAAGTGCAGTGTAGTGGATCGAAGCAACAAGACACAGTAGACTGGATGGATGCTACTTGGAGAAGAGAGGAACCAAGAAGTTAAGACTCGGCGAGATCGGGCAAAATTGGTCTCTTTTAGTCTTTGCTCTGTTCTCGTTACACGACAACAAGCAAAGAGGGGTAGCTGTACAGACCCGTTTTGCCCTAGCCCAAACTCCCAAAACAAAACCCAAAACCCATTTACAAAAATAGGCCCAAACTACCCAAACCCTAATAGCCTAAAGCATCAAATCAGAAAAAAAATAAAAAGAAACCTAGCCCTAGTCTGCTGCTGCCGCACCTAGTGGCCCTCTGACACCACCCACCACCACCAACTCGGCCACTTGCACCTGCAAAGACAAAAAAGAAAACACGCAAGCAGTAGAAGTCGCAAAAAAAATTTTAAAATCGATGATAAATACCGAATGTAATATCAAAAATGGGAAGGGGGAGAACCAATCTTGTTTTGTAAAAAGGGGCTCCTCTTCTTCTTTTTTTCGGCTAGAGAGTTTTTTTTTTGTATGAACACCCATATAAATCAAGGGCAAAAATAGATTCAAAAAACAAATAGATCCAGTCCAAGGTGATTTTCAGTTTATATTTCTTTTTCTTTTATTTACTTTTATCTTTATTTTATTTTTTTTCCTCTCCAAAAACAGTCCATATACGTACAAATACATAAGGAGAAAAAATATAAAAAAAAGAAAAAAAATTACCTTTTGAATTTTTCGGCCACCGTACACGACGGCGGTACGGCAGGGCCTGGTCGGGAACTGGACTGGTCCAGAGAGAGCTCCCTTTTTTTTAAATCATGGAACCGAATGATTTTTTTATCTAAAGATTGGCTTTTATAGGCCTCCGAAACGACGTCGTTTTGGGCATGCCTCTCAGACACCAAAACGGCGTTGTTTTGGTGCCATCCGACCCGACCCGACCCGCTCCAGGCTAGGATCCACGTGTTTTTGTCAGAAGGGCTAATTGCATCTTTAGCCCTTCCGCTTTTTAAGGATTATTTAATCAAGTTTTTTTGTTTTTTTAATTTTTCCCCGTAATTTTTCCATGATTACAACTTAATCCTCGCTAGAACGGCGCCGTTTAATCAACTTGGGAATATTTCGCTTTGGGTCCTCTTTCTTTCACGCGCATTACGATTTAATCTTTTTGTTTTTTACCTTTAATTACGGCCCTAAAACTTTGTTTGTTTTTCGATTTGATCCTTAATTGGCTATTATAATTATCTTTCCCACTAAATTGATTATTATAATTGCATTAATATTGTTATACGGCATTATTATTTATTAGTATTATTAGTATCTTTATTTCATTTATTTATTTTATTTTTTTAAAAAAAGCTTATATATATATGTGCATGTATCTCTCTAATATATATTTTAAAATTCTCATAAGTATGTTGTTATTTCATTTTTTTTTACATATGCTCATTTTTATAATATACATATATGTAAATTATTTTTATAATATATATACGTACTTTTATATAAATATCTATGCATCCATATACATCTTTTAGTTTTCATAAATATATAAATACATATTTGTATATATATATATATATATATATATATATTATATTTTATACCTATATATTTTATACCTTATATTATTTATATATCTTTATATACATATTTTTTTAATTTTCATAATATATATTTAATATCTTATATTACATATATCTTTATATACATATTTTTAAATTTTCATATATATATATATATACATACTTATATATATTTTTTATACTTTGTAATTTTAATATACATATATACATATACATACTTATATATCTTCTTATTTTTTTTATATATTCATTTTCTTTATTTACTTATTTATTTACGCTTTCATTATTATTTTAAAAAAAAAAAGAATGTTTCATTTTATTTTTATTTTGTATGCTATTAATTTGTCTCTTTATTTATCTTATTTTTTTCGTTATTATCACTCGTATTATTTTTACACCATCGTATTTATTATTGTTTTGTTATGCGTATCCTATGTAATTTGTTTTCGCATTTTTCACGACATCATATTTCACTTTATTCAATATATCAAAACTCGTTTTTTTTTTGTATTTCGATATTCGAAAAATCGCACACTAACTTACGGGATTTTGATTTTCTCGACAAATCTAAATACGCGAATCATTTCAAACAAAAGTTTTATGTGCTCTCGGGAATTAAGGAAAGATCGTGTTCTAACTCACGGGACATGATCTCTTTCCTAAACCCGAGATAATCAAATATCTTTCAAAATAAATAAATTTTGGCACTCATTCGCGCATCGGGAATTCAAGACATTGTGTCCTAACTTACGGGATGCAATGCTCTTTCTCGATCAACGTGAAGTATGCCATTTTTTCTTTTCAAATACTTTTCGTATTTCAATAAAAGATCGTATATTAAATCTCTTCAAAGTTTTCAATCTTCGACACTAAGACATTAATTAATCAACTAGGTACCAATTTTGGGCGTTACGAGGGTGCTAATCCTTCCTCGTACGTAACCGACTCCCGAACCCATTTTTTTTAATTTCGTGGACCAAAATCGTTGTTTTAATAAAATCAAATCGTTTATTAAAAATAACCACTTTTCAAGGTGATCCGATCACACCTTATCAAAAAGGATTGGTGGCGACTCCCACATTCGTTTTCATTTTTCAAAATCTAAGTTGACGTCGTTTTGTCAAAAAAATGGTGTCAACATGGTTTATTTAACTTAATGATAGAATAAGTATTAATATATATACATATATGAATTTTTGCTTATGACTTACTAAGCTTTAATAGCTTAATGTGTGTTTGTATTTGTTTACCTCTGTTTTATAGATTTTGGAGTCGCATTACGAGCTCGGGGATCATCAGCATAGTCTATCACACTATCGACCGTCTTTGGTATTTTATAAATTTGAATTTGAACCAATGGCATGTATAGTCTAGTTAATATGTTTAATTTTAGGATATGTGAATATGAGCCATGCGAAAATGGTTTATTCATTTTGGTTAAGCTTGGTTTTATGTTTTTGATCTATTGATCTATATATATATATATATATATATATATATATATGATGTTTAAGTTTATGCAAATTTCGGTTATATATATATAGAAATGTACTGTGTTTAGCATAATTGTTAATAGTTGTATAAATTAGTTATATTTAAGCCTATTTCGAAAGTAATATGTGTATTATATGTATATGATGTGGTATGTATATGCTGCCTATTTGTTGTATATACGCTGTTAAATTTTGGTATAAAAATGCTGCTCAATTTGGTATGTATATGCTGCCTATTTGTTGTATATATGCTATTAAATTTTGGCATAAAAATGCTACTCAATTTGGTATGTATATGCTGCCTATTTGTTGTATATATGCTGTTAAATTTTGGTATAAAAATGCTGCTCAATTTGGTATGTATATGCTGCCTATTTGTTGTATATATGCTGTTAAATTTTGGTATAAAAATGCTGCTCAATTTGGTATGTATATGTTGCCCATTTGTTGTATATATGCTGTTAAATTTTGGTGTAAATGTGCTGTTAAATTTGGTATGTATATGCTGCCTATTTGCTGTATATATGCTGTTAAATTTTGGTGTAAAAGTGCTGCTAAATTTGGTATGTATATGTGCCCATTTGTTGTATATAAGCTGTCCAAATTTTGGTGTATAAATGCTGTTTAATTTGGTATATAAATGCTGTCCAAATTTATGTATAAGAGCTGTCCAAACAAGGTAGATTACCTATATTGTAATATGTAGTATAGTTAGTAAATTGAAATGAAATAAATGTGTACAAATAAATGTTTGGATACATGCTTGATTTATGATATATAATCATATAGGTTTGGAAACGTTTTAAGGATTTGAATTATATCAAATTTTGATTAGGTAAATGATAATGATATGGTTGAATTTTGAAACATAGTTGGTATATGTAATTTGATTAATGATGCATGTTTGATTTTAATTGATTATGTGTATATATATATATATATGGGAGGAAATTTTGTGGTTGAGTTAGTATAAAAAAAATTTCGAGTTGGGTTTTGATCGGTAATGCCTCGTAACTCTAATCCGGCGACGGACACGAGTCGGGTTGTTACATTGTTATACGTCAATAACCTGAGACCTGAACCCTGGAAAAGATCCAAACCTCCGACCCATAACCCGATCGCAAGAGGATAACAAGGCGAACCTGACTGCAAGGCAAAGCTATAGACCCAGCTCACAAGACCCAACTCATAGGATTCTCGTGCAAGCTCATAAGGCAGGATCGCAAATACAGCTCGCAGAACCAGCTCGCGAGAAAAGGGTATAGGTTCAGCCCGCGAGGATCTAGAGAAGGTCACAGTCCCACTTCGCATACACCCAAGGAACTCATAGGAAGTGTCATGTGCTCCACAGACCACCCAGACACGTGTCCAACGGGTACGGAGCTTGCCTAGAGCGCCAGTCCCAAGAGTAGGAAAGACTGCGTGCTCCGCAGACACGTGCCCAACAAGCCTGGAGTTAGCAGAGAATGTCAGTACTGGAGGCAGTAGAGTCAAGACAAAATAGTGAGACCCTATCATGAGCTGTAATAGTATCAGTAATATCATGTATAAATACACTTATACTCATATCAATAAGGAGCAAGCAAAATATTTCAACAAAGATAATAAAAATAAATAGAATAATAATTAATCAACAAAGGTAAGTTGTCGTTTTATTTAAAGTTCAGTTAATAAATAAGCATTGGGATTTTCAAATCGTAAATGATTTTTTTGTTTTAAATTTGTATAGCTTACCCTACTATTATGTTAATACTTTTGCATGGAACTTGAATATATATAATAACCATTCATGTTGGATTTGGGGTTTTGGTGCTTGAAAATGGCCGGGAAAGACCGGTCCTCCATTGAAAGCCAAGTTTGAAAACTCTGTCCTAAATACTTCAGTTCAGCCAGCGACTTAGGCAGGTAGTAGCAGCGTCTTTGGCCCAAAAACTGGTTAAAGTGTTATTTATTATTTTTTAAAATTTTGTAAACTTACAAATTAACATTAATAGTAAAATTTCAATTTTAACTCCCAAAATTATAAACTTGACATATCAATTTAGTATTTTTTTTTTTACTTAATTGATACTTAAACTTAGTAATCATAAGTCAAATTGGTATATTTTTTAGGTACCTGATCAATATCATTAAAATACATTGACGTGGTAATGAAGACCAATAGCATTTTAACACGTGGCAATTTTACATTTTGAAATGTGACAAAAAAATATTTAAAATTTATACCTTTTTACGCATAGAGAATGAAATTGGGCAAATGATTGTACACTATTTTTAAAATTTATATAACATATCAGATTTTTATATTATTTTTTTGAAATTTAAAATATATAAAAACAAAAAATATTAAAAGATTATGAAAATATTAGAAATATTATTTGACACTAAAAGGAAACATGAACAATTAGTTCTCTAGATACATTTGAACGTAGACAATCATTTCTCCAAATGCATTCCAAACATGTTTTTAGTGATTTTATATATTTTAAACTTTTCATAGATTATTATATTTTATATTATTAAATTTAAAATACATAAAATTTGATATTTTATAAAAATATGATTTTTATACATTTTTAGATTTTATATATTTTGTATCAATTATATTTTATATATTTGGACAAATATATTTTATAAAATCTTGATATAAAATAATATATTTTATAAATATAAGATTTTACATATTTTAAATTTATAATAATATGAAAATATAATATTTTATGGAAAAATAAAAATGAATAAAATTACTCAAAAGCCTGTATAGAATGAATTGAACAAATAATTGTTTAGGTTCAAATGCATGTGGATAATTAGTTGTTCAGATTTCTTCTAGTATCAAATAATATTTCTAATAATTTTATAAGTTTATATATATTTTTATATTTTTATATTTTATATATTTTAAATTTCAAAATAATAACAATATATGATATGGTATAAAAAATATTTAAAAAATGTATGTTTAGAATGAACTTGTACAAATGATTGTCCAGAGTTAACTAAACCTAGACAACTATTTGTCTAAGTTTATTCTTTATGTGTAAAAAATTATGATTTTTTATAGATTTTAAATAATTTTATAGTTTTACTTTTTTGCCACATATCAAAATATAATTACCAACTATTACTATACTATTAGTTAAACAGTATATTTTAAAAATAGTAGTCAAGTATTTAAAAGATACCAAATTAATTTACAATTCCCAGATTCAATTACCAAATTAACTCTAAAAAAAAAGTCAAGTATTAAATATATACAAATCGTGATATATTAACCCTAAATTTATAACTCATTTTTCACATTCCTAACGCAGTTGTTTATTTGACTTGTCCCTGCTTCAATCCCATTGCTATTGAAGTTTTCAACAGTTGGTGTCCTATCGAATTGCATCTGCACTAGGATGAGGTGTCAGACATTCACAATATCTTATATTTTCCCCGTTCAATTATTACTTCGTCAAATCACCTTTTATACTGCAAATAAAAATAAAGCATATAATCTCCTCCCAACTGATGAGTTCCTGGATTCCTCTTAACATTTTGCTGTCAGTGGTTCATTATATCAAGCCAGACCCTAATGTCCGACTTCATCATTATCTAATTTGCATATTCATCTTCTATTTTTTTGAGCAATTGTACTTGAAAGTAACATATTTTGACAGATTAATAACTCATGTTTGATATACCATTTCATATTGCCGTATTGTTTCTATCCCACCCTATAAGGAACAACAATTCTTAACTAAGATCAATTGGACACTTGGACTGAATCTCAAATAGTGTGTGGCTAGGGCAGGGATGCATCTAAATTTGTAATATCGCCATACCTATCATTAGGCAGCTTTGAACACGTAACGCAAGAAATAATATAATTAAAATATAATAGAGAACAAGATTAATGATATTATAGACATAAATGTGTCCAAAATCTTGGGAGTCCTAAAAATTGTATGGAGAAGGGAACAATGGCGGCTATGAGCCCAACATCTTTATAGAATCGTACCGACAGTATTATTTTTGTTCTTTTTTTTCTATTTTTTTAATGGAAGAATATGAATTTTTTCACCTTCTAATTTCTTGCAACTTATAAATTGTTTTGTATTGTTAATTGCTAAATAATTTGATAGAGATCTATTTTTCCTTTCTTTTTTAATTAATTGTCAATTCGACACCTAGCAACTTGTGAGAGAATACAACAATTTGATAACCTTATCTTGTATGACCGTTGCCAATAAAAAATAAAAGTACTCATTTAAAAGAAAAAAAAAAGATCATGAATCATATGTTCAATCTCATTGGAATTACAAAATTTATTCCTAATATGCATAGAAATTTAGTTTGATCTAATTGGCTTTTTAGCAACACAATTCGAGGATTATTAGATAAATATTATAATTTTTATATTCGTATCGTGTGATGTTGGTGTTTAACATTATATGTAAAATTTTTATATTTTTAAATTTTGTAAAAATATTATATATATTTGTATAATATTCATGTTAATTTTGTGTGATATATCATGGTTTGAATCAAACATTGGCTTGTATCACAGGGCTTTCCTGAGGAGCTGGCACTGAATTCAACTCACCTTCAGGAGATTCTATGCTCGAAAGAATGATAGTAAGAACCTCTCAAGGTAGAATATCTTGCACTTTGATGGGGAAGTTGTAGTTTTAAAAAAATGTGATGCCCGTGAATGGGGTGGTGGACGTCGTACTTTGGGACCTCCTCTTTGGTGGGGGATCCCTCCGTACAAGATTAGCAAATGGCTCTCGGATAGAAATTCCTCTAGACGTTCGCAGATTACGTTCACCCTTTGGGTCTACCACCTTTTGCCTTTTGTCAAGGCTACAAATATCTTTAGCTGGCCTCTTAGACTGAGATTGTTGTACCCCCATTCGTTTACTTTTTCCGTATGAGGTAAGACCTGCAAAACCAAATGAGACAAGGTCAACATGAAATCACACAAGCCACCAAACAAAAGGCTAAACATCATATACTTGTCGAAGGCCAAGCATAAGCCACCTTATATTCGCCTGAGGAGAAGTTGACAGCAAGAGAAGAGGTTGGCTCTTTCATATCAAGATTTAGCATGGGCACCATATGGGAAGCCCTGCAAAGGATTTTCCATTTACAATCTAGAAGCCTCATATAGTTTGCAATAAAATGCCAAGGTTCTGATTGTAATCTTTGTAGATATTTGGCAATAGCATCCCTAGAGTCAAAAGGCCAAAAGTGCTCGCGTCGTTTCCAAATCCTAGGATCCTTTAGTCCGTCAATTAAATTCACAAGCGCATATCTCATTGCTCCCTTGTCATAGAGGCAAAAAAGAAATACAACTTAGAGAGAAATGTCCTGGGGAACAACTAGGTTCCCATTATGACTAACAAGGGCATAAGTGTTAACCCCAACATGAATATCCTCTAATTTCGACCAGTAGAGATAGTAAGAAGGAATAGGCCTTTTCCATTCAATGGGGAATTTCCCCAAGCTTGAATTCTACCAAATTATACTTTTGGATCTGGTTGCAACTTGCCCACTCTTTTATAGATAAATTACTCCATCCCCTCCCTCCTAACCATGAAATAAAACCCCATCTGAGCTTCATTTTTCTATGGACTGTACATATACTAGAACAATGACACTTCAGTCCATATACCCCTCTACTCGTATTTGATGATTAATCTAATTAACAACCACTAGGAACTCCCAACTAGTTGCTTGAGTGCCAAGCAGTAGGAATTCAACAAGTCCATGACAAACTAGTGAGGAGGTAAGGGAAACCTCGCCTTCAACAAATACAATGGCAGGTAGAATCTTGTCCCTCCCCCTCTATAGTTTGGCCCAAACACAAAGCTTAAGTAATGCTTCCCATCCGAAATGCTAAATTCATATTTGGGATGCCTTTGAAGGAGCCTCCTACGCCTCAAAACCCTTTGCATTTCTCGCTTCATGGTAGTATATCTATATTCACCATTCACGACCATCTCGTCTACAACCCTCTACTCTTTAGGTATTTGCCCTTATTGCTCGAAGTTGCTATAATTCCCCTGGGAACCACCATTGCCACCCTATTGTCGGTGGTGGAAGGCCTACCTTTGCCTTTTTTGACGAAAACCTACTAACTCTTTCTCCACTCTTTGTAAGTCTAACCATGTTTAACTCATCGAAACATTTAAAATGACAATGAAATGTAAAAAAAAATTCAAACATCAACCACTGAGAAGGAACTTTAAACAATAGAAAAAGCAAGAAAACTTTGAAACCCTAAAAAGATAAAAGTGATTTCAGGGAAGATAACAAAACAATTTTATAGAACTTTTTAACAAGCTAGAATCAATGGTGTTACTAGGGGGCTGGTAGGGGCCCGACCCCCTAAATGGAAAATTTTCCATTTAGGCCTCTTTATAATTTATAAAATTTTAAATTAATAATGGTAAAATTGCACTTTGACCCCCTAAAATGATAAAAATTTGATTTAATCAGTTAAAAATTATAAAGATATAGGCTATTAAAATGGTGAAATTGTATTTTTACTATCATAAAAATATACAATTTAATTTCGGTTCCCAAACATAATTTTTCGGCTTTGCCCCTGGCTTGACTGTACCATTTTGAGAAAGACAGCCATGACCAATGACATTTGGACACTTGTATAGTGTTAGATGCTTTGTATCCGATTTGTCGTAATTTGATATGTCAAATTAGAATCTCTTGAATACTTGATGAGCTTGCTCTCAAACAATTTACGAGTCTTTTTTAATGCTTTTTATTGATTCTTAACTTTTGGTGTTAATAATAGTTTTTCTTACGTTCTACTTTTTTTCAAACCCAAATTGGCAAAACTATGCCATTGGGAGTATAATGGTTAATTTTGAGCTTGTGTAGGGAGATGACTAAGGCCAAGCATCAATGAGAACCTCAATTGTTTTCAGATTCATGACTCTGATGCATGTGTGTCGTGACACTGACTTCCCATCACTTCAAGGAAGCAAACTTCAATGAAAAATCTACTTATAGTGATCTGCCATTAAAGTTGTAACACCTCTAACCCGTCTTTTTTGCCGGATTAGAGTTACAAAGTATTACAATGAGATATTAAACATTTAACATTGCCTAGAAACAATTATTCAAGTATAATTATAAATAAACAAATCACATTCAATTTATAATAAACATGCACTTACAGGCCTTAAATCGAGCTTATAGGGCCCTAAAAAAAGTATGGGAATATTCTGGGATCAATTCGAAACAAAACAGAAAAACTAGGAAAAAACTGAAAAAAAACTTTGAAAACAGGGGTCACACGGCCGTATGACAGAGCCCAGACCGTGTGGCTCAGAACATGGCCATGTATGCAGATCGTGTAACATAAGATCACACAATCGTGTGGCTAGGCCATGTAGCTCAGGGTCACACAACCTTGTCGTCAGGCCGTGTAACTCTCTATGCTTATGTGGCTCAGGGTCACATGGCCGTGTCGCCAGGCCTTGTAACTCTCTGTGCCCATGTAGACCCACCTACACTAGAAACAAATAAGACACTTAGTCGTATGGATAGGCCATTTGTGACATACGGCCATGTGACAGCCCGTGTCTTAGGCCGTGTGCACCAAATTTTGCTTTCATAACAAGACACATTTTACACCTATGTTGGATACCAAGCAAAGCTTTAAACCATCCTTTAAATACCATAAAAAAAAACACCTCAAAATAGGACAATTTCATACAACCTAAGTGCCTAACCAATCTGTCCTCATTGACACCACGTTTTAATCATCATGTACAATGGCATTTAACCATAACTGAAACATACATTCATCTTATATAAGTATATTGAGAACTATCCACCTAATTACCATATCATATCATACATCAACCCAAGCAAAGGAACTTAAATCATTCACTTCCAAAAGAACCAATTTCATAGATCATATAACATCAACCATATACACATAACATCTATTCTATTTACATTATTTTCATAATCAAATAGCTATACACAAAATGACCTTTCCTAATAATACTAACATCCTAGGTACATGCCAAGACACAAAAAGAGTACATCACCAACATTATATTCGGGATTATCGCTAGATGCTGAGACGACAATCAAGATAGGTACCTAACCGAGTTACAAAAACTTATTAGATTTACAACAAAACCATTCCATATGCATCCACTAACTTGAATTTTGGTATTATCATCTAATAAGTCCCTTGGCTTCCTTTTTATATTTATTTACTGCATTTACTAATAGCCTCAACTTTTACATCTTTTACATTTTAGTCCTTTTTGCTAAATTAACTATTTAAATCTTAATATTTCGTAACCAAATTTTTATACAACATTTGTAATACTATATAAATACTAATTTGTTAATATATTTTGACCCACTAGTTGGAATTATTGTCCCAGAACCTTTACTCCCGATACCACTGAAAATGGGTCGTTACAAAAGTTGCAACACTAAGTGTGTGGTGTCGTGACACAAAGCCTCAAAGTTTCAACTACAAGTCCTTAAGGTTGAGACTCCAAGCCTATGGCTAAAGTGAAGGAACCCAGTGCCACTACCATTGAGGTCGCGGCACTAGTAAGGCTGTGTCACGACATTAAGTACCCCAAGCTAAGTTGTCATATCCCAAAAATCAGGTTATAGAAATTGGGTTAATTAACCGAGAGTGGTCGCGCATGAATTTTTTTCTTTTTTTTGATGATCTTTTGCTTATTTGATAATAAATAAGTAACAAGTCTAGTGATCAAGTGGTGGTGGAGATGTCCTCGATGATCTGTGCTCAAATCTCTTCCCTCATATTATTTTCTATATGGTGCAATTTTGCTTCAAACCTCAACAAAAGTCACACCATGTTTTTAAAAATAAATGTTGTGGGAGTGTTAATAAATAAGTGAGTTAGTGTAATGCTTAAGAGCTTAATTAGTTTCCATAAATTCCTATGTTCAATTCTCAACATCCTCATGATTTTTATTTAATTTTTGGCTCATAAAACCATGGTTAACACCCCCCAAAATCGTCCACAACATTTCCTTATGGGCAAGGTTTGCTTTCCTACTTTAACTGGTCAACCTACCATCTTTTGCCCATTTTTTCACACCATGTATTCCCCTTTTTTCTTTTCTTCTCCCTATTTTCCTCACTTGCCTTTAAACTTATGTATGCCACCCCTAGCACATGAAACCATCCACATTAATTTTTTCTTTCATATTTTCCATTTCCCTTTTTACTCTATTTGTCTCATTCTCTTTCCAAAAACTAGAGTGTTGACTATGTAGCTATCTAACCCTTGAAGGCTATGTACATATTTTTGCTTTTCATTTTTGCAAAAATACCCTATTTCTCCTCCTTTGTACCACCTTGTGCCACCACTTATTTGGTTGTCTTCCTCCATCTTTTACTTTATTTTTCATTAATTTTTTTGAGACCACTACCAGACTATCTTGGCCACCACCTTACTCCACCATCGATAATACCATATTTTTTCTCTTCACTTTTTTTTTTACTATTTTTCTTTTATAATCTCCCCATTCTCTCAAGTGCCTTACCCCTTATCTTTCCTCCTCCTCCATCAGATTCTTGCTAGACTATTGCCATCGCAACGGCGGTGCCTCCATCGATTTTAGTGATTCTTTCTCTTTTCACCACCATTTTTGGATCTCTATCATTCTCTTTAGTAGTCGAAATTCCTATATTACCTATTTCAATTAGTTTTTAATTTATTCCTAAATATTTTATTTAGTGACTTACTTTTCAAGTAATCTTTTTTCTAGCTTCACATCCCTCTCCAATTCAAGATCACAGTGATACTCTAACCCTCTTGTTTCAACTAATAAAGAGGTCGATCAATACCAACCCAGAGAGTCACTAACATTGGGAGCGATATCATGTTTCGATTGAGTAACTTATCGATTAGATCCAAGTATGGGCATTTTTAGAGTGGTGTATTGATTTGGATCTACAATCAGGTGTGAGTTAACTTACTAGAAAAATTATATATGAGATTTGTTGCCAAATAAAATATATTTATTTATAATTGAAACCTTGTTAAAAATCTCTATAATATGAAATGTTGAGAATACACTATATGTTCAGAAAACGTTGCTAAATCCATAAACAGGGTGATATTCAAGTAAGTACCTCAAACTGATCATTTAATGATCATATGTGTTAATTGATGTGATTTGATGAATGTTGTGAAGTTATGCAAATATTCCCATTTCTCATGACGTGTGATATGATGACATTATATGATAGGCATAATATATAAATCATGCCACTAATATTGAAATTGAGATTTGTTTCGCATGTTAAACATGCCCTACATGATATTATTTGATTTGCATTTTTCAACATGCCCAATGTGATAAGTGATATATCGAAATGAAAAAAATGTTTATATATGTTCATTATAGCCATAAAAACTTGCATAATTATTTTACAAAATTGCACTGCCATAATCATGTGCATCAAATTTGATTATGTGGTATGATGAGTATCTGTTTACTGTTATATAACTTATTGTTATTTAACTTGTTATAAGACCCACATTGGTTTTAAAAGCTCACCCCATTAGTTTTATAACCTTTCAGGTAATACACGAACTCAGGGCTTGGACTTGGCATTTGCAAGAGCCTCTCGGATGGGTGTTTTTAATAATGAGTTATGAACTATTTTTGGATGTTATTTTGGACTTTGGGACATTGGACTTTATAATTGGGTTGTTTCTTTATTTTACCATTTTAAACTGCTATGCATGCATGATTGGTGACTTCCCAAATATTTTGAATTATTGAAATCCTTTAGATTATTTATGATTTTTAGTTTCTTTTAAACAAGTTTATAAATTTGTGATTTTTCTAAATATTTTCGAAAGTTTGTTGCGAAAGGTTTTTATCAATATCATAGTAAAGAAACTATTAAAAATATTACAAAACCATTACTCAAATGATTTAAGGCGATATTTTGAGATGATAATAAACTTCTCAAATATTCATATTTTAATAAGTGTTTTCTAAAAATAAAGTCAAACGATATTTAAATTTAGAGATTTTCGCAAAGACAACTGCTACCTAGTTACTTTCAACAAGTAAATGTTTTCAACGATTGTAATGTGTCTTTCGAGATTCGACTATAATGTCTAGGCTAGGTTTGGATGTTACATTTAGTGGTATTAGAGTCGAGTTTAAAATTCAGACTGTGGATTTTAAACAAGTCTACATGCATATCTTTAATAGTATTCTTACAAAAAAGAAAAGAAAAAAGTATGTTGATATTTAAAAAATACATTTCTGAAAATCCAAGACTCTGAAGTTGATACGGAATAAGTACTCTCTATACTTGAAACTTTAGATTATGAAACCTTAGGTTATGAGATGATATACTTATAGATAGTGAAACTCTGATTGAAAATATTCAAGTGATAACATAAAGACTTTTTTTTTTTAAATGTTGTTAGATAAAACTCATAAAATTTATCAATAAACGTTATGAAAACCTGAGGTATGTGAACTCGTGGTATGTGATTTTGAGGAGCGCAATGTTGAGTAGCTCAAGATTATTTGTTAGCTTTTTCAAGAACTTGTGTCTGACCCTAAGACAAATGGTGTTGTTAATGCGTTTGCTGCTAAAGGCGAAAATCATGAGACTAGGGGTGATGCAGTGTCCCAAGCGATGTTGGGGATTTTAGAAATGGTTTTCGAGACTACGGTTAAGAAGAACAAGATATTAGAAGGGAGTAAGTGGTTGGAATGAGAGAGAAAGGAAAAGAATAAAGTACGAAATAAGAGGAAGTCTAGTTATATTGACCCAAATTCGCGACTTTTGAAGCGTATCAAAGAGGCAAACCACAACAGAATGTTGTAAAAGCCAATATTAGAGGTTTTATTGGATTAGCGAGAATTTTTTTTATAAGTATTGTAATAAGCGTCATTCGTGTGAGTGTTGGAAAAAGTTAAGAACATGTTTGAGAAGTGGGTCTGCAGAGCATTGTGTTATGAATTGTCCACGATGTCATCCTATTTAAATCCAAGGTTCGACTCAGAAATAGAATTAGAGACTTGTGTATGCTGCTAGGCTTCGAGAGTATCGAGAAGCATCTAGCATCAATGAAGGTAGTTTTACAATCCATTTTAATTGTGCCTTGCACTGATTGAGAATTAGTATTACCAAAATGTTTGTTGTTAAAAGTGTATCTGTGAAATTGAAAATTTGGGAATAAGGAAATCGTTAGTGATATTTCTATAGATAGTCATTTGAGACAATCCGTGCAAGTAAATAGGAAATCCATTGGAGATTTAAGGTGAATTATTGGAACTACACTATGATCAAAGTTGCACAGCGTAAGCTTTAAGGTTAGTTTAGAAAGAAGAGTTATGAATTTTGTGGATAAGTTAATAGGCTTGACAATAGAAATTTCGAGGACGAAATTCTTTTTAAGGAGGGGAGAGTTGTCACATCTGAAAACTAGGTTAGTAGAAATTGGGTTAGTAGAGTGGACGAAATTCTTTTTTTAGATGATTTTTTGCTCATTTGATAATAAATAAGTATCAAATCTAGTGATCAAGTAGTGGTGGAGATGTCATGCTCGAATCCTTTCCCTCACATTATTTTCTATGTGGTACAATTTTGCTTCAAACCTTAGCAAATGTCACACAATGTTTTTTAAAATAAATGTTGTAGGAGTGTTAAGAAGTAAGTGAGTTACTGTAATGCTTAAGAGCTTAATTAGTTTCCATAAGGTCCCATGTTCAATTTTCAACATCCTCATGATTTTTATTTAATTTTTGGCTCATAAAACCATGGTCAACACCCCCAAAAACCATCCACAACATTTCCTTATAGGCAAGGGTTGCTTTCCTACTTTAACCAGTCAACCTACCATCTTTTGCCCCCTTTTTCACTCCATGTGTTCCCCTCTTTTCTTTTCTTCTCCCTATTTTCCTCATTTGCCTTTGAACTAATGTATGCCACACCCTAGCACATGAAACCATCCACATTCATTTTTTTTCTTTCATCTTTTCAATTCCTCTTTCTACTCTCTTTGTCTCATTCTTTTTCCAAAAAGTAAAGTGTTGACTAGGTAGTTGTCTAACACTTGAAGGCTATGTACACATATTTGTTTTTCATTTTTGCAAAAATCCTCTTTCTCCTTCTTTGAACCACATTGTGCCACCTCTTATTTGGTTTTTCTCCTCCATCTTTTACTTTATTTTTCATTCATTTTTTTGAGACCACCACCGAACCACTGTGGCCACCACCTTGCTCCACCATAGATAATACCATCTTTTTTCTCTTCACTTTGTTTACTATTTTTCTTTTATAATATCCTCATTCTCTCAAGTGCTTTACCCTTTATCTTTCCTCCTCCTCTATCGGATTCTTGCCAGAGGTGGTAGCGCCTCTACCGATTTTGGTGATTCTTTCTCTTTTCACCACCATTTTTGGATCTCTATAATTCTCTTTAGTAACCAAAAGTCCTATATCATCTATTTCAATTAATTTTTAATTTATTCCTAAATGTTGTATTTAGTGACTCACTTTTCAAGTGATCCTTTTTCTAGCTTCACAAACCTCTCCAATTCAAGATCACGGTGATCCTTTGACCCTCTCGTTTCAACCAATAAAGAGGTCAATCGATACTAACCCAGAGAGTTATTAATGCTTGGAATGATATCATATTTTGATTGAGTAACTTATCGATTAGACCCAAGTGTGAGCATTCTTAGAGTGGTGTATTGATTTGGATCTACAATCAGGTGTGAGTTAACTTAATAGAAAAATTATATATGAGATTTGTTGCCAAATAAAATATATTTATTTATAATTGAAACCTTGTTTAAGTTTAAAGATTTGTGTAAAGACAACTACAACCTAGTTGTTTTCAATAAGTAAATGTTTTCAACGATTTTAATGTGACTTTCAAGATTCGGCCATAATGTTAAGGCTTGGGAGACTTGCATGACACTTCGGTAACGTTACAATTAGCCAATAGGTCTTTGGTGCACCCCAAAGGTGTTCTAGAGCAACTGTTAGTGAAAGTGAGGTAGTTTATTCTTCCAATCAATTTTATTGTTTTAGACTTCGAGAAAGATTTTAAGATCTCCATTTTGTTGGGAAGACCATTCTTAGCCACTATTGATGTTGAAAAGGGTGAATTAACGATGAAAATAGATGGTAAAGTAGAAGTATTTAAATGTATTAATGAATGTCCTAACATGATTGAAGTGTCTATCTCTCCAGTTTATACTTATCATTCAACTTGTTCATTATTCTCTCATGCTACTAATCAGCTTGATCAAAGGTGTTGGAAATGATGTAAAGTTTCAAGTACACACTTGAAGCTGAAAGGAGTCAAGATCAGGAAAATATTAGTTATGCTCTGACACTTCACAACCTGCAAGACCATAATTCATTCACGGAATAAATGGCAGATTCGAGTGTTGAAGACCTCTCTCATGCACAACTTTGGGGGCCTAATGGTTCACCCAAGAATAACTCTCCATTTTCATTTGGTTGTTGTTGTACATAAGTTGGATGTTTTGAGGTGATACTCTATTTTTGCTTATTTTTAAAGTTTCTTTTATGTTTAGGAGTAGGATTTTTATAGCATTACATTTAGGAATTGTATGTGGTAGGGAATTTTGAGAAGGAAAACTCATTTTGAGAGAAATGAAGTTAGTGTCACGATACATTTTGGTGATAGTCACGAAACCAACAATGGTCATGAAGTAGGGGGCCTAAAAAATGTTCCATGTCGCGACACTGACCTATTAGTATCATGACACACTCAACAGACCAAATAAACAAACTGAGTTTAAAAGCACGAAGGAGTCGCCACATTGAGAACAGTCCGTTTCTAGTGTCGCGACACCACTATTGAGTATCATGAAATACCCATTTTAAAGTCATAACCTAATGCATTTAAAGCTTTTAATGGTCATTTCAAGCTCTCTTAATATTTATTTTGATTTTTAATTCTAAAAACCCTTCCAAAACCTTTCCCTTTCTGTTTTCTTTCATTTTAGGGCTTGAACTCTATTTTTCTTCCCCCAAAATTTGTACTTGCATTAAAAAATCTACACTTTACTTTTTCTTCCTTTCTCAAAATTTTAGCATTCTTCTTCTTGTGGGAACCAATACGCAACAACATGGTGACCGATGTATGTCTTCATCTTCAAAAAATATTAAGGTTAAGGGTTTCAAACTCTTGGTTTTCGATTATGTTAATATACTTTTGGAAAATCCACGATTGCATAATTGTTTTAGGCTATTTTTGAACTTTGCTTATAATTTCTTGAATTCCCATTGTTAATTAGTATTAGAGTTATATTTGCATGTCTATTTAAATATCTGAAGATTTTTCATTAAGAGATTTAGGATTGTTGATTGTGAATGTTAGTTGGTTAGAATTCTTTTTAGACTTTGAGAAATTTTTGTTTGCTTGACCCCAAAAGGCACCAAAATGACCAAATCCCGATCAGAACTCCCTTGATCTTTAAAATATGTCAAGGACAAATTTAAAAATAGGGAGGCCAAAATTTTTTCTTAGAACTTCAAGGACGAACATTGATATTTGAAAGTGGATTCAACCCAACCTCCTCTTTCTATAATAAGATTTGAGAATTAGTCTAGTACCGCGAGTGGTACGATTTTTGCTTTACTCTGAAGGCCCTTACTGTTATCTTTATTATATTAGAGTTTTACTCTAATTTAAAATATGCAGAGAAAAAAATGGTGTTTATTCAATATAAGAAAGTTGACATCTCCCCCAGGCTATTTGTCACCATTATAGTGTTCCATATTTTCAAAACCATGATATTTCTGTAATAGATTTAAAGTATTTTACTAATGTTGATATGGACACCATAATAAGCTTTTTAAAGAAAAATAGGGGAGAATGGAAACAAAGGCCATATTCTAATGTTCCTTTATCTTTTAATCAAGTCATAATGTTCCCAAATGTTAAAATGTAGATACAATTGATCTTTACTTGGATATGCCCCGTGTGAAACACTAACACTATCAATGTCTTTTGAGTTGTTTTGCTTTATTCTATTTCTCAAAAAAAAAAGAATTTTCTTAGGGAAATGGATTCACAAATATATGTGTAAGTGTATTTCTGGAGGTAAAGTTTGTATATATTTTCCACACTAGGTCACAGATTTATGCCGTAAAGCTACGGTGAAAATAGAGCCAGCTGAATAGTTCCATAAACCCATAAAAAGAATTATTGGTGATACCATTCTTGGAAAATATTGATAATTGAAAATGAAGCAAATTCAAAAGGGAAACCAACACCGAAAGCAAAAGATGGAAGTGCCACTTTCCCTTTCAAAGAATTTTCTTAGGGAAATGGATTCACAAATATATGTGTAAGTGTGTTTCTAGAGGTAAAGTTAGTATATATTTTCCACACTAGGTCACAGATTTATACCGTAAAGCTAAGGTGAAAATAAAGCCAACTGAACAGTTCCATAAACCCATGAAAAGCATTATTGGTGATAGCATTCTTGGACAATATTGATAATTGCAAATGAAGCAAATTCAAAAGTGAAACCAACGCCAAAAGCAAAAGATAGAAGTACCACCTTCCCTCCCAAAGAGGAAATTTGAAGGAAAATACCTCCCAAAAGGTAGAGCCTATGGTGAAACCCTAAGGGTGATGTTTCTCACCCAATGGATTGCCAAATTGTAGCTTTACATTGACAAGTTTTTAGAGCAATAAGGGTGGGATGTCCTACAATGGCTAATGAACCCTTACACAATATTTAGCATGAGGAAGAGGAAGAAGGAGAGGAAGAAGGAAATGATGATGAAGTGGGAGAGCATATGCATGATGACACCCCTATACCTTATTTCGATGAATTCAAAGAGGCGTTTGTTCCCAAACATCCTTCATCCAAGGGGGTAGTCTTTTGCAACCTAGATAAAACTAGTCACATCGTCGTTCGACTAATAGAGTATACAAAAAGGTTGCGAGAAGAAATGACAAGGGAAAGATGGTCGCTGAGTTGGAGTCCAACTCTGACTCTGATGAAAATTGAAGTTAGATTTCTTTACCTACTAGTTTTGTGAAATGTAACTTAAAAATATTGAACTACATTTGAAAATAGATTTTTATTTTGGTTTGTTTTAATTTTTATTTTATTATTATCTTCATATTATGTTTATTTGTTATTTTTGTTTTTCTATGTAGGCCACCCATTCAGAGATTGCACAATATTTTGAGCTTCAACAAAGAGGTAGATGACCTTGACTTGCCCTCACACATGCTTATGACAACTAGGGAAGTTCTTAAACCTCCTAATTTTATTGTGAAACACATTGGGGACAATGTGTAATTTAAGTGTGGTTATAGAAAAAAATTGTCTTTGTTATTAATTTGTAACACCTTTTTTCCAGACCTGATTGCCAGGTCCGGGTTCAAAATATTACTAATAAACCGAATTAATTAATTATATATATCTGAGCTTCATTCTTACCCAATTTATTAGATCTCATTTTTATACAACTTTATTTTCAAATATTTGGCGACCAAGCACATTCTATAAATGAACATTAATAAGAATTCTTATTAATTTGGTAACCTAACAAGTAGAACAAAGTTCTTACAATAATTTCGAATTGCTGGATATATAAACCATATAAATTCTCACCATGAATTCTACTTAACTACACATATTCTAACCCTAAAGTGAAGCCTCGAAGGGCGCCCTTTATAGGCATGATACAACAAAGCTGACTTCTACTAGGGTTTTGCGTGGTCTGGCTTGGTCCTTTTCCACAGACTCCCATATCAGCCTAATCTTGTAGTCAAGGCAAAATCTGCTCAGAAGTTCAAATAAACTTAGTTCAAAATCTGGCTTAGTCTTAATGGACTTCCAAGCCATAGATAGAACCCAGCGAACCATCTCCTCATTAGATCATCTTTGGATGACTTTGTACCTTTGGCGGACTTTCCACATAGGGCGGACCTTGGCAAACTTGCCATATGAGACATCCCTTAATGGACTTTCCACTTTTCTAGTGACCTTTTTACTAAAATTTTCAAATTCGATGAACCATTATGTACTCTCTGCCCATGATGATTCTGCATCAACTCTGGCGGATGCTTTTTCACAAGTATCTTCGAAGGAAATACCAGTTCCTTCCATATATGCCATGTTTAAGACGCTCTTATCAATTTTTCTACTTTTGCATTTTGAAGGAATCTTCTGTTTAGCACACTTATCCACACTTTTAACGCATCCTGATCATTTTGTCAACTTACTTGCCGTGTGATTCATAAATAAATTTCCCTTTTATGCCCTGATAGGCTTTCTTATTTGCCAACCTGGTGAACTCCATCATTGTCATGTGTTATGTTTGTTCGCCACTGGATCACGTCATGGCTTAACTATGGACTTTTGATTACGAAGAACTGATAAACCCCTTTCAAGGTGTCACCCTAAAGGAATTGTATACCATTTACACGGTGTTTCCCTAATGTACTTATTTACCATTTGCACAGTGTCAGCCCAAAGGACCAGTCGATTACCATCGTCACGGTGTCGCTCCATAGAGTCGATAGACTGTCGTCACAGTGCCGGTCTAGCAAGCAAGTAGGTAACCATTCCATGATACTGCCAAACTCACTTGAATCCCGTAACAATCTGCCTATCCCCCCATCATGCCAATTTTCCTATCCTCATCTACCTGTCAAGGTAATGCTCTCCGTACTCTGCATATTAAAAACATGTATAACATTCCAAATAATAACACACTAAGTAGTACACCACATTTTAACACGTCAATACACAACACAATGTACATTCAGAGAGCATACTAACAATCATTCGTTCATTTCCACAGCCTTATGCATGGATAATTTGCTTAATCATTGTAATCATATACAACCATTGATTTTAGACTAAAATCAAAACTTTTTAGCAGCACAACAACGAACAAAACCCAAAGGGGAGTACAAAAACTCACATGAACTCCTTCATCCTCTTCAACATAGCTTTTCCAAATGTCAGTCTTGGAAACTAAGCACGACAAACATATATCGGTTAAAACGAAGGCATTCAAACTTTAAAATTTAGAACCCATTATACATAAACTTATTAAGAATCATTACTTTCACTCTTCCTTTAATCCACAGGTATAGAAAGTTAATAAAGCTTACTAATTTCTCAAATTCTCTACTTCCAGACTTCAAATCTCATGATCATAGCTGCATGCAGAATTCTCCTTAACTTCCTTTTCTTCGGAGCAACCGAAGAAAATGATGCAGATGAGAAGGAAATTGTAAACAAAACTGAAACAAATTCTTTTAGGAGGAACATATCTTCTCACTTAAATATATAACTCTTCTTGCATGGTCTTCAGATCTCAATTAGCCATCCATCAACAGTCATTGTGTTTCCCACTTTGGAACCAGCCGATTCTATCTTAACCAAATGAGAATTGAAACTAAACTAATTGCCCATTAGCCACAAAGTTTCCAAAAATTTCCAGTATAGTTCGCCAACTCACTGTCTAATTTAATCAACTCCGACGCTTCTATAAATTTGGGACTTCAAAGAAATCTGGGTGTGACAACTACCCCACCTATAAAGAAAATTTCGCCCTTGAAATTTCTTCTTGTGGTTATACATATAAGCGAACCCCTGAATAATTATTCCTTCCCTGGATAACTCCCTTCATAACTTAAAGGTAAGCATTTTTAGTTTTCTCTAATCCATTCAGATTGAATGGAGGATTTGTTTTTACTTTATACTAGGTGGGTACTTGCACAAAGATAACTTCATTGTTATCCCGGTGTAACCCTTCGCTTTCAACCTGAACCAGAGTCCTTTAACACGATACTACTTGACGGATTCTGTATTAACGAATAATTGGATGAGCCGGTACTTAGTAGACATTTAAATCTGGTGGATATTCCGCCTTTTCTTTTATCGAGTGGTTTAAAAGAATCCCTCTCTGTAGCCAATAGATGTCACCTGCGGATTTGACGATTCGAATAGTTTATTTCAGAATTTGAACCCAAGTTTCCCTTGGCTATTGGCTACTTAAACCGAGATGCATAAAAAAGAAACATTTTTATCTGAAATTATTTTTCCAAATTCCTTGTCGGTTAAGTTCCCTTCTGAATCCTTGAGTTTCCTCTCTTTGCCATCTCTGATTTCATTGTCTAAGTCATGCTTCCTTTCTTCCCTTGACTACTTCTCTGCATTTTCCAGGTAATTCTTTGAGTCTTCTCTTTTTCCTTCATTTTCCCCCAAAATAGTCAGGATTAAGAGTAGTCATTTTGAGGGTAGAAGTAATCATGGCGGCGATAGTAGGAGGGTTCATGGGGGTGGCACAAAGGGTGATAGGGCTAGGCTTAGTAATCACGAGGTAAGCATCCTTGTCCTTACCTTTCCTTTTTGAGAAAATATAAGTCAAAATTGGCTACGAATTAACATAAACATGCCAAATCATTAATATACCAACAAGTTCACACTAAATTTGCAAATTTAAGCAACATTTACATTTTATTCCATTTAATCCCTAACCGAGACTAACATAACTTTCAATTTAAAACTCAAATTTTCAATCCGATTTCACTATAGTCCATTTAGGACTTCCTATTTTTCATTTTCACTACCAATTTCTAAATTCATGCATATTAGTCCCAATTGAACAAAACTATCAATTGATTTCACAATTTATAAAAATTACTAGAAAAAGACTAAATTTAATTAACCAATTTATGCTTCAAAATTTAAAACCCCATAGCTGAACCTCTTTCATCTCCTTCTCAAATTTTCGACATGCAAGGATGGAAAGAGACTAATTCTCTTTCTTTCTACTATGTCCAAAATAATATACATATATTTTTTTCATGATAACATATTTAATTAATTAGAATTTATATCATTTCCTTTATAAACCAATAAGCCACCACCCACTACTAATTTAAGAGCGGCTTAATTACCTCTTAAGTCCCTTGTGCATGTTCTAATTAAAGATTCTTAAGCGATTGAATTTTTACCACTTTTACAAATTAGTCCATACACCTTAATTAATTACTAATTTGATAAAATTAACTATCCAAAATTTAATTCACTTCTAAAACAACTCCATAAATATTTAATAGAAATATTTACGATTTTGGTCTACGAAAATGAGGTCCCAAAACTGCATTTTCTAATACCACTAACTTTAGGATCATTACACTTGTTCCTTAATTAACTATAAATTAAAAAAAATTACTAGACCAAATTTTAATATATTTCTATACTAGCACTGTATATATTAAATATTATTATTTACAAACATGGTTTATGGAAATGGTATTTTGAAACTACTAACTTTTGGGTCGTTACATTTTGGCCATTGGAAACATAATTTCCTGATTAAGGGAAAGTGGGGAGTTGTATTTGGTTAGCGTTTCCACTTGCCCTTCCCTCTATTAAGTAATTAACTATATCGTCCATATAAATGTTTCTATAAAATTCAAAATTCATAGTATCCAAAAAATCATTTTCATGATATGGAGCTTTGTAGTATTCACAATTTTCCTCGGGTGTGATGATTACTTGTTTACCCCCTAAGTCTCGTGTTTTCTCTATACTTCAATGAAGCATAGAACTCCTATATTATAAAAATTGTTGCTAGTTCTTTTGGGGTCAAACAAAAGTTATACCAACCTTGATAATTTAGCAATTCCCACAGTTTGTTACACAAGGTCAATGATGGATCAAAACCCCTCTCTTGAATAAATGTCTTACATTGTAATTCCAAAAATATTTTTCGACATCTTTATGTTCGAAACAAGACGTATCAAAGCCTGTCATTGGCTCTTGGGTTTTGGTGGTTCTAATTTCTTAGGGGCCATTTATAATATTCAACAAAATTTTTAAGCAAAACTAGAATATACAAATAACACAACCAAGCAACTATTTCCCTAAATCTATCAACAACCTACACAAATATTTTCAACAAGAGTCTATGTTGCGAAACTCCTTTGAAAACCTACAAAATAATAAGAAGAGAAAAGAAGCAAATAGAAAAGTGGAAAAAAAATTTAAAAGAGTTTGAATGGGGAGAGGGTCTAAAGAGTTTGAAAGAGGTTTAGTGAACTAGTATTGTGTTTTAGGGGTTAATAGGGTTTAAATATTATTTATATTTGGTTTTTAAGTTTAAAATCGACGGGTTTTAGTTTTAAGCATCGGGTTGCATCATCGAATCAAGTATTTTGCTGCAGAACTAGACTCAATGTTGCAACCCCGAGGTGCAATGTTACAACATTCTCCCTAAAAGTACAGAAGTTCTATTATGCTGCCATGTTGCAACATTGCTGGGCCAATGTCACGAAATCAGATCTGTTTTTGTAGAAATCGTGTTTTGGAGGTGTCGTGGCATCATCATCTCAGTTTTAAAGGTCCCACATAATTTTAAGTGGCCTAACTAATCATCATACCTTAAGTCCTAATTTATTCTATCCTACTCTTACAAAAAATTAATTAAAGGTTCAAGAATTAAAATTATACAAATTATAAAGTTCAATGGTTAAGTTTTAAGTTTTACTACCGAAGTCATTTGATAGCCTTTTTAACTTCTCTATTGACTTTTGATCTCGAGCTCAATCATCTTGATTTGTCCAATTGCACCCCTTCCAAATTGGGCTTTTCCACTTGTCCTTTGCTCGAGCACAAGTCCATTTCCTTGCATGCACAAGACGCTGAGAATACCTTCGATCAAGATTGTTAGTAACATGATAAAATATAGCATGACAATTTTCCACTAACTACCCAACATGTTCGTCATCTTTTGAGGGATTACCACACTTAAACACTTCCACTTCTCCATCGATTTTCATAATTAATTCATTTTTATCCACATCGATGGTAGACTTGGATGTGGCTAAGAACGATCTTCCCAACAGAATGGGAATTTCTATATCTTCCTGAATGTCAAGGACTACAAAGTCAATAGGAAATATAAATTGCCTAACCTTAACCAATACGCCTTCTAATACTCCTTTAGGGTGTACCAAGGACCTATCTGCTAGCTGCAGTGTGATGGAAGTGCTTTTCAGCTCCCCTAAACCTAATTTTTGATATATAGATAATAGCATTAGATTTATGTTGGCCCCTAAATCGCATAGGGCCTTCCCAAGCTCCCCTCTCTATAGGAATTGTGAAGCTCCTTGGATTTTTAATCTTAGAGGGGTATCTTTTTAATTATTATTGCATTACATATGACGTTTATATTAATCCATTTCATTTTCTTAAGTTTCCTATGCCTAGCCCTGATTTCCTTTAAGAATTACTTAAGAATTTTATCAATAAGCTT
Source organism: Gossypium turneri (assembly GCA_008044935.1). Taxonomy (NCBI): domain Eukaryota; kingdom Viridiplantae; phylum Streptophyta; class Magnoliopsida; order Malvales; family Malvaceae; genus Gossypium; species Gossypium turneri. Next base: position 11,504,992 of record CP032582.1, on the reverse strand, counting down.
TATAAGGAGTAAATTCATATTTAGGAACTTAAAAAGATTTAAGAAACTTACAAATTTTGCATTATCCTTTTTCTGCTTGCCCTTGAGCTTTGATGGGAATGGAACACTCTTACAAATCAAATTGGCACTTTACTTTAGCTCAAGTTCGGCCACTTCCTCTTCTATCTTCCGAGTCTCGTTATCATCTGGGAAGTCATCCAAAGGATCATCAATTTACTCCTTATCCACTTACTTTGGAGCTAGAACACTTAGGTTTCTAGAATCATACCCGACCGGAGTAGATGGCTTTCACGTGCTCCTTTCCATCCTTCATAAGATTGCTTTCAGTGTTGCTTGGGATACCATTTCCACATTGCCTTTGCATCCTGATCATCATTTGGCTAAGTTGGGTTGGATATCAACCAACTGCATATTCGTTTGAGTGCAATAAGTCTACACATGTTGTAGCTCTTTACGTATTGGCTACATCTCCGTTCTATCTTGTCCATCCACTGATCACATGGGGCATGATCGTTATTTGTGTATCGCCTCTCATACTCCTAATATTTAGAGATGTGAGGAGGTTGATATTGGAGGAGTCGGTTGGTTTTGATTGGGATTTCCACAACATTGGTTACCTACCTATTAAAGATTTGAATGGTCCTCCCAACCTAAATTATATATATTGGAATATGGGTTTCCTCCCCTATTTCCCAAGTAATTGACTTCCTTGGGTTGGCTCTAAAGGTAATTTCTCTAAATGGTACTATCACCTTGACTACTTGTGCAAAATGGTGCAAACGTTAGTGGTCGATCGGAACCCATCTCTAGACGGTTTAACTTTTCAAGGATTTATTGGTATTTGTCATCCTCATAAACTACTTTTACTATTAGGGGTCTCGTATAGTATATGAACCTGTTAGCTACCACATGTACGAGTTTATAGCCATGTCCTCAATGAGATGACAAGCCTCTACATAAGTTTTTGACATGAAAGCGTCGATGAATGCCCCATCTAACCCGGACCTTCAGTTTCCATCCAAACTATTATAGAAGATTTGCATTTGCAACCACTTAGCTAGTTTATGGTATGGACACTTGCGCAATAGCAGTTTAAACCTCTCTTATACCTTGAATTTGGTGGAAGTTGGTGATGTCTCACCTTAGCTGCATCATTTTACTTGGCGAAAAGAATTTTGCCAAGAATCTATTTGCAAGTTCCTCTCACGTGTTAATTGAATCTGGAGCCTACAAATCCAACCAAGTAAACCTCTAACACGTAGAAATTGGAATGTCATAAAACATATATTTAGATATATTATGTAACACCCCACACCCGGCCTAAACGTTATGGTCAGATTATGAAGGTTACAACACTTGTGCGAAAAAGAGACAAATCTTTGACTTGATGAAAACCAACTTCAGCGAAATGGAAATACACTCGAAGTACTCTTTTTGAAAACGTAACGAATCTAAAAAATCATAGCTTATTTGTGTTTCTAGAATCAAAACTAATTTACTAAAAACATTTGCATACCAAAACATTTTAGGGAAACTCCTAGTTAAGTTTGCAGCGAAAAACCTTTAAACTTTTAGTTGACAAAACCGCAAATTCCCTTTTAGTTATTATAAGTTTAGAGTCACTAAAAGATGAAAGCTATTGCATAATAAATGCTTAAAACAATCCTAAAAACCTAATCAAACTATAAAATGTTCAAAGAATAAACAAACCCAAGGAAAAGTCTGAAGTGTCCAAATTAAACAAATTAAGAGTCCACAGTATATTAAATAAGCATGAGAAACCCAAGCTCCAGAATCGCCATCCACTCTTAATTTGGAGGATTACCAGAAACCAACAAACAAGGATGTGAAATTAAAGCCTAGTGTGTGTTTTGGGTCGTTTTTCAAAAGAACATATATATTTATATACCAGAGCATCACATAACATATTTCTTTCAAATAATTCATATCGTATCAGAATTCTCATAACTTATCATATCATAGCATATCATGCTAGATCGTATCATAACATACCATATCAAATCGAATCATAGCATAACAAATCAAATCCTATCCCCACCTTCTACACACCATCTTTGTCCAACCATTCCCACAATATAGGACTATAAGAGTCCATCCATCCAATCACACCAATACCTGGCGGTGTGCCACTCACATTGTAACACCTGTAACCCGTATCCGTCGCTGGAACAGGGTTACGAATCATTACCAGTCAAACAAAATAATAAATCATATAATTCATACATCAATGCGTACATAATCTAATTACAATCAAATACATTCATAATGTCCCTTAATAGACCTATTGAGACCCTAAAAATACTATAGAAACAGTTTGGGACTAAATCGAAAACATTTGACAATTTTTGGAAAAAGTTGAAAAATATAGACTGCTAGGGTCACACGGCAGTGTGACCAAGCGTGTAACTCACACGACTGAGATACACGGCCATGTCTCAGGCCGTGTGGACATTCAAAATAGGGACACACGACCGTGTCCCAGCCCGTGCCCATGCCCATGTAACACACTGACTTGCGTCACACGGCCAACCACATGCCCGTGTGCTAGGCCATGTGTTAGGCCGTGTAATCGGCTAACTTGTAAGCCTTGAACCTACAGGGGACACATGGTCGTGTGGCCCCAAAATGAACCTTAAAACAAAAGTTACCATTTCAAGTTGCTTGGACCCTAAGAACCCCAAATACCAACCAAAATACCAACTCAAAGTGACATTAATTGAGCCAAAAACACATCAAAACAACCTAATAACTGCCTAACCAATGTACCCTCATTGGCACCACAAGTATATACAATTTTACAACAAAATAAACATTAATTCAATTCATCAACTCATTCAACCAATACACAATCAATATACATAACAAAGTTACCACAATCACAATAATTCGAAAATATATATATACCATACATACTAGCATAACAACTATAGGTCATCAATGGTGAGGTTCAGCCAAGAAGAAGAGGAAAATGAGAAAAATAAAGCTTTTGTTTCAATTTGTTTCTTTAATTTTGAATAAATTACAAAATTACCATTAAAACATTTTATTTTGTAATTTTCCTTTAATTAGTTGTCCCACTATTTAAATTAAGACTTAATTATCTCTTAAGTCCTTCTTCGGTTAATAATTAACCATTTAATCACCTAAATGCATTGATTATCAAGTTTTGCACCTTTTCAATTTGGTCTTTTTCTCTTAATTAACTATCTAAACGTTAATATTTCTAAACCAAATTTTAATACGACTATAATGACTCTATAAATATTCTTAAATAATATTTTCAAGTCGATACGATGAAAATTTGTGGTCCCGAAACCACTGTTCCGTCACCACTGAAAATTGGGCTGTTACAAGTTTCCCCCTTTAGGAAATTTCGTCTTTGAAATTGTTACATGAAAATAGATTTGGATATTGTAGTCTCATTGATTCTTTGGTTTCCCAGGTAGCTTCTTTTGAACCATGTCGATGCCACAAGATTTTTACTAACGGTACTCATTTATTCTTCAGTTCTTTGACTTCCCAAGTTAAAATTCTTACTGGTTCTGCAGAATACGTCAAGTCTGACTGCAGCTCGATCTCATTATGAGGACTCACGTGCAAAGGATCAGATCTGTATCGCCACAGCATTGAAACATGAAACACATTATAGATTTTCTTGATTCAGAAGGTAAAGCTACTTTATAAGCTACAGGTCCGATATTTTCAATAATCTCGTACAGTCCTATAAATCTTGGACTTAACTTTCCCTTCCTGCCAAAACGCATCACTTTCTTCTAAGGGGAAACCTTCAAGAATACTCGATCTCCAACTGCAAATTCTATCTCTTTTTTTTTAGATCTACGTATGATTTCTGATGTCCAAATACAGCCTTCAAACTATCCCGAATAATTCGAACTTTTCTTCAGTTTCTCGGATCAAATCAACTCCCACCATTTTGGTTTCACTTAGCTCAAACCAATATAATGGTGTTTTACATTTTCTCCTGTAAAGAGCTTCAAACAGTATCATTTTTATACTGGATTGATAATTTTTATTATATGCAAATTCAGCTAACGGTAAATGTTTTTCCTAGTTACCTTCAAATTTGAGTATACAACATCTCAACATATCTTCAAGAATCTGAATCACTCGTTCTGATTGCCTATTAGTCTGTGGATGAAACGCTGTGTTGAAATTAAGCTTAGCACTTAGATCCTTGTAAAGTTTGCTCCAAAATCTCGATGTAAATCTTAGATCTCGATCTGAAATACTAGATGTCGGAACTCCGTGCAATCTCACAATCTCATATACATATAGTTCTGCTAATCTCTCAAGTGAGAAATCTATTCTGACTGGAATAAAATGTGTCGATTTAGTTAAACTATCAACAATCACCCTGGTCGAATCTTTTTTTCTCGGAGTTACAGGTAAACCAGATACGAAATCAATCGTGACTCACTCCCACTTTCATTCAAGAATCATAACAACTAGTAGTAAACCCGACGGTACCTAATGTTCTGCTTTCATCTGTTGACAAATCAAACATTTAACTACAAATTCAAAAATTTCTCGTTTCATACCTAGTGACCAGTACATCTGTTTTAAGTCACAACACATCTTTGTGCTACTTGAATGAATCGAGTACGCACTATAGTGAGCTTCAGAAAGAATATCATTTTTCAAATCTAAATTACTCTGAACGCAAATTCTATTGCGATAACACAATGTACCATTATCATCAACACTGTACTCTGAACTTAAATTATTCTGAACCGCCTGTCATTTCAACACCAACTTCGGATCTTCATCTTGCAATTCTCGAATTCGTTGAAGAAACAGGGGTTTCGCTCTCAACTCTGCTAATACAGAACCATCTTCATTTAGAACTAAATGAGCATTCAACACTCGAAGTGCAAACAATGACGGCATTCAACTGAGTGCATCCGCAACTACATTAGCCTTTCCCGGATGAATTAATAACCAGATCGTAATCTTTTAGTAGCTCTAACCATCATCTCTGTCTCAAATTCAAATATTTTTTAATCATCAAATACTTCAAACTTTTGTGGTCTGTGAACACGTGACATTTCTCGTTGTATTAATAATGTCTCCAAATCTTCAAAGCGAATACAATAGCGGGCAGCTCGAGATCATGAGTAGGATAATCATTTTTATGCAACTTTAACTGTCGAGAAGTATAGGCTACTACCTTTCCTGTCTGCATCAAAACGCAGCCCAAACCATTGAGAGAAGCATTACTATAAACAACATATGCTACTCTAGATTCAGGTTGAGTCACACTGGGGATTCCGTCAACATGTTCTTCAACTAATCAAAACTCTGTTGGCACTTATCGGACCAAATAAACTCAACATTTTTTTGTAACAATCTGGTCATCGGCAAAGCAGTAATCAAAAAGTTTTTAATAAAATGTCGATACTAACCTGCTAAACCTAGAAAACTTCGCACTTCTGAAACATTCTTCGGAGTTTTCCAATTTATCACAGCATAAACTTTACTCAGATCAACTCCGATTCCTTCGGCTGATACTATATATCCCGAAAATCCAACCTTTTGAAGCCAGAATTCACATTTACTAAATTTTGCATACAATTATTTTTCTCTCAATATTTATAATATGATGCTTAGATGTTGAGCATGCTCAGATTCTATCTTGGAATAGATCAATATATCGTTAATAAACACGACAACGAATCTATCCAAATGAGGTTGAAAAACCCGATTCATTAAATCGATAAAAGCAACAGGGGCATTAGTCAACCCAAATGGCATTACTAGAAACCCACAATGGCTGTAACGAGTTCTGAAAGCAGTCTTAGACACATCACAGTCTTTAACCTTCACCTGATAATACCCGGATCTGAGATCGATCTTCGAGAACACTGTAACACCTTTCAATTGATAAAACAAATCATCGATATGTGGCAAAAGATACTTATTTTTTATCGTGACATTGTTCAACTGTCTGTAATTTATACACAATCTCAAAGAGCCATTTTTTTTACAAACAACACAGGTGCACCCCAGAGAGACACACTCGATCGAATAAACCCTCGGTCTAATAACTCTTGCAACTATGCTTTCAATTCTTTTAGTTCAGCTGGTGTCATATGGTATGGTGATATTGATATTGGTGCAGTTCCAGGAACCAAATCAATCACAAAGTCAACTTCACAATCAGGATGTAAACCTGGTAACTCTTCGAGGAAAACATCAACGAACTCACTAACAACTGGTAACTAATCTAGCTACGATTCTGAATCTTTGGTATCAAGAATATATGCTAGAAATGCTTCGCTACCTTTTCGTATCAATCTTTGAGCAAAAAAAGCTGAAAGAATTCTAACAACATCTTTTAAACTCTTAGACTCAACTGAAATCATCTCTCATGTTTGGCATTTCAAATCAATCTGTTTCTATCTATAGTTTACTACTGCATCATGCAACGATAACAATTCTGTACCCAAAATAACATCAAATTCCTGAAAGGGTAACAACATCAAATCAGCAGGGAATTCACAGCCCCTAACTTTCAGTGGACAATTACGACAAACTAAGTTAACTATCACACTTTGACCTAGTGGATTGTAACTTGAATATCATAATCAGTAGATTCAACAAACAATTTCTTTTCCGTTACTAATGCAGTGCAAATATAATAATGAGTCGACCCAAGGTCAACCAATGAATACACAGTAACATCAAAGAGATAGAATATACCAACAGTCACGTTTGGAGCAGTAGCTTCCTCCCTAGCTCGAATGGCGTAGGTGCGAGCAGGTGATCTACCTTCTAACTGAAGGATAGTGTCTTTCATTCCCGTACGATAGTCCCGGTAGCACTATTCTGGCCCAAACGTCTACTTTTCTAAGAGGTAGACATTTACTTTTCTTTCTGGTCTTCATCCTCTTTTGGCGATTTAGGACAATTTTGAATAAAATGATCAGTCGATCCATATCTATAACAGGCTCCCGATTTACCTCTACACTCACCAAGATGATATTTCTTACAATATCTACAACTGGGCTTTGGAGCATTTCGTACACTTCCCACACTATCATTTGGTTTGGTAGGTACTCTGAAATCCTACTAAATCGTCTTGTTTTTGTTTGGATGCTCAGACATTGAAGTAGCTCGGCTAAAATCGTTTTTAGTCTTCTTCACCGGTGATGCAGAATACGACTTGGAAGAACCTCTCTTGCAAAATTCTCGAATCCGTCTATCCCGTTGTATCTTGCGGTTGTACACTTCTTCCACTTTCTGTGCACGACCAGATAAAACAACAAATTCTCGAATTTCATTACATTCGATCATCATTTGAATTTCATCATTCAGACCTTCTTCAAACCGGATACACATCTCTTCTTCGGAAGGCACAATTTCTCGAGCATATTTACTGAGATACACAAACTCTCTCTCATATTCAGCTACCAATCTATTTCCCTGACGTAACTCAAGAAATTCTTTCTTTTTCTTGTCTAAATACCTTTTCTCGACATATTTCTTTTTAAACTTGGTCTGAAAGAATTCCTAGGAAATTTTCTCCCTCAGTACCACAGCTACTATCGTAGACCACCAACTGTACGTTTCCTCTTTTCATAAAGAAACAACACATCTAAAAAAACCATGAAGAGAGCAAGCTATTTCTTCAAAAAACCGTAAGATATTTTAAAGCCAATACTCAGATTTAACTGGATCATCCTCTGATCTGCCCCGAAATTCTTTAGAACCACACTTTCTAAGTTTCTCAATTATTAGGCTCTATCACAGGAAGAGGTGGAGGTGCAACCGTAAGTACAATAGATGGTAAAATAGGGGTGGAGGTCGTTGAGCCAGATTTTTTGTTTGCATAAATTCACTAAACCACTGATTCATATACCCAAAGAACATATTTTTAAGCTCATGTTCCTGGGGTAGAGGAATAGGAACATTACTACTCGTCCCATGGTCAGAAGTCAGTACATTACTGTTAACCTCATCATTGTCAGCACGATGCGATCTGTCTGACACCTTTACAATCTATACGAAAACGAAGGTTAGATCGAATCAAACATATCACACTATCGTAGATTTATATGGCATGTAATTCTAGACATCTCACACACTTTGTTTAGTCCAAGAATTGACTAAATCGCAGCTCTGATACCACTAAATGTAACACCCATAACCCATATTCTTTGTCGGAACAAGGTTATGACTGGTCAAACAAAATAATAAAGCATACAATTCACACATCAGTGCGTACATAATCTAATTACAATCAAATACATTCATAATGTACCTTAATAGAGCTCTCGAGACCCTAAAAATACTATAGAAATAGTTCGGGACTAAATCGAAAACATTTGACAATTTTAGGAAAATGTTGAAAATTTTGGACTACAAGGGTCACACTGCCGTGTGACCAGGCCGTGTGACTCACACGGCTGAGACACATGGCCGTGTCTCAGGTCGTGTGGACATTCAAAATAGGGACAAACGGTCATGTCTACGCCCGTGTAACTCATTGACTTGGGTTACACGGCCAAGCCACACACCCGTGTTCCAGGCCGTATACCTCTCGAAATGACCTCAAACATCCGTGTGCTAGGCCGTGTAACTACCTCACTTGTAAGCCTTAAACATATAGGGGACACACGGCCATGTCGCATGGTCATGTGTCACACACACCTGAGACACACGCCCGTGTCTCAGGCCGTGTCTCTTTAAAATGAACCTTAAAACACAAGTTTACCATTTCAAGTTGCTTGGACCCTAATAACCCAAAAACCAACCAAAATACCAACTCATAGTGACATTAATCGAGCCAAAAACACATCAAAACCAACCTAATAAGTGCCTAACCAATATATCCTCATTGGTACCACAAGTGTATATAATTTTACAACAAAATAAACATTAATTCAATTCATCAACTCATTCAACCAATACCAAATCAATATATGTAACAAAGTTACCACATTCACAATAATTCAAAAATATATATATACCACACATACTAGCATAACAACTATACCTCATTTTCACACAATATGCAAGTTGGTTATTTGCACAAAATATCATTCATAATATTTACATAAGCCAAACATTGACCAAAACCGCTCAAAAGCCTATACATGCCATATAATTTGAATTAAACACTTCAAAAACTACCGAGATAAGCTGGATAGTGTGACTTGAGTGCCGATCCAATCGTCTAACCTTCCTAATATCTACAATGACATTAAACAACACAAGTAAGCCTAACGAGCTTAGTAAGTTCAACGAATTAAACAATAAATCTTACCGAACTAATTATAATAATTCAAACTATAATAACCATTCAAAAGAAACCTGTCATTCACAACTTTAATCGATAATTCATCCATATTCAAATTAATGTGAAATAAACAACATATCTTTCGAATTCATTAAACGAACTACCTTACTGAGATTTTTCCTTTTGAAGAATGACTTACGTCTAAGAGTACATAGTCAATAGAAGCTCATAAGAGCTGGTCCTCCCAAAAAAGCCAATAGAAGCTCGTAAGAGCTGAACAGCAGTTCATAAGAACAGAATAGAAGCTTGTAAGAGCTGATCCACTCGAATCATACCAAGCAGAAAGTATAATGCGAGAGTTCGCAACAAATGTTGAACCTCGACTTACTTGGGTAATATGTCGATATCCCCCTCCAATACCATCTCCATTACAAACCCCCGTCATACACCAAACACAATGTACTCAAATCTCGCATTCAATCCAAACCGAGTATTAAGATCGATAATATAATTCTAGCAATAATTCATTTCCACCAATAGAACATATATATAATATCAATCATCAATTTATGAAAATGTTAAATTTTAACCGTATGAACTTACCTGGACTGAATTGTAGTCGTTGCAGAAGTTCAGGGACTATCCTGCTATTTTTCCTTTTCCATAAGTATCTACGAGATTTTGATCTAAAAATCTAAAAGTTTTCATTTATTAACACATATTTCATTTCCAAACCATTTTACAATTAATACCCTTTTAATTTTCTAAATTATACAATTACCCTAAACTTCTACCATTTTTGCAATTTAGTCCCTTCACCTTAAATTCATCAAACTAACCAATTTTTCTCAAGTCAATATTTTATCCAAATATATTTTTCCCTCAAACAGCCCCTAATAAACATCAAATTCACTGTCCAACCCTAACATTTTTACATTTTCACAATTTAATCCTAAAATCAAAATCTAGTAAAAATTACTTTACAAATTCATCAAATAACATAATCAAAGCTCTAAATAAAAATATTCATAAAAAAATTCAATTTTCAACAATGGTAACTTCCAAAAGTTTTAACAGAATAAAAAACGAAGGTATGGGCTAGCTGGACTAACTTGCAACGATCTCAAAAACATAAAGTTTATAAGAAAATGATTCAATTTCCTTACCATGCAAAGATAAAAGATGAACAAAGCTTCCTAGGTCATCAATGGTGAGGTTCGGCCAGGAAGAAGAGAAAAATGAGAAAAATAAAGCTTTTGTTTCAATTTGTTTCTTTAATTTTGAATAAATTACAAAATTACTATTAAAACCTTTTATTTTATCATTTTCCTTTAATTAGCGGTCCCACTATTTAAATTCAGGCTTAAATATCCCTTAAGTCCTTCCTCAAATAATAATTAACCATTTAATCACCTTAATGCATTAATTAACAAGTTTTGTACCTTTTTCAATTTGATCCTTTTCTCTTAATTAACTATCTAAACATTAATATTTCTAAACCAAATTTTAATGACTATAATGACTCTATTAATATTCTAAAAATAATATTTACAAGTTAGTACGACGAAAATTTGTAGTCCTGAAACCACTGTTCTGTCACTACTAAAAATCGGGCTGTTACACACATATCTTTGCAACTAAGCTGCCATACATTTAATTTGTGGTCTAGCCGCCATATTTGCAGTATAAACTGCCATATATACTTCGTCCGTCATAACATATCCCACCCCAAACATATACATGTCATATACATATCATAATCATAAATAGATAGCATACATATATATAGCATATGTTACATGTCATGCTTACATGCATAGTTCATTTTACACATAACGTAAGTTATAATTTGGTTCTAGCTTAACATATTTATCATGCTTTTAAAGCTGCTCATACGAACTTAAGAACTAAACTTATGATTTCCTGACCCTTACGATGTCCTCGTACCTAAATATTTAATTCCCTAAATAGCCATTAACCGGGCCTTTAATGTAACACCCATACTCCGGCCCCATTGCCGGATTAAGGATCGGAGTGTTACAGAAACAAACAAAACAATTTATCTTAATTCAGAACAAATATTCAATTAAAATATAAAACATAGAATAATTATTCACATGGGCCTTATTTCAGGTTTACAAGGACCTAAAATTAGTTTGAGGTAATCAGGGATCAAATTGAATAAAAATATAAAATTTAGGTAAAATTTGAAATTTTGGAAAATAAGGGTCACACGGCAGTGTGACACAGTTCAAACTGTGTGAGACCAACCCATGTCATAGACCGTGTAATCCACTGACTTGGCTCACATGGTTGTGTCGTAGTCCATGTGCTAGACCGTGTAACTCACTGACTTGAGACACACGGTCGTGTCTCCAAACCATGTGAAACCTGCACCTGTTTTATAAATTACACACGACCGTATGAACAGGCCGTGCGACAGCCCGTGTCCCAGGCTGTGTATACCAAAATTTACCCCTACAACAATTCATATCATCACTCAATCTTGCTCAATAAGACACTTCATTTGCTCATTCATTCAATAACTGAAAACACACCTTAAACACTCACCCATATACCAAATAACCAACCTATAAATTCTAACCAATATGCCATTCAAAGATACCTCAATTTATAAGCAATTCAATACCACACGTTATCCAAGATTTTTCATAAAAACAACCATATCTAACTCAACCGTATTAACCACACATATAAACATTTCTAATCCAAATACACACTATGATAATTACCAATATATAGATATAGATATCTTACTTCAACATTACATGACACATTTAAAAGAGTTATTTAGCCTACTATATCATCCATAGTTATTAACACCAACATTCTTTCAATAAGACCTATATACATGCCACTACCCAAAGTAAGATGCAAAAGCTACCAAGATAGATGCGCTAATGTTCGCTTTGTGGTTGATCCTTCCAAACGGCCAGCAACAATTGCTACAAAACAACATAAAAGAAAAACTGTAAGCTTACATAGCTTAGTTAGGACATAATATAACTTTTTCTTTAAATTGATTGAACTCGAATTATACAATAGGTCAATTCTCCATTTTCTAGGGCGTTAATGATGCAATATCAAGGCACTAGAGTGCAATCATAACACGAATGCGTGATCAAAGGTACCAAAATATAAACAGGGGCACCTATGTGCAAGTAGGAGTACCGAAGTACATACAGGGGCACGTATGTGCATTCAGGGGTATTGAACTACAAACAAGGGAATGTATGTACATTCAGGAGTACCGAAGTAAAAATAGGGGCACGTATGTGCATTTGGGGGTATCAAAGTACAAACAGGGGCACGTATGTGCATTCGGGGGTACCAATGTGTAAACAGGGGCACGTATGTGCATTCGGGGGTACCGAAGTACAAACAGGGGCACGTATGTGCATTCAGGGGATATTTTCTTCATGCCCAGATACATACCTAAATTTGGTTCATTCTCATATAACTTTAACATGTTTCCAAGAAAAAGAATCACTAAATTTTTCCCTATCAATTGCATAAATACAAAAACATTTGCAACTATTGTTGTTATATAAATATCCAGAATATTTCCAACTATATACATATTTGTAAATAAACATCAAACAACCAGTGAAAAACAATACAAATCATTATCTAAAATTATATTTATGTACTGAAGTACTATGAACTTACCTACGATCACTTCCGATTATGGAGCAGGGACTGCTCCGTAATTTTTTCTTTCCCTCGATTGTCGTCTTTTTGCTTTGGTTCTTGATATAAATAATAATTAAATAAAATCAATTAATTTCACATTGAATTCAGCACACATGACCCTTAAATTTTAATTATTTACATATTTTTTCCCAAACTTTTACATTTTTTACAATTTAGTCCCTAAACTTAAAATCTCCAAAATTGGCAAACTTTGCCAAATACTCAAGTTAGCCGAACTTTGACCTTTCCATAACCAGCCCACATTTATTTGAAATTCACATGAATTCCATGTAAAATTTATTATTTTATCAAATTAATCATTAACTCTAATTTACTCAAAATCAACACCTAACACTTCAATTTCATTATTTAACATCTAAAATATCAAGTATTCATCAATGATCTAAAATCTTTGATAGTTTCAAAAACGAAGATATGGGTTAGCTAGACCTAGTTGCAACAATTACAAAAACATAAAAATTACAAGAAACAGAACAAGAATGAACTTACATACAAGCAATGGAAATGGTCGAACCTAGCTTGAAAAAAAATGGCTTTCTTCTCTTCTCAAATTTGGCTAAGGATGGTGGAAGACGACTATGTTTCTTTTATTATTATTTTACTTTAGTTTTAGTATTAATTTACTATTCCACCCTTTTTATTTTAACATACAATTTAATATAACTTTATTTATAAAAGTCCACTATTTTTATGCATGGTATATTTACCACCTAAGTCCTTTAACTTACACCTCCAAAACCATTTAACCCATTTAACTATAGCAACCAACTTTTGCAACTTTTACAATTTAATCTTTTTCAATTAATTAAATAATCACACATTAAATTTCTTCACCAAAATTTTATATGACTCTAATGCAACCCTTGAAATATTAATTTAATAATAAAATAGAACCTCACATACCAGAATTGTGATCCCGAAATCAATATTTCCAACACCACTGAAAAATGGGATGTTACACTTAAATTTGCCAAAAAGGCCTACATGGCTGAAAAGCCTAGCCCCGTGTGGACCCCCACACAATCTATACATTTTTACACGATCGTGTACCATACGAGCTATTTAAACTCACATGGCCATGTACCACAAACGGCCACATCACACGATCTGCAAAACTTCACACGGTCGTGTGCCATACACAGCCCACTACACGGCGTAACACACGTCAATGTGGAAACTGGGCAGTTTCGAAACAATCCCTGTTTCTCAATTTCAGTCAAATTGTAATGGAGTTTTGGTTCATTTTTACTCACCTGAAGATATACTTGATCGAGTACGCCCTTAGAAACTCACAAAACCTACAATCATCCGTTAAATCTCACCAAGTAGCCAATAAGAATGCACCAAAAATCACATTAATAAACAGAATTTTTAGATCCATATAACTTAATTCAAGAACTTAATTTGATGAATCAGGGCTTAAAATGAATATTACTCCACTGGGAAAGTTTGATTCGCACACCCTTCGCCTAACCCAAAGCATAAAAACAATCATCACAAATTCAAACAAAACAAGCGCTACACGATCTCAACTTGAACGAAGAATAATTGAAACTCTAACGCCAGTAAATTAACTTGAAGATCTTACTCTTAAGGAGGAAATAAAACCCTGCTTCACACGCAACACAGACAAATTGGAAGAGTAAAAATAAACGTAGTAATTAAAGGAATGAAAATAACAGCAGAGGAGGCAATCGGCTTAAGTAGAGCAAAGCAAAGAAAAAAGAAAAGAAAAAGTAAAGGGCAAAGAAAAACGTGAAAAAGAATAGAAAGAAATGTGCCAAAAAGGGGATGAAAGTTTGACGGGAATAAAGGAGAAAATTAGGAAAAGGATAAACATTAAGTTAAAATTTCTTTATAAAAGATTTAACAGAATTTTGATAAAACTCAAATACTCAACAAAGACCCAGACAAAAATATTCCACACTTGAGTATAACGGGACTCGAACTCAGGACCTCGAAGTAACCAAATACTTAACTATTGAACCACTAGGCTCATCGTTGTCATAACCAAAATAAGAAATTAATTTAAGCTTAAAGGCTCAAGCTTAACTTTAAGCCAAAATTAACAAAAAGTCCAAAACAAAGGAATCGAACTTAGGATCTAAAGAATACTTCCAAGGCACTTAACTAACACACCAAATCAAATTATTTAACAAACAACCACATTCAAAAATCCAAACATTTAGGGCGTTACAACTCTCCCATCCTAAAAGAAACTTCGGCCTTGAAATTTACCTTATTCACAGAGATGAGGATACTACTGACGCATCAAATCCTCAAGCTCCCAATGGCTTCCTTGGAACCATGATTCTACCAAAGTAATTTAACCAGAGGAATGGTCTTTCTTCTCAAAACTTTAACTTCATGATCCAAAATCTGTATCGGCTCCTCCTCAAATGACAAATCTGGCCTCAACTCAATCTCCTCCAAATGAACCACATGTGATAGATCAGATCGAGAACGTCTTGACATAGACACATGAAAGGCATCATGGATGCGATCCAACTCCAAAGGTAACTCAAGCTGATAAGCAACTGGCCCAACACGCCCCAAAACTCGATACGGCCCAATAAAGCAAGGGCATAACTTACCCTTACGACCAAACCAAAGAACTTTTTTCCAAGGAGACACCTTCAAGAAGACATGATCCCCTACCTCAAACTCAATTTCTCATCTCTTAAGGTCCACATAAGACTTCTACCTATCAGAAGCGGCCTTAAGTCAATCCCGAATCAAATGAACTTTGTCCTCAGTCTTAGCCACTAACTTAGGACCCAAAACTTTCCTCTCTCCCAACTCAGTCCAACAAAGTGAAGTGTGACATTTCCTACCATATAAAGCCTCATAAGGTGCCATCTAAATGCTAGACTGAAAGTTATTATTATAAGTAAATTCAGCCAGCAAGAAATACTCCTTCCAACTAGCCCAAAAATCAATCACACAACTTCGAAGCATATCCTCCAAAATTTGAATTACCCTCTCCGAATGACCATCAGTCTGAGGATGAAATGTCATACTAAAATCCAGTCGCGTACCCAAAGCATCATGTAACTTCTGCCAAAAATGAGAAGTAAAACGAGGATCCTGATCTAAAATGATAGATACTGGATCTCCATAAAGTCTGACGATCTCGGAAACATAAAGTTTCGCTAACTTTTGTAATGACTAGTCAGTCCTAACCGGAATGAAATGGGTAGATTTAGTTAACCGGTGCACTATAACCCAAATAAAATCCTTCTTAGTGGGTGTCAAAGGAAACCCACTAACGAAATATCACAGAATCTTAATGGGTAGCAATAGTCTAAAAGAAATTTGGTGCTCAGCCTTAACTTGCTGGCATATTAAACAATGAGACACAAACTCAATCACCTCATGCTTCAGCCTAGGCCACCAATACAAATCAAGGAGATTACGATACATCTTATTACCTCTAGGATAGAGCTACTATGCGCTTCTCGCAAAATAGACTGTCTTAATTCCACTTCCTTAGGCATACAAATATGACCCCGAAAACATAAAATCTCATGATCGTTATACTTGAAATCTAAAGTCTTACCCTCATCTATCTGCTGAACCCGACTAATCAAATACTCATCCAAGAACTGATTACTCTTAATCTTATTCAACCAAGATGATTTAACTTGAAGCTCAGCTAGAATCCCACTATTATCGAACAAAATTAGGCGAGCAAACATTGCCCTCAAATCCGTTATAGATCTCCGACTAAGAGCATCAACCATCATATTGGCCTAACTAAGATGATACTCAATCGAACAATCATAATTTTTAAGCAACTCGATCCAACGATGTTGCGTAAGATTCAACTCCTTTTGAGTGAGGAGGTACTTCAAACTCAGATGATTAGTGTAAATGATGCATCTCTCACCATACAAGTAATGCCTCCAAATCTTAAGTGTAAAATCAAACGCAGTAAGCTCAATGTTATGAGTCGAATAATTACCCTCGTGCTACTTAAATTGTCCAGGCGCATAAGCAACAACTTTGCCTTCCTGCATCAAAACACACCCCAAAACCGTGTGCGAAGCATCACTATAAACCACAAACTATTTCCCAAGCTCAAGCTGAATCAAGACATGTGCCTGAGTCAAAACTAACTTGAGCTTCTCAAAGCTCGTTTGCTGCTCAACAGCCCAAACAAATGGAGTATTCTTGCGTAGCAGCTTAGTTAAAGATGTTGCTAGCAAAGAAAACCCCTCAATGAACCTTCAACAATATCCCGCCAAACCCAAGAAACTCCGTAGTTCGATCACATTTCGAGGTTCCTTCCAGTCCAGAATAGCCTCTATCTTTATAGGATCCACTCGGATACCCTCGATAGAAACCATATGCCCCCAAAACATAACCTCACCTAACCAAAACTCACATTTACTTAATTTAACATACCGTTCATTTTCACGAAGAATTTGAAGAACTGTTTGAAGATGCTTATCATGCTCATCCTCAGTCTTCAAATATACCAAAATGTCGTCAATAAACACTACAACGAATTGATCAAGATAAAGCTAAAAAACCCAATTCATGAGATTCATGAACAATGTCGGGGCGTTAATTAACTCGAAGGGAATAACAAGAAACTCATAATATCCATAACAAGTCCTGAAGGCGGTCTTATTCACATCAGCTTTCTTAACCTTCAACTGATGATACCCAGAACGAATATTAATTTTTGAAAACACAGAAGCCCCACGAAACTGATCAAATAGATCATCAATCCTCGAAAGTGGGTACTTATTCTTTATTTTCAATTTGTTCAACTAACGATAATCCACACACATCCTCATCGATCCATCCTTTTTCTCAATGAAAAGAACTGGTGCTCCCTACGGAGACACACTAGGCCGAATAAACCCTCTGTCCAAAAGTTCTTGAAGCTACAACTTAAGTTCCTTCAGCTCATTTGGTGTCATTCGGTAAGGGGCGATAAATATCAGAGCTGTACTTGGAAGTAATTCAATCCCTAACTCCACCTCTCTATCTGAAGGTAATCCCGATAACTCCTTAAGAAACACGTCCAGAAAATCCTTAACTGTGCAAATCCTTTCCACAATTGAACCCAAACTACTCATATCATGCACATAAGCTAAATACGCATCACAACCCTTACGAATTAGATTTTCAGCTACTAAAGCAGAGATCACATTAAATAAATAATCTCGATGCTTGCTAAGCATCACAACCTCCATACCGTCACCAACCTTAAAGGTCACTCTTTTAGTCTTACAGTTCAACCCTACACGATGCTCTACCAACCAATCTATACCCAACATCAAGTCAAACTCCCCAAATAACAACTCCATCAAATTAGCAGGGAATAAATACCCTTCAACCTCAAGAAGACACCTCATATATACCTTACTAACTCGAACAGATTAACCCAATAGACGAATTACAGAAAGTTCACTATTAGTGTCCTCCACCACAATCCCCAAATTCTCCACTACACTACTAGATACATAGGAATACGTAGAACCACAATCAATTAACGCAAAATAAGGTAAAGTATGGATAACGAACATACGGTTAATCACATCTGCCACATCTCTATCCTCACGGTGCCTCGCCACATAGACCAAAGCTGGCTGCCTAGCCTCAGCCTGACCCGCACTTCTGTCTGGTGCTCTCTAACCACGAACTCCACCATTACCCCCTCGCATCTAACCACGACACCTAACAGGTTGTTGAACAACCCTTTAAGGCAAAACTGACCCTGAACCAGATCCCGCCCAGGCTCAACAATAAGGGGACACTTACTAATCTTATGCCCCACTGTCCCATACCTAAAGCAAGCCTTAATCTTCCTCCAGCACTCGCCCAAATGGCGTCTATTACAATACCCACATATTTGAACCTGTTCAGCTCTCGTAACTAACTCAACCGTAGCAGCTGACTCTGCCTACAAAGGTCTATCAAATCTAGCCCCTTTCATAGGTCGCTGAAATGAACTAGAAGGACCTGAATCCCTCTTATTTTTAATCTAATTTTTCTGCCGCTCCTTCTTCTCGCACTTGGTGCACTTAACCTCATCAGCAATCTTGGCTTTGTCCACCAATGCCACAACAACGCGCTCTCTCTAAGGAGCTATCAAGACCTTGAGATCATACCTCAATTCCTCCTCAAAATGTATGTTTTATTCATAGTCATTAGCAACAAACCCTCTAGCATACCTATTCAATTGTAGAAATTCGACCTTATACTCGACCACCGATCTATACCCCCTAGTTAGCCCCATAAACTCGCATTTGTGGGCCTCGACATAGCTTGCCACCACATATTTTCTCTGACAGGCATTTCAAAAATAATCCCACGTCAGCTGTTTAGGCTGATTGCCCTATTGTATAGTCAACCATCACTGGTATGCTTCATCGCGAAACAAGGATACCGCACCCTTTAATTTCTACTCAAGGGTGCAATATAAATCATTAATTATCCTTTCTATGACTTCTAACCAGTACTCAGCCACAATCAAGGTGACTCTAGTGATGCCCTTAAACAATTCAACTCCATTGGATCGAAGTTGTTCAGTAACAGACTCTCGACCTCTAGATTCAGATCCAGTATGGGTCCCAGCGACCCTCTCTAAAACCCTCAACATTGCTTGGGACAATGCATCATCCCTGGTAATCTGAGCCACAGACTCAACCTCAGCAGTTAGAGTTCCAACAGTCTCACCAGATCTAACTGAAGCATACTGCCCATTGGAGAAGGCTCAACTCTAGCCCCAACGACAACCACCGCGCCCTTGGGTACCATGTCCATGAGAATCGAGAGTGCTCGTTATCTTATCTATATTTTTCAAGAAATTTTATGAAATTAGTTTAACCTTTAAACCTTAATCTTAAAATTTTATCAGAATTCTTATCAATGTGTAGAGATTGTTTTTTCTACACTATAGTCTCTAAAGGTTATTTCTTATACTAAAGTACTGCATGCAAAATATCTCTAAAGCATAACTAAAGTTTGCAGTTCTTACTTGGATCGGCGTCAGAGTCTCGATTTCACTTATCAAAAATTTGAATATCATAAAAATTTCAATTAAAAAAATAAAGTTTACTTTTGAAAATAAAATGGACCAAAAATAGACAGTCGAGTTTTGCAACCTGACTCTGATACCACCAAATGTAACACCCCACACCGGCCTAGACATTATGATCGAATTATAAAGGTTATAACCCTTGTGCGAAAAAGAGACAAATCTTTGACATGATGGCAACCAACTTCAACGAAAAGGAAATACACTCGAAGTACTCTTTTTGAAAACATAACGAATCTCTAAAATCTTCGCTTATTTGTGTTACTAAAATCAAAATTAATTTACTAAAAACATTTGCTTACCAAAAAATTTTAAAGAAACTCCTAGTTAAGTTTGCAGCGAAAAACCTTTAAACTTTTAGTTTACAAAACCGCAATTTCATTTTTAGTTATTTTAAGTTAAGCGTCATTAAATGATTAAGGCTGTCGCATAATAAATTCTAAAAACAATCCTAACAACCTAATCAAAATATAAAATGTTGAAAGAATAAACAAACCCAAGGAAAAGTCTAGAATGTCCAAATTAAACAAATTTAGAGTCTACAGTGTATAAAACAAGCAAGTGAAACTCGAGATCTAGAATCGCCATCCACTTCTAATTCAAAGGATTACCTGAGAAACCAACAAATAAAGATGTGAACTTAAAGCCCAATGTGTGTTTTGGCTCGTATTTTAAAAGAACATATATATAAATTTATATACCAGAACGTCACATAACATATTTCTTTCAAATAATTCATATCGTATCAGAATTTATATGGATCATAACTTATCATATCATAACATATCATGTTGGATCGTATTGTAACATATCATATCAAATCGAATCATAGCATAGCAAATCATATCCTACCCCCATCCGCTACACATCATCTCTGTCCAACCATTCACATCATATAGGACTACAAGAATTCATCCATCCAATCGCACCAATACGTGGCAATGTGTCACTTACATATATTTGTAGCTGAGCTGCCATGCATTTAATTTGCAGTCTAACCGCCATATTTTTAGTATAAACTACCATGTACAGTTCCTCCGTCATAACATATCTCACCCCAAACATATATATATCATATACTTATCATAATCATAAAAAAATAGGATACATACATATAGCATATGTTACATGACATGCTTACATGCATAGTTCTTTTTACACATAGCGTAAGTTATAGTTTTGTTCTAGCTTAACATATTTATCATGCTTTTAAAGCTGCGTGTACAAACTTAAGAACTAAACTTACAGTTTCCCAGCCTTTACGATGTCCTCAGACCCAAATATCGAATTCCCTAAATAGCCCTTAATTGGGACCTAAAATTGGCCAAAAAGGCCTGCATGGCCCAAAAGCCTAACTCATGTGACACGGTCTATACATTTTCACACGATTGTGTGCCTCACATGGCCCAGCCACACGGGCTATTTAAACTCACATGGTCGCTTGCCATACACGGCCACGTCACACGGTTTGCAAAACTTTATATGGTCATGTGCCATACACGGCCCACCACACAGCCTGACACACGACTGTGTGGAAACTGGGCAGTTTTGAAATAGCCTCTATTCTGCGATTTTAGTCAAATTTTAATGGATTTTTGGGTCATTTTTACACACCTGAAGATATAATTGATCAACCACGCTCTTAGAAACTCACGAAACCTACAATCGTCCGTTAAATCTCACTAATTAGCCAATAAGAACGCACAAAAAATCACATTAGTAAATCGAAATTTCAAATCCATATAACTTAATTCGAGAACTTACTTCGATGAATCAGCACTCAAAATGAATATTACTCCGCTGGGAAAATTTGATTCGCACACCCTTCGCCTAACCCAAAGCACAAAAACAATCGTCACAAATTCGAACAAAACAAACACTACACACTCTCACAAATTCGAACAAAACAAATGATACACGATCTCAACTTGAACGAAGAACAATTGAAACTCTAACGCCAAAAAATTAACTTAAAGATCTTACTTTTAAGGAGGAAATAAAACCCCACTTCACAAGCAACACCGACAAATTAGAAGAGCAAAAATAAATGTAGTAATTAAATGAACTTAAAATAACAGCAAGGGAGGCAATCAGCGTAAGCAGAGCAGAACAAAGAAAGAAGAAAAGAAAAACTAAAGAGCAAAGAAAAACGTGAAAAAGAATATAAAAGAAACGTGCCAAAAAGGGGATGGAAGTTTGACGGGAATAAAGGAGAAAATCAAGAAAAGGATAAACATTGAGTTGAAATTACTTTATAAAAGATTTAACAGAATTTTGATAAAACTCAAATACCCAACAAATACCCAAATAAAAACATTCCACACTTGAGTATAACGAGACTTGAACTCAAGATATCAAAGTAATCAAATACTTAACCATAGAACCACTAGGCTCATCATTGTCACAACCCAACATAGAAATTGATTTAAGCTTAAAGGCTCAAGCTTAAATTTAAGCCAAAATTAACAAAAACTCCAAAACAACACTTAACCAACACACCAAATCAAATTATTTGACAAACAACCACATTTGAAAATCTAGAAATTTGGGGCATTACATATTAGAGGAACCATTGGTATGGGATTATTTTATTCAAGTGATTCAAGATCACTATTAGTTGGCATGTTGATGCTAGATATTTATCGGATCCACATAAAGGTCTACCTCAAATAGGAGGGGTACAACCATGTCTTGACGTTCAACAAAATAGTCGTTAGTTGCATATTCAAATCATGTAGAAATAAATGCAATACATGAGGCAAGCCGAGGGTGTGTTTGACTAAGGCTATTGACCAAACATATCCAAAAGATAAGTGATTTGCCTTTACAAGAAAAGAGGCCAACTATCTTATGCAATGATAATTCAACACATAGAGTTTAATTGAAGGGTGGTGACATCAAAGAGTAGTGTAATTGCAACATTTGAAATATTAGTACATAAAATATGAATGTCTTGTCTCAAAAATATAATGTGATGTTGCCATTAGGGGAGTATAAAACACGATTTACTATTTTCCTTTAACCAAAGTTTTGTCTCACTGGGTTTTTCTGTTAAAGGTTTTTAACAAGGTAGCTTGTAATGAGAAATTGTGTACTATTTTTCCTTCATTAGGTTTTCATTCACATGGTTTTTCCTAATAAGGTTTTAATGAGACACACTTTCATTGATGAACATCCAAAGAGGAGTGTTGTAAATATTTTCACAAATGAATGTCCTTTCAACTTTCATAAACCTAAAATTATTCTCTTATAATTTTTAAAGAATTTATAAGATCCCTTAATTTTCTTATTTCTGTATTTGCATTTAAAGCCTTAAGCTTATGGCATTCAAGTGAAAATAAAAAAAGAAGAATCATTCTCTTAAATTGTGTCATCTTTTTCTCTCTTGTTTTTACTACAACCCCTTTTTTTTTAGTTTTATAACATTATTTATTAATTTTTATATTTCATCTAACAAAGTGTTAGAAAAAGGAAATTTGCAAATAAATTAACTTTACTCTTTGGATAGTAGGGGTATCTTTTCTTGAAATATAAAATAAAATAAAATAAAATAAAATAAAGAATCACTTATGTACCGTATTTTCTTTTTGTTTTCAAAATGAAGGCTAGTATTCAACAAAGCGCCCATAGGCAAACACATTCAATGGGTTTTGAATTATAGGTAGAATAATTTTTTTATAAAATTTGTAGGGTGTGTTTGATAAATTATTAATAAAATTTGTTTTATTAAAAATAAAAATTTTAATATTTTAATATTTTAAATGTGTTTGATAATCATTTTAATTTTCTTATTGAATATAAAATTTTCAACAAAAAACTGTTGAATAAGAAAAGTAGGTAGGTAGCTCTACTTATTTTATTTTATTGAAAAATTAAAATAAATTAGTTTTTGAAAAAAGAGATATACAAATTATTATATTTATTATTCATCCAAAATTATCCAAATTAATATAAAATATTATATTAATAAGATTAAATATTATATTAATGCTCTGGTCTTTAGCGGCGTTTTTGGAAAAGCGCCGCTAATGCTCTGGCCTTTAGCGGCGTTTTTAAAAAAGCGCCGCTAATGCTCTTGACTTTAGCGGCGTTTTTTGAAAAAGTGCCGCTAATGCTCTCTCCTTTAGCGGCGTTTTTTGGAAAAGCGCCGCTAATGCTCTCTCCTTTAGCGGCGTTTTTTGGAAAAGCGCCGCTAATGCTCTGTTCTTTAGCGGCGTTTTTGCAAAAGCGCCGCTAATGCAAAATACTATTATTTAAAATAATTTTAAAGTTTTTTGGGTGTATGATTACTGATTGTTTTTTAATTTATATATTAAAATTTTTTATATAATTAATTATATAAAATAGTATTAATTTTAAAATATTAAATTAATTATCACTATAGTTTAGGGTTTTAGGTTTTTGGTTTAGGGTATATGATTAATTTAAGATTTAAGGCCGGTTTAGGAGTTACTATTTTAAGGTTTAGGGAGTATGAATTTAAGCATTATGGATTATGGATTATGGTTTAAGGGTTGGAATTTAAGGTTTAGGGGTTAGGGGTTAAAGATTTAAGGGTTAGAGGTTATGGGGTTAAGAGTTAGGGATTCAGGGGTCGGGTTAGGTTTTTGGTGTAGATTAATTAGTTTTTTTTAATTTATATTTTAAATATGTTCTTATATATATAATTGTAAAAGAAATAATAATAAATTTATTTAGGGTTTTTAGTTTAAGGTATATGATTAATTTAAGATTTAAGGCCGATTTAGGAGTTACTATTTTAAGGTTTAGGGGGTATAGATTTAGGGATTATGGATTAGGGAACATGGTTTAAGGGTTGGGATTTAAGGTTTAGGGGTTTAGGGGTTAGATGTTTTGGGGTTAATAGTTAGGGGTTTAGGGTTTAGGCCTCAGGGGTCGGGTTGGGGTTTTGGGTTTAGATTAATTAGTTTTTTAATTTATATTTTAAATATGTTCTTATATAATTGTAAAAGAGATAATAATAAATTTAATATATTGAAATTATGAGTATAGTTTAAATTATTTAAGAGATATATAATAGATAGACTTTATATGTATTGAATGGTTAATTTAGGGTTTAAGGTTAAGGTTTACTTGAGATTTGTTAAATGATAAAATTTTATACAATTAATTAATGCTTTTATATTTAAAAAATTTAATCTAAATCATTTGATATATTTAAATATTAGTTTAAATAGAATTAATAAATAAGTTAAAAAAGTAATAGATTGATATGGATATTTAGGTATAATTATTTATTTTGGAGAGGACCAAATTATAAGAAATAAAATTAAAATACAAAAATAAAAATGAAATAAAAAAATAAAAAATATAATTTTATCTAATTCTTATAAATATTACTTAAAAATTTTAGAATTATTTATTTAAAACTTTTATCAAAATGTCACTGTTCAATAAATTA
The DNA here is from genome assembly GCA_008044935.1 of Gossypium turneri. Lineage (NCBI taxonomy): Eukaryota > Viridiplantae > Streptophyta > Magnoliopsida > Malvales > Malvaceae > Gossypium > Gossypium turneri. The sequence continues at coordinate 11,479,501 of CP032582.1, read as the reverse complement.
ATTTTTTTAGTGGCGTTTTTATAAAAAACGCCAGAATTATGAATTAAAATTTAATAAAACGGCAATTTTTAATGGCGTTTTTAATAAAAACGCCACAAAAAATTATTTTACTTTAAAGAAAATCGCGTAAACATAGTTAAAAAGCTCTTATTTTTCAACCAAATCCAATCCCTAAACTGCGCCTCTCCCAATTTCTTCTTCTTGGGACTCTTTGTTAGTTCGTCACATGATAGGCTCTTTTGTCTCGGTTTACTTACGATGGTAGATTAAGAGATGATTCCAAGTTTAGGGTTCATTGAACAAAGACAGCGGCGGTGGTTTAGGGTTTTAGCAGAGCAAAAAAAAAAGGAGGAAGTAGGTAGGCATGGTGAAGCTCACGGCCGACTTGATTTGGAAGTGTCCTCACTTCTTCAATGCCCTCAAGGAGCGAGAATTGGATCTTCGAGGTGCTGCTTCGCCCTTCTTCCGCTCTAACCCTAACCCTCATCATAATAATGTTCTCAAAATTCCCTTTCTTTCCTTTTTCCCCTTTCAGGTAACAAAATTGCTGTAATCGAAAACTTGGGTGCTACCGAGGTGTGTATTACTTTGTTTGTGCCAGTTTTTAGTGCATTCGTAGCTTTAATTTACTGGTGGGTTCTTCTTTTTTTTTTTGTTACATTTGCTAAATTGATAGGACCAATTCGATACCATAGATATTTATCTGACAATGAGATTGTGAAGCTGGACAACTTCCCTTATCTTAAACGCTTGGGTACTTTACTTATAAACAACAACCGAGTTACTCGTATCAATCCCAATATTGGGGGTAAGCTTTGAATCAACACTTCAATTTCCCTTGTACTTTAGCATGTGCCCTTTGCCTTTTGGTGTTGTCTCTTGGTAGGAAGGCTCTTATGCTATTCACATTTCCCTTTCTTGCAGAGTTCTTGCCAAGTTTACATACGTTGGTTCTCACAGATAACCGGCTGGTGAACTTAGTGAAGATTGACCCTCTTTCATCACTCCCTAAGCTGCAATTCCTTAGCCTGTTGGATAACAATATTACAAAAAAAACCTAATTATAGGTTATAAGTGATTCACAAACTCAAATCACTTCGTGTTCTGGATTTCAAGAAAGTCAAAGCTAAGGTGATTGGATATGCTAAACTATTATTTTGTCCTTTTATACGGTTTTAATCTGTTATGTTATGCATTTGCTGTTGCCTATATGAAATTGTTGTGTTTAATTGAGAAACTTCTGGCGGCATACCTGTATTTATTCTCCTGATAGTATTTGCCTGACTGAGCCTTTAGCTTTGTAAATCTGAACTTCCTTTTTGACATTGTTTAATAACTTCATGGTTTGGTTTGAATAAATATTTTGCAGCAGCAAGTGTAGGTTCACGTAATGCTGTTATGTGGTGACTGATTAAGAATTAGATAATCGATGGAACTCTATTAGATGTTAGAATGGTATCTTATTCTTTTCTGGCCTAGTCAAAATATGTTTAATGTTTACTATATTATTATTTTAATATTATATTATATTTAAAATACTTTAATTATTTAATACATTAGCAATAGTTTTTCATTATCAAAATATAACTTTCTTTTGAAATATTAAAAATAAAATATAGAGTCAAAAAGCTTAAAATTGGCATATAAGATTTAGTTTTTATTTATTTGATATATTAAAAAATTATTATATTTATGAATTATGAACCTTTTGATTTTAATTACTGTTAAATTCTAAATTACAAGATAATTCATAGTTAACAACTCAAAAGATAAGTAATGCGCATCCAATATTATTATAGCATTTTTATTTTTTGATATTATATATTCTAGCTTATCCAAAATATAAAAATAATGTTTACTATAATATATTTATTTATTTATCTTATTATTTTTTTAAGACCTATACTCGTGTTTTCATTTTGTCATGGCAACTTGTTTTTCATGTTCATGCAAGCAATACCATAATGCTCTTTGTACTTCTCTGGTTTAATAAGCTAGTACAAGAAATTTATTGAATGGAGAGCCTTAGCTAATTTAGGCTTTTTAATGTCAGAAACTTCTTACGTGCCAAACATACACGAATAAAGAAGGTATCAGGCAGCAACAGTTGTTGGCATTTATCCCAAGACATCACAAGCACTACATTTTACCGAGTAAGAGTAGTTGATAGAGGCCTTCTTTTTTTCCTGGAAGCTAATTAGTTGCTATTAAAGTTATTGATTTAGAAGAATCGTAAGTGGATACCTTTGTTATATTTTCCTTGATTTATTCCTCATTAAATGTTAAATGTTTTGACTTTCTGTTGCAAAGTCTTGTCTTTTCTCACTTTCCTGTGTTTATATTACACAGGTAGCAAACAAACTTTATCAGCTGAGCTACATTTCAAGGAAATTTACATTTTTTTCTAACATTTTTTAATAAATAAATAAATAAATAAGGCTAAAAGTATGAATGAAGTTATGAAGCTAACGGATTGTAAAATGTTCTATTTGGTATAATGTGCATAGTCAACACAGTTAGCAGTTTAACTTTTATGATTTCCAAACACATTTTCCCTTCCTTTTTTCTTACTATGTAAACCCTAACCATGCAATCTCTGGATATATTCATGCGAGCATCTTGCTGGTTTCTTCTAAACATTCAAGTTCTGAATTTGAAATAACGTGTCATCTAAATGTCATAATCTATTGGTTCCAGCTCTTGATTGTTCTTAAATGTACTGTACTTTGTTTATAGTCAAATGTCTCATGATGGTTGCCTACTTGTGTAGGTCCAATCTACATCTAATGGAGTTGATTCCACTCTATCAAACCCCCTATGCGAGGAGTCTGCTCAAAATTCTACAAAATACTCTAACAGACAGTGGTTTGCTTTTATTTTCACTTTGGACATTAACTGTATTGTTAATGATGCTGGCAATTCTAGCTGGCTTTTCAATTGTCAGCATAAATCCACCACCTGCCTTTGGCTTATCGCCTAATCTTGAAGCCCTTGCACTTGAAGCAAATAAGTCTAAGGATCAAGATGGAGACAGTTCTTTACTTGACAGTTCACATCTTTCCTGGTATTTAACTATTTATTTATGCCTTAACATGTCCTTAAGTGAGGGCTGATTGTTTATACAAAAATTTTGGTTAAGTTAGTGGTTGTTTGGCTTTTTTGGACTTGATCATCATATACTTTTTGAATATTATGTATTGGATCTTTAAAATATTTAGGACTGCATTAACTGATAAGGTCCTGTCAAAGTTCAACTTTCTTCTGAACTTGTTTAATATTGGTTGCAATGTGCCAGGCAAAGTACTTTGTTGAAGAAGTGAAGGGAAAGAGTAGGAAGGACATTGATATAAGTTCTTGGGCATAAGAATTTGTTGAAGATCTTCCTGCACAGGAGAATGGGTGCGTATTCTAGTATCTGTTGCAATACACTTTAGGGAGCAGTACTCGAAGTACTTGTTCTTTATAAGCTTATTTCTTAAACAAAATAACTTACATTGTGTAGTAATTGATTGTGAGGTAGCTTTATAGGTATCTGAGTCTTTTTATACTAACTATTTATTGCAATTGGTTCCAAATATTTGGTGAATTCAATTATTAATTTGCACTGCTAGTTTCGTGGTGTCATATGCCTTTTGTGTTAGAATTTGAATTGTTCCCCCTAAATAATTTTCTCTATGTACAGGCTTGATTGTGGCATGTTTATGTTAAAATATTTCAACTTCTATAGCAGAGGCTTAAGTCTTTGTTTTGAGCAGGTAAGTCCATGGAACAATTTTTTATCCTTGTAGTCCATGTTTTATTTTGATTTTTCTATGATTAAACTCTAGTACTCAGGGCAGTAGTTGTTGGGATGTAAAATCTATTGTCTATCTGCCTAAATATATGACAAAATACAAGAGTACATATTGGAGATACTCTCACATGCACATTCATTCGTTTGAAATACGATATCTAGTTATTTGTCTTTGAACTGAGTTGGATTTTTCCATGCTTATGTAGGAACACATGCCCTATGCCCTATTTTCGTTTAAGGACCGCCAAGGAAATTCTGAAACTGAAAGCTGATTGATCAGATGTGTATGCCGGCTTTCATCAACTACTGTCGAAGGCCTTACTAGGAATTGAAATGGTGTGCAAAGAGATTGCTTCTTCTGATCTGATTTTTCGATATAAATACTGGACAAAGTATGGATATTTCTTGTCAGTTGCATTTACTGGTGTTAGTAAAATAGGATTCTCTTCTTAGGATCTTAGTTTCTTCACTTGTATTACACTCAACAATGGCTTGCATTGCATTGGTGTTGATTTTACCTAAATTTCGGGGTTTATAATTTTTAATTTTTATTAATTATTTACGTTTTCTCACTTTTATTAATTTTTATTATTTAAGCTTCCTTTATTTGCCTTCTTTTATATTTTCATAGAAAATTTAATTTAAATAATATTTTTTATTTATCCTTAAAAGTATATTTAAAGTTCAAATTAAAAAAATAAAACATAATATAATATTTATCCATAAAAATAAATATTATTTGATTAAAGTAATTTTTTGCATGATATGTTTTTAGCGGCGTTTTTGCGAGACGTGCCGCTAAAGGTTTGTTCTATAGCGGCGTTTGTAACAAAAGTGCCGCTAAAGGTCATGGTCTTTAGCAGCGTTTGTTACAAAAGCGCAGCTAAAGGTCATGAGCTTTAGCGACGTTTGTGATAAAAGCGACGCTAAAGTTCATGGTCTTTAGCGGCGCTTGTGACAAAAGCGCCGCTAAAGGTTGTGGTCTATAGCGGCGTTTGTTGGTAAAGCGCCGCTAAAGGTCGTGGTCTATAGCGGCGTTTGTTGGTAAAGCGCCGCTAAATGTTGTGGTCTATAGCGGCGTTTGTTGGAAAAGCGCCGAGAAAGGTCCTGGTCTTTAGCGGCGTTTGTGGGTAAAAACGCCACAAAAGTTAGCGATGCATTCAATAGCGGCGTTTTTTGCGGCGTTTGTGAAAGCGCCGCAAATACTTTTAGCGGCGCTAAAAAGCGCCTCTAAAGGCCTAAAAAAGCACCGCTAAAGGCCTATTTTGGTGTAGTGACATTTACTTTTATCAAACAACAGAATTATTTTCATTACTTATATTTACTAATTTACCAAACAATTGTCTTGTATAAATTCAACACTTATCAAATTTAGCAGTAAAATTTCAGTACTTAATGTTTTAGCACTTAAAATTTCAATTTATCAAACACACTTTTAGTCTAAGACCGAACCGGTCAACTGGATAATCCATTTTATAATTTTAACAATAATAAAAATATATTTTGATGCTGATATTATAATTAGTTTTACTTAAAAAAATTCTTAATTTTTTATATTTTATATTAAGGGTGTTTTTATTTCACGGAAAATGACTTATGATTTTTTTTTCGTTTTCCATGTTTGTTTTAGGGAAAATAACTTGGTCAACGAAAAATAACTTACAGATTAACGGAAAATAAACCCTTTTTCTTGTAATTGACCTACCCTTTTGAAAAGCATTAATCATTTTCCGGAAATGAGCTCATTTATGTATAATTTTATTTTTATATAAAAACTAACTTTAATCAAGCCTAATATAATTATTAATAAAATTTTTAGTTTTTATTTTTAAAAATATTAAAAAATATTATAATATTCAATATTATTAAACATACATATTCAACTTATTTATATTTGATAATATAATAAATTATTAATAATATTATTATAATAAATTATTTAATATTGAAAATGTATTTTAATAATAAAATTTAACAATAATAATTTTAAATTTTAAATAATATTCTTTACATATTATTGAAAAATATTTATATTAATACTTTAAGATTAAATATATATATTACCATTTACAAAAATTTAATAATAAATGTTTTATAGTATAAAAATGAATATTTTAATTATATAAATATGAGTATTTTTTAAATCATGCTTAGCTTTATTTTCAACTCTAATGTATCACTATTCGCTTTCATTATGTAATTTTAATTAAGTTTTAATTGTGCATTGTTGATTATTAAGTTTATATATGATGTTTAGTATTATAAAAAATGATCAAATTAGACATTCTTTATAATAATTATCTTATTATAAAATAAATTTTGATTGTTAAAAAGGACATGCTACTATTATATTTTGTAGCAAATATATTTATATTGTGTTTGTTTTACTAAAAATAACTTTTAGAAAATGGTATCAATAAAATTTTTCAAGCAATGAAGTTTTTTTTATACAAAATTACCCAAAAACACCGGAAAATATAATTTTTTAAAAAACCAATTTATTTTTCAGAAACTATTTTTAGTGAAACAAACACAACCTAAAAAATCATATTTTAATTAGTATTAAATTGAAAGTGAAGTAGAATAAATTTCAAATTAAAAAAAAAAAGTTGGTTTGGTAGGATAGGGGTCTATGTGTCTTAACCTAGAGGAATAAATTAGATCCACAATACATGGGTTGCATTGAAAGGTGTTTGTGATGGTTCGATGCAATGAGTCAGAGAGTGCCCTCTTTTCTTTTTCCTTATGGTGTCCACACATCTTGCCTACCTTAATTACTTTTCCTTTTATCGAAATGCCAATCACCCATTCCCATTTTAAGAAACTTTCTAAATCAACTCCAATAATTGCATCATCACCCACCAATCTATCTTATTATGATTTCGCATTTCAACAAAACTAGTTAACCCAATAAGGTAATGGTATAATGACTTTTCTATCTTCCAATTTTATAAAAAATTATTTTACTCTTATATTTAATTTTTATCATTTAGCCATTGGACTTATGTTTTTCTGTTAAATCACTGTAAAATAGATAGAAAAATTAACATTTATTAATTTTGTTGACATAGTATATATGTGAATTACCACATAGATGATACATCAATTAATTTTTTAAAATTTTTAAAATTATTTTTTTATATTTATTTATAATTTTTTTAATAATTTTGGATTTACATTTTTAAAAATATTTTTTATATTTTTTAAAATTTAAAAAAATAATTAAATATTGGCATGTCATCCATATGGCAATCCACATTTATGCAACGTCAGCATAATTAAAAAACGTTAACTTTTCCATTCATTTTGGGCTGATTTGACAAAAAATATAAGTTTGAGGGCTAAAAAAGGGGGAATTAAATGAAATGCTAAAATGACTTTATTTTTGTGAAGTTGGAGGGCCAAATAAGTCATTATGCCTAAGGTATACTATCTTTATTTTTATTTTTTATTCATAAACGAGACACTTGTTTAAGGAAAATTATTTCATATACACTATTCAAATTTTTAAATTCTACAAGCAGGTTGAATGTGTGACATGTGTCCCACAAGGTATAGTAATTTTTAAAAAAAATTAAATATTTAAACAAATAAAACACTTATAACATTTTCTGTGAAATCTAAAAACTCCACAAGTTACATATCAAATATTTTCCCTTTTTGGGAGTATTCAGTATACTTGCAATGTGCTTTTTTATTACACAAGTAGCTTTAAAAAAATTGACATGTATATCTTTTTTTTTTAAAAACATTTATTTTTAATATTTTACTATACACTTATAAAATACTTGTCAACTCCTAACCTTGTTTATAAAATCTAACAACTTTATTAACAATATACAAAATATTTTCCCAATCTAAAACTTTATCGTGCCTTTTAATGGTTGATTTAAAATTTTGAATCAAACCATCAACATCACATTTGTTTTTTCATATCAACCTGTTTATATATATATATATATATATATATATATATATATATATATATATTAAAAAATTTGAATTTCTTTTAAAAGAGAAATCAATCATTATGTATAAAAACAATTTAAGAGAATTTATTCATATTAAACCAACATTTGTCCAATTGCTACCTAATCGAGCCTAAACATAAAATTCAACCATAATTCGAACCTAACATAACCTAGATTGATAGACATGAGAAAAAGAAAAAAAAAAGAAAAAAAAGGCATAACCTAGATGGTTATAAAACTCTTAAATATCTTTACTTAATTGACTCATCAATATATAGTGATTGAGATATTAGTCTTGTATGTGCATAATGTATACCTCTCAAGTCTTTAATTAAAAGAAATTATCATTCTAAGCTACTACCCAATACTTTAAGTTGATTTGATTTATCTTCTTTTTTTTTTTGAAATTTTGTATTTGATGTATATTTATTATTTAATAGTACGGAAATCCAATCTTCAAAATTATTAAGAGTATTTTTTTTTTCAAGCACGTATTTTTTGTTAGGCACAGATTTCTAAATTTAACACATAATACTTCCAATCGAGTTTGGTGTTATTTAACTCAATGATATTAATTTAGTTGATGAAAAAACAAAATAAAAAATAATTAATTTATAAATCTAAAAGAATATATATATTACAACATTTTAGGTTTTCAGTTGATGTGGACAATCTAATTTTTTGCCACATGAATACTTAAATTTTAAGTATAAGGAGAAAAGTATGAAGAGTTGTGGACGTCGATTCACCTAAAGAGGTCGAAAGCCAAAATAAGGATAAAAGGACACACTGACTAAGGAGATAGTTGCTCAGAGTATCATTAAGGTATATCCGATTGATCCTTTCTTCATTGTTGGTCAACGTATTTATAGTTTAAGTTCCCTTGACCATTAACGTCACATGGCAGATTGTTATGAAGGAGATTATCCTCACCTAATGAGTTAAATGCGTACATTGTGGGGCCCATTCTGTTATTCACTCAACTAGTACAAGGTTGTTATGCCCAGCTGCACTTTAAAAAGATTCAACGGTGTGTTCACACTAGAGGAGTGTTCACACCTAAAATGTGAATGCCTTGGCATTTTGAAGGCAACGGAGGGTAAGAAGCCTTCTTATTGCTACAGATGATTGAAAGAATGGAAGGTCAATGCCTTCTGTTTCAAGGCAGGTGGTTGATAGAAGCACTTTCTCAGGCTAGGTAAATGGTATTGGAAAAAATCTGGTTTAAAGTGATTTTCAATCACAGTGGAAAATTAAAAATTTGAAAACTAAGCTAGTTTGTGATATTTATAGCAATAAACTTTTTCCTGTGCTTTGTGCTAGACAGATCCTAGACGTTCTTGACTTTTAATCTAACGACCTTCTCCGCTATTCTCATACCATGAATCGCTTCAAGTGTGGGCTCGAACAATCATGAATCAAACATAGAACCAGAAATAATTTTCTTACTTTCATTAGCAAATTAAATCTCTCTACAGAAACCAGTAGAATTGTTATTTCGAGAAAATTGAATTTATACATAGAAAAAATTATAAATATTTTCGGGTAGAATAACAATATGTCAAAGTTGTGTGTTGTTTTTTAGCACTATTGTAACGCGTAGGTTTGTGCAAGTGTACACAGTCATTATTAAGTAATAAGTAAGTATTGAGTTATCGTCTCCAAAGAGATTGTATTTGTGCTAAGTCACTTAATTTGTAAAATTATATTAACAACTTGGTAAATAAAAACACAATATAGTTGAGATGTGGTGATTAAAATATATTAAACTAAATGCAATGATCCCTAATACAAATTATTCTAAGTATGCAAACTATATGAATGAAATAGATTTTAGTAAAATTAAACACAATTTGCCACAATTATAACATAAATAAACTAGGGCAATTACTTTAATTAAACTCAATTTATTATCAACATGCTTAATAACATTCGAAAAAACATTTCATGGCAACTCGATCTTTCATGAGTTTGGAAACCACATTAGGTCCTTTCAGAATCCTTTACTTAGTAAATATGCATTTTACTAATCCTTATTTACTAAGGGTTTCTTAGCATTCGTGTGAGGTAACAGGGACGTGTCAGGTTTGAAACAATTTAATCACACAAATCTAAAAACTATGCAGATAACAGAGCTTGGTCAGAGTTGTTATGCAACCTTCAATTTAATCTGGTCAATATCTAAATTGAGCATGCACATTTCAATTATGTGTCCATTAGCCGTCGTCTAGTCAGGATCGCTCAGCTAATTCAACTGCATCTCAATCACGTATGAACGAAATACAGACTTGATTTTAATTGAAAACATGATCGATTGAGGCACAAACATTATAAGCATGAATCAAATAAATATTATTTAATCAAAGCAATCGTTCTAGTTTATATAAAATTAAGCTAACATTGCTGTAAACAAGAACAAAGAACACATAGCAAACATCTTTATATTAAATTCAAGAAAAGGAAGATTAAACCCAATTCAGAGTGGCTGTCACCCAAGACTCTGACTGACGAGGCTCCTTCATTCCTTTGCTTTGCTCCTTTGCTAATGGCTCTCCATGGTGGCCAACCAAGGGTTCTTTAAGAGGCTTAATTGCTAAAATCTCTATGAGGAGATGATGCTAGGCGTGGGAATGGAAAAGGCTAAGAGAATTTGGAGAAAAGAGAGAATGATGCTTGAGGGATGATTGAGGGATGACCAATGAAGGAATGAGAGAGTCTTATTTATAGGTGAGGAGAGGGGGATAGTTTGCTAAAAATAGGATTTTTCATCTTTTGAAGCATCTTCCACGGGTGGCTGGCCATAAATTGAGCAAGTTGAGCTGATTTTTCCTTGATTTTTTTGTCAATTTGAGTGCCACAACGACTCAGGACTGAGACTCGGTCAAGTGCAAATCTTCAGGTAAATCTCTAATTTCTTCAACTCTTCAAGGACCTTGTGCAATTAAACCAAAGAGTGGTTTATGGACAGCCATGTGTAGCCGAATTTTGAGTTCACTTGGTCTCCAATTTGGACGGTTTTGTAATCCAACAAAGCTATCAGACCTGTCCATAATAAATCAACAAGTTAAAGGACCAAAGAATAAAATTTATCCAATTTAATTAATTAATTAAAAACCCAAATTATTAATGAAATATTTTAAAATAAATTACTAAATATAATTTTATATTTTATTATTTAATTTAATCATGTTTGGCTCACTTTATGTCTTAAAAAATATAATATATTCAAATTAATATAAAATAAGTCATTTATTGCATGAAAACTATATAATAAAGCATAAAATCACATTTTAATAATTTCTATGTCCTAATTTCATATTTTCACATATTTCATTAATTTATTAGACAATTACTTAGTTTTAACAACGGATTTAAGTAAAACGGTGATAATTAATTTATTAGACAATTACTTAATTTTAACAACGAAATTAAGTAAAACGGTGATAAATTACATAAGAAAAATCCTATATATTTTTCCGTTTACAACTACTAGTGCCATCTATTTAGATGGAGAGATTGAAAAATCATGGTTGAATTAATAGAATACAAATAATACTTATCTTATTGAAAAAAAAAGTCTCCTAGTTCTACTAGGGTTGTCACCCCTCATACAGATTATGAGGGGTTTTGGGCTCTCCTATATTGGGTCAAATTATACATGCTTCCTTGATTTTTAACCCAACACTTCACAATTTAATCCAACCCAATACATGTTATTCTATTTCTCAAAATAAATATTATTTATTAAATTAATTTAAATTAATTAATTAATTTTCCAATTAAATACTTTTTTCAACCCAATTCTAATTCCATTAAAGTCATGAGAACTTTACTATAAATAATCTATGAGAAAATATATTTAATTTTCATATTCAATGGATTCATAATGACCAATTAATTTAATTCCAGTTTTGAACATCAATTATTAAATAATAATTCAAAAATTTTAAATTACTTCTAAGGTCAATTCCATTGTTACACCCCGCCAGACGAGACTTTAATGTCTTGATACTGTATAGGAAAATAAGGCGGATAAGATAAGTTTCGAATAGGTATAATGTTAGAATTAGACTAAGTATGAGAACCCTCTGAGCACGCTTGTGACACCTTGATGTGGTGAGCACTAGGTTGGCACATAGTGATCAAGAAGTGTGACTGGTTAAGAAGGAATCGCTCGAAAACTTCGATGACAAATAAAATGAATAGCAAACCCTGTATAGTTACAAGAGTGAATAGAAAGGCTTGTGTGTGCCAAAGTACGTGGCAAGCAAAGATATGAGTTAAAACTAAGAATAAAGAGTGCACTAAACTAAGAAAGATATGGGAAAATTCTAAGAAATATTGGGCATAGTCTACCCCGCCCGAAAATAATGTTAAGACTAGTGAGTATGGAATACGTTATTAAGGCTGATAATAAGGTAAGTGAAGAGGCTAAGGATTATGTGAAGATAAGATTTAAGAAATGATGCAAAAGGTAAATAGATTTGAAGTATAGTATGCACAAGAGAAGGAAAATGGTTTTGTAGAAAGAAATATGGTAGCCTCAGTATTGTACTCACCAAAGAAGGTAGAAAGGTCAAGAAACACTCCAAGGATGTGCTAAACAACATATGAAATGTAGAATGCATGAAAAAGGTATTCCAAGGTTTAGCTCACTAAGTTCTTACAAACTTACTAAAGTTGTTTTTGTTTTCAGGTCTATAAAAGAATATGCACTGAGAGACGATGCCAGGGCTACGCCAAGGAAACAATGCGTTAGGCAGTTTACGCATACAGGGGAAAACATATGGCATGTCAAAGTTTATGCATTAATTTAAGTAGAAATTTATTTTATTTATAGCTAAAGTCTGCACCTAAATAAATAAGTAAAACTCCATGATGTACACAGTAGACTTAGAAAGATAAGTAGGAAAGTCTAAAATGTTAAAGTCTAAAATGTTATTGAGTCAAAACAATAACCACACATTGTATTTTTACAAGAAACTCTGTAGTAGCCATAGATAGTAGTTGCACATAGGCGAGATGTAAATGTAGCCCTACAATGTACGCCATAAGAAATTTTGTTATACAAAGATAGACGCTTACATCAAGGAATAAGGAAGAAAAGTTTCAAGTTACATCTGTATAAGGTGTAACACCAGAGATTCGGATCCAACAGATCGAGTCGAATCAAGGATGTTACATCCGTACTTAGTGAGAAACCATATTCATTTCTGAATGTAAGCTATTTTTCTAACTTTATCATTTCTGTCCATTTGATTCTATATGCAATTAGTTTCTGGTTTCAACGAGCTAGTGGAAGGACCGATTGGACATATGTAATTAGGGCCGAAATGATTTATAATTAAGTTCCAGTTTTTCGCCTATTAATTATAAACTCATTTAGTTACGAAATCATTCTACTATAGTATCGTGACTAAAATGGAATAAAGATGTATGCTTTTAGCTTGGCAATCGAAAACCCAAAACTGAATATTCAATACTGAAAATGGAGAAATTGATGACGAAGTGTAGTAAATCACTTACTATTCATCTAACCATAAAATATCGTTAATGAATGAGAGGTCAAACACTACACATCTGGTAGGGAACTTTGATATATTATATAAGCCATAGTTGAACAGGACCATGGTAAACTACTTCCTATTCTGTTCAATATGATGGATTTTTGTTAATGCAAATTGATATGGGAATTTATGTAAGGATAATTGGAATAAAGAGAATAAGAGTTGAATTTTTTTGTAAGGTACATGGAATTCTAAAAATGACCATAGTTTCGCGACTGGTACACATCGACATTTAGGAGAAAATTTTAAGGATAAAATTTTCTTAATGAAAGAGAGCTTTAAGGCCCCAAAAATTTTGAAATGACATGTGTCATAATTACGTGCTTGAATTTTGAAAAAATTATGAGAATTCATGGAATGACTTGGATAGGATATTTTATGAAAGGAATTTGATATTGGTGATGAGAACATGTGAAATAAACTGAAAAGTAAAAATGTGACAAAATGGACTAAATCGCAAATTTTGGAAAGTTTAAGGACTAATGTACAAAATGTCCAAAAATAAAAAATATATATTAGGATGGAATTTTTTACATTGAATAAATTGGAATGTGATGTGGTGAGATGGAAATCACTTTGGGGATTAAATTGGAAAACTTAAATAGTACAGAGACTAAATTGTAATTTTCCCATTTTTATCAAGAAAATAACCAAAGTGTGATTTCCATTGCTCATGCAGTTATAATAAAAGCTTATAATGACTTATGAACTTAAATTGGTTTAAGTATAGAAATTTGAGAAGAATCGCTAAAATGGGCAAAATGATAATTTTTTCATAAAAGGGTAATTTGGTCTTAAAGAATATTATGATGGAAATAATATTTAAATATAATATTGAATATCCAAAATTATTTCAAATGATTGGAACCTTGTATTAAAGAATTGGGCCACATTTTGACAAAATTAGTTTTAGAAAGGTTGGGCTTAGGCCTTGGGCCTAGTTGGGGGTATTTTTAATTGGGGAAAGAACCCCTATCAGTTGAGTTTTTTCTTCTTCTTTAGCTGGTCAGCAGTCCCCATGGTTGGCATTCTTTTCTCTTCCATTTTCTTGCTTATTTCTTCAATTTCTCTCCAAATTTCCACTATCGAACTTGAGATTTTGATCAAATCTTCTTGGAAATAACCTCTTAAGCTTAATTCCTCCATCAATTTCATAAATTTCAGCCTAGGTTTTATGGAGCTTTAGTGAGAAAATTTGAAGCTAGAGTGAGAAAGCTACAACAAGGTAAAAAATGGCTTCCTACACTTCCATTAGCTTTATATTTGTTGAGATATTATATGAAAAAGCCTAGAAGAATTTATATTAATTTTATTATTATATTTTTTATTGTATGGAAATGAGGAAATGGTCATTTGAGGACGTCCAAGCTTAATTGATGATGGATTGATGTCCATGGAAGATTGATTAAGTGTTGGAAAACATCCATTAAGGTAAGTATCATGGATACTCATCTTTCACCTGAGTAAGTAAGCTTAGGGTTCATGAAATTAATATTAGAATTGAGTGTAATTATGTGAATATTAATGTAATATTCCTTGGTGTAATTGGTCATAAATGATTACTTGCTTATAGTAAAATATAACACCAAATATATATAATAAATTAGAACGGCGATGTCCGCAAGTGCACGAGTCAAATTGTAATATAGTTTTATACAACGAAATACTTAGAAGTATTCTGAGGATCGTACCCACAGGAGGATGGAGTAAATTATGAAAACTCTTTTACAATAATAAGTATAAGTAGTAGTATAAATCTCTATATTACGATGAACCATAAAATAGATTGATGAGATAGAAATAAGTAAGTAATGAAAATAAATAGGAAAAATAAACAAACGATAAAAATCAATAAACTAATAAAAAAGATTAACTCACTTCAGGGTTTGTAACTAACTTTGAATTAGGGTATTAGGGTGGATTAGCTACCGATTAGCCAATTATTACCTGTCGGCCTCTAATTAACTTATCGATTGGTTGATGCTCGCTTATCTTCCAAACTCACTTTCTCAACCAAGATAAATTATGATTTACATGGTACGACTTATCCCCCAACTTCGTCTAGTCTATGATAACTTCCTAGTGTTGTCAGACCTAAGGGTTTAAAAACACGTAACTCATACCAACTAATCCCTCTCGGGAAAACCCTACATCTTTCATTAACCACATCCCCATCCACTCATTAATCTCCCCTAAGGGATTTAGTCACTCATGTTATTCATAATCTTAATATCAATAGAACAAATCATGTAAAGAACACGATTGATTTGAGAGAGAAAAGAGATTTGAATAATTGTAGATTGAATATCAAATAGGAAATAAAGTAGCAAATTGATTAAATGGAAGAAAAAATAAATCGAATTTAAAGAACAAGTAAACTAAAATACTTCGGTAATATAAATAAGCTATTGGATCAAAACTGATTCTAAAAGGAAAAAAAATAAGTTATTGATAAGCCGAAAGAAAAATAATCTAACCCTAATTCTAAACTACTAGGGTTTTTGAAGGCTTCTAGGACGATTTAGTTACATCAAACCCATAATGTCTTATTTATAGAAGTGTTGATATCCCAATTTAGGTCTTCGTATAAATTTGATTGCGTGGACGAAAATAGTCTCCTTATACTTGGGTAGCACATCGACCTGTGTTACGCCAAACCATGTCTATGGAGCGACAAAATATGTAAAATATGCCTTAGTCGTTCATTCTGTGCTTTAATGTCTTGGGAAGCTTGTGCCTCATTTATCTCTTGCTTCCATGTCAATTGGGCCTTTTATATCTTCGTACTGTACACTCAATTGAACATATTAGTACTACCTAAGCCTCGTGTCGGCCTATTGGGTCACGACACTTATAAAATGTGTTAAAAAACACTTATTTTATTAATATTTAATCCTAAAGCCCAAATATCAAAAAAAGCTCCTTAAGTGCATAATTGACATGAATTAACTACTACATTTGACAACAGGTCAAATACCCTCACACTTAAGTCTTTTCTTGTCCTTAAGCAAACTAAACAAAAACAAAATAAAAACTAAAACTGAAAAAAAGAAATAAACGCTCAAAGAAAAGAAAATGTACTTAAGCTAGCTTAGTACATGAGATTGGATCGGAGCATCGACATTAGGAAGATTTGCCTAAATATATAACTCTAGCTAGAAATTTAAACAATTCAATATTTACGCCTAAGCAGATTAGTTCAATAAATTACATAGTAAACAAGTTAAAGAAAATTAAATATATAGTTCTATCAAAATGTATATACAAATATAATACTCATTTTTGTAGAGTATAATAAGTTCAAATATTTTTTCCTACTCAGTTTATTTTGGTCCATGCTTTGCACTCTAATGCAGCAGTATTTCCCCATATAATCCTTAATGATTTTGGTCTCTTGTCTATTTTTTATCTTATTTGACCATGTGTGGTAAAGATTCTGGTTTAAGATTCATAATTTTCTGTAGGATATTTTCATACGTTTCGTTGGGTTTTGATTATCTATTTCATTTGGTGTGGTTTTGAATGTTTTGAAATCCTTGTTAGGTGAAGAGTGATAGTTATCTAATCCTTTGGTGAATTAGGTGCTGGTTGTTCGCTGTTCTTCGGGGTAAGTGACCAAATGCTAGCTTATGGGCTGGTTTATTTAACTGATAAGTATCGAATTCAAGTTTTAGTTTCATTATTAGTTGTTAATCGGGTTAGTTGTGGATGTCGTGCACAAGAATTTGGATTGTTGCTTTAGTTTCGACATCCTAGAAGAATTTAGATGTGTGCTCTAACCCGTAAACACTATAAAAGGTCATGAAAATCTAGAAATTACATGAAAATCAAAGCTGGAAGACGACACCACACAGCTGTGTAAGCCATACGGGCGTATGTTTGACCTTGTGTTAGGTCGTGTAGTCCACACGATCTAGACGGGTAGAGTGTGTGCGTCACACAAGTGTGTGGGCCCATTTCGTGCGATCTTTTGGGCCTTGTGCGATTCAAGTGTAAGTATTCTCAAAACTGATTTGCAAGTATTTGGTAAGGATGTTAGACCTTCTGAAGTCATAATCTGTGTTCATATTTCTATATTAATATGAGTTTGAGTAAGCTAACTCGTATGATTTGTTCCATTATCTTGTATGTATGAAAAACATGAATCCGATTTGTTATGAGTAGGTATGGCATGTTATGATAACTATGCATGACCATTTAGCATGACTTTGCATATTCATTTGGAATGAGATATGGTTATGTGATGGAGGAAGTTTGATTCTGGCAGTATTTTCTCAATATACCTCTGATAGCACAATTGCAAACTTTCTGAGAGGCATACGACCACATTTTGGTGTGATGGATGGATGGGTTCTAGTAGCCCTAACTAGTGTGATTGGATGGATGGAGCTGGTGTGTAGCGAATGTGGGTAGGATTATTCTGTATGATTTTGCCATGCTAAGCATGTTGTAATTTTTGATCTATCTACTTTGATATTTGCATCTAAGCATGATTCTGTATGTGATTTTGCTTATGGGCCAAGGCACACACTGAGCTATATAGCTCACCTCGTTTGCTTAATCTTTTCATGTAACCCTAAGACATAGGATTTGATGTCGCTCGGCAGCTCAAACTAGTTTTTTTTTACTAAAGCTTATTTATTTTTTTATTTTAAAATTTATGGATTGTTGGACTGTTTTGGACTTTATTCATGGTTTTGGGATTTGTTAAGTATTTATTTAGTTTTTTTAATTTCGGCATGATTTATGAAAATAAAAAATTAGACATTTGATTTCCAAAATTAGACAAGCCTAAGAATTTTTCCACTATAAAGTTTTAATCGGGTGTACTCGATTTTACAAAGAAAATAAATTATGTCGATAGTATGATGTTTATAAAAATCGAATATTATAAGTAAATGTTTAAAAATTCACATATACATATTACGGTTGTCAAAGTTTTCCAATCAAAAAGGATAAAGCAAGTTTTGGTAAAATATTCAATTTTAAAATAGGTTAAGTTTTGAAACCAAACAATCAAAGCTTTGAAATATTAATGTAACCTTCATGATCCGGCCATAACATCTAGTTCGGGTATGATGTGTTACATTTAGTGGTATCAGAGCTAGATACAAAACTCGGGTTATGGTTTTTGAGTCAAAATTTCATGAGTATTATTTTTTTAAATAATAACAAAATAAAATTTTTATTTTGATTTTGATTTTTTTTGTTTGAGTTCATAAAAAGAGAATCCAAGATTCCGATGTCGATTCATGTAAGAAATTTTTACTTTAATTATTGTTACTTTATTGCTTTAGTAAAACTATTGGGCTTTAGAACTGTAGAATAAAATATTATCTACTTTAAGATAAGTAAGTACTTTTGCTAAACTTTAGACTTAGGATTTAAAAATAATCTAAGCTAAACAATAGATTTATGAACTGTAGATAAGTAAAATGAGTACACATGGTACGTGAGGTCGTGGAGGACGTCGTCGGGGTGCTCGAGGTGAGCCTTATGCTCTAGGCAGCATGCCCAATTTGGAAACTAGTGAGACAGTAGAGACGCATACCGCTAAGACTGATAATTAGAGTGTAGGGGACGATGCACTATCCCAAGCTATGCTGAGAGTTTTACAAAGGGTCGTTGAGGCCTAATTTGATCTATGGGTCGAGGGTCTTTGATTGAGTGACTCCGTTCTAATGATGCTAAGCTGTTTCAGGGTGTCATTCGGATTACTCCTACTATGACTGAGTATTAGTTAGAGGCCACTGAGAGGATTATGGGCAACCTGGACTGCACCCCAAAGCAGAAATTAAAGGGTGCAATATCCCTGCTTCGCGATAAGGCATATTAGTGGTGGCAGTCTGTGGTATAAGGCACTCAAGCTGAGCGTACGTCATGGGAGTTCTTTCAGAGCGCCTTCCAAAAGAAATATGTTGGGGCAATGTACATTAAGGCCCATAGATTGGAATTTATCGAGCATAAACGAGGGGGAGATTTCTGTGGCCAAGTTTTTAAGGTTGAGTAAGTATGCTTAGAGTTTGGTAGTTATTGAGTATGATAAGAGTGTCTGGTTTGAGGATGGACTCTGCTACGATAGGTAGCTCATTAGCAAGAACGGGTCTTCGAAGCTTTAGAGTAGAATACTAAGGTAATAAAGGAGATTAAGTGCATGGAGCGCGGGAGGAAGGAATAGGAAAAGAATCTGAATAAGATGGAGTCGGGTCCTTCTAGTTCAGCTCCGTGGCCTAATAAAAAGGTCAGAGTAGATAGACGTTAGTAGATTGAGGCAGCGGTGAGGGTTGATCAAGCTCCAATTTGTTCATACTGTGATAGGCATCATTCGGGTGAGTGTTGGAGGAAGATAGGGGCATGTTTTAGGTGTAGGTTTACGGAGCATCAGATTAGTGAGTGTCCATGTTGGGTTGAGAAGATGCAAGCACCGACATATAATTGGGTTAAACCTCAAAGCGTAGTTCACCAACCTTCGAGGGGTCGTGGTCAATATAAAGGTGGTAATAATGGTGGTCATGGATATAGGGCACCGGGCAGAGGTATGAATCAAACTGAGGCCAAGCAACCTGCTTTGGTTAATGCAGCGAGACATCGCGAGGGCAGAGATGTAGGCGATGTGATAGCAGGTACATTTATTATCTAATCACATCTATATTTTGCTTTGATTGATATCAGTTCTACACATTCATATATTGCTAGCTCTGTTTTTGGTATTTTGGGGATTCCTATGGTTTTCTAGAGGAATTACCTGGGTTCCCACCGGATCAAGAGGTGGAGCTTGGGATAGAGGTTTTGCCCGGGACAATTTCTGTGTCTATTGCTCCCTACAACAGGGCATCAAAGGAGCTTAAAGAATTAAAGGTTTAGCTTTAGGAGCTTCTTGATAAAGGGTTTATTAGACCCAGTGTGTCACCTTGCGGTGCATCAATGTTATTCGTTAAGAAGAAGGATGGTACAATGAGAATGTGTGTGGATTACCGAAAACTAAATAAGTTAATGGTAAGAATAAGCATCCGTTGCCGAGGATCAACGGCTTGTTGTATCAATTTTGAAGGGCATCAATGTTTTTTAAGATCAATCAGAGATCTGGGTACAATTAGTTGAAGTTGAAAGAAGTCGATGTGCCTAAGACCACATTTACAACTCGTTATGGTCATTATGAGTTCCTAGTTATATCTTTTGGTCTGACTAATGCAACAGTTGCATTTATGGACCTCATGAATAGGGTTTTTTAGCCATATCTGGATCGGTTAATCGTGGTTTTCATCGACAATATTTTGGTATATTCTAAATCTGAGGCTAAGCATCATGAGAATCTTAGGGTGGTTTTACAAATCCTCTGTGAGAAGGAACTGTATGTTAAGCTTAGCAAGTGTGAGTTTTGACTAAATGAGGTTATGTTTTTGAGGCATGTGGTATCTGCTAAAGGTATCTGAGTGAACCCAAAAAAGATAGAGGCGATTTTAGAGTGGAAACAACCTAGAAATTTATGAGATTTGGAGTTTTTTCAGTCTAGCAGGTTATTATCAGAGGTTTGTGGAAGGGTTTTCTTTGAGCTTTAACTAGGTTGTTACATAAGAATGCTCTTTTCAAGTTGGCTGGTGAGCAGTAAGCAAGTTTTGAAAGCCTTAGGTCAGTTTTGAATTAGGAACCGTTCTGAAACAGTGTGAGTCTGGGAAGGAGTTTGTTGTGTAGAGTAACGCATTACACACTAGTCTCGGTTGCCTTTTGATTGAAGAAGGTAAAGTGGTGGCTTACGCTTCTATATAGCTCAAGTTGCACGATGGCAACTATCTAACGCATGATCTCGAGTTAGCAGTAGTTGTTTTTACTTTAAAAATTTAGAGGCATTATCTATTTGGTGAAAAGTGTATAATTAACACGAATCACAAGAGCCTCAAATTCCTTCTTACTCAGAAGAAGTTGAATCTTAGGCAACGTAGATGGATTATGGATTGAGTTGCTTAAGGATTACGACTACACTATAGAGTATCATCTTGGTAAGGCCAATGTAGCGGTCGATGCTCTTAGTCAGAGTACGATGACTAAGTTGATGGCGATGTTGGCTCGCCTAAGCTTGTTTGAAGATGGTGGGTTTTTAGCTGAGTTACAAGTTATCGACTTGGATCGATGAGACTCAAGGTAAGCAAATTTTGGATGAGTCTTTAGTTCTTCAGGTTCAACAGATCAAGAAGGGTAAGACTTCAATTTCAGGTTTAATAGTTATGGTATTTTGTGTTTTCAGGGTCAATTTTGTGTGTTGAATGATAGAGAGCTGAGGCCATCTATTTTTTGGGAAGCACATAGTTGCCCTTATGTTATGCATCCTAATGAGAACAAAATGTACCGTGATCTTCGAGATTTGTATTAGTAGCCCAGTTTAAAGCGCGAGGTAACTAACTATGTGGCTCAATATTTGACGTGTCAGCAAGTTAAGGCTTAGCATCAACTTCCTTCTGGCTTGTTAAAGCCTGTTAAGATTTCGCAGTGGAAATGGGAATGGGTAACTATGGATTTTGTTAGTGGGTTGCCTTTGACACCCACAAAGAAGGATTCAATTTGGGTTATTGTAGATCGGTTGACTAATCTTTTCATTTTCTTTCGATTTGGATTGATTACTTATTGTAGAAGTTGGCTAAATTGTATATCTTCTAGATTGTAAGACTTCATGGGGTTCCTGTGTCGATTATCTCTGATCGAGACCCTTGTTTCACATCTCAGTTTTGGAAGAAATTACATGAGGCTTTAGGTACTCGATTGGACTTTAGTACAGCATTTCATCGATAGACTGATGGATAGTCCAATAGGGTAAATAAACATATGTATAAAAAGAACATATTTCATTCAAGTATTGAAGGATATGCTACTGAGTTGTGTTATTAACTTTCGTGGTAGTTGGGAAGATTTTCTACCTCTGGCTTAGTTTTCTTATAATAATAGCTTTTAGTCCAGTATTTAGATGGCACCTTACAAAGCTCTGTATGGTTTTAAGTGTTGTACTCAATTGTCTTGGACCGAGTTAGGGGAAAGGAAGATTATGGGTCCGAATATGGTTATCGAGACTGAGAATAAAGTTAGATTGATTCGGGATCGACTTAAGGCATCTTTTGGAAGACAAAAATCTTACACAGATCTTAAGAGAGGATATTGAGTTTGAGGTGGGGATCAGGTTTTTCTTAAGTTATCTTCGTGGAAGAAGGTTTTGAGGTTCAACCGTAAGGGCAAGTTGAGCCTTAGGTTCATGGCACCATATTAGATTTTGAGGCAAGTAGAGCCTATTGCTTATCAGTTGGAGCTACCTCCAGAGTAAGACCATATCCATGATGTCTTTCATGTCTCTATGTTGAGACGTTATCGATCTGACCCATCTCATGTGGTTCCAGTTGAGGTCAGATTTATCTTTTAAAGAGGAGCCAGTTTAGATTTTGGATCATGTGGTGAAAGTTCTGCGGAGGAAAAATATTCCTTTAGTTAAATTCTTGTGGCGTAATCATATATTTAAGGAAGCCACTTGAGAACCGGAAGACTCAATCTATAGGAGTATCCCCATATTTGTGGATTAGGTAAATTTTAAGGATGAAATTTCTTTAAGGAAGGGAGAGTTGTAAGGCCCCAAAGTCTTTAATTTCTGGGCTTATAATTATGTCAAGTGATTAATCTAGTTAAGTGGTTAAAAGTTCTGTTTATGTGTTTGAGGTCCTGTGTTCAAATCCCTTCCTTTGAATTTTTATTTTTTTCCTTTCATTTGGTTGTTCATATGGAGGTTGTATTTATTCTTGTTAGCTTGTTGGCAAGAATGAGTCTATTGGTTCAGTGGTAAGGCCTTAACTTACCTATAAGTCTCAAGTTTGAAACCTATCATGCTAAAAAGGAATTAATTTTTGCTTTGACTCTGTTGTTGCCACCTAATGTGTTAGAGTTTCGGTCAAACCCAACTACTATCTAATATGGTAGGTTAGGATTTTATCAAATTTATTTTTTGAAAATAATTAAAAATTATCCCAAAATAATCTGCCTAGTTGTCGTATGTATGAATAACATGAATCTGATTTGTTATGAGTGGGTATGGCATGTTATGATAACTATGCATGACCACTTAATATGACTTTGCATATGCATTTGGGGTAGGGTATGGTTATGTGATGGAAGAAGTTTGATTCTGGCAGTTTAACAGCACTATATAATTCTAGCGATATTTCCGCAATATACCTCTGGCAACACAGGTGCATACTTTTTGAGTGGCATATGACCACATTTTGGTGTGATGGATAGATGGGTTCTACTAGCCTTAACTGGTGTGATTGGATGGACGGAGTTGGTATGTAGCAGATGGGGGTAGGATTATTCAGTATAATTTTGTCATGCTAAGCATGCTATAATTCCTGATCTATCTACTCTGATATTTGCATTTAAACATGATTCTGTTATGTAATTTTGCTTGTGCACTGAGCTTTATAGCTCATCCCGTTTGTTTAACTTTTCAGGTAACCCTAAGACTTAGTATTTGGCGGTGCTCGAGAGCTTGGACTGGTTATTTCGACTAAAATTGATTTAATTTTTTTAATTTAAAATTTATGAACTTTTGAACTGTTTTTTACTTTATTCATGGTTTTGGGATTTGCTAAGTATTTAATTAGTTTTTTTTTAAACATTTTGGCATGATTTATGAAAATTAAAAATTAGACGTTGGATTTCCAAAATTAAACAAGCCTAACAATTTTTCCGTTTGTAATTGTGTGTACGCGATTTTACAAAAGAAATAAATTAAGTATAACAAATTGAATATTATAAGTAAACGTTTCAAAATTCACATATACATAGTATAGTTGTCAAAGTTTTCCAACCAAAAATGAAAGAACAAGTTTTGGTAAAATATTCGATTTCAGAATAGGTTAAGTTTTGAAACCAAAAGATTAAAGCTTTGAAATATTAATGTAACTTTCATAATTCGGCCATAACGTCTAGGTCGGGTATAGGGTGTTACAATTATAATTACTTTTGTCTGCAATATACAAACATAAAATGATATTATTTTAATAATTATGTTAATAATTTGTGAGAGTTTGATCAAATAAAAAATTTATGTATAAAATTGTACAAATCCAATGTTCATGTGCAAAATTGCACATTAAATCAAAATTTATGTATAGTTTTGAGATTCATTCCATTAAATAATATTACATTATTGCTTGGGAGACAATTTTATCCTACGTGACGAGATAACCTCAATATAATTGTAAAATATTAATCTTGAATATTAATTTTTATTATCTTTTATGTTACAATGTTTACTTCTACCCATAACCCCCTAATTTTTAATTTTGAGGAAAAACGCACTCTCGAACTCATGTTCTCTTAATTGTTGCAATTACAATAATATTAACTTATTTAAGGCTGAATCATCATCTTTATTATTTAATTTAAATTTGATGATCTGGGGTCGGTATTGTATTTTTAAAATCTTGATTAAAAATTATATATGAATATGAACTTGAGCAAGTAAGAAATAATACATTTATATAAATTGTTTATAGTACTTTTGGTTTAATGTTAAAAAAAGAAAAAACAAATCGTTAAACTTGACAACTACGTTGGTTTTGGTATCCAATAGCGAAGCCACGTTGAACCCAAATTTTTTTTAAAAAATCTTTATAAAATTAATAAACTGACTCGCGAAAATATTAAAATTGACCCTATAAAAGAAATAGAAAAAAAGTACTTTATAAGATCAATTAATTTATCAAGCATTTATTACTTCTCTAATGCATTATCTAAAATTTCTATAAGATACATATAAATTATTTTCCAAGTGGGTCTTTCTAATTCGCTTACAACTCTTCTTTCTTTTTTCCCAAGTTTTTCTTGTTATATATTGATTAAATAATTTTGATATATTAATTTTGTATGATAATCTTTTTAACATTGATTGAGTAATAATTTTTAGAAGTTTATTAATATAAATCATTAAGATAGTATTTGAATTTTAAAATTTTAATTTTGAAATTTATGATTTATAAATTCATTATTTCTAAATTCTGTGTTTGGGAATTAAAATATTTGAAATTCAAGATTTTAAATTAATCTAAAATTATTGTTTGGATAATAAAAATTTAGCTTTAATTTTCAACTAATTTTAAGTCTCTAAAAGTTAACTATTTAGGAAGATTTTGAATATAGTTGTTCAAACCAGACTCGACCAATTAGATCGGAAACCGATCAGGATATCAATTTGAAAAAAGACATTAGATCGATTGACTCAGGAACCAGAATAGATTGATTGAACTAGGCAAAAAATTAGTTGAACAAGGCCATTGGACCGGATTTTTAAAAAAAAAATTATGAATTTTTTAATAATTTATTTAATTAGACCAATTGAACCGTTAAATTGATTAGGGCGACAAACAAGTGCTTGACAAATTTAACTTACCAATTTGATTTCGAATAAAAAATGGCATTCCACTTTGTTTTTACGATAGAACTAATTGCTTCCATGTATACTTTCATAGGGTTTTTTTTTTTTTTTTAATTAAGCATTGAATAAAGAAGGCTAATTTTTAAGAATATGCTAAAAATAATTATTTGAGAAAGTAGGCTGTTTTTTATTTTTATTTTACCAATGTATGTTGTTTTTTGAGGGAAAAAAGAAAACGTGTCTTATAGGGCATGCTTTCAGCCACATTAGCTGAAAACGCTTCCTACAACAATTGTTTTTACTGGAAATTGACAACTTAACTTTTCCAATTAGATGGTTAAATGTTAGTATTTTTGTCCTTGAGTCCTGAGTTCAATTCCTCTCCTACTCATATTCGTATTTTTTATTTCATGTTGTTTTAAGTTTTTTTAATTAATATTTTTAACATATTAGCTCTTTTGGTTAGATAATTGTGATTTCATCCTTGAGTTCTAAGTTTGATTCTTTTTATAAGCATTTTAATATGTATTTTTTATTTCATGTTTCAAGATTTTTATTATTTTTAATTAATTTTATAATTAATAAATATATTGTTTTCAAGTTTTTTTATTTTTAATTAATAATTCTTTTATTTATAAAATCAAATAATTATTACAGATATCATTATT
The DNA here is from genome assembly GCA_008044935.1 of Gossypium turneri. Classification (NCBI taxonomy): domain Eukaryota; kingdom Viridiplantae; phylum Streptophyta; class Magnoliopsida; order Malvales; family Malvaceae; genus Gossypium; species Gossypium turneri. Next base: position 11,453,093 of record CP032582.1, on the reverse strand, counting down.
TTTAATAAATATAATTTTTTACATGTGTAATATTTATCTTTCAATTCATATCATGATTGTAGTAAATTGACATATTATATATTTTTGTATGTGTATTTGAAATAATTATTTGAAATATTTCATATATAAAAATATTTGAAATATCATACCATAATGTAGATGAAAAAACAATGATATTTAAAATAATTATTTGATTTTATAATATAAGAAATCACCATACCCTCACAATATAGGTGGAGAAAATAAATATTATATACACAGAAAAAAATATATCTAAAATATTAGTTAATGTTTTTAAAATATAATTATATATTTATTATTTGATTTTATAAATGAAAGAGAGATGAATTAAATATAAAAAACTTGAAAAAAATATATTTATTAATTATACACATTAATTAAAAATACTAAAAAAGCTTGAAACAACATGAAATAAAAAATACATATTAAAATATTTATAAGAGGAATCAAACTTAGGGCTCAAGATGAATTCACAATTATCTAACAATTTAACAAAAAGAGCTAATATGTTAAAAGTATTAATAAAAAAAAGCTTAAAAAACATGGAATAAGAAATACAAATGTGAGTAGGAGAGGAATCGAATCCAGGAATCAACAATAAAAACACTAACATTTAACCATCAAACAAAAGAGTCAATTTGTTAATTTTCAGTGAAAACGCTTACTGTAGGAAGAATTTCCCGTTTATGGAGTTAAAAGTGCCCTACAAGACGTGTTTTCCTTTCTCTCCTCCAATACAACATAAATCAATAAATTAAAAAAAAAACAAAAATAACCTACTTTCTCAAATAATTTTTTTTTCTAACATATTCTTAAAAATTAGCCAACAATAGAATGTATTTATTCTTTCAAACAGTTTTAGTTTTAAATTAAGCATTCGACGATAGAATGTACATTTCTAATTTTTTTTTTTTATTTTTTTAAGATATTAAAAATAACTCCCAACTTTATCGTATTATTTATACAAGTCATTTATACTTTTATTTCTGAATAATATCATATAATTTGATTTGTACTTTAGATAGACTTACATATAAATTAAAATTCAACAGTTTATAAATTAAATTTGTGAAAATTATTATATAAATGAAAATTTTGAATATTTATACCGTATTAAATTAAATGAATGATGTTTCGTTGTTGATGATAAGTAAAATTATTTATTTATTGTTTGGGTTTTGAAGGCTGTGTGAAAGAAGAAAGAATAAAAAAAATTCTCATATATTTTTAATTAATCTTGAATTTTAAAATTTTCAAGTTTTAAAATGGATTTTAAAATCCAAAATTTAACTTTTATGAAATTAGATTTGGATTTTCCCAAATACAAATCCAACTTTTTATTTGTTATCCAAACAAAAATTTGGAATTGAAAATCCAAATCCAATTTTTTTTTACCCAAATCATGATTTCCAAACAAGCCATAAAGAAATTAAAATTCATATCGTATCTATAATCTTGAATTTATTGAATATCAATTACAATTTTAATATTTTTATTTAATAATTGTTGTTACTAGTGTGAATCTTGTGTTTGTGTTCATTTTGAGTTTGACATAACATTTTCACGACACCAAAAAGACACTTTTATTTTTATGAAAGAAATTTACTGATTATGTTGACTTGATAAAAAAAATTATAACTACTGGATTTAATTTTGTACTGTATCTCAATTTATCTCATATTTAGCATAATTTGTTTTAGTAATTGTATTTATTAAGTTGTTTTTGATAAATGAAAAAAAAAATTGAAATTTTAGTATACAATTCTATAAATATAATTGTTACGTATATTAGTAAAATTAAAAGTACCACATATATAATTATTAGTAATATAGAATTTATATTATAAAATTGTTACGTATATTAGTAAAATTATAAGTACCACATATAATTGTTTTATTTAATAATAGTAAATTTTGATTTTTTAAAAATTATTTATTTCATATTTTTAGCAACATTGATAATTAGAAAATAATTAAATGGTTTCGACACATGAGAAAATATCGTGGAACATTGTGAAAAAAAGATAGGAGTTATCAAATTTTATTTGATGTACTTTTTCTTTTATCTTATTATTTTAATAGTTTTGTAAAGATCTTACATTTAACTATCCTATACACTGATTTATTGAGTATTAATATTATACATTAGTTTAATGGTTTTTTATATGTTTTCATTTTTCAAAATTGACCTCATAATATAAATTTCGCTATTATTGGTATTTTTTTTTTTTGTTCATTTTAGTATATGAACTTAACAGTTAAGTCATATTAGTCATTGAATTTTAAAAAATTAAATCGTGATGTTGTAGCATTTTTAGATTCTATCACGTCATCATCAAATTTTAACAAAATTCAAATTTACAAATCAAAATAAATTTAGTTGTAAAGTTTAAATACTAAAATAGATAAAAAAAATAAAAATATCAAAATGAATAAAATAAATTTAAGTACCAAAGTAAACTTAGTGAAGGGTAAAAAGTTAAAAAAAAAAAAAACCATTATTATTTTATATTATATCAACTCCTTTTTAGAGTATATCAACTTTTATACGTGTTTGAATTATGTTTTTTCATGAGTTTATATCTTAGTCATCCCAATAAATACGAGGAATAGAGAAAAAACAAAGGAAAGGTCATTGGTGGATGGTAAAGAAAAGGTGGGCCCTCGTCCCGACTCTTGGATTGGACTTTCCTAGAAAGTTCTTTTTTTCATTTTCTTCACATTCTCATTTCCTTTTCCTTTTCATTTTCCAATACTCAAGTATTTAGAGGTGAACAAAATTCAATTCAATTAAGAAAAATTGAAAAAAATTAAATTTCAAGTTATTATCCAAGTTAACTAGAAAAAGTAATTCAAGTTTTAAGTTCGAGTCGAGTTAAATTTTAAAATTCGAATAAAAGATTGGTGTAAATACTTCTTTAGTCTCTGTCAATTATGAAAATGAACAAATTAATCTCTCTCTCAACAAAAGTTACAAAAAAATTCAAAATAATTTTTAAAATTTAAAATTTAATTTTTTTTCAAAAAAATTTATAAAATTTTAAAAAAAATCTAAAGAATATATAAAGAAAGTTAAAAATTTAGAAAATTTCTAAAACAATAATTTTAGACCTAAATAAGTTAATTAGTGATTCAAGTTTATAATACTAAAATATCTTTTTTTTTATTTTGCTTTGAATTTTTATCTGATATGTGTCGTAATGACACGATATGGTGTGTAGGGATGGGTGGGTGTTTTTAACTCCACATGGTGTGTTGGGATGGTCGGAGTTGGTGTTTAGAGGATGGGGGTAACATTCTATATATCGGCTCTGCATATCTGTTCCTATTATCTGAATCGGCAAAGGACTTAGGTCCGAATCTGAATCTGATTGTGTATGCGACTTTTGTATGTATAGCATGTCCATTTCTGTTGGGTTACACACTGAGTTTACGAAAACTCACATCTGTTTGTCTGTACTGTTCAGGTAATCCATAGATTTTGACGGGTCGGTGCAGCGGAGGCTCAACGGTGACCACTTGATCGAGAATTGTTTTAACTTAGTAATCTATGGTTTTTATTTATAATTCTGGTTTTATTTAAGAGTTTGTAATTTTTGGGACTCTTCGGACTGTTGGTTTTATTTTGGATTTGGCTGTGATTTTGATGTTTTCATTGCAATGCGTGTCTGAAATAGTGGTTTTATGAAAACAAAGATTTTTTAAAAACACGAACTGTATTTTTTAAAATATAACAGTTTTCAGACTTCCGCTGTAAATTATGTTTTGGCAAATGAACTAATTAAATGACGTTTTCATTACTAATTATGAATGAATACGAGTTTTAAAAGTTGAATGGTTTATCGAAACAACTCAGTTTTCAAAACCCATTCTTTGTGATGTCTCCGGACTTGGCCATAACGTCTAGGTCGGGTTTGGGGTGTTACAGTGCAGACAAAAATGCCCCCTAGCTCGTGTTAATGCCCATTCAGAATTGATGTCACGACAGATCAAGACATGTGTCACGACAAAGGATTAGTATACTCCTTTTGGGATGTCTTTAGGGGTATGCCGCGACACCCTTAAGCTATGTCGCGACATCGAAGGCAATCTTGTGATTTCTCCTTTCTGCTCTCTATGTTGCGACATTGATAATTTTGCACTACGACATAGTGACCAGTATCGATTTAGTATGCCTTCTAATAGTCTCTTGCACACTTACAAAGTTCATTAGCTCACCGTTAGGCCTCATTCGACCCCTAAGGTCAATAAAAGACTCAATTTACACATTTCATTAACCTTAAGAAAACATACGAAAACATAATTAAAACCTAAAGAAAATGCTTACTTTCAAGCTCCTAAAGTGCGAAAATTAGTTTAAACTATTACACCTAATTACGACAGACAAAAAACCCTAAAAAATAGTTAATTAATCATACCTCCACTCGCTAATCCCCCACAAGAAGATTAGTTCCTCATGAATCTAATAAAATATATAAACTTGACAGAAAGAATAAGCATGAAGAGTAATTCAAGAGAATAGAGTTTAGAAGAAGCCTGATTTATATTAGAGTTTAAGCGTAGAATCCTCACAAAGTTTGATGGTATTTCACAAATCTAATTTCCCCAAAGAAGTAAATAATAGGAACTAGAATAAAACTTAAGCTTAAGAGAATAGAAAAACTAAAGACTAAATCTAAAGAGAAAATTATACAATATGAAAAGGTGTCTATAACAGGTGTTAAATGAGCCTATTTATAGACTTTAGGGTGGCCTTCGTCCTTAACCCTAGGTCAATTTTCATCCTTGTGCTTAACATTTAAATGTGCATACCAAAACGCTCGTAGCTCGTAATTATTTCCTGTACAGAGGCGATGCCGTGACACACCAGGTCTTATGTTCTGACATCCAATCCTTCATGTTGCAACATAGCGACCAGTATCGAGTTAGCACGACTTCTAATGGTATCCTGCATGCCCAGAAAGTATATTAGCTCACCCTTAGGTCTCATTCAGCCCCTAAGGTCAATAAACGACTCAAATTACACAATTTATTGAACTGAACTAAATTTATGAAAATGTATTTAAAAATTAACTAAAAAGCTTATGTTCAAGCTCCTAAAGTGCGGAAGCTAGTTTAATCTGCGACATTGAATTACAACATATCAAACTCCCCCATACTTATGTCATTTATTGTCCTCAAGAAACACAAACAAAAATAGTAAATGAAAAGACAATCCTTGAACAAGTATGGTACAAGTGCTAGCTTTGGAGCCCTTGAATAAGCAATTCATATTCACACATAATCTTGACATGATAATTAGCTTACTTACCACTTTTGATAACAAACACTTAAGTTCAGTATATTAAAAAGCATAAAAGCATTAAGAGTCTCAAGTGTAGGAATCCATCAATAAATTATTCAAGTAATTTGATTATCCTAGCAGAACACAAACAGTTATAAATGCAACTATTCAGTATAATTTCAAATTTTGAATAAGTCTACCTATATCACATAGGGCTTTTCGGGTTGTAATGTTTTGATGCTTAGGGCAGTTATGGATTTCAAGAATAGAAAACATCACATAGTTTCAAGCATGAAAATAGTTTGGCACATCATATTGTCCCATATTTTCCCCCTTAGTGACCCTTTCTCGCTCACCGCCTTATTTCTTCTTCTCTCACCTTCCTTTTATCTCCTTATAGGAAATCTCAGTATCATATATTAACTATGGGTCACTCACGATTTTTTGTGCAATAGTGGCTGAGTTTTTCTGTAACTGTGACTTTATCACTTTTTCTTTCTTTTTCACGGCACTTCACTCACAACTGCTTTTACTTTTCACGTATTTTTTCTACTCGTTAAATTTTCTTTTTGAGTTCTTTTCTTTTTGCACTTTGAGCTAACTTATAATCACTATACTCTACTAATCTTTCTTATTGCTTTATTTTTAAAAAAACCACCGTAATGTATCTACTTATCCCTCAATATTTATGGTTAGACGTCTATGATCATGCAATTCAAGACCAAAGAAATGGGTCAGCACAAATTATCATTTTAGCTTAGGTTTTGTATATAGGTTTATCAAGAAGGGTTTTCTGGCTCAAAATAGGTACTAAAGATGAATAAATAGGGTTAGTTTTTTGGCTCTGGGTGTATACCAAACAATGACTTAAGTCATCCCTAGGTATCTCAATATTCACAAATTTAGTCAACCAAACAATCATAAATTAAACAATTTATCATCTTACTAACATGCTTGTTTCCTTGTATTCTTTATGTCATTTGGTACATTAAATTACTTAATGCTTATTTACAGTGTAATATATAGAACTTAATAGTCTAATAAAAAAATTTTAAATCACCTATCATCATGCAATATTTACTGTAAATACAATCAACCTATGTACATGCTCCTAACCAATCACTTGAATTTCTAAAAGCTCAAGGACACAATTGACAAGAAAAATCAAAGAAAAGCATAAAAATTTAAAATAAATTTTCTATGTTACCCCCCACACTTTAGATAACACATTGTCCTCAAAATATAGCCCTGTAAAAGATAAGGAAATAAGTTACCCAATTGTTCGTGGTAATCCCATTGGTTATTGGTGGGTGGCTCCTCTTATGCTTACAAGCTCAAAATTATTGTGCTACTTCCAAGTGAGGTTCTTATATATATATTTTTGCAACAGAAAAATAACAATTTACTATTACTCCTACTCCTAACAAATTAAAAATTAAAAAATCCAACAATTTATACAATCCCACAAAACTAAAATTTAGTTTCAATGCTCACCAGAATCATTAAAATGAGACGAATGCCTCCTATCTATCGGTGCTTTCCCATATCCCATGCCATATCTTGTGTGAGAGCCCCCACTCGTCGAAGGTGCTTAGGGAGTTGAGCTTCTGATGACAGACCCTTTTGGTGTAGAATATTGCGGCTGGAATGTCGTCTCATAGTCATCATCTTCTATCAGGAGGTCTTCTTCACTCTCATTCTTTGAAGTTACCTCCTCCTCTTCACCTTCATGATGTGTCTGTGTTTGGCCAAACATGTCCGGCCAATAATTGGGAGCTTTTAACCCGTTTAGTCGGGCAAATTCTTGGAGTTCCAGACTTATTTCCTACATCCACCTGATCATCCCATAAAGTTTTTCCTCTGGGCTCCTGCTTGCTCTTCTTCGAGTTTTCGACTTCTCTTTCTACTTAAGTGAAATCAGAACATCCATATTATCTTTCCTCCTCTAATTCCAGTTCATAATTTGTTTCTTCGACGTATTGCGCATACAACAAATCTCCACTTATGCTTCTTGTTAGATTCATAAATTGTTCATTCTCGTCCATTGGAACTTCTACCCTTTGACACCGTTCTATCACCAAGTGGGGAAAAAAGATTCCAGCTTTTTGGCTATGCGCACAACTCCTAATTTCACAGTAGATCCATCTTCCCACACATATCTACTTCTGTTGCAAAATGCCATGCAATAGAGTAGCTCAGAAAGTATTAATGTTAAAAACATTTAATGCGGATGCAATTCTAGTGCCTATGAACTGCATCGACATTTTTGTTACCGAGAATATTATTGCTTGATTGAAGTTAGTTGGCAAGGTCATATCCTGCCTATAATTCCATGTACTTCTACCCTAGGTTAAGTATTTAATGACATCCTACATTTCTATATCCTTAAAGTTATCAAAATTAGTGTTATCAAGGAAGTATTTGCTATAGTAAGGTACATTATAGATCTCACATATCTACCTAGCAGTAATAGACACCTCTTCTCCTCTCACCATTACCGTGTCCTAAATTTATCTTTTTCTTATTTATTGGTCTCTAAAAGAAGCATAAAATTCTTGTACTATTGAGATTACTAAATTTTCTTTAGGGGTTATACAAAATTACTCCAAACAATGGTATTTAACTAGACTCTAAATTTTGTTATACAAAATCATTGAGGGTTCAAACCCTCACTTTTAAATGAATGGTCTACCTTGTAACTCGAGAAATTAATTTTCAGTATTTGGGTTTTCAAATTTTGTAGGGTCCGAAACTACCAAAGTTTCTCATACTGAAGCTTTCTTACTTCTTCTAGGTGGCATTTTCTAATATTTAATTTTTAAGCAATCAAAGAAAAATAATCAATAATTAATGGAACAATAAAATGAGTATAGATGCACTTAAATCATCCTCCTTGCAACCGTTTCAGCTTTTCCACTAAGTGTTTGATGATGTTTTTCTCAAGTATAGGCTTAGAAATCACAATGGAGGATTAAGAGGTTTAGGGTTTGAATTGAGAATAGGATTTGGAGGGTGAGTAAAAGTGTTTTTGAGTGAAAATTAAGGGTTTTTAGGGTTAAAATTTGGGTAAAGTAAGAATTAAGTCGTAGGGTTGCGCAGATGGGTCGAGTCAACCTTGTAGAAATTTGCAACGATGTCGCAACATAGGGGATCCATGTCTCGAAGTTGTTGTTAATGCTCCAACATCGCAACAACAGGGTTCGGGGTTGCGACATACTCTAAAATTTTGAAAACATGGGTAGTCTATCTTTCGTGTCGCGACACAGGAAGGTTAAGTCGTGACGTCGAAGTGATTTCTTTGATTCTTTAGTTCTGGATGCGGTGTTGCGACACAGATGTGTTGTGTTGCGAAACTAGCTCTTGTTCTTCTAGATATTTCGATTTTCAAAGTGCTCCAAACACATGTTAGATCTATTGTTGATTTTCCTATAAACTTTTGATTAATCGGTTAATGAAATATATAATATTGTACAATAGGTTAAGATTAGATCAAAAGATTAGGTCTTCCTGGCAGACTCATCCGTCATCTCGATAAATATGAACTTGGGCATTCCTCATATTTTGTTTCTATTCGTATTGGTCCAGAACCCATCACACCATTCTATTCTTTTCTGTTTATCTCACTCTCTGAATTTACCCTTTTGACCTGTACTGATCACTGATAATTCTTTCCGCAGATCATAGCAAATAGTCACTTTTAAATTCAAATAGTAACGCAACCACCTTGACCTATTTTATAGTCTTTATTCCATAATAGATTTGAGGATTGTTGTTGCATAACATTTTTAAATAATGCATTTAACAGAAATAGTGTTATGGAAGGTACCTTGCATGTCTCGATTAGAATGTCATTATGTACCACATAACTTGAGTTCTGGTTCTAAAAATTTTTAACTTTTTCTGCACATTGGGTTATAAGTCTACTAGGTGATTTTTTTAGTAACCGAGTGATCTATGGTTCCTTCGGCCTTGGTTCTACGCTTTTCAGTAGTTCTATTTGTTTGATGCCAGCCTTGTAAGCATAAGTCCTATCCATGTATTTTTCTGACTTTTATCAACTATCGGAAAATTCCTGAATCACTGAACTTTTAGGGTGTTTGATTAAATAACAATATCCTGAAAAGATCTTCAAATTAAATGTATCCCCCATATTTACATGTTTTCCCTTGCTCTCTTTCACAAGGTTCTAAGACTTCGGGAATTTTTTCCTAGGTTAACAGCGAATATTATTGTCTCTAATCGTCGAGATAAATTTGTAATTTTTGGTACTCGTATGCTGTTCTCATCACTAGAACCTATTGTTGTTGGGAAGGTGAATCCAATTCCCGATTGATCCTTTTTTTTGGACACCATGTCTTCAACTGGTTTGATAACTTCTTGTGACGTCATTTCTCCTAATCCACTCAGATACTCTTCCATACTCAGGATTAGTCGACTGTTCGAGGGTCCCCTTTCCTCAGAAGTGTGTTCAGTTGAATTCTTAGCTTCGTTTGATTTTCCATTTTGCTATTACTAATGATCCATTGAATTTGTATTGATATTAGTGTCATCTTCATGCAAACAGATTGGATTTCCTCCTTAAAGTTCACTTAGTTCAAGCATCATTAATAGCTAGTTCTTTTGGATCTCCTCCTATTCTTCATAGACTCCTTCCTCATAAATGTCATTATCATAATCTAATTTCTCATCCAACCACATATAATCAAAGTTATCCATAGCTTATGCCAAACTAATTCCAGTGGTTATTGTTGCGGGTATCTTGGACAAGAATGTTCACAAGGATTTCTTGCGAAGGAGAGAAATGTTAGTAATGTTAATAAATAATCAAATAAGCTAAAATCGTATCTATAATCTAAATATTTCCTAATTATTCTATTAATATGCAAAAATTACAATCAATATAGTGACGTTGCCTCCCCGGCAATGACGCAAACAATTTGACCACCTCAGGATATACCAACATCTAGAGTAAAAATCCTACAGACAAGATATAAAAGACGGTATTCGCAAGTATATGGGTCATGTTGTAATATAATTACAATAGTGTAGGTGAGTACTCCGAGGATCGTACCCAAGGGAGGCGAGCACTAAATTAATTCTAATCTAAACATAAAGGGATCTAATTAATACTTTAAATGGATTATATTACGATAAATAAAAAGAAGGTTTTGGTGATCAATACTAATAACAATAATAAAAGAAATCAAAGAAATAAATAAAACATGAGAAATCAAAGAGTAAAATATATCAAATCTGATCGTGGGTGATTAGCTCACTTCGATAGTCAAAATCAACTATCATGTAAACCCTAAAACTGGGCCTAGACGTTACGGCCCCATTTTTAAAAGCTTAGTGTGAGATCAATACATAATTTATATATATATATAACATGCATTTCACACATCAAATAAACACATCCAATTCCATATATGTAAACCATTTTCATAGAAATATCATATCATCATTAACACACATACATGAATATATCGAGACATGCTCATTAAACAATGAACATTTTGAAGAATTTCCTACCCATCTCTGCTACAGACCAATATCGAGTTCCCCAGAACTCGTCCATCCAATAACACACCATTTGTGGACAAGCCACCACAAAAATGTCGATTAACAGCTACATAACACATTGTGGACAAGCCACCACATAATTGCCGATAATGGCCACATTATCGTAGTTAAACTACCACATAAATTCCACCTTTCAGAAAACCCACCCTATGCATGTCATATGACCATTTTCAAATTTAACACATATAATCACTTTTGACATTTCTCATGTAGTGTAACACTCCCTTACCCGAGACCGTTGCCAGAGTCGAGCACGAGGCATTACCTGACTTAACTTACTAGTTCGGAACACAAAATTTGCTTTTAAAATTAATTTCACTATTCCTAAAAAAACTATCCAACTACACGACTGTCACTAATTTAATTATAAATCGAGTTACGAACTCAAAATTTAGATTCGTAATTTTTCTATGAAACTAGACTCATATACCTTCTTACCATAAAATTTCCAGAATTTTTGGCTTGGCCAATTAGTACAGTTTATTCGTTAAATTCTCCCCTATTTCACTGCTCGA